>JAJOZX010002192.1:0-700748 GCA_023014485.1 Bathynomus jamesi
GTGGTGTGGTATGACCTCATCAGTTGTGGGCCCGTTCCTTCTGCGCAACACCATGATGCTGAGCGGTACCCTTGCTATGGTTGCGAAACGAGGTCTGGCCGGTTGTCAGCACATGGGAGAACATCGACGATCTGATATTTATGCAAGATGGCGCCCCTCCGCACTTCGCTCTTGTTGTCCGTGAGTGGCTGGATGCCCACTTCCCTGGGCGTTTGGATGGTCGTCGTGGTCCACATCAATGGCCAGCCAGGAGCCCCGACTTGACACCGTGCGACTTCTTTCTTTGGGGGTGGGTAAAGGAGAAGTCTACCGCACCAAACCGAGGACATTGGAAGAACTGGAGGACCGAATTCGGGAAGTCATGTCCTCCATCCCGCCGGAGTTCCTGCTAAAGTCAGTGGACGCCATTCCTGGGCGGCTCCAGAAGCTGGTGGAAAGAGTTGGAGCCCACATTGAATTTTAGAGAAAACCTACCATGTATGCCTACCTTTTCATATTATTTCTTCTGAAATAAATGGATAATATACGTATTTTTTTACCAATCCAAAATAGGGAGCTACTTTCCGCACACCCTGTATATATATATATATATATATATATTATATATATTATATATATATATATATAATGTTATAATAATGTTATAATGTTTCAGACCAACAAAGACCCTAGGATCCACTCATGGCTGGTCTACCTAACTGTGTTCGTAATCGTGTATTGTGTATGTCCTCCGTGGTAGCGGAGGGGACCTACAATTTACGTGGGTTCCGAACCACAAGAACATAAGAAACTTATTTAAAAACTGCCGGTAAATTGGCAACGACCAATTTTTACGAAACTAAATAGTTATCAATTTAAAAATAATTAATTATGGGTTTAAAACTAAAGATAGAATCTCTCGGTCCAGAGGAGCAAGTCATAATAGACTACTGTCCACAAATATGTTACATTCTATATCTATTTATAACGGACATGCAAATATATCAGATCCAAAGAATCCAGTCAATTTCATTACGGTATCCATCAAGTCACGGTCCATATCGATTGCAGACCAAGTCAAAATTTACAACCATATACATTATCAATTTAACAATAATTAATTATCGATTTAAAACTAAAGATAGAATCTCTCGATCCAGATGATCAAGTCATAATAGACTACTATCCACAAATATGTTACACTCTATATCTATTATATAACGGACATGCAAATTATCAGATCCAAAGAATCCAGTCAATTTCATTACGGTATCCATCAAGTCACGGTTCATATCGATTGCGGACCAAGTCAAATTTACAACCATATACATTACAATAATATACATTACGAGGAAAAGTGTAGGTGTGGCTGTAAAGACTGTACAGTAATGTAGAAATGTGTGTGCACCCATTTGGGTCTCCCATTTAAAGGTGTTTGTGGGGCAAGTGAAGATCATGAGTTTTTCAATACCTCACAGTACTATGGGGGCACCCTCGGCAGAGGAATCTCTTTAAATGGGGTGTGTAAGGACAGAGAGTATCCCCTAACCCAAGACGCTGCCTCCCTATATCCACAACACTTGTGTTGAGCTGTGGGATTATCACCCACAAGCCTTAATTTTACTACCTTAAACTATACCCTCTATCAACATATGCGCGTCCAATCGATTTAAACATGTTTATAGACGTGCTACTAATTACTTCTACCGGCAAACTATTCCAGCTATTTACTATTCTATGCGTAAAAAGTTTTTGGCAACTGCTGTCTCGAACCTTCTACTTGTCAACTTACACCCGTTATTTCTAGTCCTATTATATTGAGATATTTCAAAAAGCTATCTCTATCTACGTTATCAAACCCATTCATAATTTTGAAAACCTGGATTAGATCACCCCTTAACCTCCTAGTCTCGAGTGTAGTCAATTTTAACTCTAAGCCTATCCTCGTACGACTTTGACCTAAGAGACGGAATCATCTTAGTTGCTCGTCTTTGAACTCTTTCGATTTTGTCTATATCTTTGCGCATATGCGGATTCCAAAATTGGACCGCGTACTCCAAATGGGGTCTAACTAATGATTTATAAAGAGGAACTATAATATCGCGCGATTTGTACTCAAAATTTCGAGCTATAAAACCTAACACTTTGTTCGCCTTATTGACCGCCGCTGTACTTTGTTTCGCTACTTTTAAATCACCAGTGACTATAACTCCTAAATCTTTTTCCTGCTCTACGCAAGGGGCCCAATACAGAACCCTGATGAACGCCACTCGCTACATTAGCCCAACACGACTCCGCTCCATCAACGACCACCCTCTGTTTCCTGCCTCGCAACCACTCTTCTAGCCAATTTATTACTACACCCCTGATTCCATGAGCCTTAGTTTTTTCAATCAGTCTTTCGTGCGGCACGGTGTCAAACGCTTTTGAAAATCTAAATACACTACATCAACCGCCCCATGTCTATCGTAAACGTTAACCACGCTTTGAAAATTCTAAAAGATTAGTTAAGCAAGATTTGTTTCGCCTAAACCGTGCTGCGTATTTAACTAGTTTGCATTCTAAGTGTTCGACTATACGATCCCTAATTATTGATTCCAGTAGCTTACCTACAACAGACGTTAAACTGATTGGCCTATAATTTCCTGCCGCACCTTTATCGCCTTTCTTAAAGATAGGTGTTACGTTTGCTAACTTGAAATTATCTGGTACGCACCCCTGAGAAATACGCATTAAAAATCTTTGTTAGCGGCACAACAATGCTATCTTTTAATTCTTTTAGTTGTATGGGATATATGGAATCCGGCCAGGTGATTTACGCGTTTTCATTTTATCAATATAGCGCATTACTCCCCTTCACTAACGACAATATTATCCAAAATATTACCATTATCAAAAGGTATTATGTCTATGACCGTAGGGATATTCGTTACATCTTCTATAGTAAAAACTGACGTAAAAAATTCGTTTAGCAAGGTAGCCATTTCCTTGTTTTCAGAACTAGATCTCCATTCCATTTTTAACGGCCTAACACTTTTTACTGGATTTCTATTATTGACGTATTGAAAGAATCGCTTGGGGTTTTCTTTACCGTCACGAGCTATGGAGATTTCAAATTCGCGCTTGGACTTTTTTATTACACTTTTAGCTTCACGCCTTAGAGATACGTAGTTGTTTCGTAACAACATTGTCTTTATCCACTTGTATAGCCTATAAGCCCTCTCTCTACTCTTTATAATGTCTCCTACTCGAGAAGTAAACCACAAGGGCTTGTTGTTTACTTTCGCACGCTTAATTTTGTACGGTACACATTCCTCATTTATAGTCCTAAATACGTTTCGAACGATTCCCACATTAGTTTTGCGTTGGAGTTCCCCATTACGTTTTCCCAATTGACGTGTGAAAATTTGTTTCGAAATTTACTAAGTCTGCGTGCTGGAAGCTAGGAATTTTAGTCGAGTTAGTTGGTTTCGAGTGACTTACTGAGAGGACAAACTCTACCATATTGTGATCGCTTTGCTCAACGGTTCTATTACTTGAAGATCAGTAATTAGCCTATCATCCGTAGTTATTACTAAATCTAAAATACTGTCAACCTCGTAGGTTCCCCAACCTTTTGAATAAGAAAGCTATCCTCGAGAAAATTAACTAAACGATTACCTTCCGCGTCTCCCTGCATTGTATCGTAATTCACGTTGGCGCAATTAAAGTCACCCATAACTAAAGCCTGCTCACTACCGATTATTCTCTTTAGTTTCACGATATAACGCTCGTCCGTAGCAGCTGTTTGATTGGGGGCCTATATATAACCGCAACAACAACTTTGAAATCGTTCAATTTAAGTTCTGCTATAGTCGAATCTATGGTTCTGGAATTGTGTGCTTTACTTCTATAACGTTCGCAATATTATCTTTGATATACAACATAACACCTCCTCTCGCCTACCTATTTTGTTTTTAACAAAAAGTCTATAACCTTTAATTTGATACTCCCCTACAAAGTCACGTGTTTCAGTGCTAAGCCACGATTCATTTATCGCAATTAATCATAGTCTTTACAAGCAATTAAAGAAAAAAATTCGTTTATTTTATTTCGTAGGCTACGAGCATTTAAGGATAGAACCTTCAAATTGTTTGTAATTGCGACACCTTCGCGAGCGCGGGGAAATTTGTGGAATTTACGCTGGGACCGTTCGGCTTACGGCAGCCTGAAAAGAAGAGTATTATGAAATATCTTCCTAAACGCGCAGCTCCAACTTCATTAAGATGAAGTCCATCTTCGAGGAACAAGTCCCCTCCTGCGTAGAAACTGTTCCAAAAATTAGCAAAATGCATCCTTCCTGTTGGCAAAGAGACTTTAGGTTATTGTAATATAGGTCGCCTTGCTAGAAATCGTTACGTTGGATAATTCGAGGAAGTATACCTGTTAAAACAATCTTATTAGTTTTCTCCTTTAATCGCTCTAGTAAGTCCCTGTACCTAGCCAGCAGTTCTTCCGATCTAGAATTTAAAACGTTATTAGTACCGACATGAATAACATACGTTTGTCCTCGGGTACTGTCTGTAAAATGGTCAACATATTAGTTATATCCTCCACCCTTGCACCAGGGTAGCAGTAACGGCGCCTACGACGAGGGTTTCTCCCACAGAATTCCTCGAGCTGCCCTCGAACAATGGAATCACCAACGAGTCGTATTTCCGGTTCATCAGTATCATCGAACCTAAAACAGAAAACTTATTGCTTGTTATTACTGGTAGACAAGCTTTGCTTTTCTCAATGGGGCTCCATTTCGCACTCGAACGAAGGGTTGGGAACTAGGGGAAGAGAGAGGGCTATTAGTACTATTTATATTATTAGTAGAAACTGAGGCAGGAGGGGTCGTAACTGGAGTCTCAAGGGATTCTAATTTTGCCGTCAGGAGCATCACGCTTTCTTCAAGTGTCACCTGGCCTGCCTCTCACGTCTAATCGTTCCTCAGCACTTCATGCTTGAGCACCACCTGCAAACTAACTGATCATTATTATTAGCCATTGTAAATGCTAAGCGCAAATTTCCCTTCACAGTGACTGCAAGTACTTGACGGGGGTGCCATGCTTTTAATTAGTTAAAAACAAAAACAAAACGAAAAACAAAAACGAGCGTTTGGAAATTAATAAATTACAACGTAGGTCCACCGCGTTCTTGAAACGCAGAAACAGGATCTTGTAACACAAATTTATTACTAAATTAATATAGAATTAAGCTACCGACGAAAGAAATGTTAAAGAAAAAGTATTAAATGGAACTTATCTGGTCGTTGTTTACTGACTTAATCCTTTTTTTCCCACGGTAGGTGACCCTTTTGGAGGTCAGGTAGTGTGTGAAGGAAATCTGAACCTTAAAAAACCACGTTTCTGATAGATTTGAAAAACAACAAAAACAAACCAAGGGAATTTCAACCTTATGACTGCACGTTTTACGATTGATTTGAAAACCAAACAAGGCAAGCCACGTTCTGTAGCCTTGGTTTGATCCAATAATATGGTACTGAATAACGTCAATAAATGAAATATATTCGTTAATGAATGATTAGTAGCACGAAGTAATTTAGTTAAGAATGCACGGAACACTTTTTTGTTTTTTAAAACACTTCAACGAAAACCACTTATTCACTTGATAGCACTCGACAAAAATACTGTATATATATATATATATATATATATATATATATATATATATACTGTGTATATATATATATATATATATATATATATGCAACAAATAACTGCAATGACCGCGCAGTATATAAATGAATTTGCGAGGGTGCTCTCTGAGGGCATTGGTTTCTGCCCTATTTGGGAGAATTTCGATTTGTGATTGAGTGAGGTCCGTAGCATAATGGTAGAGCGTCCGACCGGCAATTGGAAGGCCCTGGGTTCGATTCCCAGGCGGTTCGCCTCATTTTTCATTATTTCGTTATCTCTCCCCTCGTGTGCAGAAACGTTCCTTAATACTTATGTCGTTTCTATTCATTTATATACTGCGCGGTCATTGCAGTTATTTGCGCATATTCACGATTTGCGAGGGTGCTCTCTGAGGGCATTGGTTTCTGCCCTATTTGGGAGAATTTCGATTTGTGATTGAGTGAGGTCCGTAGCATAATGGTAGAGCGTCCGACCGGCAATTGGAAGGCCCTGGGTTCGATTCCCAGGCGGTTCGCCTCATTTTTCATTATTTCGTTATCTCTCCTCCTCGTGTGCAGAAACGTTCCTTAATACTTATGTCGTTTCTATTCATTTATATACTGCGCGGTCATTGCAGTTATTTGCGCATATTCACGATTTGCGAGGGTGCTCTCTGAGGGCATTGGTTTCTGCCCTATTTGGGAGAATTTCGATTTGTGATTGAGTGAGGTCCGTAGCATAATGGTAGAGCGTCCGACCGGCAATTGGAAGGCCCTGGGTTCGATTCCCAGGCGGTTCGCCTCATTTTTCATTATTTCGTTATCTCTCCTCCTCGTGTGCAGAAACGTTCCTTAATACTTATGTCGTTTCTATTCATTTATATACTGCGCGGTCATTGCAGTTATTTGCGCATATTCACGATTTGCGAGGGTGCTCTCTGAGGGCATTGGTTTCTGCCCTATTTGGGAGAATTTCGATTTGTGATTGAGTGAGGTCCGTAGCATAATGGTAGAGCGTCCGACCGGCAATTGGAAGGCCCTGGGTTCGATTCCCAGGCGGTTCGCCTCATTTTTCATTATTTCGTTATCTCTCCTCCTCGTGTGCAGAAACGTTCCTTAATACTTATGTCGTTTCTATTCATATATATATATATGTTAAACACAGACCGTGCATGGAACAAGGAACTCTTCTGGGAAAATTAAATCCACTATAGTCCGAATAAGTAATGGTAAATGACAAATACCATAGTTTTTCTTTTTCATGATGCTAGCCCGACGTGGGCAACGGGTCTCTCGCAAAGAGATCCCATAAATATAGCTTCCCTCACCAGCTATCTGCAAAGCAGACAGGATCCACCTTTGGGACATGGACCTATGGTTTAAAGCAAGCCTAGTCCCTACATTCAGAACCTCTATATAAGTAAAAGACTCGTTGCATTCACGTCGGATTGAATAAACAAAGAAAAAGGGGTAACTATTGTATTTTTAGCCAAAAAACCAAAACTTAAACCTCAACCGGGACATTGAGCGTCCACTTTTCAAGGCACGTAACACGTCCGTTTAATATACACAAACTCAGAATGGTCCCCTGAGAAATTTATATGTTAAACACAGACCGTGCATGGAACAAGGAACTCTTCTGGGAAAATTAAATCCACTATAGTCCGAATAAGTAATGGTAAATGACAAATACCATAGTTTTTCTTTTTCATGATGCTAGCCCGACGTGGGCAACGGGTCTCTCGCAAAGATCCCATAGCTGGTGAGGGAAGCTATATTTATGGATCTCTTTGCGAGAGACCCGTTGCCCACGTCGGGCTAGCATCATGAAAAGAAAAACTATGGTATTTGTCATTTACCATTACTTATTCGGACTATAGTGGATTTAATTTTCCCAGAAGAGTTCCTTGTTCCATGCACGGTCTGTGTTTAACATATAAATTTCTCAGGGGACCATTCTGAGTTTGTGTATTAAACGGACGTGTTACGTGCCTTGAAAAGTGGACGCTCAATGTCCCGGTTGATGTTTAAGTTTTGGTTTTTTTGGCTAAAAATACAATAGTTACCCCTTTTTCTTTGTTTATTCAATCCGACGTGAATGCAACGAGTCTTTTACTTATATAGAGGTTCTGAATGTAGGGACTAGGCTTGCTTTAAACCCTAGGTCCATGTCCTAAAGCTGGATCCTGTCTGCTTTGCAGATAGCTGGTGAGGGAAGCTATATTTATGGGATCTCTTTGCGAGAGACCCGTTGCCCACGTCGGGCTAGCATCATGAAAAAGAAAAACTATGGTATTTGTCATTTACCATTACTTTTTCGGACTATAGTGGATTTAATTTTCCCAGAAGAGTTCCTTGTTCCATGCACGGTCTGTGTTTAACATATAAATTTCTCAGGGGACCATTCTGAGTTTGTATATATATATATATATATATACTGTGTGTATATATATATATATATATATATATAATATATATACTTGTATATTTATGTGTATATATATATATATATATATGTATATGTATATATATATATATATATATATATATATATATATATATATATATATATACTGTATATTTATATGTGTATATATATATATATGTAAAAATGAAATGAATAATCAATATTCATTTTTACATAAGAACCAAAATCGCTTAACGCGAGTTTGGATAATAATTTTACTTGCAGCTTCCTATTTTTTTGTTCGTGTCACAACCCTACGATCTACCCTTTCTATGGTTTAGTCGTATCCATTATCCATTTTCCATTTGTTATAGAAGTTATTATAATTAATTATGAATTGTCTTGCATCTCACCCTCGACCCTAGATTATGCATACACATTGCATGTAACAGGATTGGAACCCGTAGTTGTACTTCTTAGTCATTACTACCCACTCTTTGTCTCTAATTCATCTTTTCTAATACTGACTTATACACTATGACGTCATAAAATAACTTTATTCTCTTTACGTTTCCCACTCTGTCTCTAATTCGTTCTTGTAAATCTTCCTAATTATATGTAAAAATTCAATAACTATGACGTCACATTTTCCCGTCATTTATTTCCCTAAGGACTAAACACTCTATGGAAGTCATTATTTATATGTTATGTAGTATAAATATAATTATTATTCAACCATACTTCTTACATTCATGTTCTTTCTTGACCGCTATCCTTTATTAATTTTATTACTTATTCATTCATCTACCTATTGTCTACTTATGCCCTATCAACTTATCAGTCTATGTTTACTCGTGTCAATCATGAAATGCAAAACTTTCGCAGTTCGTTCGAGAACGCGAAAAAACGTTCTCGTATTATTTTTTTCATTTTTATTTTTAATTATATGACCTCCCGAGTTGAACTAAAAAATGCTGAGTTAAGAAGTTATAAAATTCCACTCACGACGACAGAATCGAGCGCCTCAAAGATAAAAATACCTCCGTTCGCTCTGATTTCAAATTCATAACATATTATAACATATTATGTATATAAATCCAAACCATATGTGCCCCATGTACTTTGTATTATATTTCTAACATCTTAATTGTCTATTAATAAGAAACACTGTAAAAACAAAACAAAAGTTATAGTAACTGTTTAATTGTAATTAACTGTAATACTTGATTTAATGTAATGTAATGTACTTCAATGAAACTGTAATTGAATGTAATGATTCAATTTATCATGTAAGAATGTACTTTAAAATGGAAGTGTAATTAAACAACAAGTGAATATGAATTAATTGGTAATTGTAATCGTAATTGTAATGAACCAAAATTAATACGTACTCAGTCGTGTACTCAATTTGTACTTGTGTACTATCACGAAATGATATCGCCTTCAAAAATGTAGACTCGGCGAAAAAAAATACAAATTAGTTTTTATTTAATTTTTTTTTAATTTTTATTTGCAATCATTTAAAACATCTGATCATGTGTTTAAAAAAAAGGGGGGAACTTAACCTTCGACTGTCTCCCCCAAACATTTAAGTTATATTATACGTATATTTGTAAAAATACACCACTTCATCAAGCCACTTTTTTTAAGGCTCTTCTGCATTAGACTTCATATTAGCACCTCATTAGGAGGGGGCAGAGGCCCCTTGCCTTCTTAATATTTTTAGATTCCGGCCTGAGCCATGGTCGAAAGAGGTCGAACCTCTACCCTTGTAAATTCAGAGAACTAACTGTACATTTTTAGAAGTAAACTAAATGTAAGAGAAAGTTTTTATCTTTTCCTTCGAGCCGTGCTCTCTTCAGAACTTAGTCAAGTCGACAAGTTATAAAAGAAAAGTCGATAATTTTAGTATAAGAGAAAGGATCAGAGAATTATAAAAAGAGAAGAATTAATAAGCGAGAGAAAGAGACAACCCAAGCACCATAGAAGATATAGGCATAACAGTCTGGCGAGTCTGTAGCCAAGGGTTTAACAGAGTGGCGACCCACCATTTAAGGCGACCGAAAAGAATTATAGAAAAGTATAAAGAAGAAACATCCGTTGCTTGCCTCCTAACTAGAACCCCCGTCGAATCCGAACCAACCATAAAGGGGGGGTTAACATATATATACTGTATATATATATATTTATATATATATATATATACACTGTATATATATAATATATTTATATATATATATATACTGTATATATATATATATATATATATATATATATATATATATATATATACTATATATATATATATATATATATATACTGTATATATATATATATACATATGTGTATATGTATATGTACACTGCCTGCTCGATTTATATTCCTCCTCATGACCCTCCTTCTCGCGACGCGGTTCGCGAGTTGGTGCTGCAACTGCCTCGACCGTTTCTCCTCCTCGGGGACTTTAACAGTCGCGACCCGGCTTGGGGAGATGTTCGGTCGACTAATGTTGCTGGTATGTTACTCTCCTTAATGGACTAATGGAGGAACTTTCCTTTGCGTGCCTCAATTCCGGTGAACCTACTTACTTCCACGAACCCACGGGTTCATTTACCTGTATTGATCTCTCCTTGGTGTCCCTCGATGCCTTACACGATTTTTCGTGGAAGGTGTTGGGGGACTCTTATGGCAGTGATCATTACCCAGTCTGTCTTGAGCCGGTCGGACCGCAGCCGGGCGTCTCGTCTCGACCGAGGTGGTGCCTCGCGAGGGTTGACTGGCCATCTTTCAGAGCTCGTTCCGTCATTGTCCGTTCGGTATTGAGCTTTGGCTCTGTGGATGAGAGCTTGGAGTTCTTCGAGCGGGTGGTGATGGGCGTCGCGGAGGACTGTATTCCTCGATCTTCCGGTAACCCGCGGACTCGTAGCGTCCCGTGGTGGACTCCAGCATGTCACCAGGCGGTGTGCGAGAGGAAGAGGGCAACGCGCCGCTTCCACCGCACCCGGCGCGCGGACCACTTGATTGAGATGCGGCGGGCGAAGGCTTTCGCCCGCCGGACTCTCAAGTTGGCCCGTCGGGCCTCTCGGCGTGCTTTTGTGTCCGGCATTTCCTCATCTACCCCTTCTGCTGCTGTGTGGCGGAAGGTACGTAGTATCGAGAGGAAGCCGGTCCCTGCTAGTCGCCCTGTCCTTCGGGACGGGGACGGCTTCCTTTCGGGTCCTGCTGCTGTGGCTGATCGGCTGGCCGGTGCTTTTGCTGCGGTTTCCCGTTCGCCTTCAGCTGCGGATCGCCCTTTATCGGAGGTCGCGTTCCCGCCCCCTGGGAACGAGCCCTATAACCGTCTCTTTACGATGCGGGAACTTCGGGCTGCCTTGGCAACCCGTCGTTCTTCTGCCCCTGGCCCTGATGACATTCCGTATGACTTTATTTGGAGTCTGCACCCGATGGCCCTGCACTTCTTGCTGGATCTTTCCAACCGGGTGTGGGTTGAGGGGTCGTTCCCTTCCCGTTGGAGGGAGGCGATTGTGGTCCCGATACCTAAGCCGGGGAAGGATCCGGCGGAGGTGGCGAGCTATCAGCCTATTGCTTTGACGAGCTGCTTATGCAAGCTCCTGGAAAGGATGGTGGCCGTCCGACTTTCCTTTACACTGGAGTCGCTTGGGTTATACCCCCCGACCCAGTATGGCTTTCGTCGATTTCGGGGTACTCTGGACCCCCTTCTCCTCCTTGGCCATGATGTACGGGAGGCATTTTCCCGCCGGAATCTTGTTCTGGCTGTCTTTTTCGACGTCCAAAAGGCCTATGACACGACCCGTCGGGGAGTTGTCATGGACCGTTTGAAGTCTCTTGGTTTTGTGGGCTTTTTGCCCACGTTTCTTCGCAACTTCCTCTGCCGTCGCACTTTCCGCGTCCGTCGTGAGACAGGTGGGCTTTGTTTTGTCAAATATACTTACACCCTCCTCGATCTCACTGATGATCACCACCTTCGACTCTTCAAACAGATTGTTGAGTTGATCATCCCATCGGAAGGGCGTGCCGGGTTTCAAGAGTTGGCGAAAAGGTATCATTCTCTTTGCCATAGCGAAAGCATACGCCACCTGGTTAATTAGCCCAAACCATGAGCGAATGTCGGTTATGTTTTTTGATGTAGGAAAGTCACGGATGGCCTGCAGATACTTCTCGCAGGGTCGTACTTTGTCGAGTGTGATTTCGAAGCCAGCAAACTCCACAGTGTCTTGTCCAAATACAAACTTCTCAGGGTTCAGCGTGATGCCGTGTCTGCCGCAGATGTCAAGCCAGTTGACTGCTTGGAAGAAACTTTGTCTCAGGTCGTCCGACCAGAGCAGCGTATCGTCGATACACTTGGTTTTGTTTGGAACGTCAGATACTATTTCGTCGTAACGTCTCGAATAGCCATCACCAGAGGCGATATAGCCCTAGGGCGCCGTGCGGTACTGGTACCTGCCCCACGGAGTGATGAAGGTAGTCAGGTGACGGTCTTCCTCGCGGAGGGGCACGCTGTGGTATCCGTTCCAGGCATCGAACACGGTCTTCTTCTTGCCATGGGGCACCGACCGTGTCTGGTGGAACGGTGACTGAGTATGGTGTGTCTCGCGGGTGGCATGTATGTTCAGGGGCTGGAAGTCGACCGTGCGGCGTGGCTTCCCGTTCTTCTTGGCGCACACCACCATCCGGCGAGACCATGTCACCGGTTCGCCGACCGGCACTGGCTCGATTACGCCCAATTTCACGTCTTGGTCGAGTCCATGAGTCCACGCTTAACGTCATCTTGCCAGTGAAGAGGGACGGGTACCGGGGTGTGATATGCCACCGGGTCAGCTAGAGGGTCCACCATAAGTTTCAATGGAGGGCCCTCCATCATTGGCAACGGCTGATGCGCACACGTGTTAAATGTGCTTGACTTGTAGTATTCGACCAAGTACTGCCGCAGTCTGTCGCGGTTTTTCTCAGTCGCCAGGAACGGTAGTTGTGATGGCGGCCGGGGCGGTGTTTGACGTATCGGGCAGTCGCATGGGCTGGTCTGACCGCTCTCGCTGCTGATAGCACTATCTCTCGGCGGCACCTCATCGCTCGCGGTGTCGGTTGCAGAGGTTGCCTCGAGTCGAAGCGAAGACGTCTCACCGATCATCGGGAAGTTGTCGGTGATCATGCCGAGCGCGATGCATGCATTCTTGCTGAGGAACAGCTTGTCGGAGTTGTCCGTGACATAGGTGAGTTGACGAGTTGTTACCACTTTACCGGTTTTGTCCTTTCCAGAGAGTCGCAGGATGACGGCGCCGAGTATTTTGATGCATCCGTTGTTGGCGGCGTGCATTCTCATCGTGACGGGGATAAGGTCGGCTTGTTTGAGGCCTATGCGGTGGATGACTTTGATGCCTGCCAGACAGCTCTGGCAGCCCGTGTCAGCCATCGCACCGAGTGTAGCAATCTTGGGCGCGGCCTTTAGCTCGAATTCGAATGCAGCGTAATCTTTATCGACGGCTGTCACTGTGAGGTTTATGAAAGGCTGAGGTTTGGAGGCTTGCTTAATCCATGTGTCGGAAAGACGATGATAAAGATGATGGTCAAGGGCGATGACTCTCCTGATGCGGCGTCGGCCAGTTATGGCAATCGAGCAGAGCGCCTCGAATACAGCACCTTCTTCGCATATTGCATGTGAATTCGCTACTATCTCGACTCTTGACGGTTTGTGCTTGCTCCTACACACTGCTTCAAAGCGGTTCTCACGATTGCAGTGGCTGCATGTGTGGCCATAGGCTGGGCAGTCTTTCTTTCAGACCCTGCCTGGGGCACTTTTGCCGTGCCCTTTCCTGCCGCAATATGAGCACACCTCATGGTTGCCGACTGTCATCTCCTTCAGAGTGTCCTTCTTGTTCCGTCTGTAGGCGCTGTTAGCAGCCTCGACGCCCTGAGAGTCGAAGAGACGTGATGCCGAGCGCTTGCCGGATTCTTTGGCCTCGACGAACTGGAAGACCTGCTTTAATGTCATGTTCTGGTTCGTGTTGCCGAGTAGGTCCAGTTGAATCTCGGGGTCCTCAATGCCGCGGGTTAGGACGTCGTGCAAGATGACCTCCGTGTAGTTCACATCCGCATCGCAGCTCGAGCATTTGGTGATGTACTTGCATACCCCTGCCTGGCCACGGAGTCGGGCGCCGAATGAACGCACGGTTTCGTCACGGTCTTGGCATATGTTGTGCAGCGCCACTCTAGCAACCATGGTGCTCTCTTTGACTGCGAGTTTCTTTATGGCTGCGAGCACCTCATTTTCATTTCTCCCTCTCAGACTACCACCGGCTGATCGTGTGAGGTCTTTGCGAGGGGGTTCATCGCAGCACTCCAGTAGCTGCACCACTTTGTCACGACCCGTGATTTTGGTGGCATCCACATAGTTCGTCCATCGCGATGTGAAGTAGGACCATTCCTCGCTCGTACCGGCTGAAGAAATTGTTGGTCTCTTCACCTTCTCCACTTGGGCCGTGGCGCCGGCAGCGGACATGGAATGGACAGTGCAGTGGGCTGTGAGGAGTGCTGCTACAATAGGGTCGCTGTGTGCGGGGGTCTCATATGCGCACCCCTCAATTGGACATTTCACCATGGGCATGTTGACTTGTTGAGATTCACTATTGTTTTGTATAAAGTTCCATCATAAATAAAATTCCACTTTTTGTTATTACGTTTATTGACCAATATCCAAAGGTGGGCACCCGGACCTCAAAAAGGACCGACGGTCCCGGTCCCGGTCCTTGCATCAAACTGGACCGACGGTCCCGGTCACGGTCCTTTCTGAAGATAGGACCTAGGAACGACTCGGTCCTCGGTCTTTACATATAATATAAGTGAAAAATTTTATTAAAATGAAAAATGAAATTAAAGACACCGGAAATCTTTAATTTTATTAACGTAAATTATAATTAATACAATACATAAATGATGAAAAAAAGTTAAGTTAAATGCTTCAGTTTCCCTTCAAGAAGACTAGCATTTCAAAATGGCTGTCACTGAGCCCTGACCTTTTCGTCTTGAGGACGTCCTTCCCCAAAGAGAAGAGCCTCTCCACGGCGGCACTGGATGGTGCCAGGTGTTGAAACAAGTTTCAGTTCAGTCTCAGTCTCTTTCTGAGTCTTCTGGAGGAAACGATCCATCTTCTTTAGAACTTCAAATAATCACTAAACACACTAAAATCACTAAAAAAGACCGTCCGGACCGGACCGTCCGGAATTGCTTAAAAATGGACCGTCGCTCCTCATTTCGGTCCTCACTGAGAAAAGGACCTACTTTCCCGCTCACGGTCCTTAAAAAGGACCGAGTTCCTGTAATTCGGTCCTTTTGGAACTCGGTCCTGCCCACCTTTGCCAATATCCATAACGCTAAACAATGATGGAACTCTGAAACATACAAACAAAACATAAACACATACATGAAAAATAAAGGCATCAACATGAAGACACTAATCAATAATAATGAATATTCTCTAGATATTTAATTCAATTAATTAATAATTTATATTTAATTAAGAAATAAAGGTACCACATACGATACCATGTTGTAAGCGTGTATAGTTTTTTCATATACTAGGGGGGGCCCGGAGAAAAATTTGTGTTATAGATTAAATTTTTTGACAAACTGTAAAAATATGTAAAATGGATTAAAAAGAATGAAGTAGGAATTTAGGAAGAGAAAGGTTACTCAAGACCTATTTAAATATAAAAGTTCAAGAGGCCAACTTCTCAAGTTTAGTTAAAGTTATGTCAATCAGTCTGACTCCCCTTAGGTATAGGAAATTTATGGAATTAAAGTAAAGTTATTAAGCATTTTAACTTTGCTCATTATTTATGTAAATTTTATAAGTCACCAGTTTCAAAATGCTGGTTTACTAATGTTGTTTTAGAGTTTTGCTATGTTTTGTTAACGATTTATGTTTTGAAGTGACTTCTACGATGATGAGTTAATTGAAATGTACTGTACTTCCATGTTGTGTTGTTTGGTTAAAAGAGTTTGTACTGTATTCAAACCTCCTACCACTTCAGAATAGTCAATACCCATAGTTTTAGTAGAGTAAATGCTACTCCTCCACAGGTAGATCTGGAGGGCTTGTGGCTTTGAATTCTGTACTGTTTTTGTGTTGTTTGGTCTCTGGCCAAGGGAGGCCACAAGATCCTTGTAATAGTTTGCCCTATGGCCAAGATAGGCCAGAAGAGCCTTGTTGAATAGTTTTGGCTATGGCCAAGGGAAGCCATCAGCCCCTTGTGGAATAGTTTTGGCTGTGGCCGAGGAAGGCCATCAGCCCCTTGTTGAATAGGTTGGGCTATGGCCAAGGTAGGCCATCAGCCCCTTGTTGAATAGGTTGGGCTATGGCCAAGGTAGGCCATCAGCCCCTTGTTGAATAGGTTAGGCTATGGCCAAGGTAGGCCATCAGCCCCTTGTTGAATAGGTTGGGCTATGGCCAAGGTAGGCCATCAACCCCTTGTTGAATAATTTGGGCTATGACCAAGGTAGACCATAATCCCTTGAAATAGTGGTTTGGGCTAAGGCCAAAGTGGCCATAAAACCTTTTAGAGTAGAGTAGTTTGGGCTATGGCCAAAGTAGGCCATAAGACCCTTTAGAGTAGTTTGGGTTATGTGCCACTGTCTAACCACATCATTTTTGGCACAAAATTATGTGCACAGAATCAGAGCGCAGGAATAAAAGCTTTTACTCTCCGATCCTTGGTCATGTTCAGACAGGTTGTTGTGTTTGACACATGGAAAGAGTACAGTGTGTGTGTGTGTATATTTTGTGCATTCCTCTGAATCCAGTTTGTCTTCAAAACTTGGATTCAGCACTCCAGTGAAGTCAATACCCGTAGTTATGATTGAGTAAATGTTATGTGTCCTATAGGTAGGTCTGGAGGGTTTGGGGTTTTGAAGGAATCCAATCTGTTTGCAAGGAATGTATGTGTCTGTTGATGAAATCTGTTGTGTGATTCTTCTTTAAAAGAAGAATTGGATGCTTGGAGTTGTATGTATATATTTATATACTGTATGTGTGTGTGTAAATGTATATTTTGTTGTAGGGTTTATTTTTGAGTTTTATGTTAGGTTAACCAATCTGGCTGAGTAAAGTTCCTCAAATGTTGCATTTGAGACCCTTATATCAAGCCTTGGCTGTTTTATGCCTATATGTGAAATAGCACTTAGAATAGGTTGCGCCTATATGTCAAATAGGACTTAGAATGTGTTACGCCTATATGTCAAATAGGACTTAGAATGTGTTACGCCTATATGTCAAATAGGACTTAGAATGTGTTACGCCTACATGTCAAATAGGACTTAGAATGTGTGTGTTAAGTGGGTGTAGCTTTGAATTCGTGCAATTGCTTTAGGTCTTTGTGATGTTAAAGTTCTGAGTTGAATTTTTGCGATGTTACAGGTTTCGAGTTTAATTTTGCGATGTTAAAGTCTTATGAGTGTTAAATTGCTGAAATAAATTTTATAACCTACACCACAGGTTGAATTAAAATTTAGTGTTTTTAGTTAGGATAGGCCTTGAGTGTAAAGAGTAGGGCCTACTTTGTGAGGTAGGCTTCTTGTATATTGAAATTGCAAATTGTAGTGTATGAAGTAGACCTTTAGTGTATGAGTATGTTAGGCCTATTAGTTAAGGTCAAGTAAAGTGGCCTACTAAATAGGCTTATGTTATGGGCTTCTAAATAGGCTTATGTTGAAATTGGCCTATTTTTTATAGGACCTAAAGTGAATTAAGCCTGTTAAATGAACAAGGCTTTGATTTGAGTTTAAAGAGTAGGACTTATTAAATAGGCTTATGTTGAAATTTTGCCTATTTTTAGAGGACCTAAAATGAATTAAGCCTGTTAAATGAACAAGGCTTTTTTTTACGGTTAGTGTAAAGGTAAAGTTTGTGTTAGTGTAAAGGTAAAGGGATCGGTTCCCCAGTTACAAGGGCCACCATGTGAAAAAACTATAAGGGGCTTATGGTTGAAATTGGCTTCAACCTTCGCCGATTGGAAATTATCGTGTAATTATTGTATAGAGAGTTAATGACAAAAGCCCTATGTTGTTTCGTTAGAGAGTTATGTATATGTAGGTCTTCAAAGGACCTCTTTATGTTTAATTGCCTTCGGTATTTGCGCTGCCTAATGGTAAAGAAAGGAATTGCCTTACCTTATTATTTCGTTGGGCCTCGCTTCTGTTTCGATGTAGGGCGCGACGATCTTTTTCGATGTAGGGCCGTGGTACGATGGAGCTACACAATGAGTTGACTCGATGTAACTAATATAGGTAGTCACTATTTAAACACCTGAAGGAACAGGCCTATCCTTCTTATAGTTATTAAGTTTTATATCAAGAGGACCTCACTCAGAACTTATAGGAAGACAAAGCACATCTTCCTTGCTTAAAGCATTGCTGTAACATAAGCAGCTCCGAGCGAGCCGATATAATATAATCTTCGTATTTTTATTATTTGCTGATTTCGCAAAGTTCGTTGACTCTTCTCTCGATGTAATTTTCATGAGTCGGCAGTGGAAAATTTTGAACACGAAATAATAAATTTTGTTTTCTTGTTATTATGCAGGCCCGATGCCTACATATGGCTTCTATGTACGTATGGCAATTATTTTCATTCCCAATAGGCTATGTCGCCAATCCCGAGGCAATTTTGTAGATATTTAATTCAATTAATTAATAATTTATATTTAATTAAGAAATAAAGGTACCACGTACGATACCATGTTGTAAGCGTGTATAGTTTTTCCATAGGCACATTATAAAAAGTACATTGCGCCTTATTTGTTTCAAGCGCACTTTTCCAACCGAGAAACCCACCTGCATCACCTCCTCATCGAGACAGCTAAACTGTACCCTCTACCACCTCTCCAGTAGGTCAGAAAAATAGGCCTACAAGGCTATCGCATAGAAATAGGATTAGGTTAGGTTAGGCTTGTTTAGGTTAGGTGTTATATATATATATATATATATATATATATATATATATATATATATATATATATATATATACCTCACCCAAACCCGCAGGGAAAAAAATTATAAAACAGTGTTTAATAATGCTAATTAATTTCGTTCGGTCACAACTAAGCCCTTTTCAAAGACATAAACTAGTTAAAATGTCTAAAAAAGTTAGAAAACTTCTGTCCAGCGGAAGAGCTGAAGTTAAAATGACTGTTAAGGCATAATCACGGACAGAGAGATGGTAGCTGTCGTACGTCTGGCAGTTGACAAAGGCAAAATATTGCACAGATTTCAAACATTCGAGATGAGAAATCTTAGAGTAAAAATCAATTGTGTACATCTGGCAGCCGGTCACGACCCGAAATTGCCCTAAAATATTTTAAAATGTTAAAAATAAAGCTATCCATACTGTAGGACAGGCAAACGAGCCAAACAAGGGTCTTATTGCCTACTTTGGCCATAGCCCAAACTATTCAACAAGGGTCTTATGGCCTACTTTAGCCATGGGCCAAGCAACAAGGGTCTTAGGCCTACCTTGGCCATGGGCCAAACAACAAAGGTCTTATGGCCTACCTTGCCTATGGGCCAAAAAATAAGGGTCTTATGGCCTACTTTGGCCAATGGCCAAACAACAAGGGTCTTATGGTCTACTCTGGCCATAGCCCAAACTATTCAACAAGGGGCTTATGACCTATTTTAGCAATGGGTCAAAGAACAAGGGTCTTATGGCCTACTGTGGCCATAGTCCAAACTACACTGAAGGGTCTTATGGCCTACCTTGGCTATGTGCCAAACAACAAGGGCCTTATGGCCTACCTTGGCCATGTGCCAAACAACAAGGGCCTTATGGCCTATCTTGGCCATGGACCAAACAACACTGAAGGGCCTTATGACCTACTGTGGCCATAGCCCAAATAACACTGAAGGGCCGTAGGGCCTACTGGGGCCATAGCCCAAACACTGAAGGTTCTTATGGCCTACTGTAGCCATAGTCCAAACTACACTGAAGGGTCTTATGGCCTACCTTGACTATGGGCTAGACAACAAGGGCCTTATGCCTACCTTGGCCATGGACCAAACAACACTGAAGGGTTTTATGGTCTACCTTGGTCATGGGCCAAACAACAAGGATCTTATGGCCTACTTTGGCCATCGGTCAAACAAGAAGGGTTTTATGGCCTACCTTGGCCATAGGCCAAACAACGAGCATAGGATTCAAAGCTCCAAGCCCTCCAGATCTACCTGTGGAGGAATAACATTTAGTCTACTAAAACTACGGGTATTGATTAGTCTGAAGTGGTAGGAGATTTAACTCATTTAACACTAAACTTCCTTAAAGAACATTTTGATGTAGACAATCTAATAGCCTCAACATCAACAAGATGTGAATTATCTGAGGTCCATGAAATCTCTCAAAACGTCATCAACAATAGACCACTCACTTATGTGAGTGACAACATTAATAATAATCCGTAACCATTAACTCCAAATCATTTGATTCGGGGAGAACAAGTTAGTCTCCCTGCCGGACTACAATATAGACTCTTCAGAAGACCCAAACTGGACTCAACAACATGATGAACTCCAGACTAAGTTACAACACTTACCTAGAGTTAAAGCTCATTTCATTAAACATTGGAAAACTGAGTACTTGATGGGTCTAAGGGAGAGACATAAACAAATGACTAAGAAGGATTGGTCTGACACAATTAAGGTAGGCGACCTTGTTCTAATACATGACAGTACTCCAAGACAATACTGGCCTCTGGCTAGAGTTTTAGAACTCAGACCAGGGACAGACGGAGTAACAAGCGTGGTCAAATTAAGGACTTCAGCGGGTGACACAACAAGAGACATTTCTCTTGTTGGTTTTCGTCGTCGTCGTGCCTAGGCAAGCTACGGCTTGGGACCGTAGCGCATCTATCCGGTATAGGTTAACCTGGATGATGTAGCCATAAGCACTGCCGCTGGTTAAGTGCCAACCAGTGATTATCTCACTAGCCGTATTGAGTCCGTTAGGCGAAACTGCGACAGTACCAAAGATGGAAAATATAACCCTTGGATTTCTATTATTTATTTGCAAAATGGACATGGTATTAGATTAAAATAATTATTTGAATATAAATAATTAACTGACAATTGTGATATATAATTAATTATGTTTACATACAATAAAATAATACAGTATACATAAAATTAGTATTAATGTGGTTTACAATTGAATTATGATGGGTAACTAATTTAAAATTAATTTATAGCTATTCCGAAATTCAAGACGGTAAAATTAACATTTATCTTGAAACTAAAATAAGAGTATTCACTACACACTCCCCCACCAGAGAGGAAGTTCAAAGAGTTCCGAACGACACAGATTTCCCCTGGACCTTTTTGGTAGCTACATGTACCTCGCTTAAGGTTGATTCCAAAAACGCAGGCTTAAGACGATCGATAGAAACCTTGTCGACCTTGGAACCGCGCTGGATGAGAAATGATTTGCGCGTACGTCGGAGAACTTCATAGGGCCCGTCATATGGACATTGGAGAGGCCGTTTTGGGACAGGTACACGAACGAAAACGTGGGTGCAAGACTGGAGGGCTGGGGAAACAAAGATGTTCTGTTGGCTAGTCAATCGAGGGGGAACAGGCTGAAGGGACTGCATGTGAGAGGAAAGTGTTTGAGCGAATTCCGTAGGATCACATGACTTATCCCCTGCAGTGAAGTAGCCACCTGGTAGCCGCAGTGTTGTTCCATAGACTAGTTCGGCCGCTGTAGTCTTCAGATCACTCTTAAATGCAGAGCGAATACCAAGCAACACGAGTGGAAGCTTATCCATCCAATGGGAGTCTTCGTGACACACAAGGGATGACTTCAGCTGGCGATGGAAGCGTTCGACGAGGCCGTTAGCTTGCGGATGATACGCACAGGTATGCGCATGTACTGTACCCAACAAGCTGGTAAACTTCTTCCAAAGCGAAGACTCAAATTGGCGACCTTGGTCAGTGATGACTTTTGTCGGCAATCCAAATCTTGATACCCATCCATGAAGAAAGGCTCTTGCAACAGTGTCCGCTTGGATATCAGGAAGTGGGATGGCTTCAGGCCATCTGGAAAAGCGGTCGAGACAGGTGAGCAGATAACGTTGGCCTTGAATCACTGGAAGAGGGCCAACAATGTCTACATGAATTACCTCAAATCGCTGGGATGGGGGCGGAAATGCGTCAAAGGGGGACCTGGTGTGCCTTTGGACTTTGGCACGCTGGCAGGCAGAGGCACGTTTTGGTCCAATGTTTGACATCCTTCCGCATCGAGGGCCAAACAAAGCGAGAGGTAACCAGGTGTTGCGAAGCACGGATACCAGGATGGGAGGGCTTATGAAGATCCGTGAAGACTGCTTGTCTGTGACATGGAGGGACATAAGGGCGAATAGCAGCTGTTGATACGTCGCAATAGAGGGGCACAGACAATCCTGGCATACTCATTTTCTTGAGGGAAAGTGAGTGAGTGGAGTCTTCTCTGAGCAGGTCTTGTAGTTCCGTATCCTTATCTTGATCCTGTGCAATAGCATTCCACAGTGTAGAGCTGAGGGTAACAGAAGTAATCTCTATTCTTGAAAATGCATCCGCTGGAGTGTTCAAGACACCTTTGATGTGGCGGATATCTGTGGTAAATTGCGAGATATAATCGAGTTGCCTGATGACTCTGGGAGAGTGGTTACAGCTGTTTTTATTGAAGACAGTGACCAAAGGTTTGTGGTCGGTAAAAACACAAAACTCTCGGCCTTCAAGGAAATGTTGAAAATGCTTCACGTTTAAGTAAATAGCAAGAAGTTCACGTCCGAAAGCACTATAACGCGTTTGGGCTGGCTGCAGCTTTTTCGAGTAAAACGCGATGGGTGCTTGTTGACCGTTAATGGTTTGTTCCAACACCCCACCGATCGCAACATCTGATGCATCGACCGTCAGAGTTAGGGAGGCATCACTGATAGGAAATGACAGAGACAATGCACTATTGATAGCATTTTTGGCATTGTCGAACGCCTGTAAACTAGAACCGTTAGCAGCGTATAGAGGCGGAGATTCCGAGTGCGTATGACCAGATTTTTGAGGGAATACACTGACTGACGCTCCGGTATCGACCAAGAAATTGACACCAGAGTTCCTGTTTTTTATGAATAACAGGTTGGCAGTGCGAGTACTAGACGCCATTAGGACTCGCTGCTGGGGGTTTTCCGACGAAAAATTGCAAGGGGAGATGCACTTCCTAGCCTTCTTTCCAAATTTAAAGTGGTAGAAGCAGATCTTCCCGGAACTCGAACGATGCCTCTTCGTAAATCTTGACCGAGAATGGCTTCTTTGCCGTTGATTTTGTAGCAGAGAACAAACGTGGTTGAGTTGTTGACTTAACTCTTCCACTTTCAACTCCAGTTCCGATTGTGTGTTCACGTTGTTGACCGGAGCTGTGTCAATCTCCACTACTTTGTCGGCAGTTTCTGCTAGTTTATCAACTGGAGTAGCAGGATCCATAGTGGCCAAGACACGCTGAGCTGATGGAGGAAGTTTCTGCAAGAACAACTGTCTAAAGATGTCCTTATCGAAGGTTTGTGCGCGTTCGCCTAGAGCGCACTGCATAGCCCTCAGCATTTGAGTGGGCTTACGGTCTCCAAGTTCTTCTTTTGAGATTAACTGATGTAGTTTCTCACGCTCGGAGACAGTGGTGCGGCACAGGATGGCAGACTTCAGATCGTTGTATGGGTCCTCACTCGTGGAAGTAGACACGATGACGTCACGGACTTCAGAGATGATGCTCGCTGGTAGAGAGGACAAAACATGATCGTATTTTGTCCTACTAGCGGTGATCCTTCCCAAGTTGAATTGTGATTCCACTTGGTGGAACCAAATAAATGGATCACCCGGCCAGAAGACGGGGAGCTTTACGCTCAAGTGGGAGATGGCACCAGCGTCGTCAGGCATCTTCTCCTATGCTTGCTGACGTACAAGCAAGACGACAAGTTACCAACGAAGGAGTGGAGGTTGAGACGAGCGCAGGCACAGAGCGCACGGGCAGGGGTGAGGGGCAGAGGGCACGAGCGACGTTACAGTCTGGTCCTAGTCGCTCGGGTGAAGGGGGTGATGGGCACGAACGACGTTACAGTCTAGTCCTAGTCGTTCGGGTAAAAGGGGGGAATCCAACTCCGGGGTCACCAATTGTTGGTTTTCGTCGTCGTCGTGCCTAGGCAAGCTACGGCTTGGGACCGTAGCGCATCTATCCGGTATAGGTTAACCTGGATGATGTAGCCATAAGCACTGCCGCTGGTTAAGTGCCAACCAGTGATTATCTCACTAGCCGTATTGAGTCCGTTAGGCGAAACTGCGACAGTACCAAAGATGGAAAATATAACCCTTGGATTTCTATTATTTATTTGCAAAATGGACATGGTATTAGATTAAAATAATTATTTGAATATAAATAATTAACTGACAATTGTGATATATAATTAATTATGTTTACATACAATAAAATAATACAGTATACATAAAATTAGTATTAATGTGGTTTACAATTGAATTATGATGGGTAACTAATTTAAAATTAATTTATAGCTATTCCGAAATTCAAGACGGTAAAATTAACATTTATCTTGAAACTAAAATAAGAGTATTCACTACACTCTTTTATACCCCCTAGAGTCTCGACCCAAAACAATGGACTCTGGAGAGCCCCCTCCACCGACAGTAATGACTGGAGACACTGAACTTCCAGTAACTATATCCTTGACAGTAGGAGTAGTAACACACCCTACTACAACATTAACAGACACAAGACCTCAGCGACAAACAGCGTTAAAGGCGCGACTAGTTTTACAGCAAAACATAGATGCTGGGGAATTGTAATTTCATCTTCTAACTTTCACTTTTCCTTTTCTTATGGTAAAGACGGGTGAGAGCCAGGATAGACCATCGAGAAATGCTCCCAGTGTTCAGATCGAAGGAGGACATACTTAAGAGCTTTTCAGGTTCGAGTGGCTGATGAAGAGGCTGAAGCCATCGTTAATGCTCATAAGAGCTGAAAGTTCTCATAAGATCATAATGTAAGATCTTATGAGGCCACGCTTTTCAGGGATCCAGGAAGAACAGGCGTGTAAACCTACACGTGGAGGTGGCAAGTCTCCCCCTACTCGATCAGAGTAGAGCTGGTGAGCCGCGCCTATTCTTTGAAGAAAAACTTAAAATTCTTAAGTTTTACGTGAAATCTAAACATTTTTTCAGCACCCAGAAGTGTTGAAACACGCAAGAAAGCAAGGATGAGGTAAGAAAAGCAGCATTTAGACTAAATCATATGCAGAACAGCTGCGCACTTTGGTTTGGGTGCCCTGAGGCTGCGTTAGGCAGCCTTCAAATCAGAAAATCGCGATTTTGACCATGAAAATGAGATTTTTCGGAAAAGTTGCAAATAATAAACCCATCTTAGAATTAATTTTTACATAGGAATACATATTCGCCACTTTGTTTTGTCCAAAATTTCAACCCTGAACCCAGAGTATGATATGCCCAATTGTGCCATCGGGTTAATAAATGAGAGATTCAAAACATTAGATGATGTGAGGGACATATTTGGGGTTCTCCTAAACTTCACCACAATGAACAAGGAAGACTTGTCCTGCAAGTGTGAAAAGCTCTCTAAGATACTGAACTCTGGAGCTGACTCTGACGTTGATGGAAGAGAACTGGCCCTCGAAATTAAGAACTTGCCGACTTTACCTTCACACAACATGACTGCATTGGAGCTTCTCTCCTTCATTCATCAGAACCAACTGGAGGAACTATACCCCAATCTCTGGGTTGCACTAAGAATTGCCTGCACTCTAGTCAGCCGAGAGGAGCTTCTCTAAGATGAATCTAATCAAGAACTACCGCAGATCATCAATGAGGCAGGATCGCCTCAGTGGCCTTGGCATCATAAGCATCAACCAGGACGTTGGCAGGGAGACTTCATATGATGATGTTGTAGTGCCTTGCACCACAAGATTATTTTTTATTAGTGAAAATTGCCACAAGTTGGCACAAGTGAAATATTTTAAGTTTAAATAAATAAATACAAGTTAAACATGTCCAGTGATCAAATTTAATTCTTAAGCATTCAGTGTATAGTAATTTAGTTAAAAATTAAAGTGCAATCATTAAAGAAGTTTAAAGTAAATATAAAAATATATTTTGTGCTTTCTAAACAATGTAAATTTTGGGGGCATGGTGTGACTAGACGTGAGTTTGCTTTTAAGGATTATTTTAGCTTGTTGGTAAAATTGTGAAGTAAAAACAAACTTATGTACAACGACAACACAAAGGACGCCGTTTACACATTTTATTATTTAAAAACACGGCGCCAGCAAGCAAAGGTTCTTCGTGGTATGTTCCTATTTATAATGTTTATATTTTTTACTATTGCATATCTGTATGCAATACCGCATACTGCAGACATTAACAAGCCTTATACTGTTTGTGATTAGTACTGTAAGATTCATACTATAAATAGTACTGTAAGATTCATACAATAAATTACCTTAGGCTAAGTTAGGTCTATTTAGGCAAAAGCCAAATTGTAAATTACTCTAGCCTAACTGAGGCCTACCGTAGCCTTTGTTTTAAATAATTAACTTCAGCTCCACTATATTGAAGAGGCATAGGCCTGCCCATTAATTTTCTTAGTATATTTTACTTTATAAGCCTATTATGTTTCATGTGTTTTCTTAGCAGATGGCCTACTAGTCATTTGTGGCCTACATACTTCCTTAGTTTTCCTGTTCAACTTAACACAATCCCATAATGAGGTTTAACTGTAATTCACCATCCACAGGTTACTGGGCCTATATAGCATATATATTTTAATTATCAATTTTTACCATTCTTGTATCATTTTTTGTCTGGAATATTGCTTACAGTATTCTTGTCTCTCTCTTTGCAGACAAGGTTGTCATTGTGGCTATTATTTGTATATTAATATTAGTTCCATTAGTTGTTTATTATTATTAGTTGCATATTTGTATTAGTTACATATTAATATTAGTTATCTACCAATATTATTTGCATATTATTACTATTATTTACATACTATTATTTAGATATTATTATTTGTATATTATTTGCATATTATTATTATTATTTACATATTTATTATTATTATTAGTATCGGTATTAGTTGAAGACTGTTATATATTAGCTAAACGGTGCCATTATTTAATTTCGCATTTATATGTCAATCAAAGTTGTTACGGGTAAAAATCCCCCTTGCATTTATAAATAATTGTTGCATATAGTTTATTAATTGTCAATAAAATACAAAATTCATGTTGATGATTTTATAATCAAGCCTTCCCTTTTTTATTAAAATTATTTTTGCGCCGCAGTGCTGGATGCCAATCTAGTATTTGGGCGCTGGTGATCCTGGCATTTAATTAATTATTTACGTAAAGGTCTGTAATAATAAATAAGACCCTTACAATGTTATTGATGATTTCGCCCAGAAAAAATCTAGGAGGCAAAAATTTTTACGATACAAACTGTTCTGTATACCTGTTAGCTATTACACGATTGTATCGTAGAGTTAGTAATTGTTTGGTAGTTGATAATTGCATTATTTTTTTATACATAGTTCTGTCATTTATTCTAAATAATGTATAAGCTAATTTTCAGGAATTTCATGGAGTATTTTTTCTGTTTGTCTTCTGAAAGTACATATTTGTTGTTTTGGACATAAATGTTTCATTAAAATTGTTTCATAATTGTTTTTTATTAACACAGCCATTTTTTGTATGTGTGTGCTGAGGTGATGTAGTATTTATTGTAGTAAGGCGTGAGTTGGTGGATGGAGGGGTGGGGCCTGAAATGGGTATACTGCTTAGGGCCCCTAATGGCTAGAAACGGCCCGGTCCTGACCTCAGTGTTGATTACAGGTCCTGTGAATAGAGCGTTGGCCTTTCTCCACTGAGCCAGTAGCCCTGGAACAATGCCATTGTTAATCAGGTCATTAACTGGGTAATTCCTCCTCTCTTCCTCACTCATCTCTCTCCTCAACAAACCATAACTCAGCAGATCTCTGGCTGTGAGCAGCTCAGCAGGGGGAAGTTCCCTCCCAGTCCCCACCAAATGACTTAGGTGACAACTTGATTTGCTTCGGGTTCTGATTTCTTTCTGACTCATCCTGTGGACCTGTGAACAAAAGAAATGTCATTGAAATTTGGATAGGCCTACTGATTATGATTACATAAAATTAAGTTAATTTAAATTCTTAATATCTTCCTATAAGCTCAGATAAAAGGTTGTGTTGTTATAGGTACAAGACTTAATTATTCAAAGTAATGACAGTTTCATACATCTATCATATCAAAATATACAGAAAGTTTGGGTCACACATAACATTTCGAGTAATTTGAATTACACAATATTTACATTACGAAGTAATCAAAATTGTCAAAAAGGAGGGAAAACATTTGCATTCACAATCAAAACTCAAGCATTTGTGACTATGTGAAACTTAGAAACCATACTTTATGGTCAAATACAAGTAGGTAAATGGCTTTTTTAAACAACACTAAAGATATTTCTAAGTTTGCTAGATAATATGACATCATTTGAGCATTAGTAGTTTTTGAATTGTTGACTTTACTAAAATTAACACACCCTAGCGTAACAGTTGACCTAACCGGGCATTCAATTAACTTAACCTGGCATTCAAGTCTGTGGTGAACACAGTATATTGTTAATTAATAAACTAAACACAAAATCTCCGTATTATAACTCATTTAAAGAAATAATTAAAGGTGTAAATTCGCAATTCAACCCGTACAATATGAGTCAGTGGCCAGACGGTATTATTGTTAAGGAGTTTAATCACTTTTCCACGAGATTTGATAACAGACAAAATAATAACGATAATAATAATATGCGCCCGAAGGTAATGCCTGAAATTTGTGCTGTGTATAATAATAATAATACTAATAATAAATTTTCTATCAGTCATGGCGGATAACTTGTTGAAAATAGTCTCATATAACGTAAGGTCAGTAAGGAATTCAATTGTAGATGTTCATAAAATATGTTAGGGGTCCTGTGTCTTAAGGTACCTAAGCGCCAAAATTAAAATTCGCCAGAAATTGCCTCAAAGTTCAGCAATATTCTCGCAATAGTATCTCTGTTATTAATTGAGCTAGAACGTTCATTTTTGGCTAAATTAGAGTTCTAAGTATGCTAATGAAGATGTTGATGAGTTTTTGGAATAGATTTTCATATTTTATATATATTTTTTTTATTTTCTTATTATGCCGAACTTTGGGTGAACTTTTGGCTGGCGATAGAGGTGAAAAAAGTAGTTCGCTTCATAAGGTTTTCAACCATACTTCTAGTGTCGTAAGGTCATTATAACCC
Organism: Bathynomus jamesi; assembly: GCA_023014485.1. Taxonomy (NCBI): domain Eukaryota; kingdom Metazoa; phylum Arthropoda; class Malacostraca; order Isopoda; family Cirolanidae; genus Bathynomus; species Bathynomus jamesi. The sequence goes on from JAJOZX010002192.1 coordinate 29,457, forward strand.
AAACCACGCGATAGAGGAAGGGTGAAAATAGTGATATCCATCAAAAACACGTTTTCGCCTGTGGTGGCGCTTAGGTACCTTAAGACGCGCGACCCCTCATGTGACAGTGCAGATTTGATACTCCTAGCAAGAGCTAAAATTCCTCTCTACCATCCATGATGACTTTATGTACCATGCGTCATCAGCAGTAGACTTGTCAAATGAATTAATGTACGGTAGGTCTTTTGGTGGTGTTATTTTCTTAATAAGGAAAAATTTGCCAAAATATAAAATTCGGTAAAGATTCGGTTCAGCATCGCGAACCCAATTTTTGCATGAAAATAGGTTTTTCTGATGTATTTCATGCAAATGTGACCTCCATTTCTTGCGCCTATTGTGCAAATGTGTAATAAATAAATTATCTCTTAATCTCCCATCTCTTAATCTTCAATGGACCGCTTGTATAATGTTTGTACCTGTTGAGTCTGAAATAAAGTGTTTGTTTGTTTGTTTGTTTAATAGTTTCATCTTGTTAATCTATCAAAGAGTTGAAGCGGGATAATGTTAAAAGAAAGGGGTTTAATGGGTGGGGATATATATATATATATATTAGTGGTGGACCGGATATCCGCATCATTTTTAACATCCGCATCCGCACTTCTGACTGCGGATGTTATGCGGATATTACCTCTAATAAATTATGCAATTTACAATTAAATAGCTTATAAGGCCCAGTCATGCACATTTCATGTAAAGTATTAATTACACTGTACAACAGTGAAAAAAAAAATGGAAATGAGATCGTCATTTTTATGGCTAATTACTGTATATGCGTAGATTGCGAAAATAACACACATTTATTTGTATCACCCACCGATTTTATGAAAATGACCCTATTTCTTTGTATCATTTTGAGAACTACTGGTTCTCTGAACGCATCTTTTACATTTTGTTCAGTCATGCATATGCTGTGGTGGTGGTGTTCGGCTCTGTGTTTCCACTTTGATTTTATGAAAAATTTCTTTCATTAATCATTTAAAACAAAATTGTTAGCCATATTTTATCATAAATCGGTGCTGCCTATAAGTGAGTATTATTGAATAACAGCTATCAAATTATGTATATTTCACCGACGTCTATATTGTGTGAAATTGAAAATTGATCTATCATTTTCTCATTTTACAGTTTTTTATTGATGTTATGCTACAATGCCTAGAGAGTGCAAAAATTCGCCAGACAGTTTTTGTTATATTTGTGGGACATTAACGTTAAAACAGTATAAAAGGAAGTTGACTTCTCATGTGAAAAAGCTTTATGAATTATACTTCGCATGCAAAGTTGGTGATCAGGACAAGCACTGGGTGCCTCATATCTGCTGTGAGATGTACAAGCTCGTTATCTGCATGGTTCAAAGGCACCGGTCCTGGTCTGGGATTCGGTGTCCCAATGGTATGGAGAGAGCCGTTGGACCATCCAACTGATTGCTATTTCTGCTTAACGAACATCACAGGTTTGAATCTTTTATTTTTCTGAATATACATCAAATTTTGTGTTTTTAGCACATTTTAGCATATCCTGCTCTGCATAATGTATTACACAATTATGCTATCTTAAGTAGTCAACAATGTCTATTGTCTCACATTACAGGTTGCAACAGAAAAGGGAAAAAGCTACAGTCTACCCAAATCTTCGTTCTGCTATGCGTCCTGTGGAACATTCTACAGATATACCCATCCCTCGTCCTCCAGCTGAAATGCCGACCGATAACACAGACTCTGACAAATCGGAATCAGACGGCGAATGCTATGAAGCTCGTCGAGTCCAAGAAAGAACAACATCTCATCACGCAGCCTGAACTCAATGATTTGGTCCGTGATTTAATACTTACCAAGCAACAAAGTGAACTGCTGGCCTCACGTCTACAAGAATGGAATCTGCTGGCGGAAGACGTACGAATTACAGCATTCGAAAGCGCTCCTTGGAATTGCAGGAATATTTCACAATGAAGAACAATCTTTGTTATTGCATTGATATACATGGTCTGTTCGATGCTCTGGGTTTGTGCTATGAACCGAATCAGTGGAGATTGTTCATTGATGCATCTTTGTACAGCGTTGAGGGTGTACTGCTACACAATGGGAACACAATGCCTTCTGATCCGATCGCTCATTCAGTCGTCTTGAGAGAAACGTATGACACTGTTGCTTTTATTCTGGACGGTATAAAATACAATGAACATGAATGGCTTATCTGCGCAGATTTGAAGGTTGTGGCTATTTTCAATGGATTGCAAACTGGCTATACGAAATACATGTGTTTCCCATGCAAATGGGATAGCCAAGCAAGGTCTAAACACTACACACGCTCAGTATGGCCGCCGCGAGACAATTCCTCACCTGGATCTCACAATGTTATTCACGAACCACTAGTACGAAAGGAAAAGGTTATCTTGCCGCCACTTCACATAAAACTAGGGCTGATGAAACAATTTGCAAAGGCGTTGAAACAGGATAAGCCTGCCTTCAAATATCTAAAGGAAAAATTCCCAAAAATAGGTGATGCCAAGATTAAAGAAGGCATATTCGTCGGCCCTCAAATTCGCCAACTCATGCTAGACGAACACTTTGAAGCGGTGATGGATGAGGTCGAGTTGGCAGCCTGGCGTGCATTCAAAAACTATGCTGCACTTGTGGATCAACTTATCAACTCATACCAACGTCTCGGATGTAATATGTCATTGAAAATTCATTTTTTGCATTCACATCTCTCATTCTTTCCGGAAAACGCATCTGCTGTTAGCGACGAACACGGGGAGAGATTCCACCAGGATATAGCCACAATGGAGAGCTGATACAAAGGGAAGTGGAGTCCTGCTATGCTGGCCGATTTCTGCTGGAATTTAAAGCGTGACCAACCAGAAGCATCACACAAACGCCAGCATAAATACAAATAATGAGTTGAAAACGGTATAATATGAGCGTTTTATGTTAATTTTGTGCAAATATGTTGAAGTATAGCAATAATTAAACTGTTCCATATGATAAAGCCTATCTGTTTATCAATATATTCTTATTTTTTGATATGAAGATTTTAAGCAGTCATTACAAAAAAAACGTGACGTGATAGAAAAACACTATTTCAGATTTGGAATCAGCACACTCGAAATATTAAGAATGACCGAATGTTATTCCCGTTTTTTTTTTCTGAACCGAAAATTTGTTGTAAAGTGTCATTAATGAACAAACAAATATATAAACCTCAAAATATAAATAGCTGGTAACACAGAAAATTGAATGAAACTTGTTTCATTGAATTTTCTGTGGCTGAAACTCTTGAGAAAGTTATTATTTTTATCATAATGAAAACATTAATATTAATTTTAATTCTTATGCATTGCCTGCCATAATAGTAATATCACAAAATTTGAAAATTTGTGTCATATATTCATAATTCTATATTATATTGATAGAGTAATTAAATATCCGCATCCGCGGATATTGAAATTAAAGATCTGCATCCGCATCCGCAAATGTTGAAAAACTGACATCCGGTCCACCACTAATATATATATATATATATATATATGATGTAAACCCACAAGGAAAAAGAAAAATGATTCTAAGGCCTTTCGTGTATTCAGAAGTACACCTCGTCAGGGAATCATTCCCTGACGAGGTGTACTTCTGAATACACGAAAGACCTTGGAATCATTTTTCTTTTTCCTTGTGGTTTACATCATTCATTCATTTCACGTGTTTAATTGTGAAATTCATCCCATATATATATATATATATATATATATATATGTCTATATGGGCTACGTCGTGGCCGATGTCGTAACACCGCTTCTTGGAGATCAGCGAAGTTAAGCGACATTGGGTTTGGGTAGTAGTTGGATGGGAGACCGTCCTCTGCGCCCAGATTATGTAGCGACCCGTGGTTCCGATCCCACGTAAAGCTGTAGGTCCCCTCCGTCATATGACCTTAGATGTTGCGAAGGAGGTTAAACAACCCCAATTAAAAAAAAATATATATATATATATATATACTGTGTATATATACACACACACACACTCGTGTGTGTGTGTGTGAAAAATGCTCTGTATGAATTGGTCCCTAATTAACCCACCCCTAATATCTCCAGTCTAACTATAGAGTAGATTAAGCCTAGCCTTGTAGGGATCAGCCTAGAAATTCCGGAAATGGTCCAGAACGGGCAAAGTAAATTGAGGTCCACAGTAGGATTCCTCACCAAATTAGGTTAGAGTAATTTACCTTAGCCTTTGTTAAGCTATATAGTTGATGCTAAGTCTTAGACCACAATGTAGGCCTAATTTAACTGGAACTAGTTTATGTTATGACTAAACTGAGGTTTAAAAACAACTGTTCACTTACTGAGTGTTATTAGACAATAGTGCTAATTTCCAAAGGTGGGCAGTTGCGCCGCAACTTTTTGCGACGCAACATTTTTGGTTGCGCTTGCGCTTGCGCCGCACATTTTTACAGAGAGTTGCGGAATTGTTTGCGGCGCAACTTATATATGCAGTTTCAAGATTAGCGCGCAACGCGCAACATTTAATATTACTTCTCTGTAAAAATAACCCAAGCGAATGTAACTTAAATATTTTTATCTGGCAACACTGCACTTCAATTGTTTACATTCAGTCACATTCTCAATGCGCCAGTATCACTGTCTGACTTTCTGTTGTTTTCGTTTCTTTTTACTTTTTAGTACTAGTACTAGTATTATGGATCGTTTTGTGGTGTCTGTGGCCGACAGCACTGATTCTGCCGACCAGGACATGGACAGAGAGGTTGAAGTGACTGAGAATGTTGACAGCCGTTCCCCTGAGACTGAAGCAAGTGTCAGTGAGGTTTCCGCTTCAGGATCGGGGGCCCCTACCGTTAACCCCTGGCCTTACTTGGCCGACTTTTTTGAGTTCAAGGGTCAGGCCCAGGCACAGGGCCACACGGACAACTTCCTGTACGAGTGTGTCCGCTGCAGGCCCAATAAGAAGGTCTTCTCAGCCAACAAGAAGTCAAGATACAGCCTCCGGAAGCATATGGAGAGTAAGCACGGCTACTGCCTTCAGAAGTTTTTGGACTGCTGTATGGACGGGACAAAAGAAGCCAAGAAACGCCATGCATCCTTGCACGAAGCCTATCGGCAGGTCATGGAGCCGGTGGCCAAGAGCCTACACGTCCTGCAGGCGGAGGGGAGAGCCTACATGGGCGTCTTGGTGCCCACCTTGGTCCTCTGACTCTCCAGTCTCAACAGGCACAAGCACAACGAAGAGTTGGCCGTCTGCCTCCCTCTGACAGAGGCCTTGACTGAGGGGTTGATGGCCAGGTTTGGCCATGTCTTTACAGACATGGACTGCCTCTTAGCTACTGCCTTCAACCCGCAGTTTAAGCTGTCAAGATGGCCAGAGCTGGTGCCAGGAAGAGACCCGGAGGAGTTGAGGAGGACGGTCACCAGCAAAGTTGTGTCGTTGGTGGACAGGGCCAGGAAGGATGAAGAGTTCAGCAGCAGCAGCAGTGATGCGGAAGCGGCAGACAAAGGGGACTTCCTCGAGCAGCTGTACGACACAGGAGTAATCAGCAAACAGAAGAAGGAGAGCAAATGCTGGTGAACAGTTTCCTGGCCCAGAGACCGGAGAAAAATATCGCGAGGAACGTGTTCACTTGCAAGGAACTGACAGACCTCTTTGTGCAGTATAACACACCCATTCCCTTGTAAAAAGGCTTTTTATTTTAATATTATTTTATTTATTTTTCAAAAGTTGCGCGTTGCGGTTGCGCTTGCGGCGCAACTTTTTGAAAAGGGTTGCGCTTGCGCGTGCGGCGCAACTATTTCAGCAGAGTTGCGGTTGCGGCTGCGGCGCTACAAAAATCGTTGCGCGTGCCCACCACTGCTAATTTCTTCCTCCTGGAGTCCCTCTTCTCTTTGCTCAATTTTTGAGAGTGCACTTGCTGGTGGAGATCTTTTATTGTCTTCAAGCCCCTTCGTCCACCACGTTCTTCCCACAAGCTTCTCCTGTCTTTTTGCACCAGCGTCCTTTTCGTTTGTTCGTTGATTGGTAGTGTGTATCAATACTACCTACCAAGCACGCTCTATCACACAGTATATAAATATTAGTGTAGAGAATAACTCTGGTGAGCAACCAATTGGTTTCATCCACCCAGTTATTGACATAAAAGGAATTTAGTAATTGTTAGATTAACTACCTACCTACTCAGTGGACCATTTTCGTTACCTCCCAACTACCCACATGTATCAGTTTTCCATGTACTGAGTGCCCCGGGAGATAAAAATCTTGGTGTCATTGTCACCAATTTTTATCTCTGAGTGTAGACTAGTTAACTATTTGACTGTAAACGCCTGTTAATCAGACTATCCTCACCTTCTTATAGAAAAGATGTAGCATTTAATTAGAAGAGAAAATATATATCCATAGGATGAAACTGTTCATGGTCTTTACCATAAGAAAAGGAAAAGTGAAAGTTAGAAGATGAAATTACAATTCCCCAGCATCTATGTTTTGCTGTAAAACTAGTCGCGCCTTTAACGCTGTATGTCGCTGAGGTCTTGTGTCTGTCAATGTTGTAGTAGGATGTGTTACCACTCCTACTGTCAAAGGTATAGTTACTGGAAGTTCAGTGTCTCCAGTCATTACTGTCGGTGGAGGGGGCTCTCTAGAGTCCATTGTTTTGGGTCGAGACTCTAGGGGATATAAAAGAGAAATGTCTCTTGTTGTGTCACCCGGTGAAGTCCTTAATTTGACCACTCTTGTAACTCCGTCTGTCCCTGGTCTGAGTTCTAAAACTCTAGCCAGAGGCCAGTATTGTCTTGGAGTACTGTCATGTATTAGAACAAGGTCGCCTACCTTAATTGTGTCAAACCAATCCTTCTTAGTCATTTGTTTATGTCTCCCTTAGACCCATCAAGTACTCAGTTTTCCACTGTTTAATGAAATGAGCTTTAACTCTAGGTAAGTGTTGTAACTTAGTCTGGAGTTCATCATGTTGTTGAGTCCAGTTTGGGTCTTCTGAAGAGTCTATATTGTAGTCCGGCAGGAGACTAACTTGTTCTCCCCGAATCAAATGATTTGGAGTTAATGGTTACGGATTATTAATGTTGTCACTCACATAAGTGAGTGGTCTATTGTTGATGACGTTTTGAGAGTTTTCATGGACCTCAGATAATTCACATCTTGTTGATGTTGAGGCTATTAGATTGTCTACATAAAAATGTTCTTTAAGGAAGTTTAGTGTTAAATGAGTTAAATCTCCTACCACTTCAGACTAATCAATACCCGTAGTTTTAGTAGATTAAATGTTATTCCTCCACAGGTAGATCTGGAGGGCTTGGAGCTTTGAATCCTATACTCGTTGTTTGGTCTATGGCCAAGGTAGGCCATAAAACCCTTCTTGTTTGACCGATGGCCAAAGTAGGCCATAAGATCCTTGTTGTTTGGTCCATGACCAAGGTAGACCATAAAATCCTTCAGTGTTGTTTGGTCCATGGCCAAGGTAGGCATAAGGCCCTTGTTGTTTGGCCCATGGCCAAGGTAGGCCATAAGATTCTTCAGTGTAGTTTGGGTTATGGCCCCAGTAGGCCCTAAGACCCTTCCGTGTTATTTGGGCTATGGCCACAGTAGGCCACAAGACCCTTCAGTGTTATTTGGGCTATGGCCACAGTAGGTCATAAGGCCCTTCAGTGTTGGTTGGTCCATGGCCAAGATAGGCCATAAGGCCCTTGTTGTTTGGCACATAGCCAAGGGAGGCCATAAGACCCTTCAGTGTAGTTTGGACTATGGCCACAGTAGGCCATAAGACCCTTGTTGTTTGGCCCATTGCCAAAATAGGCCATAAGCCCCTTGTTGAATAGTTTGGGCTATTGCCAGAGTAGACCATAAGACCCTTGTTGTTTGGCCATTGGCCAAGGTAGGCCATAAGACCTTTGTTGTTTGGTCCATGGCCAAGGTAGGCCTAAGACCCTTGTTGCTTGGCCCATGGCTAAAGTAGGCCATAAGACCCTTGTTGAATAGTTTGGGCTATGGCCAAAGTAGGCAATAAGACGCTTGTTTGGCTCGTTTGCCTGTCCTATAGTATGGATAGCTTTATTTTTAACATTTTAAAATATTTTAGGGCAATTTCGGGTCGTGATCGGCTGCCAGATGTACACGATTGATTTTTACTTAAAGATTTCTCATCTCGAATGTTTGAAATCTGTGCAATATTTTGCCTTTGTCAACTGCCAGACGTACGACAGCCACCATCTCTCTGTCCGTGATTATGCCTTAACACTCAGTTAACAGTCATTTTAACTTCAGCTCTTCCGCTGGACAGAAGTTTTCTAACTTTTTTAGACATTTTAACTAGTTTATGGCTTTGAAAAGGGCTTAGTTGTGACCGGACGAAATTAATTAGCATTATTAAACACTGTTTTATAATTTTTTTCCCTGCGGGTTTAGGTGAGGTTATATATATATATATATATATATATGATGAATAAAACCACGAAGGAAAAAAGAAACACAAACGGGTGCTCAAGCGCTTTCGTCTAATGACATCCTCAGGAACACCCTCAGTGTTCCTGAGGATGTCATTAGACGAAAGCGCTTGAGCACCCGTTTGTGTTTCTTTTTTCCTTCGTGGTTTTATTCATCATAAATACTTTTCACGTGTCACTTTCGTGAAATAATTTTTCATATATATATATATATATATATATATATATATATATATATATATATATATGGGATGAATTTCACAATTAAACACGTGAAATGAATGAATGATGTAAACCACAAGGAAAAAGAAAAATGATTCCAAGGGCTTTCTTGTATTCAGAAGTACACTTCGTCAGGGAATGACTGAACAAAATGTGAAAGATGCGTTCAGAGAACCAGTGGTTCTCAAAATGATACAAAGAAATAGGGTAATTTTCATAAAATCGGTGGGTGATACAAATAAATGATTGTTATTTTCGCAATCTACGCATATATAGTAATTAGCCATAAAAATGACGATCTCATTTCCGTTTTTTTTTCACTGTTGTACAGTGTTATTATATCAGTTAGACCAATGTCTATAGCTTCTAAATTAGTAAGGTTAGCTATTTAAGTAGGTTGTTGTAGGACTCTGGCACCTATGGTAGCCCCTAAAGAAGATTTAAGTCAAAGCACCTGTGAGTACCTTTATTGTCTATTTAACCTAATACCTAACGGGGTCCAACACCTCCACGTTATTACAATAATGAAAATAACAGTGGACCCAGAACTGAGCCTTGTGGCACAATATGTTTGAGAAGCGCTTTAATTGGGCACACCTTATTTACTGATAAAAAATGATATTTATTGGACAAATAACTTTTAAACCAATCACTGATTGCTCCTCTAAAGTCGTAACAGCATAATTTATTAAGTAGAATATTATGGTCTATTACATCAAACGCCTTACTCAAATCCATAAATATTGATATCATTATTTCTTTGTTCTCTTTAGCTATATTTGCATTTTCCATAAGATTTAAAATAGCCATTTCCGTTGTTTTATTATTACGGAAGCCATATTGATTTGGAGATAATAAATTGTAAGATTCTTCTAAATATCGCTGCATTCTACTTTTTACAATTTTTCCAAAAACTTTGCTGAACACAGATAATGTGTTATTTATTTCTTCAATTTTTTTTATTGGGTTCAAAATCCCAGCTGAGCCGTGAACGGCCAAGCTCTGAAGGGCCAGTTCAACATACAGCCCAAGTTAAGCTAAAATTAAAAACTTACGGACTTGAGGTCCTATTAGGTCCTACCTCAGGGTTGCTGACTCAATGTGGGCCTACCTTAGGCCTCAGTTGCATGAATTTAAGATAAAAAACAAAAGGGGCACTATTTATGGTCTTCTTTCTAAACCTTGCAACAACAACACAACCTGCACTATTGCACGATGCAACAATCTTGTATCTAAACAACCAAACTGAATTGCAAGAGAGCTCTCTATAAGACCACACCCTGTAAGTACGGCATTCCACGAGTGCCCAAACAATGATGCCACAATAGCCCAAAAATGCTAGCTCTAAAATAAGTGAATTTTTCACTAACCTTACAATTATGAGATGGATATATATACACCTTAACTTAATATATACAAGCAATGCTGCATCAATCAGCTTAGTCATCATATCGCCTTGGGACAACAATGGTTCTTCCTCTTCTAGATTTTCTAACACTCCCCACCGAAGAGGCATTGTTGTCATTACCTTCTGCAAGGTTAGCCAAGCCTTCTCCATGAGGCTGTAACTCAAATGTTTCATCTTGACTATCTGTGTTTTTGCTGATTTCTAAAGCATAGAGTTTTTGTATAGGTCTCTTTAATTTTCCTCCTGAAGTCTTTACCAGTGCAGACCTAACTAAATTGTCTTTGCCAACAAACAACTCTTCAATTATGCCAAGCTTCCAGCATTGCCTTGGTCTTTCATCCCCAATCATTACCACTTCTCCCACCTTGATACAATTTGCATTGGAGCCCTTTACATTGCCTGATGGGTAATAATTGAGTTCTGGCAAGTATTCCATCTGCCACCTCTTCCATAACTGATCTTGTAGCTCTTCAAGGTACCTGAACCTTCTGGTTAACTCTCCTTGAGTGCTCTGGATAGGCTGCAAGTCTTCTGGCACACTGGGGCTTGATGTTAATCGTTTACCACAAAGAAAATGATTTGGTGTCAATGGCTCTGCATCCTGCATACTGTTATAAACAAAAGTGATAGGCCTACTGTTCACCATTGCTTCTACTTCACACAAAACAGTGCAGAATTCTTCTTTGCTCAAATGAGCATTAGCTAAAAGTTTCTTTAATGGACACTTTACACTTCTCACTAGCCTTTCCCAAAATCCTCCCCACCATGGTGCTCTCTCAACAATAAACTCCCACTGTACCCCTTGGTGTGAAAAGTAGGATTGGAATCCTTCCTCTTTTAGCAAGGACCAAACTTCTTGGAGTTCCTTTGCAGCCTTTTTGAAGTTTTTGCATTATCCGATATGATTTTATTTGGGAAACCCCTTCTGTTCACAAACCTTTTAAAGGCCAAAAGAAATACATCACTACTTAAGTTGCTTACCAACTCCAAATGGATTGCTCTGGTGGTAGCACATGTGAAAAGACATATATAACCTTTGTTAGACTCCCCTTGCTCATACACATAGACTGGACCTGCGAAGTCTACTCCCACTACATCAAATGGGGCAGTATAGACACACCGTTCTCTTGGAAGTGGAGCCACCTTTTCATAATAAGGCTTTGCACTCCAACGCTTGCAAACCACACATTTATGCAAGACCTTTTTTACTACTTGTCTAATTTTGGGAATCCAAAACTGTTGTCTGATCTCTATTATCACTTCTCTAACTCCAGCATGTAACAACTTATGATGAGTATCCAGGATCAAAAGGTCCACAAAGTGCCCCCCAGAAGGTAGCAAAATTGGATGTCTTTTCTCCTCTGGAAGCCCAGAAAACTGTAGTCTACCTCCTACTCTCAATAAATCCTGATCCAAAAACATATCCAAACCCTTGAGAGCAGAATGTGTTGGTAGAACCTGTAATGGACGGCTGGTGAGCAATTCCCTCTCTCCACCAAATTTTTCCTTCTGCACATATACCACTCAATATTTCCTGGCTTGCTGTTCAGAATTCCTTCCCTTCTTGTTTCTCCCTTAATATTGTTGGTAAATCTATATACCCATGCTGTCACTCTTAACAACCTTTTCAGACTGCTAATGTCCTCAAGCCTCAATATAGGGTCCTGCTGCATAACTTAAAACTGTTCACGGTGCATTTTCTCACCTCACTCACCCATGCTTCTTCAGCCTGGCATTCTCCTACAATAGGCTGATTAGAAGGCCAGTTTTCACTTCCAAGTTTTAGTCATTCTGGCCCATTCCACCACAAACTTGACTGTGAAAGATCTTTCACTGAAATTCCTCGTGTTGGTAAATCAGCGGGGTTTTGGGTGCCTGGACAATGCTTCCATTGCTTTGGATCTGTGCGCGCTTGAATTTCCCCCACCCTATTGGCAACAAATGGTTTCCATTTCCTTGCCTGGCTTCTTAACCAGTGCCAAACTATAGTGGAGTCTGTCCAATAATAGCTTGGAATTTCATAGAGGGCCAAAGACTTTTGCACTGTAACTGCAAGCCGACTAGCAATAACTGCACCCATCAATTCCAACCTTGGAACAGAAAGCCTTTTCAAAGGTGCTACTCTGCTCTTTGCAGCAACCAACCTGCAACTTACTTCCTCTTGCAATGTGCCTCTTATATAAATACAAGTTGCATAGGCTTCCTCACTTGCATCACAAAAGATGTGCAGCTCCAAATTGTCTGGACTATTGTTCAACTCTCCAAAGTACCATCTTGGGATTTCAATGTCTCCAAGATGTGCCAATTCTTTGAACCAATATTTCCACCTTACCACCATATGATCAGGTAACTCTTGGTCCCAACCAAGTCCAATTTCCAGAGGCTCTGAAACCAAATTTTTTACTTTATCACAAATGGAGCCAGGAATCCAAGAGGATCAAAGACCTTTGAAGCCAAACTAAGAGCTGTACGTTTTGTCCACCTTGTCTCATTCTCAGCCAGCTCTACTAAAGATTTCCATTGAAGGTAAACAAATCCTCTCCTTGCTGCCAAACAATGCCTAGCACTTTTGCGTCTATTGCCCACAACTCCTTAATACCAGAATCCTCAATACTTTCTGCTGCATCAGGTACTACACAGGACTGACTCATAAACTCTTGTAATTGAGAATGATTGGTCTGCCATTTTCTAAGCTCCATGCCAGCCTCCTCATTATAGCTCTAGCCTCCATGAATATCTGTTTAGCCATTTCTGTATTATCCACGGAACACAGCAAATCATCAACATAAAAATTTTTCCTTATGTGTTCAATAGTGTTAGGATAGACTTCAGAATATTTCTTAAAATGGTACTGCATAGTAGCTGCCAACAGAAATGGACTAGAGCTGAGGCCAAACAACACTGACTTCATTCTATATGCTTGAACCTTAGGTTCATTTTCCAACAAGTCTTTCGTATCCACCCACAGATACCTTACTGCATCTCTGTCCTCTGGTTTTAACTTTATCCGCAAAAAGGCTTGCTTCACATCTGCAGTCAATGCTACTCTACCAAACCTGAATCTCAGTAACAAGGAAAATAAATCTGCATTTAAATTTGGCCCAGCATCCAAACAGTCATTCAAGGACACACCACACCTTTGTCCTTGGCTGAGCCATCAAAAACTACCCTCAGTTTGGTGGTAGTTTTGTCTCGCCGTACCACTGCATGGTGTGGCAGATAATGTGCCTCCTGGCTCACCAGCTCACCTTGCACCCTTTCAGCATAGCCCTCCCTTACATAGCTTAGGATGGCCTCATTGTATTCAATTAACAACTCCTCATTTTTTCTTAGCCTGTACAATGAAGTCTCCAACCTCCGATTAGCTAGCTGAAGGTTTGAACCGGGTTTGCAAGAATCCTTCCAAGGGAGGCCAACTTCATAGCAACCATCTCTAAACCCAATCCCTTTTTCAAATTGCTCTAAAACATCACTGTTCACTGTACTTGCCTGTTTGTCCTTTATGCCAATGGATTCAAGTTCCCAAAACGCTTTCAAATGCCTTTCCAAACCATGGCTGTTCTCCTCAATCTTAACAAAAAGAGCTTTAACCTCCATTTCATTGCAATAGCTACCATGTAGCATCCAGCCTAGCTTACTTTCAATAGCTACCGGGCCTCGAGATGTGCGGACAATATTACCAGTGATGAAGTCCCAATAATAGTCAGCTCCAATCAAAAGACTAATATCTTCTGTTCCTTCAAACTTATTATTGCCCAAATTAATTCCTTTAACTTGCAATTCTTGGACACATGCCATATCTAAACAAGTAGTGACTGGAGCACAAAGTTCCTCAATCTCTACAGCTTGGACCTTGATAGTGGGACTTTGTGGTAACAACCCTTTAACCAGAACTTCTACCTTCTTAACTTTGGTTCGGTTTTGAATGGAACCCCCAAACCCAGAAATTCTTAAATTTTCCCTCTTAAGTTCTTTAAACTTCAATTTTCTGGAAATTCTGGTCTTAATAAAGCTACACTGGCTACCACTATCAAACAACACTCTTACAGTAGCTTCTCCATCATTCCCAATTAATAATGCTGCAGCTGTTTGCAATAATCCCCCTTTACTTTTATTCCCTTTCATAGCAGTGGCATGTGCCACTAATGTCTCTACTTCTGGGATAGGCCTACTAGGAGTGTTTTGTTTTCACACAATAATGGCGTGATAGCGTGGGGTATACACCCCAGTTAGGTTACTTAGGTTCTAGCAAACAATCAAAAGCACTTACCGGTGCGTTGAATTAGGTATTCCTTTAGAAGCCTATCATTTGATTCCTGTGTCCCACAAAAGCCTACCTAACTCTCTCTTACATTACCAATTTAGAAGCTATAGACATTTCCCCTAATTATACTTAAGTACGGACAACTTTCTAACCCATTTGTCACCTTAGAAACACCACCTAATTTCACTCAGCACTAACGATTAGGTCAGATAGGAAAAAACATGTCTAGGCCAGCCCAAAACAATACGAACAGCCGCGTTGGTTCGTTTATGCCTTGCTCTTGCCATTCAGCTTAGATTTAGTGATATTTCCCCTTCAGTGACTTTTAGACTATATACATATATATATACATACACGTCACCTCACTCCTCCCCTACAAGTTTAGTCTGTCAGGGGGATGAGGGACCCTAGACGACCTGCGGAGCGGGGTTGATGTAGTAGGATTAGGTGCAACCTGTATAGGCGGGCGAGTTGAACCATTTTCCGGAGGATCAGTTCTCTCTTCCGGAAGACTCTGGTCCTTCTGCAATTCACGTTCCCATATCTGGTCCTGATGGCGTTTAATAGAACGACCATCTTCTAGTTGGCACTTGAAGGAAACAGGGCCCGTTCTCTCCTGGACAGTTGCAGGAACCCATTTTGGTCCAGCCCCATAGTTGCGAATCATAACTGGATCATTAGGTTGCGCCTCTATAACTCTCCCTCTTTTAGTGTCATGGTACAGCTTCTGTTTTTCCTGATGGCGTAAAACTCGTTGTTGTAACGTTTCGTTTGGACGTAACAAATCGAAAACTGAACGAATTCCCCGGCCAATCATAAGTTTAGAGGGAGACACCCCCGTCGTGGTGTGAGGTGTTATTCGATATTTAAACAAAAATTTATCCAACACCACTTGCATTTCCTCCCCACGAGAATGACGCAAGGCCGACTTGAAAGTACGGACCATGTTTTCCGCGAGACCGTTAGTAGACGGGTGGAAAACACTAGACCGGACATGTCTAATGCCATTTAGGTGGACGAAGGAACGAAATTCCTCACTGGTAAAACAAGTACCATTGTCGGAAACCAGGACTACGGGTAAACCCCATCGAGCGAAAACCGAACGGAGTAAGCGAATAGTAACACCCGAAGTCGTGGAAGTGGTTGGAAAAATTTCCACCCGCTTAGAGTAGGCGCCCACAATGACTAGGAAATAAGTATTATTTATAGGACCTGCATAGTCAACATGGATCCTATGCCATGGTATAGTAGGCCATTCCCAAGGATGAAGTGGACTTTTCCTTGGGAGATCTCTGTTCTCTAGGCAGCTTTGACAGGAACGAACCAATGATTCGAGTTCTCCATCTAAACCAGGCCACCAGAAATAAGCTCTCGCCAGCTCTTTCATTTTTGTTGCGCCCATGTGTTCAGCGTGAAGTTCCTTCACTAAATTCGACCTGCCTTCATTTGGAATAATCACTCTGTGGCCCCATAAGAGACAGCCATTTTGAATGGAAAGGCCAGACTGACGTTGATAAAAAGGCTGTAATTCACTCTCAACCTTAGTAGGCCAACCAACTGAACAGAAATGGATGACCCTAGACAGAATAGGGTCTGATTTTGTCCACTGCTCTATTTGTACCGCAGATACTGGAGTGGATTCCAAAAACTCCACCAAGTGAACCCATTCTGTAGGTATAGGTACACAATCATTTGGATTTTCTAAGGGCAACCTACTTAGTGCATCAGCCGTACCTAGAAGTTTACCTGACCGATGTACTAAGTCAAATTTATAGGCTTGTAGAATCAGTGCCCATCGTTGAATCCTACCTGAGGCCATAACTGGAATATTTTTATTAGGTGAAAATAAACCTAAAAGAGGCTTATGGTCAGTAATTAGTTTAAATTCATGACCCCATAGATAGAAATGAAATTTTTTTACTGCAAATACTAAGGCTAATGCTTCACGTTCCACTTGTGCATATCGTCTTTCAGTCTCAGTTAGTGTTCTAGAAGCAAAACAGATAGGCCTATCTACACCATCAATGTGGTGAGATAACACTGCCCCAGTTCCATAAGAACTGCTGTCTGCTGAAACTACGAGAGGAAGTTTAGGATCATAATGCACTAGGAGAGTGGACTTTAGTAGTACGTCCTTGGAAGCCTCAAATGCTTCCTTTTGAGTTTTCTCCCATCTCCACTGTTCCCCAGATCGTAATAGCTTATTTAGCCCCTTCACCGTCCCATTTTTTTTCCAAAACGTTTCAAAAAGAGACCAATTTTTTTATTTCCTTATTTTGTAGTACTTTTTATGCTGTTTACCAGGAAATTATTTATTTTAAAATATGTTGATATTTTATATATAAAATATTAGGATTAGTTTTCCTTTGTCGGCAAGGACGAGTTTAATCGTCTGCTTAAAAATCATTATAAAATACCATTTATTTTCACTATGGAGTAAGTTGAAAGGAAAGAAAGGGATAACAGAAACACAATGAACAAACTATGTTTATTTAGAAATAATAAACATTTCCAAAACTAATTTATTTTATTTATTTGGAATGATATACTTTGAGACAAGGAACTATGCATTATCATTATAAAATACAGTTTATTTTCACTATTGAGTAAGTTGAAAGGAAAGAAAGGGATAACATAAACACAATGAACAAACTCTGTTCATTTAGAAATAATAAACATTTCCAAAACTAATTTATTTTATCTATTTGCAATGATATACTTCGAAACAAGGAACTATGCATAAAGGTATTTTACATATTTTGCACATGTAGCGTGATTCCTTTCTGATTGGCTTTCCGTTGTGATCGCGTTTTTTTGCACAATTGATACATTTCCTTGTGGGTTTATTATTCTTTTCCGTGGCAGGAATTTCCATGGGAAAGTGTCCATGAGAAAATCGAGTCGTACTTGGCGAAGTTGAAGGCCTTCCTGCACTTGGATGTGGAATTTCTTGGTGGTATTTTTTTATTATTGACCGAATGATATCTAGCCGAAATTTTAGGTGTGTAAGAGGTTTTGATGTTGCCTCTTCCTTTTCTTTGAATGATTCATTGTATAGAACATAGGAATTCCATACAGCGAGGTCCATCATGTGGAAAAACACCTTCCTGTAATATTTTTTCCCTCGTTTCCTTGGTATTGGATAATCAACCAGTCGTTGGTCGACTTTATCAACACCACCCATTGTGCAATTGTAGTCACACACAACTACTGGCTTCTTCACTTCTCCTCGTGACGTAGTAACATCTTGCATAGCAGGATTATGGGTAGTAGAAAGCATGGCTACGTCCTTCTTATCTTTCCACCGAAGAACCATTACCTTACCTCTCTGATAGGCACGTACCAGTCCTTTCTTCAACGTTTCCTTCTTGAATTGTTCAGGCAAATCCTTCCTATTTAGCCTAACAGTTCCATAAATATCTGTAAACTTCGTAATGAGGATATCTGCAAGCTGTGGACTGGTATAGTAGTTGTCGACAGTCAGGCGGTACCCCTTTCCTAGCAATGGCTTGATTAGTGACATCACAACACATGATGTCATTGGGAGATCCTGATATGTTTTGTTGAGCTGTGTTCCTTTCCCAACGTAAATGATGAATTTCCATACATAACCATTCTGTGATTCACACAAAAGAAAGTATTTGATTCCAAACCTATTCCTCTTCAATATATTGTATGCACCCTAGTCTGCCCTTGAAAACACATAAGACTTTCATCTATAGCTATATCTTTTCTCGGGATGTAAAACTTCTGAAATTTTTCCACTAAATTTACATACACATCATAAATTTTGTACAGTTTTGGATTTGGGTGATTTTCTGCATCGAAAGTGTTATCTGCAAAATGTAGATATTGTTTGATCTTATTATACTGTTTCAAAGGCATTATTTTACTAAAGATTGGCCGCTCTAACAATTCATCTTTTGACCAGTTCATTTCCTCCTCTGGCATTTTCACAATACCTCCTAACATATTCAATGCAAAAAATACACGCATTTCTGCTGGTGATGTTGGTCGCCACTTCCTATCATTGTGTCCCGTTTGTTCAGCAAATATATTTGTTTCCCTACAAACAAGATCAATCAGTTCATCGTCAAAATAAAGAGAGAAAAAATCTAGAGGTTTCATTTCAGATACATCACCATCGATATTTATTCCCGGGTCTTCTGTGAATGGAAATGGTGGACGAGGAGGAGTCAGATTTTCCTCCGAAACCTGTAGTCGACACCATTGTCTCGAATCAATTTCATCAGACTCACTACTATCTTCAAGCGATGACAAAGAACCATCTGACTCGCTATCACTGTCATCAGAAGTATCTAGGCTTTTATATGAAGCTTGGTCTTCATTTGACTCATCGCTGCTGCTCATTTTGGGCTTATAATGAGCAAAAGGATAAAAAAACAAACAAAGTGAGCTAGAGGTTAAAATGACGTGTGTATTCTTCAAACGCTTGGACAAAACTGAAAATTCGACTGTGAGAGAGGTGCTCCGAGGTGTCTGAGTGGTGCTGCCAGGCGTATGATGACTCGTCTTGAGCATAGAAAAGCTCACAGACCTCCGATGTCGACGAATAAACTCGTCTTAAGCGCAATTTTGTAAACAAACATTTGGACGTGTATACTCGTCCGAGTCCGAAAATGGACCAAGCTGGAAAAACGAGTATACACGTCGTTGCCGGTTAAGGGGTTAAGGGTTCAAGGAAATTCGATGCATTAGGCAAAAATTTCCTATAAAAGTTTAGGAGACCTAAATAAGCTTGTAACTGTGTGATGTTTTGTGGAGGTGGTGCCTTTTCTATTGCTTCTAGTTTATCCACCGTTGGATGAATGCCTGAGGCATCTATGCGGAAACCTAAATATGAAACCTCGTTAGTGACCCATGAACACTTTTCTCTCTTTAGCTTAAGTCCGGCATCCCGGAGTCTTTTTAGAACCGTGGTTAATCTAGTTAGGTGTTCTTTTTTAGAAGAACCTGAAATGAGGACATCATCTAGAAAGCAAAGTACCCCTGGAATGTGACCTAGAACTTGGTCCATTGTCCTCTGAAAAATACCGGGAGCCGATGCTATTCCATAGCATAGCCTATTGTACTTATATAGGCCTCGGTGCGTATTTATGATAGTTAATTCTTTAGAGTTTTCATCTAAACTTAGTTGAGCATAGGCTTGGGACATATCGAGTTTTGTGAAATATTTACCCCCAGCAAGAGAGCTAAATAATTCATCAGGCTTGGGTATAGGATAGCAATCTAGAAGGACGGCTCTATTCGCTGTTAAACGGTAATCCCCACATAACCGCACGGACTTGTCCGGCAGCCCACTTAGAGTGTGTGACTGGTTCGATAATTTTATCTTTTAGCAGCCTGTCAATTTCTAAATCTACCTTCTCTCGCAGTGCATGCGCAATTGAACGAGCCTTACAAAATTTCGGAGTTACATTAAGATCTACTTCTATGCAGACCTGATGGCCTTTTAGGTTGCCTACTTCAGGCCCAAAAACAGAAGAAAACTCCCTTAACAATGAGTCTATGTCAGATGGATATGAGAGTGTATGCACATCTGCCTGACCCCTTGGCAAGATTTTGTCAATTGGCATTTTCAAAGCATCAACCCAATCACGGCCTAGTAGAGTAGGCCCTTGCTCATTCACCACTAAAAGGGTTAAGGGATGAGACAAAGTTTTCTGGTTGAGTGTAACTGTGACGTATGCTTCTCCACAAATAGGTATTTGTATGTCCCCATACTTCTTCAAAATCGTTTTAGATGTATGTAGTTTAGGTGTGTTTTTGAAAATCTTATCAAAAACTGCCTTGGACATGACCGTCCTGGCAGCACCCGTATCCAATTCTAGAGGAACTGTAATTCCATTTAGGCCTACCTCTACAATATATGGGCCTGTATTTTTCCCACTTTGCTGCTCATAAAATAGGTACTCCACTCCAATGTTCGAAGTATTTCCCTTTTGAGGATTTACACTAGAAATGTTAAAATTAGAATTTTCACCCTTCGTTTTCTTTGAAAAACACACTTTAGCTATGTGGCCTATTTTACTACAGTTTCGGCAAACTGCTTCTTTAAAAGGGCAATCCTTCTTCCAATGGTGTTTTCCACACCCTATACATGGCTTGGAAGGCTTAGTAGAATTAGTAGGCTTAGTCGTATTCGCCTCATACCTTTTATTTGCCTGTCTAGTAGGCTCATTAGGTCTGCCAGGCCTAGAAGATTTAAAGCTATTTACGTGTTGGGCTTTACTACTGTGATTTCCAAAAGCTCTAACATCTTTAGCAGCTGCTTCTCTAGCCGTAGCTATTTCTACAGCCTGACTAAAAGTTAGGTCCTGTATGGCTAATAGGGCTCTCTGGGTAGACTCCTCTTTGAGACCCATCACAAACCTATCTCTTAGCATTTCATCTAATTTGTCCCCAAATTTACACGTACGGCTATGGCTTTTTATTCCTGCAACAAACTCTGCAAAGCTTTCATTTCCCGTCTGATGCCTTGAATAAAATTTGAAACGTTCATAGATGAGAACTACTCGGGGTTTGTAGTGATCGGTTAGGGCCTGTACCAATTCATTATAGGTGCAGGTTTCCGGTGCTTTAGGAGAAACTAGGTCCATAACTAAACCAAACGTTTTAGGGCCTATTATAGTTAAAAAGGTAGGTACTTTCTTAGCATCAGGAATGGAATTTGCCTCGAAAAACAACCTCACCCTAGTGGCATAAGCTTCGAAGTCCCCAGAGTCTTCGTAGGGGCTTATATGGCCAATCACCGACATGCTAGAGCAAAACCGAATTAGGCCAAATCACGTGAAGTAGGTTAGATTAGGTTTAAATTTGATCTAGTTACTCCCCGGTTAGGGCTGAATAATGAATTGTATTAGAGTTAGGGCTGAGTAGGAATTAGTTTTAGAGTTAGGGCTGAGTAGGAATTAGTTTTAGAGTTAGGGCTGAGTAGGAATTAGTTTTAGAGTTAGGCCGGCGGGACCTACGCTATAGTACGGTAGCTTACCCACACAAACAAACCAAATCGGACGACCCACTAGGCTACATCCAATTTTCCAAACAACCACTTGAACCCAATAAGCCAAATTAAACCAATGAGCCAAATTTAACCCAATGAACAAAATTTAATCAAATGAGCCAAATTCAATCAATCCCATGAGCTTAATCGAATCCCATGAGCTTAATTGAATCCCATGAGCTTAATCGAATCCCATGAACTTAATTCAATCCCATCCTCGTCGCCAAATGTGATAGCGTGGGGTAGACACCCCAGTTAGGTTACTTAGGTTCTAGCAAACAATCAAAAGCACTTACCGGTGCGTTGAATTAGGTATTCCTTTAGAAGCCTACCATTTGATTCCTGTGTCCCACAAAAGCCTACCTAACTAGGCTGACCATATTTCCTTGAGACAAAAACGGGACATTGGGATGGCAAAAAAGGGACGGGGGTTATGTAATATTCTGTATTCATGAAAAAGTAAGTACATAAACATATTGAGCTTACAATTATTCTTCAGTGACAGAACCCATACAAAAACCCATACAAAACGGTACTGTCCCGTTCAAAACGGTACGTATGGTCAGCCTATACCTAACTCTCTCTTACATTACCAATTTAGAAGCTATAGACATTTCCCCTAACTATACTTAAGTACGGACAACTTTCTAACCCATTTGTCACCTTAGAAACACCACCTAATTTCACTCAGCACTAACGATTAGGTCAGATAGGAAAAAACATGTCAAGGCCAGCCCAAAACAATAAGAACAGCCGCGTTGGTTCGTTTATGCCTTGCTCTTGCCATTCAGCTTAGATTTAGTGATATTTCCCCTTTAGTGACTTTTAGACTATATACATATACATACATACACGTCACCTCACCTGCCATGACATGTTTTGCACAAAATTTTAAACTTACAAAATCTTGCTTTGTGACCTTTCAAAAAACATTTAAAACATGCTGTGGATTTAGTTACCCTGTCCTTTCTCTCCTCAACAGGTAAAGCCCCAGCCACCTCACATTTATATGACTTGTGGTTGCCTTCGCAAAATATGCATTCCTTGATTCCCTTTAATTTATTCTCAGAGGATGCATGTAGAGCTGACACTGTACCTGGGCTATTCCTTTTTGTAGAAACCTTGGTGCTGTGCCTGCCTTTGTCCCCTTGTTTAACATCCCACTGTGCAAACTCAATTCCCTCTCGTCTTGCTAATTCTGTGCCTAAAAGACTTAACATCTGCTGAAGGGGGATGTACACGGTTCTAGGTAAACTCGGTCCCGAAAACTCGGTCCCGGAAAACTCGGTCCCAAGAAAACTCGGTCCCGGAAAACTCGGTCCCAGAAAACTCGGTCGGTCCCGGAAAACTCAGTCCCGGAAAACTCGGTCCCAAGAAAATTGGGTACCATGAATGAAAACAATTAAATTGAACTTTCAGGTAGTGGAGGAATTCCGGATGCTTTATGCCTCCAGTTGGTAATAGATCTTGCTAATGTTGGCAGTGTTGGTAAATTAGCACGTGTATCACCATCTAATTCATGAACAGCATCACATAAAAGAAGTCGCGTTGTAGATGATACTGATGTCGCTACCTTTGATTTAATTTCGGCAACTGCAGTTCTTGCTTGAATTGCAGAAGCATGTGCAGGATGGTTGTGTTTCCCGACAGTAGCAATAACATTTGGTATATCAGTATTTGAATCAGTATGGACACGAGCACTACACATTTCACGTTTTTCACAGCGCCAAAATAACTTTTGACCGGCAGCACTACTTTTATGAAAGTCATACACATAATTGCAATTGTCAATTAACTTCTTCTTCCCTCTCTGCGACTCAATGAACGCCACCGCCATTATGGGTTATTCACTGTTAACTATTAAAGCTTTAGCATGTTGGTTGTAAACTAAACACGTATAAAAAAATTAGTTGGTTGCAAACTAAACATGTATATAAAAATTGGTAAATGGGTAAAACAGTGTATTTTTGGAAAAACAGTCTTTTTGGAAAAACAGTGTCTTTTTGAATTTTTTAAAGCCCCCTTTAAAATATGGCTAGATTTTCCAACAAAAATTTTTTAACGGATAATGAGATATTAACTAAAGAAGAGATAAAGGAACCATCTATAATGTACCAGTGGAGAATAGAAATGCAAGAACTGTAACTGAAGTAATATTGTATAATGTAAAACCCGGCACCAAAATTGTGACAGATGAATTTGAAAAAAGAAAAGATTCAATAAAATTATCGCTTTATTAAAATATGATGCTTAAATTTTTTTTTTTTTTCATTTTTACTTTTTTATCTTTTCTTATTTTTTATCTTCTTTTCTTATTTTTTATTGTTCTTGTTTTCAATTTAATTTTTTTTTCTTTTTATTATTATTATTATTATTATTATGTATTTTACCTTTTTTTTGTTTTTTTGCGTTTTTTTATTTATTTTTTCTCTACTTTTTGGGAAAATTTCATCGTCACCGTCACCGTCATCGTCACCGTCTTGGGACCGAGTTTTCCGGGACCGAGTTTTCCGGGACCGAGTTTTCTTGGGACCGAGTTTTCCGGGACCAAGTTTTCTTGGGACAGAGTTTTCGGGACCGAGTTTTCGGGACCGAGTTTTCTGGTCACCGATGTACACATGTTCTGCGAGTGTCCCCTACTTAATTCAAGCAAAATTGAGCTAGGCAATTTAGACTCCAGTATCGTGACCAACATTATACCATACCTTTCCATTCCTACACCCAAGTTGTCCAGGGACCTAGTTCTAACTTCAAATTCATCATATAACTGCCGTAACTCCTTGACACTATTGGGATTATTAACAGGAGGTACAGCTAAAAGTTCGCGGAGGTGGCTTTTAATTAAGATCTCTGGCTTACCAAACCGTCTCTTTAATATATCCCAAGCCACATTATAATTAGCCTCTGTTAATGCTAATCCTGCTATTGTCTTTGCTGCCTCCCCTTCCAAGAGTGACTGCAAATAATTAAACTTCTCCACCGCACTTAACACTTGACTAGAATGAACTGTTGATTGAAAACTGTCTGCCCATCCTTGGCATTCCTGAATACTCCCAGAAAATGTTTTGAGTACAAGCCTCGGTAATTGAACTGCAGATCTGTTAACCTTAACTTCACAAACACCATTTGTTGAGTGTTGTGTTTCATTATTAGACCTGGTCTCTAACTGTACTGAGCTGCTAAACTCTTTTGCTCGGTGGCCTACTATAATTAAATCGTTGGGCCTCGCTTCTGTTTCGATGTAGGGCGCGACGATCTTTGTCGATGTAGGGCCGTGGTACGATGGAGCTACACAATGAGTTGACTCGATGTAACTAATATAGGCAGTCACTATTTAAACACCTGAAGGAACAGGCCTATCCTTCTTATAGTTATTAAGTTTTATATCAAGAGGACCTCACTCAGAACTTATAGGAAGACAAAGCACATCTTCCTTGCTTAAAGCATTGCTGTAACATAAGCAGCTCCGAGCGAGCCGATATAATATAATCTTCGTATTTTTATTATTTGCTGATTTCGCAAAGTTCGTTGACTCTTCTCTCGATGTAATTTTCATGAGTCGGTAGTGGAAAATTTTGAACACGAAATAATAAATTTTGTTTTCTTGTTATTATGCAGGCCCGATGCCTACATATGGCTTCTATGTACGTATGGCAATTATTTTCATTCCCAATAGGCTATGTCGCCAATCCCGAGGCAATTTTGTAGATATTTAATTCAATTAATTAATAATTTATATTTAATTAAGAAATAAAGGTACCACGTACGATACCATGTAAGCGTGTATAGTTTTTCCATAGGCACATTATAAAAAGTACATTGCGCGTTATTTGTTTCAAGCGCACTTTTCCAACCGAGAAACCCACCTGCATCACCTCCTCATCGAGACAGCTAAACTGTACCCTCTACCACCTCCAGTTAGGTCAGAAAAATAGGCCTACAAGGCTATCGCATAGAAATAGGATTAGGTTAGGCTTGTTTAAGTTAGGTGTTATATATATATATATATAACCTCACCCAAGCCCGCAGGGAAAAAAATTATAAAACAGTGTTTAATAATGCTAATTAATTTCGTTCGGTCACAACCAAGCCCTTTGCAAAGCCATAAACTAGTTAAAATGTCTAAAAAAGTTATAAAACTTCTGTCCAGCGGAAAAGCTGAAGTTAAAATGACTGTTAAGGCATAATCACGGACAGAGAGATGGTGGCTGTCGTACGTCTGGCAGTTGACAAAGGCAAAATATTGCACAGATTTCAAACAATCGAGATGAGAAATCTTCAAGTAAAAATCAATCGTGTACATCTGGCAGCCGGTCACGACCGAAATTGCCCTAAAATATTTTAAAATGTTAAAAATAAAGCTATCCATACTGTAGGACAGGCAAACGAGCCAAACAAGCGTCTTATTGCCTACTTTGGCCATAGCCCAAACTATTCAACAAGGGTCTTATGGCCTACTTTAGCCATGGGCCAAACAACAAGGGTGTTAGGCCTACCTTGGCCATGGGCCAAACAACAAAGGTCTTATGGCCTACCTTGGCCAATGGCCAAACAACAAGGGTCTTATGGCCTACTTTGGCCATAGCCCAAACTATTCAACACGGGGCTTATGGCCTATTTTAGCAATGTGCCACACAACAAGGGTCTTATGGCCTACTGTGGCCATAGTCCAAACTATACTGAAGAGTCTTATGGCCTACCTTGCTTACCTTAGCCATGGACCAAACAACAATGAAGGGTTTTATGGTCTACCTTGGTCATGCGCCAAACAACAAGGATCTTATGACCTACTTTGGCCATCGGTCAAACAAGAAGGGTTTTATGGCCTACCTTGGCCAAACAACGAGCATAGGATTCAAAGCTCCAAGCCCTCCAGATCTACCTGTGGAGGAATAACATTTAATCTACTAAAACTACGGGTATTGATTAGTCTGAAGTGGTAGGAGATTTAACTCATTTAACACTAAACTTCCTTAAAGAACATTTTTATGTAGACAATCTAATAGCCTCAACATCAACAAGATGTGAATTATCTGAGGTCCATGAAAACTCTCAAAACGTCATCAACAATAGACCACTCACTTATGTGAGTGACAACATTAATAATCCGTAACCATTAACTCCAAATCATTTGATTCGGGGAGAACAAGTTAGTCTCCTGCCGGACTACAATATAGACTCTTCAGAAGACCCAAACTGGACTCAACAACATGATGAACTCCAGACTAAGTTACAACACTTACCTAGAGTTAAAGCTCATTTCATTAAACATTGGAAAACTGAGTACTTGATGGGTCTAAGGGAGACATAAACAAATGACTAAGAAGGGTTGGTTTGACACAATTAAGGTAGGCGACCTTGTTCTAATACATGACAGTACTCCAAGACAATACTGGCCTCTGGCTAGAGTTTTAGAACTCAGACCAGGGACAGACGGAGTTACAAGAGTGGTCAAATTAAGAACTTCACCGGGTGACACAACAAGAGACATTTCTCTTTTATATCCCCTAGAGTCTCGACCCAAAACAATGGACTCTGGAGAGCCCCCTCCACCGACAGTAATGACTGGAGACACTGAACTTCCAGTAACTATACCTTTGACAGTAGGAGTGGTAACACATCCTACTACAACATTGACAGACACAAGACCTCAGCGACATACAGCGTTAAAGGCGCGACTAGTTTTACAGCAAAACATAGATGCTGGGGAATTGTAATTTCATCTTCTAACTTTCACTTTTCCTTTTCTTATGGTAAAGACCATGAACAGTTTCATCCTATGGATATATATTTTCTCTTCTAATTAAATGCTACATCTTTTCTATAAGAAGGTGAGGATAGTCTGATTAACAGGCGTTTACAGTCAAATAGTTAGCTAGTCTACACTCAGAGATAAAAATTGGTGACAATGACACCAAGATTTTTATCTCCCGGGGCACCCAGTACATGGAAAACTGATACATGTGGGTAGTTGTGAGGTAACGAAAATGGTCCACTGAGTAGGTAGGTAGGTAATATAACAATTACTAAACTCCTTTTATGTCAATAACTGGGTGGATGAAACAAATTGGTTGCTCACCAGAGTTATTCTCTACACTAATATTTATATACTGTGTGATAGAGTGTGCTTGGTAGTATTGATACACACTACCAATCAACGAACAAACGAAAAGGACGCTGGTGCAAAAAGCCGGGAGAAGGACAGGAGAAGCTTGTGGGAAGAACGTGGCGGACGAAGGGGCTTGGAGACAATAAAAGATCTCCACCAGCAAGTGCACTCTCAAAAATTGAGCAAAGAGAAGAGGGACTCCAGGAGGAAGAAAGTAGCACTATTGTCTAATAACACTCAGTAAGTGAACAGTTGTTTTTAAACCTCAGTTCAGTCATAACATAAACTAGTTCCAGTTAAATTAGGCCTACATTGTGGTCTAAGACCTAGCATCAACTATATAGCTTAACAAAGGCTAAGGTAAATTACTCTAACCTAATTTGGTGAGGAATCCTACTGTGGACCTCAATTTACTTTGCCCGTTCTGGACCATTTCCGGAATCTCTAGGCTGACCCCTACAAGGCTAGACTTAACCTACTCTATAGTTAGACTGGAGATATTAGGGGTGGGTTAACTTGGGACCAATTCATACAGAGCATTTTTCACACACACACACGCACGAGTGTGTGTATATATATATATTTTTTTTACCATGAGTCGCTACATAATCTGGGCGCAGAGGACGGTCTCTCATCCAACTACTACCCAAACCCAATGTCGCTTAACTTCGCTGATCATATATATATATATAACTTGGTTGAATGGTTTGTTCTTAGGGAAGCGTAGCTTAGCGAGGAATAGGAGGACGAAAAGATGGTACATGTTATTAACAGACGTTTCGGAAAAATTAATTTCCATCATCCTAAAAATTTTAAAAACAAGTAAAAATAAATAAGTATAAAATAGAAACGAAAACAAATTAAAATGGCGCAAACAATTAGCGAGAATCAAAAGCAAGATACAATGTGTATTAAATTAAAAGATTAAAAGTTAAATGATATAAAGTATAAAAGTATGGATAATAAGTAAAATATAAAATGGTTTAGGTGGAACAGAATTGTAAAGTTTCTTATCAGATTGTAATGAGACTAATTATACAGAAGATTGGGAATGGTTGCCTGTTGAAAGAATTCCATTGGGACGATGGAGCCGGGCGGAGTGATGGTGGATTTCTTTTGAAAGTTTATTTGGCTGGATACTGAGGATGTAAAGGGACTCAAGTATGCGGAGGTCGATAAGTTGGTTGGCTGAGTTAATGATTTTGAAATTGGAGGAAAGTAACGGGTGGTTGTGGAGGTGGCAGTGATCCCTTATTGCAGATTTGGAGGGTTTGTTCAAGGGCTGTGAAGTTCTTGTAGAAATCCCACGATGCTCGTCCACTCTTGTTTGATATTGGCGGATGGTACTGCCAATATAGTTCGCTTTGCAGCGAACACAATTAAAAGCGTAGATAGTGGACGAAGCAAGTGGCTGGGGTGTTTTTTCTTTATGGTTGAGGTAAGATTTGATGCTATTGTTGTTGGTGAAAGCGAAATGAAATTTAATTTGGGGGTAAAGCGGAGTGAGTAAGAGACGGAGTTCTGAAAGTATTTTGTGGCTAATATGGTCATAATAAGGGAATGAAAAATATTGTACGTCTTTTTTAACAGTGGGAATTTTAAGGGGGGGGTTGATAAATATTATTAAGAAAATTTCTGGTTAAAGACTGTAACAGATGTTTTGGGAAAGAGTTATTAATGCTGAAGTTAAGAATTAACTCTATTTCATGGTGAAAAGATAAGTACGAGGAGCAAAGATGGTAGGCACGGTGGATTAAAATTTTAATACTGTTTATTTTATATAGCAAAGGGATGTGGCTTAGGAAATTAGTACCCAGGCATGTGTACGTGGGTTTTCGATTTATGGAAGTGCTAAATTTGTTGTTTTGTTTAGTTATTGTAATATCTAGGAAGGGAAGGGTGTTATTGGATTCGTCTTCTTTGGTGAACTTAATATTTTTATGTTGGGAATTAAGGTAGTTAAGAAAAAGCGGGGCGTGGTTGGCATTGTGAAAAAGGAGAAAGGTGTCATCAACGTATCTTTTATATAGGCGTGGTTTATAATGAGTGGAGCAATGAAGTAGCCAGTTATTTTCGTGATGGCTGAGGAAGATGTTCGCTAAAGTGGCACTTAAGGGGGATCCCATAGCTAGTGAGTCGGTTTGTTGATAAAGTTGTTGGTTAAAGAAAAAATAGGTGTCTGAGGCGGCGAGCGTAAGCAGTTTGGTAAATTCATGTTTTGTCAGATTCAAAACTGTATTCGGATTGTTGGCGAAAAGGCTATTAATACAGATATCGATGGCTTCTTTAATTGGAACGTGGGTGTAGAGAGATACTATATCGAAACTATGCATATGAAGGTTATTTGAGTTATTTATGGTCCATATTTCTTTAGCGAATTCGTAGGAGTTGGTGACGGAATATTCGTTTTGGGTTAGGGGGGTTAAAGTGGGAATTAGGAATTTTGCTAGTTTGTAATTGTGGGTAGTGTAGGCCGAAAGGATGGGTCTAATGGGTAAGTTGGGTTTACGTATTTTAGGGAGGCCATAGAGAGTACCTGGGGATGAGCCGGAAGAACGTACTTGGTTATAAGTGCTTTCTGAAATTTTGTTCTGATCATATAGTTTTTTGAGGAAACGGTTGATTTTATCTTCAAGTTTTAGGGAAAGGGTTAAAGGATTATCGTTAATCTTTTTAAATTTGGTGGGATCGTTAAGAACGTTGTTGACCTTATTAATATAATCTGGTTTATTAAGAAGGACGGTGCCTTTACCTTTGTCGGGGCGTGAAATGATAATGGAGTCGTCTTTAGATAGTTCTTTAAGGCAAACGAGGTCTTTTTTATTAATAAGGGGGGAAAAAACTTTATGAGGTTTAAAACTATAAAAATGTTTATTAGCGATGTGGGTGAGTGAGGGCTTTAAAAGCGGAAGTTTTGACTCGTCAACTATTGAGAATTTTTTTAAACTATGAAAGAGTTTTTCGAAAGATAAAAAGTGCTTAAAATAATTTATCTTAAAATTTGGCAGTTTAAAATCTAGGCTTAAGGATAGGAGTCGTTTTTCATTAGTACTTAGGGTTCTATTAGAAAAGTTGAAAATGGTTTGATCAGGATTTAGGGGCTGAAGGTTAGAGTTTAAGCCTAATAGGTTTAATTTTCTATTGTGTCGTTGTTGAATCTGTTTCCGGTAGATATTGACATCTTTGATAGTTTGATTTTTTAACATTAAATAGTCGATGAGACTTACAGATTCTTTTAATTGAGTTAAGAGAGAATTATATTTAACAAGAAGTCTTTTACTATTGGAATGCTTGAATTTAATTTCTTTACTCAACAATTTGCACTGGAACGATTTGTAGATATTGGAGTTGTAGAGGCGTTTATTGTAGAGTTTGAATTTAATAAATTTATTAAATTCAAACTCTACAATAAACGCCTCTACAACTCCCCCCCCTCGGTAGGAAATTTTCATATTTGAAGATAGCTTTAGATGGATTTGAAGTATATTCCCGTTATCAAAATCCTGCTTGTTCACACACCCAGGCCAGGTCTGAAATGTCTCAGGATCGGACATAAACTTTTTTTTCTTTATTCTTTGGTCACCGTGAGCAGGGGGGGTCCGGACCCCCTCAACCCCCCCCTGGATCCGCGCCTGGGCATTTCGCCTTTTATCTTCATTCCCTGACGAGGTGTAGCTTTGAATACACGAAAGGCCTTGGAATCGTTTTTCTTTTTCCTTGTGGGTTTGCAGCATATATATATATATATATATATATATGAAAATTATTTCACGAAGGTAACACGTGAAAAATATTTATGATGAATAAAACCACGAAGGAAAGGAAACACAAAATGGTGCTCAAGCGCTTTCGTCTAATGACATCCTCAGGAACACTGAAGTATATAAAAAGGTTAAGCCTATATATAGGTTACAGAAAGAAAAAAAGAAGAAAAATAAATAACATACATACACACACACACACACATATATATATATATATATACATACATATCTATATATACAAATACATACATACATACATACATATATATACAATAAACAGAGAAGTAAAAATAATAAAAAATTAAAAATTAAAACCTTAAAGGATTACCAATGAGGCGTACAGATTGTAAGGAAAAATATCGATTTTTAGCACAAGATCAAATGGATTATAAAAATACAAATTTATACTGGGACTCTGCCGGGTTTTAACACAATGCTGCCTATGGTCAGGTTTCGATATATATAAAAAAAAAAAAAAATAAATGCAAATTAAAAGTTAATCGATTTTTAGCACAAGATCAAATGGATTATAAAAATACAAATTTATACTAGAACTCTGTCCGGGTTTTAACACATTGCTGCCTATGGTCAGGTTTCGATATATATAAAAAAATAAAATGCAAATTAAAAGTTAATAAAGTAGAAGACAAGTTTACCAAAGATTTAATGTTTTACACTTCTTATCTAAGTCTGCTTTAAAGGAATTCAACATAACAGGATCGAGTTGAAAAAGACCTTTGCTTATGTTGAAGTTATTTGAAATTTGGATAATGGCAGACTCAAGAATATTTCTATTAACAATGTTGCTTGAATGGAATAACACTGAAGCATTATTCCAATCAATACAGTGGGCTAACTCTGACAAATGGACAAAAAGAGCACTGGACAACTGTCCTGTTCTAACGGAATATTGATGCTGTTTTATACGTGTGTGCAAATCCTTTCCCGTCTGACCTATGTAAAAGGAATCACATTGTTTACAACCAATTTTATAGATAATGCCTGAATTATTGGTAGGGCTATTTTTTACTATGATATTTTTCACAATATTGTTATATGAAAATACTACATTAATATCCAAAAGTTTAAGTACATTAGCAATGCCTAAAAAGCCCGGGAAAAATGGAAGTACTAAAATATTTTTGACAAAGTACGAGTGTTAATATTGACACGATAGAAAGTTCGTTTTGCCTTGTTGAGACAAGATTCCATAAACGCAGATGGATAACACAAATCACTTCCAATACCGTTGATTTTTTCCAATTCGGCATCGATGTATTCCGGACTGGCGATCCTAAGGGCGCGGAGAAACATTGATGAAAATATGGCCTTCTTAATGGGGGTATCATGTCCCGAGTAAAAGTGTACGTAGGACAAATTGTTTGTCGTTTTCCGATAGATACTAAACTTAAAACCTGGGCTTTCCCTATGTACACGCACATCCAAAAATGGGATTGAATTGTCTCGCTCAACTTCTAAAGTAAACTTAATGGAGGGGACTTGATCATTTAACTGAAGGAGGAAGCTATCCAGGTCACGATTCATGGGCCAGATACACAAAATATCGTCGACGTACCGCAACCAAGGGATGCCAACCCCCAGGATTCTCGGAATATAGGTAATTTCGAAAAACTCCATATAAATATTGGAGAGGAGGGGCGATAAGGGGTTGCCCATAAAAAACCTTCGGCTTTACAAATTTGTTATAGTCTCGCGTGTTTTGAAAAACAGTGTAATCTCCCTCAGTATTTGTTTAACATAGTTAAAGACCTCGTTTATAGTGCGGCGAATGGTAATTACGAAGATAACTTTCCTAAACGTTTTCGCAATAGCCTCTCACAATTAAAAAAAGATGGGGAGCTCCATATTACTAAAGCAGACAAGGCTAACACCATAGTTATTATGGACAAAGTGGACTACATCGGAAAGATGAACGGGCTTCTCCAGGACCCCGCCACATACACCAAACTTAGGAAGAACCCGCAGGATGACGTCATCAAATCATTTAATAGTGGCTTGAAACGCCTTCTCAAAGATCATAAGAACTTAATTCCGCTTTTCATGTCCACTTCACCTGCTCTGCCCTACCTTTACGGTCTTATTAAAACCCACAAACCTGGTAACCCTATGCGCCCTATTATTAGCTCGGTGGGCTCTATTACTTATAAACTCTCCAAATGGCTTGTCAAAGTCTTGTCCCCCATTCTCGGAACTATCTCTGATTCACATGTAAAAAATTCCATGGATCTTACGGAAAAATTGAATAATGTACGTACTGAAACTAACGATAAATTGATTAGTTTTGATGTTTGTTCATTGTTTACAAAAGTGCCGATTGACGATATGCTTGACTTTCTCTCCCAAGAATTACATAAGTATGACCTGCCACTACCTTCACACATTGTTTTGGAACTCATTAAGCTTTGCATCAAAGACTGTAAATTCACTTTCAATAACGAGTATTATCAACAAGTTTTTGGGATGGCTATGGGCAACCCCTTATCGCCCCTCCTCTCCAATATTTATATGGAGTTTTTCGAAATTACCTATATTCCGAGAATCCTGGGGGTTGGCATCCCTTGGTTGCGGTACGTCGACGATATTTTGTGTATCTGGCCCATGAATCGTGACCTGGATAGCTTCCTCCTTCAGTTAAATGATCAAGTCCCCTCCATTAAGTTTACTTTAGAAGTTGAGCGAGACAATTCAATCCCATTTTTGGATGTGCGTGTACATAGGGAAAGCCCAGGTTTTAAGTTTAGTATCTAT
Source organism: Bathynomus jamesi (assembly GCA_023014485.1). Lineage (NCBI taxonomy): Eukaryota > Metazoa > Arthropoda > Malacostraca > Isopoda > Cirolanidae > Bathynomus > Bathynomus jamesi. The sequence continues at coordinate 63,511 of JAJOZX010002192.1, forward strand.
CGGAAAACGACAAACAATTTGTCCTACGTACACTTTTACTCGGGACATGATACCCCCATTAAGAAGGCCATATTTTCATCAATGTTTCTCCGCGCCCTTAGGATCGCCAGTCCGGAATACATCGATGCCGAATTGGAAAAAATCAACGGTATTGGAAGTGATTTGTGTTATCCATCTGCGTTTATGGAATCTTGTCTCAACAAGGCAAAACGAACTTTCTATCGTGTCAATATTAACACTCGTACTTTGTCAAAAAATATTTTAGTACTTCCATTTTTCCCGGGCTTTTTAGGCATTGCTAATGTACTTAAACTTTTGGATATTAATGTAGTATTTTCATATAACAATATTGTGAAAAATATCATAGTAAAAAATAGCCCTACCAATAATTCAGGCATTATCTATAAAATTGGTTGTAAACAATGTGATTCCTTTTACATAGGTCAGACGGGAAAGGATTTGCACACACGTATAAAACAGCATCAATATTCCGTTAGAACAGGACAGTTGTCCAGTGCTTTTTGTCCATTTGTCAGAGTTAGCCCACTGTATTGATTGGAATAATGCTTCAGTGTTATTCCATTCAAGCAACATTGTTAATAGAAATATTCTTGAGTCTGCCATTATCCAAATTTCAAATAACTTCAACATAAGCAAAGGTCTTTTTCAACTCGATCCTGTTATGTTGAATTCCTTTAAAGCAGACTTAGATAAGAAGTGTAAAACATTAAATCTTTGGTAAACTTGTCTTCTACTTTATTAACTTTTAATTTGCATTTTATTTTTTTATATATATCGAAACCTGACCATAGGCAGCAATGTGTTAAAACCCGGACAGAGTTCTAGTATAAATTTGTATTTTTATAATCCATTTGATCTTGTGCTAAAAATCGATTAACTTTTAATTTGCATTTTTTTTTTTTTTTTTTTTATATATATCGAAACCTGACCATAGGCAGCATTGTGTTAAAACCCGGCAGAGTCCCAGTATAAATTTGTATTTTTATAATCCATTTGATCTTGTGCTAAAAATCGATATTTTTCCTTACAATCTGTACGCCTCATTGGTAATCCTTTAAGGTTTTAATTTTTAATTTTTTATTATTTTTACTTCTCTGTTTATTGTATATATATGTATGTATGTATGTATGTATGTATGTATTTGTATATATAGATATGTATGTATATATATATATATATATGTGTGTGTGTGTGTGTATGTATGTTATTTATTTTTCTTCTTTTTTTCTTTCTGTAACCTATATATAGGCTTAACCTTTTTATATACTTCAGTGTTCCTGAGGATGTCATTAGACGAAAGCGCTTGAGCACCATTTTGTGTTTCCTTTCCTTCGTGGTTTTATTCATCATATATATATATATAACCTAACCTAAACAAGTCTAACCTAACCTAATCCTATTTCTATGCGATAGCCTTGTAGGCCTATTTTTCTGACCTTACTGGAGAGGTGGTAGAGGGTACAGTTTAGCTGCCTCGATGAGGAGGTGATGCAGGTGGGTATCTCGGTTGGAAAAGTGCGCTTGAAACAAATAACGCGCAATGTACTTTTTATAATGTGCCTATGGAAAAACTATACACGCTTACAACATGGTATCGTACGTGGTACCTTTATTTCTTAATTAAATATAAATTATTAATTAATTGAATTAAATATCTACAAAATTGCCTCGGGATTGGCGACATAGCCTATTGGGAATGAAAATAATTGCCATACGTAAATAGAAGCCATATGTAGGCATCGGGCCTGCATAATAACAAGAAAACCAAATTTATTATTTCGTGTTCAAAATTTTCCACTACCGACTCATGAAAATTACATCGAGAGAAGAGTCAACGAACTTTGCGAAATCAGCAAATAATAAAAATACGAAGATTATATTATATCGGCTCGCTCGGAGCTGCTTATGTTACAGCAATGCTTTAAGCAAGGAAGATGTGCTTTGTCTTCCTATAAGTTCTGAGTGAGGTCCTCTTGATATAAAACTTAATAACTATAAGAAGGATAGGCTTGTTCCTTCAGGTGTTTAAATAGTGACTGCCTATATTAGTTACATCGAGTCAACTCATTGTGTAGCTCCATCGTACCACGGCCCTACATCGAAAAAGATCGTCGCGCCCTACATCGAAACAGAAGCGAGGCCCAGCGAAATAATAAGGTAAGGCAATTCCTTTCTTTACCATTAGGCAGCGCAAATACCGAAGGCAATTAAACATAAAGAGGTCCTTTGAAGACCTACATATACATAACTCTCTAACGAAAAAACATAGGGCTTTTGTCATTAACTCTCTACACAATAATTACAGGATAATTTCCAATCGGCGAAGGTTGAAGCCAATTTCAACCATAAGCCCCTTATAGTTTTTTCACATGGTGGCCCTTGTAACTGGGGAACCGATCCCTTTACCTTTACACTAACACAACTTTACCTTTACACTAACCGTAAAAAAAGCCTTGTTCATTTAACAGGCTTAATTCATTTTAGGTCCTATAAAAATAGGCAAAATTTCAACATAAGCCTATTTAATAGGTCCTACTCTTTAAACTCAAAACAAAGCCTTGTTCATTTAACAGGCTTAATTCATTTTAGGTCCTATACCAAATAGGCCAATTTCAACATAAGCCTATTTAGAAGACCCACACATAAGCGTATTTAGTAGGCCACTTTACTTGACTTTAACTAATAGGCCTAACATACTCATACACTAAAGGTCTACTTCAAACACTACAATTTGCAATTTCAATATACAAGAAGCCTACCTCACAAAGTAGGCCCTACTCTTTACACTCAAGGCCTATCCTAACTAAAAACACTAAATTTTTAATTCAACCTGTGGTGTAGGTTATAAAATTTATTTCAGCAATTTAACACTCATAAGACTTTAACATCGCAAAATTAAACTCGGAACCTGTAACATCGCAAAAATTCAACTTTAACATCACAAAGACCTAAAGCAATTGCACGAATTCAAACCTACACCCACTTAACACACATTCTAAGTCCTATTTGACATATAGGTGTAACACATTCTAAGTCCTATTTCACATATAGGCGCAACCTATTCTAAGTCCTATTTCACATATAGGCGCAACCTATTCTAAATCCTATTTGACATATAGGCGCAACCTATTCTAACTCCTATTTGATATATAGGCGCAACCTATTCTAAGGTGCTATTTCACATATGGGCATAAAACAGCCAAGGCTTGATATAAGGGTCTCAAATACAATTTGAGGAACTTTACTCGGCCAATTTGGTTAACCTAACACAAAACTCAAAAATAAAACCCTACAACAAAATACACATTTACACACATACATACAGTATATAAATATATACATACAACGCCAAGCATCCAATTCTTCTTTTAAAGAAGAATCACACAACAGATTTCATCAACAGACATACATTCCTTGCAAACAGATTGGATTCCTTCAAAACCCCAAACCCTCCAGACCTACATATAGGACACATAACATTTACTCAATCATAACTACGGCTATTAACTTCACTGGAGTGTTGAATCCAAGTTTTGAAGACCAACTGGATTCAGAGGAATGCAAAAAAAAAAATAAAAAAAATATATATATATATATACAGGGTGAGTCAAAAGTAGCGCCCGATTTCTGTTTTTTCGGCTGTCAGATTCTTTCTGGGAAGTCATGAAAATTGCAAGTAAAACAGCTTGGTACAGTTCCGTAATAATTTTCCCCCGAATAAATGGTTAGATAAACATGTCATTCATTTATTTCTACCTTCTTGTACACTGTAATACAAATGGCAAACAAACAATCAACTGACAGAAATCGGGCGCTACTTTTGACTCACCCTGTATATATATATATATATATATATATATATGTCTGAACATAAACAAGGATCGGAGAGTAAAACCTTTATTGCTGCGCTCTGATTCTGTGCACATAATTTTGTGCCAAAAATTATGTGGTTAAACAGTGGCACATAACCCAAACTACTCTAAAGGGTCTTATGGCCTACTTTGGCCATATCCCAAACTACTCTAAAGGGTCTTATGGCCTACTTTGGCCATAGCCTAAACTACTATTACAAGGGTCTTGTGGCCTCCCTTGGCCAGAGACCAAACAACACAAAAACAGTACAGGATTCAAAGCCCCAAGCCCTCCAGATCTACCTGTGGAGGAGTAGCATTTACTCTACTAAAACTACGGGTATTGACTAGTCTGAAGTGTAGGAGGTTTGAATACAGTACAAATTATTTTAACCAAACAACACAACATGGAAGAACAGTACATTTCAATTAACTCACCATCGTAGAGGTCACTTCAAAACATAAATCGTTAACAAAACATAGCAAAACTCCAAAACAACACTTGTAAACCAGCATTTAAAAACTGGTGACTTATAAAATTTACACAAATAATGAGCAAAGTTAAAATGCTTAATAACTTTACTTTAATTCCATAAATTTCCTATACCTAAGGGGAGTCAGACTGATTGACATAACTAACTAAACTTGAGAAGTTGGCCTCTTGAACTTTTATATTTAAATAGGTCTTGAGTAACTTTTCTCTTCCTAAATTCCTACTTCATTCTTTTTAATCCATTTTACATATTTTTACACAGTTTGTCAAAAAATTTAATATATAACATACAAATTTTTCTCCGGGCCCCCCGTAGTATATGGAAAAACTATACACGCTTACAACATGGTATCGTATGTGGTACCTTTATTTCTTAATTAAATATAAATTATTAATTAATTGAATTAAATATTTAGAGAATATTCATTATTATTGATTAGTGTCTTCATGTTGATGCCTTTATTTTTCATGTATGTGTTTATGTTTTGTTTGTATGTTTCAGAGTTCCATCATTGTTTAGCGTTATGGATATTGGTCAATAAACGTAATAACAAAAAGTGGAATCTTATTTATGATGGAACTTTATACAAAACAATAGTGAATCTCAACAGGTCAACATGCCCGTGGTGAAATGTCCAATTGAGGGGTGCGCATATGAGACCCCCGCACACAGCGACCCCATTGTAGCAGCACTCCTCACAGCCCACTGCACTGTCCATTCCATGTCCGCTGCCGGCGCCACGGCCCAAGTGGAGACGGTGAAAAGACCAACAATATCTTCAGCCGGTACGAGCGAGGAATGGTCCTACTTCACATCGCGATGGATGAACTATGTGGATGCCACCAAAATCACGGGTCGTGACAAAGCGATGCAGCTACTGGAGTGCTGCGTTGAACCCCTTCGCAAAGACCTCACACGATCAGCCGGTGGTAGTCTTGACAGGGAGAAGTGAAAATGAGGTGCTCGCAGCCATAAAGAAACTTGCAGTCAGAGAAGAGAGCACCATGATTGCTAGAGTGGCGCTGCACAACATACGCCAAGACCGTGACGAAACCGTGCGTTCATTCGGCGCCCGACTCCGTGGCCAGGCAGGGGTATGCAAGTACATCACCAAATGCTCGAGCTGCGATGCGGATGTGAACTACACGGAGGCCATCTTGCGCGACGGACGCCCTGACCCGCGGCATTGAGGACCCCGAGATTCAACTGGACCTACTCGGCAACACGAACCAGAACATGACATTAGAGCAGGTCTTCCAGTTCGTCGAGGCCAAAAAATCCGGCAAGCGCTCAGCATCACGTCTCCTCGACTCTCAGGGCGTCGAGGCTGCTAACAGCGCCTACAGACGGAACAAGAAGGACGCTCTGAAGGAGATGACAGTCGGCAACCATGAGGTGTGCTCATATTGCGGCAGGAAAGTGCACGACAAAAGTGCCCCAGGCAGGGTCCGAAAGAAAGACTGCCCAGCCTATGACCACACATGCAGCCACTGCAATCGTGAGAACCACTTTGAAGCAGTGTGTAGGAGCAAGCACAAACCGTCAAGAGTCGAGATAGTAGCGAATTCACATGCAATATGCGAAGAAGGTGCTATATTCGAGGCCCTCTGCTCGATTGCCACAACTGGCCGACGCCGCACCAGGAGAGTCATCTCCCTTGACCATCATCTTTATCATCGCCTTTCCGACACATGGATTAAGCAAGCCTCCAAACCTCAGCCATTCATAAACCTCACAGTGACAGCCGTCGATGAAGATTACGCTGCATTCGGATTCGAGCTAAAGGCCGCTCCCAAGATTGCTACACTCGGTGCGATGGCTGACACCGGCTGCCAGAGTTGTCTGGCAGGCATCAAAGTCATCCACCGCATAGGCCTCAAACAAGCCGACCTTATCCCCGTCACGATGAGAATGCACGCCGCCAACAACGGATGCATCAAAATACTCGGCGCCGTCATCCTGCGACTCTCTGGAAAGGACAAAACCGGTAAAGTGGTAACAACTCGTCAACTCACCTATGTCACGGACAACTCCATCAAGCTGTTCCTCAGCAAGAATGCATGCATCGCGCTCGGCATGATCACCGACAACTTCCCGATGATCGGTGAGACATCTTCGCTTCGACTCGAGGCAATCTCGGCAACCGATACCGCGAGCGATGAGGTGCCGGCGAGAGATAGTGCTATCAGCAGCGAGAGCGGTCAGACCAGCCCATGCGACTGCACGATACGTCAAACACCGCCCCGGCCGCCATCACAACTACCGTTCCTGGCGACTGAGAAGAACCGCGACAGACTGCGGCAGTACTTGGTCGAATACTACAAGTCAAGCACATTTAACACGTGTGCGCATCAGCCGTTGCCAATGATGGAGGGCCCTCCATTGAAACTTATGGTGGACCTCTAGCTGACCCCGTGGCATATCACACCCCGGTACCTGTCCCTCTTCACTGGCAAGATGACGTTAAGCGTGGACTCGTGGACTCGACCAAGACGTGAAATTAGGCGTAATCGAGCCAGTGCCGGTCGGCGAACCGGTGACATGGTCTCACCGGATGGTGGTGTGCGCCAAGAAGAACGGGAAGCCATGCCGCACGGTCGACTTCCAGCCCCTGAACATACATGTCACCCGCGAGACGCACCATACTCAGTCACCGTTCCACCAGGCACGGTCGGTGCCCCATGGCAAGAAGAAGACCGTGTTCGATGCCTGGAACGGATACCACAGCGTGCCCCTCCGCGAGGAAGACCGTCACCTAACTACCTTCATCACTCCGTGGGGCAGATACCAGTACCGCACGGCGCCCTAGGGCTATATCGCCTCTGGTGATGGCTATTCGAGACGTTACGACGAAATAGTATCCGACGTTCCAAACAAAACCAAGTGTATCGACGATACGCTGATCTGGTCGGACGACCTGAGACAAAGTTTCTTCCAAACGGTCAACTGGCTTGACATCTGCGGCAGACACGGCATCACGCTGAACCCTGAGAAGTTTGTATTTGGACAAGACACTGTGGAGTTTGCTGGCTTCGAAATCGCACTCGACACAGTACGACCCTGCGAGAAGTATCTGCAGGCCATCCGTGACTTTCCTACATCAAAGAACATAACCGACATTCGCTCATGGTTTGGGCTAATTAACCAGGTGGCGTATGCTTTCGCTATGGCAAAGAGAATGATACCTTTTTGCCAACTCTTAAAGCCCGGCACGCCCTTCCGATGGGATGATCAACTCAACAATCTGTTTGAAGAGTCGAAGGTGGTGATCATCAGTGAGATCGAGGAGGGTGTAAGTATATTTGACAAAACAAAGCCCACCTGTCTCACGACCGATTGGTCGAAGTCAGGGATCGGATTCTAGCTATCCCAAAAGCACTGTGAATGTCCTGGTGCTAAACCCTTTTGCTGCCGCACTGGTTGGATGGTCACCCTCGTTGGCAGTCGCTTCACCCACCCCGCCGAGTCACGCTACGCGCCGATCGAGGGGGGGGGGGAAGCTCTGGCAGTCGCTGACGCACTGGACAAGGCCAGGTACTTCGTCCTCGGCTGCGATGACCTCATCATCGAGGTTGACCACAAACCGCTGCTGAAGGTGTTTGGCGACAGGTCGCTGGAACACTTACCGAATGCTCGACTGAGAAATCTGAAGTAGAAGACTCTCCGCTGCAGATTTCGCATGATCCATGTACCTGGTGAGAGGCATCGCGCTGCTGACGCTACGTCCCGCCACCCCACCGGCGACCGCCAACCTGAAAAGATGCTCCTGGCAGACGACATCTCCGCTAGTAGCCAAGACGCTGTTGCTGATGATGACCTACCGTCGGCAGCTGCTCTGCGCCACTCATTCTTAGCTGGCATACGCACAGAGGGAACGGCTGTGTTATGGCCTCAGCGATCTCAGCTCTGAACACGCTGCAGTCCGTTACCTGTGACCGGGTAAGATTGGCGACGAGCAGCGACCAACACATGACAGAGCTCGTCCCGATAATCGAGTCAGGCATGCCTGAATTCCGTCACGAGCTCCCACCCCCACTCAGAGAATATTACCAATTCCGAGAGGACCTGTACACGGTGGACGGCGGCGTCATATTCAACAGGTACTCAAACTGGCCGATTGTGGAGAGGACCACGGATGGCGCCAGAGCCTCATCAACAGCCTGCGCAGGGTGTTCGTGACTTATGGCATCTGCGACGAACTGTCATCTGACGGCGGCCCTGAGTTCACATCCACGGCTACTCGTCACTTCCTGGGGAACTCGGGCGTACACCACCGTCTGGCTTCGGTAGCTTTTCCACATTCAAACTGCAGAGCCGAAGTTGGCGTGAAAACAGTGAAACGACTGATCACAGACAACACAGGACCGAACGGTGAGCTCGATACAGACGCTTTTCAGCGAGCCATGCTACAATACCGCAACACGCCTCACAAAGATACCAAGCTGTCTCCCGCTATCTGTGTTCGGCCGTCCGATCAAAGATTTCATCCCGATCGTGTCCGGCAGGTACAAGCCACACGATACCTGACTCGGGACGTTGGCGGCGAGGGAGGATGCCTTGCGGAACAGGCACATGAGAGCCACTGAATACTGGTCCGAGCACACCAGATGGTTACCCCCACTCGTGGTCGGAGACAGGGTCAGAATCCAGAACCAGATCGGCCCCAACCCCAGGAAATGGGACAAGACTGGCCTGGTAATAGAAGTGCGACAGTTCGATCAATACGTGGTGAAGGTTGACGGTTCAGGCAGAGTGACTTGCGAAACAGAAAATTTCTGAGGAAATACGTGCCCGTCCAACCGCACAGACGCCGTCTCACCATCGGGGATGACTCCCACCTTCACCTCTCCAGCCCTGCGCCCGGATCGGGGCAGTGCGCGACCTCACCCCCAAAACCACGCATGGACGACTCCCGCCTTCACCTCTCCAGCCCTGCGCCCGAATTGGAGCAGTGCGCAACCTCACCCCCGAAACCACGCTCCCCGTCCGCAGTCGAGCGATCATCCCCTACCGCTCACCAACCGGCTGGCAACGTAACTTCACTAACCAGCCCCACATCACTTCCACTGCACACACCACCACGAGGCCTGCCCTCCAGACCAGCTGCGCACCCTCAGCAGTGCCCACCAACACCGTCCATGGCACCCATTGAGCGCTTCCAGCAACGACATTCCTCGCAACCTGCTGCTCCAGGTGCTGCGTCCAGGTGTCCCGCTTCTCCAACCGATGCCCCTGCCGTCAGACGCGATAGGAAGGCACCTTCATGGCAGAGCGATTACGATATGACGAACACGCTACATACTACATGAACAACCCCCTCTCGCCATCGACACCCATACCCTGTACCGCACTACTACATATATAACAGTCTTTGTTCCCCCTTTTTCTCACTATACTATATCAAAGACTCGGGGGGGAGATAGAGAATATTCATTATTATTGATTAGTGTCTTCATGTTGATGCCTTTATTTTTCATGTATGTGTTTGTTTTATTTGTATGTTTCAGAGTTCCATCATTGTTTAGCGTTACGGATATTGATCAATAAACGTAATAACAAAAAGTGGAATCTTATTTAATATCTACAAAATTGCTTCGGGATTGGCGACATAGCCTATTGGGAATGAAAATAATTGCCATACATACATAGAACCCATATGTAGGCATCGGGCCTGCATAACAAGAAAACAAAATTTATTATTTCGTGTTCAAAATTTTCCACTGCCGACTCATGAACATTACATCGAGAGAAGAGTCAACGAACTTTGCGAAATCAGCAAATAATAAAAATACGAAGATTATATTATATCGGCTCGCTCGGAGCTGCTTATGTTACAGCGATGCTTTAAGCAAGGAAGATGTGCTTTGTCTTCCTATAAGTTCTGAGTGAGGTCCTCTTGATATAAAACTTAATAACTATAAGAAGGATAGGCCTGTTCCTTCAGGTGTTTAAATAGTGACTGCCTATATTAGTTACATCGAGTCAACTCATTGTGTAGCTCCATCGTACCACGGCCCTACATCGAAAAATATCGTCGCACCCTACATCGAAACAGAAGCGAGGCCCAACGAAATAATAAGGTAAGGCAATTCCTTTCTTTACCATTAGGCAGCGCAAATACTGAAGGCAATTAAACATAAAGAGGTCCTTTGAAGACCTACATATACATAACTCTCTAACGAAAAAACATAGGGCTTTTGTCGTTAACTCTCCACTGAAGTCTGCTGGAAAATTCCAACGGATGAGGGTATCAGGCAATCAACCCATAGCCCTATATAGTTTTTTCACAGTGCCTTTTTATTACCTGCTCTGAGTACCCAACTCTTCCTTCAAATCTTTCTAGAGCCTTTCAATATTTTAGGTATGTACACTGGTGTCTGGGTCCACGAAGTTTTCACTGTGATTGACTGTTTTATGAATGTAGCCGCGGTCTTTTAAGGAATTATATGCCTTCCAAGTCACTAATAATTACACTTCCAGGAAGCACATAATGTGCAGTTAATGGTATGAGAGTATCAGCACTGCGATCATCTACAGGTAAGATAAATTTATTCTTTGAAACTGTTTCAATCCCACCAAATAGCCAGACACCGGTGACGTCCCGTCCACGATGATACTTTGACTTTCTGAACTTAGACTCGTCTATCTCGACTGAGATACCTGGGCCACCGATGGGTTCCTGATTAAGCAGCCAATTCTCGCACACTTCAGAGTAAAATGACTTCCAGTTCATTGCAGTTTCTAAGGAAATGCTTAGATAGTGTTGGACATCACGCTGGTTGAAAGACTTCCTCAAAAATTCGTGGCAAAACAAAAGATTCTGACTCGGTGAGATATGCGCACAGTCCAGCCAAGTACTATACCCCAAAACGCAGATGTAGAATAGTTACATCGAATACGAACTTTTCTGTTGGAGCGCTTTTCTACGCGCTCATACGTACAATAATATAAATGCTGTTCAGTACGATATGGAAGCCGATGCAAGAGCACTTCGAACACACTGGATCACTCAACAATACCCGTGTGTTTTGAAAATGTCAATAGCCTCAGCGTTGTTGTTAAAACAACGTTGACTAACCGCATAGTAAGGTAGAGAACACTGTTGACACCCGTCCTGCATGACGACCGAATTTCAAATGATTTCAAACTGGTCAACCGCAGTCTTCATCGCGAGAATCGTGTTAGCACATGCGTGAAATACGTCTTGCAATAGCTGATTGGTTAATTGCGGTCAGCTGATGTTACGTCACATAGAGACGTCTATGAAAACAGTGACAGCATCGTCCCGATTTTCGTGGAGTCGTGAAAGTAATACTTAACCTTCTTTTTTGTCGAAATTTTTTTATAACTCAGTAAATATGAATTTGCGCAAAAAATGTTCTCACTGTAGAATAATGGGAGACTTTAATATGCATGTGCACTCTGAATTCTTTGTAGAATTGGGTAGCATGTGCGAGTCGGCCAAATTAAGTATGTATTAGGGGTAACCAATGGTAATTTTACATACGTTAGTGATGTGGGTGGTACCACCAGGTCCACCACGTGTATTGATCATTGATCATTGTCTCACCTAGTAATAAGCTAAAGGATCGAATTGTTAGAGTTCATATTTTGCTTGATTTCCTTCTTTTTGATCATAGATCATTAGAACTATTAATTAATTTTACCAATTTTACACACAATTTTTTACCAATTTTACCAATATATTTGAATCTGATCATATCCCATTTGTAGTAGGGCTTGATTTTATGGTAGCACCCGATTTAGACAATGACTGTGATAATGCTGATTACTATAAGGTTAATTGGTCAAATCTTAGTCACTCTGAGGTAGATTACTATACAATGCAGACTGATGCACTGCTAAGGCTTGTGAGGATTCCTGCAGAAGCTTTGGTTTGTAGAAATCCCTCCAGTGATGATGTAAACCATATAGATCTCTTAAATAAGTATTACGGTGAGCTTGAACATGCGGTCATTATGCAGAAAATGACATGGCCTGAAGTTGAATTCAAAAATGCATTTTTCTAGTATATTTTGGTGTGCTCTGTTCAAATATAACCTTCATTTATTGTGCAAATGAACAGAAATACGTGTTTGGGCCATGCAATGACAACTGTATTTCTGTTCATTTGCACAAGAAATGAAGGTCATATTCGAACAAAATGCACCAAAATACACTTGAAAAATGTATTTTTCACTACATTTTATACAATAAAGCATAACCTAACATGTTCATGTTACGAGATCTTGTAAATGACCCATTATTACAGAAAACGTTCAAAACACCTCAAAATTAACCAGAAAAGTTTGCTCTCGTAATTTTCGTTTAAACTAACGAAAATATCACAACTTAACCTAATCAATCCTCAGTTCGCAGTTGACCTAACCGGGCATTCCATTGACCTAACCGGGCATTCCATTGACCTAACCGGACATTCCATTGACCTAACCGGACATTCCATTGACCTAACAGGTTAATATTGGTTATTTCACCTAAATATCTTCTGATCTTTTCGTATTAGGTGCTCACTGTCACATTTCGGGCAAGTTAAGGATGAGAGAATAACGCCATAATTGATAAAAACATCCAATGCTTTGTCTTCATCTAGGGCACATGACGAATCAAGTTCTCAAAGTCGAAACCACACGAACGGCACGTCATAATTCTATCACAAACACCACGAAACTGAATCCAATTAGAAAAAAAAAATAGCCAGAACAGAAAAACAAACTAATTAAGTCGCAGAGTAGCGAAAAAAATAGCCCAAGATTATACTCGTCGGATCAAAAATTAGTGTATATATATATATATATATATATATATATATATATATATATATATATATATATATATATATATTATTAGTACCATAATTTTCACCATTAATATGCATTTGCACAAAAAATGAGTGACAAATTTGAATAAAGCGACTAAAACTACCTCATAAAAAGTTATTTTGATTTACAGGTCCAGCCCATTTCATTTAATACATATTGACCGAACATGCCATTATGGCTGCGAGTGGAAGTAGCTTTAAGAATAAAAAATGGGGAAAAGTAAATGTCAATCCAGAGTGGGCAGAATACTGTGCTGATTTGTATGATGTAGCAAAAAATGTATTCCTGGAATGGGTTGTTATGGGGAAACCTAGGCAGGGGGAACTCTTCTAACTGAAAAATAGAACTGGTGCTAGGTTCAAGGGTGCTCATAGATTTATAAGGAAAAATGAAGAGAATCTCTAGCCAGGAAATTAGGCAATAGCAATACTTTCAGTAGGGAATTCTGGAAGGAAGTTAATAAAATTAACAATAGTAATCTTGCCTTGCCAAATGTAATAGATTCAAAATCACATTAGAAATAAAATTTTGCAACCTCCATTCTGTGAGACAAAAAAAAAAATGGTGTCAATAATCCAGCAGGGTTGCAGCACCTTAAACCTTAAAAAAAAATGTAATAGAGGGTGTACATGGTGCAAAAAACATTGCAGAACTGTGGAAAAATCATTGGTAATTATGTCGCAAATGACATGGCCTGAAGTTGAAATAAAAAATACATTTTTCTCATAATTCTATCATAAACACCACCAAACTGAATCAAATTAGAAAAAAAAATAGCCAGAAAAAATAGCCCAAAATTATACTCGTTGGACCAAAAATGAGTGTATTTTTATATATATTATTAGTACCATAATTTTCACCATTAATATGCATTTGCACAAAAAATGAGTGACAAATTTGAATAAAGCGACTAAAACTACCTCATGAAAAGTTATTTTGATTTACAGGTCCAGCCCCTGTCATTTAAAACATATTAACCAAATCATTATGAAACCCTATTTAATTGTCTTGGGAGAGGGGGGGGGGCTAAATATATGCCTAAATGGAGAACACTCTGAGGAGCTACTAATTAATGACTCAGAAATCTGGCAGGCTATTCATAAGTTAGATCATAACAAAAGTTGTGGCCTAGATAGCATACAAGCAGAACATTTAAAATGTTGTAGCCCTCGTATAATACCTATGCTTGCAATGTGTTTCACAAGCTGTATGATACATGGGTACTTGCCACAGTCCATTTTGTCAGTTGTATTGTTGCCAGTTGTTAAAAATAAGGATGCTAGTATCTGTGATAAAAATAATTATAGGCCAATAGCACTTGCCAGTATACTTTTTAAAATGTTAGAATATGTCATTTATAATAGGATAAGCAGTTACTTGCAGACTTATGACAATCAGTTTGGCTTTAGAGTGAAACATGGTACTGACATGTGTATTTATATGCTAAAGAAGCCACCCTAAAGTACAAGATGTCAAACAGCAATGTATATTCCTGTTTTTTTGATGCATCAAAAGCATTTGATAGAGTTAACCATCACAAACATTTCAAGAAACTTTTATGTTGAGGGCAGGGTTGGCACCCGAAAACCCAGACCCAAAAACCCAACCCAAAACCCACTGGAATTTTCAGTGGGTTTTTGTGTTTTTGGTCTGAGATGTTTATTTTAAAATAATTGAAATTTTTCTGATTGCTACATTGTTCAATTGTAGCTAATTAGAATGCTTTGGCATGTTGAGTATTTCAAGGAAGCTGATTTATAAAACAATTCTTAAATTATTCAATGTGTAAATAAAGATTATGAAAAATTGAAAAGTTTTATTGGCCTTTTAAATGGTGTCCAGACTACAGACACAAAGAGAGTACAGTAAAACTAACTAATGCTAAATAAAGGTATATATATATATTATTCACAAGCATTACTTGATCTTAAATGCTTATGAATTCTTATGAATTCTTATGAATGCTTAAGAATTACGAGTGAATAGCCTGGTCTTAAATTTTGGACCCATTTAATAAATTTTTTATTCTCTACAACTACAAATGGAAAATTTGCTGAAAAGAAAAATCTGGCCATTTGCAAATCTAGTTGTTCTTTTTGATCTACAATTGTTCTAACTACATATGGCATTATATGACCTTGCGTTTTCTTGGCTGGAGTAGAATGAAAAAATGGTACGGAAGATTAAGAAGTGGTTGAAGTGAATGAAGTCTCACTACTGTGAATTGTAGTGTCATCATGAACCAGGCTTTCATATGATTTGCTTGAAGAGGGTCTACTCTCAAAACTGCCATGTCTATGTGTAGGAGGAGGAGTTGCTGATGTAGCTGTATTTGCAAGCTCATCTGCTTCATCATCACAAGCCTGTACCCATTTTTATTGTATCGATTTAAGTGATGTTTCACTCATTCTATTTTTTTTCGAAAATACACATCTGCAGTATTTGCACCGAATTCTGTTTGGTTGGTCACTCAACATTTTTACTTCATCCCATTTAGCAGCTTTAAGTCTGCCACCAGTATGTGCAGGTCTAACTTTAGGCATTATTAAATACATATTAATTAACTAAATCTGACCTCTGAAAAAAAGATGTTAAAAAATAAGAATAATGTCTACTGTCTAGGCCTGTAAACAAATTGCAATAAAAATTCAGAAAAACACGCTACCGTGATGATTCAAAATAGAACAAAAGCCACACTTTATGTTAAATGAAAACACAATACGTTTCAACAGCACACTGCTATCATCTTCAGTTGAAAGTGACTTTAAAACTGAAACAAAATATATAAATTCTAAATATATAAATTCTAAATATATAAACCCATGGGCTTTGGGTTTTTGGTGAAAAACCCAGGTTTTTGCCAACCCTGGTTGAGGGTACCTAAATATATACTTAGGATACTTGCATTCTGGTATACAGAGCAGACCGTGTTTGTAAGATGGAAAAGCAATGTATCACCAGGTTTTAAGGTGACCAATGGTGTTAGCAAGGAGGTATATTATCACCCTATCTTTTCTGTACAGGGTGTTTATAAAGTCCCTATCTATTTCAGTGAAAATGTAGCAAAAAGGGTAAAATTCAATAACAATATAATATAAGGCATACATTTAATGAATACTTAAGCATATGATTCTCCATGAGCACCATCAGTATCTCTACAGAGTTCGAATCTGTCAGCAGCATTGCGGAACACATTTTGGAGCATGACAGGGGTTATTTTTGCAACTGCTGTTACGATACGAGCACGTAAATCCTGCAGATCTGTAGCCCTTGTTTGATAGACATTTGATTTGATAAAGCCCCATGCAAAGAAATCCAAGGGCGTTAGGTCAGGAGATTGAGCTGCCCAGGGCCTGTTGCCTCCATGTCTGATCCACCAATTTGGAAATTGTTCATTTAGGTACTCCCGAACAATGTTTGCGTAATGACAAGGTGCCCCATCTTGTTGAAAGATGACAGTGTTTAAAATACTATCTGAATGAAGCTGGGACATTTACTGTATGTGCTCATATCGTAACAGCAGTTACAAAAATAACCCCTGTCATGCTCTAAAATGTGTTCTGCAATGCTGCTGACAGATTTGAACTCTGTAGAGATACTGATGGTGCTCATGTAGAATCATATGCTTAAGTACCGTATTCATTAAATGTATGCTTTCTATTATATTGTTATTGAATTTTACCCTTTTTGCTACATCTTCACTGAAATAGATAGGGACTTTATAAACACCCTGTATATACATAGATGACCTTACCAATGAACTAAAAACTTCACGTACTGGCTGTGTCATTGGAAAGGAAAAAATTAATCATTTAATGTATGCTGTTGACCTTGTTCTTCTGTCACCCTCTCCCCATGGGCTGAGAATTCTATTAGAGATATGTGAACAATATGGTATAGAAAATGACATCACCTATAATGGGGCAAAGAGTTGTATTTTGATTTTTAGGTGTAATCTACTGAAACATGTATCATGTGTAGGCTGACCATATTTCCTTGAGACAAAAACGGGACATTGGGATGGCAAAAAAGGGACGGGGGTTATGTAATATTCTGTATTCATGAAAAAAGTAAGTACATAAACATATTGAGCTTACAATTATTCTTCAGTGACAGAACCCATACAAAAACCCATACAAAACGGTACTGTCCCGTTCAAAACGGTACGTATGGTCAGCCTAATCATGTGGGTCTTTTGAAATGAATGGTCAGACTATACCTGTCAAAGACACATGTAAATACTTGGGTCATGTAATTACTCACAAGCTGCAAGATGAAGTTGATATCTCGAGGCAATGTAAAAAGCTGTATGTACAGGGTAACATGCTAGTAAGGAAGGTTAATATGAGTTTTATCGTACTCAGAATATCAAAAGCAAATATAATTATAAAATATTAAAGCATAATTTTCTCATCATTTTCATATAAGTCACTATGCTCGCAAATGCGTCCTTACCAAATTATGTAGATTTGAATATTATGACATTTTTGCATTTTTTTCAAGCCCTTCCAATATTTGATTGGTGACGTCATGAGAACATGATATATGAGCTAGACTTTTTAAGTTGTTAGGCCTTTTAAGTTGCTAGTCTACTTCTGTTAGTTTTTCATAGATGTTTGTCGCGATGACATGTGAACGGTGCGAATATTATTTTGAGGATTTAATATACGAAGTGCATTCTAATGACTGCCGAGCAATAGAAATATTGAATGTTATTACATTATCATTTGTATAATTTAGGTCTCGGGGGTACGGGGGCAGAGCCCCCGTAAAGATCACGCATCACAAATTGACCGGTATAGGGTTTTATATTTTTTATTTTTGAATTTCCGACGCTAAATTGTCGATCAATATCGATCAATTTGTCATGCGTGATTTTTACGGGGGCTCCACCCCCGTACCCCAGAGACCTAAATTATACAAATGATAATGTAATAACATATTCATGTTAGGTTAGGTAAGGTTAGGTTAATTAATACCAAAATACATTTTCCTAGTAATATTTGATGTGTTTTGCTTAGATTTTGACCTCCATTTCCCTTGAAAATGAGCCAAACTTCAAAGTACTATAACTTTGTTGGATCTCATTTTCGACGGAAATGGAGGTCAGATTTGAACAAATCACATCAAATACTACTAGAAAAATGTATTTTGGTGTGTAAAATGACTGAGTTACTTAATACACATAATTACCGTAAGGAAATTTGGTGTGTTCAGAATCATTTAAAATTCACCTTAATGAGACTAGGAAACTGCCTGTCATTGACCTCAGCTTCCATCATCACTTTGGTGTCATCTCTTTTCCCATCAAAGAAGATACAGGTGATGCCATTTTCCCTAATCTCTTCATCAAACTTCTTGACCAGCTCCCTAGTCAGTCTCTCCTGAGCCCTCCTCACCTTGTTGTGGTCAATCACCAGTGCTGTGTCAAACTCTGTGATAAGACCAGCATCAATCCAGGTAGCAGTGGCAATCTCTGCAGTCTCTCTCATCCCAGTGTGATGTCTCAAGCTAGCCAGAGCTATGTTGGTGATATCTTCAGTGCTGTATTTCTTCTTCTTAGCCACAGGCAAGGAAGAAGTTGTTTCAGCCTCTGGTATGAAGTCTTCGTCCTCCTCTCTCCTCCCTGCTTCCTCCAGTATATCTTCAGTCTCCTCCAACTCCATCTCCAGCAGTGACTCCTCCGTCACCTCCTTTCTTGGCTGACTCTGCTGCCTTCCTCCTCCTCTTCTCCTCGGCCTTCCTTCTCTGCTCCTGTCTCTGCAGCACTGCTTCCTGTCTCCTGGTCTCCTGGTCTCCTGGTCTCTCTGACTTTTAATGAAGGCAAGCTCCTGCACTGGTATCTTCTGCTCGCTCCTGCAGCTGCAGTCAATGTGAACCTCACTGTTGCAGACAGGGTTGCACCCAAGCTCATTGCAGCTCCTGATCACACAGTGACAGGTCAGGATATCCACCAATTTGTCCAGTTTCATCATGAACCTATCTTTGACCTCTAGCTTCACATTACCAATGGACACCTTCACTTTAGCCCTGATCCTGACCTCAGTGTTGATTACAGGTCCTGTGAATAGAGCGTTGGCCTTTCTCCACTGAGCCAGTAGCCCTGGAACAATGCCATTGTTGATCAGGTCATTAACTGGGTAATTCCTCCTGTCTTCCTCACTTATCTCTCTCCTCAACAAACCATACCTCAGCAGATCTCTGGCTGTGGGCAGCTCAGTAGGGGGAAGTTCCTTCCCAGTCCCCACCAAATGACTTAGGTGACAACTTGATTTGCTTCGGGTTCTGATTTCTTTCTGAATCATCCTGTGGACCTGTGAACAAAAGAAATGTCATTGAAATTTGGATAGGCCTACTGATTATGATTACATAAAATTAAGTTAATTGAAATTCTTAATATCTTCCTATAAGCTCAGATAAAAGGTTGTGTTGTTATAGGTACAAGACTTAATTATTCAAAGTAATGACAATTTCATATATCTATCATATCAAAATATACAGAAAGTTTGGGTCACACATAACATTTCGAATAATTTGAATTACACAATATTTACATTACGAAGTAATCAAAATTGTCAAAAAGAAGGGAAAACACATGCATTCACAATCAAAACTCCAGCATTTGTGACTATGTGAAACTTAGAAACCATACTGCACACCAAAAATAACCAAAGTTGACCACACATATCAATGGCACATTGGTATACGATGCTACAGTCATATTTAGGTTATATTTCAAACCTTTATGGTCAAATATAAGTAGGTAAATGGCTTTTTTAAACAACACTAAAGATATTTCTAAGTCTGCTAGATAATATGACATCATTTGAGCATTAGTAATTTTTGAATTGTTGACTTTACTAAAATTGACACACCCTAATAGAACAAGGAACTCTTCTGGGAAAGTTAAATCCAATATAGTTCGAATAAGTAATCAAAGTATTTCCAAAGTATTTCCAAAGGAATATTCCCATCAATGCTAAAAACTGGTTGTATAACACCCCTTTTCAAAAGGGGGTGATCCTCCACTAGCAACAAATTACAGGCCGGTGTGTTCATTATCTGTGTTCAGCAAAGTTTTTGGAAAAATTGTAAAAAGTAGAATGCAGCGATATTTAGAAGAACCCTACAATTTATTATCTCCAAATCAATATGGCTTCCGTAATAATAAAACAACGGAAATGGCTATTTTAAATCTTATGGAAAATGCAAATATAGCTAAAGAGAACAAAGAAATAATGATATCAATATTTATGGATTTGAGTAAGGCGTTTGATGTAATAGACCATAATATTCTACTTAATAAATTATGTTGTTACGGTTTTAGAGGAGCAATCAGTGATTGGTTTAAAAGTTATTTGTCCGATAAATATAATTTTGTATCAGTAAATAAGGTTTGCTCAATTAAAGCGCTTGTCGAACATGTTGTGCCACAAGGCTCAGTTCTGGGTCCCCTGTTATTTTTATTATTGTAATAACGTGGAGGTGTTGGACCCCGTTAGGTATTAGGTTATTAAATAGACAATAAAGGTATTCACAGGTGCTTTGACTTAGATCTTCTTTAGGGGCTACCATAGGTGCCAGAGTCCCACAACAACCTACTTAAATAGCTAACCTTACTAATTTAGAAGCTATAGACATTGGTCTAACTGATATAATAACACTGTACAACCTAATCATTTTCATTAATCAGTAAAGTAACATAAATATCATCAACTGTTGCTGCAAAATAGAAGTCAACATCTTCCTTCCTTGACTAATCAATTTTAAAATTAGAAAGAGCCGTGTTGAGCAGAAAACTGAGATTTGTTTATAAAAAACGTCTGAACAGGTAGCGAGAACAACGTGAAAAAAGTGTTAGCAGCTGACGAGGAAGCTTCTAAACAGTGGCTGCATCCTCCAGCGCAGGACACGTCAACGCGAAGAGGCGACGTCAAACCAAAACATCAACGCGCTGGTGGCCAAACTTCCTCAAATCTCCGTGCAGCGGGCTGTCTACGGTTGGCCAGACTGGCAGTCGACGCCCTGTTGCGTGGCACGGTCAGAGTGCCGATCGGCTCCCGGGGCCGGACCTATTCTCAGCGTGCTATTTTTCAATTACAGGGAACAATTGCGTGCTCCCCGAACTACTCTTACTCTCTGGCGACATTAAGACTAATCCAGGCCCCACTACAACTTACACATGTCACCATACACAAAGACATAGACACAATAGCACCATGAGACACATACAGAAGTATATATTAACATATTACAGTACAACGTAGATGGCCTCACAAACAAAATCATGCAGCTTAGGGAATTCGTACACAAACAAAACATTCACATAGCACTTATACAAGAAACAAAACTAAAACGCACACACAAAACACCCACCATCCCTGACTTCACGGCGATCCGTCAAGATCGTACTGGGGGTAACGGGGGTGGACTCATCACTTACATACGTAAAAGCATTAGCTACACTGATGCTACCCTAAACATTACAAACACAATCCAAGCAGATAACACGATAGAAATACAGGCAGTTAACATTAAAACACGCGCAAAACACAACACCACACTAATCAACATTTACATCCCACCAGATAGTTCACCTCAGGTGCCAGCCAATTACAATCCACAGTTACACAATCTTGCCTCTCTCACTAATGTCATCTTAGGAGGAGACTTCAACGCCAAAGACACTAGTTGGTACCTGCACAACCAAAACAACACCAGAGGCGCCAACATAGCCACACAACTAAACAGCCTCTTCATTCTTAACAATACAGAAGAACATACACACATACCACATCAAGCAGGATACTCAAACTCCTCCCCAGACATAACGTTCTGTTCCCCCTCACTGCAACACATACACAATGGAGAACAGAAAAACAACTGTCATCAGACCACCTGCCCATCATCATTACAACACATTCTACACTCTGCCCCAACAGCCTTAGGCACACTTACAGAAATTACAAGAAAGCTGATTGGGAACAGTTCAAAATACAGACTGAGGAACAATTCACCACATTAAACAGCACACCCATCATAAACATCGATACAACACTCAAGACATTTAATCAGATTATCAATAATGCAAACAAATACATACCCAAGGGCAACATTAGGAAATACAACCCAAATTACACTAGAGAAATAGCCCACCTCATAAGGCAACGTAACAACCTCAAACATAACACACAAACACCACACACAGAAGCCATAAAGCAGCAGATACAACAGCTCAACACAGAAATAAACAACAAACTCAAAGAAAAACAAACAGAAACATTCAGGGAATTCATAACAACACTAAACCACTCCACAGATACATACAGGCTATACAAGACTATAAACAGCATTAACCACTCTAACAGCGGCATTCACACCTCACACGCGGCTATCTGTCGCAGCCAAAATAATATCCCAACATACACACAACAAGCTAACATTCTAGTTAATCACTACGCAAAGATAAGTCACTTAAACAGAGACAACAACCAGAAACACGCAGACAGACAAACAGCCAGACACAAGAAAACCTACAGACTCGACACGACCAATACACCCTTCAATACAGACCAGACCACCAAGATCATCAAAAACATTAAAAATTCGAAGGCTACTGGACCAGACAACATATCTAACATACACCTTAAACACTTGGGCCCACAAGGAATACTAGCTCTCACAAATATCAGCACATATTCATACCAACACTGTATTATTCCTGACATATGGAAACAAGGTAAAATTATTACACTACTCAAACCAAACAAATATCCAACAGAACCAGCTTCCTATAGACCCATTACTTTACTATGCACACCTTCCAAAGTAACAGAAAGACTAATCTTACAAATCACCAACCCACACATACCACTATCGCCTACTCAACATGGATTCAGACCTCACCACTCAACCACGACATTACTCACTAACCTGACGCAGCACATCGGATGGCATCAACTCTAGAAGACCAGCTCAACGTACACTATTAGCAACAATAGACATTAGTAAAGCATTTGATGCTATCCCACGCTTCCCTCTCATAAACAAAATACTCAACACAAACATGCACAATAACACCAAAAGGTGGCTGAGCAACTATCTCTCAGGAAGATACTCACATGTCACATTTAATGGCAAGTCATCCAAAAACAAGCTTTTTCCGAACGGGGTCCCTCAAGGCTCTGTTCTCTCACCAACACTCTTCAACTTATACATGCATGACATTCCAACACCCATAGATAACAAGCTTACCTTATCATCATATGCAGATGATATCACTCTAACATCCACCCACAACAACATCGACACCGCTACAAATAACCTACAAACATACATAAACAGTATACAAGACTGGCTCACACACAATAGACTCAAAGTAGCGCCCACAAAATCAACCATCACCTTGCTTACAAGCAACACAAAAGAACACCAGGTAATTCCACAACTTACACTAAACAACATCAACATTCCACACACTCACAGAACCAAAATACTAGGTGTCACATACAACACATCATTATCTTTTGCAAACCACATTCAGGACATTAAAAACAAATGTACGTCAAGACTTAACACGCTTAGGGTACTAACAGGCACAAACTTTGGACACCAGCAGGAAACAACATCACTCATCTACAAACAATATATTCGCTCAGTTATGGACTATGCTAGCCCATGCTGGGCACCCATTATCTCAAACACACACATAAACACCTTACAAATAATACAAAACAACGCACTTCGTATCATTACAGGATGCACTCAAACAACACCAATAGAACACCTGCACACAGAAACAAAAATACTAAAAGTTAGGGAACATTTAGACATGAGGGGAACACAATTCATGGCAGCAGCGACAACTAACCCACAACACCCTTGCCACTACATGTACAATCATGCACCAACACCTCGCACCATTAAGGTAACACCAGAGAGACATTATAACCAAATACTCCATTCCATACCACGCCCCACAGACATCACACAGTAC
Source organism: Bathynomus jamesi (assembly GCA_023014485.1). Lineage (NCBI taxonomy): Eukaryota > Metazoa > Arthropoda > Malacostraca > Isopoda > Cirolanidae > Bathynomus > Bathynomus jamesi. The sequence goes on from JAJOZX010002192.1 coordinate 87,713, forward strand.
AGAAAACACATACACACACACCTAACCCACAAAGCACTGACACGACTCGGTCCGAATGCGGTCCTAGGTGCGAAGCCGCCGCCCATTAACAGGTCAGAGATCAGCCTGAGCAGATCGGATCGAGTTAACTTAGCACGATTCCGATGTGGACATCACCCCAACTTACGGACATATAAACACAGACTAGACAACTCCATAGACGACACCTGCCACCTGTGCCAAGACACACCACAAACAATTGAACACATTATGACGGACTGTACCGCTCTAGCACAACAACGAACACAACACAACATCACGAGTGCGCTGAACCTCTGGTCCACTCCGGAGAGGGCGATCGGTTACCTGCGTGCCGCCGGCTTGCTCGATCAGGGTGGGCTGATCGGCTAAACAACAACAACAACAACAGTGAAAAAAAAAACGGAAATGAGATCGTCATTTTTATGGCTAATTACTATATATGCCTAGTAGGCCTAAGACTAAGTAGGGGACGTGGACGTTTTTACCAACTTTACGAGTAATGTCATACAATATTTTTTGGAGTAATGTCACACTGCTTTGGATTCCAACTTACCATAATTATCAGTGAGAAATCACTAGTTAGCTTAGGTTAACGTAAAATAAACAAACAGTAAACAATACACCCACATACCCGAGAGACGCAATCAACAGTGAACAGCTGCAGTCAGTGTTACCACTAGGGACGCCCTCCCTGATTGACAAAATAATAATAGTAACGGTATGTTAAGTTTATTATTCTAATAAAAAAATCATAGATCAAAGTAATTCCAGTTTTGAAAATCTGTTGAAGTAGCAGTAACTAAATAAAAATATAACTAATTAATTCAAATTTATGTCGAATCAATATATTTATGAATTTTGACTAAAAGGGCACTTTTGATATGAAGAAGAAAAAGGGCAGGGGCTCAAGCACCCCAAGGCCCCCCCCCCTGTGCACGTGCCTGTTATGCTACAATGCCTAGAGAGTGCAAAAATTCGCCAGACAGTTTTTGTTATATTTGTGGGACATTAATGTTAAAACAGTATAAAAGGAAGTTGACTTCTCATGTGAAAAAGCTTTATGAATTATACTTCGCATGCAAAGTTGGTGATCAGGACAAACACTGGGCGCCTCATATCTGCTGTGTGAGATGTACAAGCTCGTTATCTGCATGGTTCAAAGGCACCGGTCCTGGTCTGGCATTCGGTGTCCCAATGGTATGGAGAGAGCCGTTGGACCATCCAACTGATTGCTATTTCTGCTTAACGAACATCACAGGTTTGAATCTTATTTTTCTGAATATACGTCAAATTTGGTGTTTTTAGCACATTTTAGCATATCCTGCTCTGCATAATGTATTACACAATTATGCTATCTTAAGTAGTCAACAATGTCTATTGTTTCACATTACAGGTTGCAACAGAAAACGGAAAAAGGCTACAGTCTACCCAAATCTTTGTTCTGCTATGCGTCCTGTGGAACATTCTACAGATATACCCATCCCTCGTCCTTCAGCTGAAATGCCGACCGTTAACACAGACTCGGACAAATTGGAATCAGACGGCGAATGCTATGAAGCTCGTCGAGTCCAAGAAAGAACAACATCTCATCACACAGCCTGAACTCAATGATTTGGTCCGTGATTTAATACTTACCAAACAACAAAGTGAACTGCTGGCCTCAAGTATACAAGAATGGAATCTGCTGGCAGAAGACGTACGAATTGCACCATTCCGAAAGCGCTCCTTGGATTTGCAGGAATATTTCACAATGAAGAACAATCTTTGTTATTGCATTGATATACATGGTCTGTTCGATGCTCTGGGTTTGTGCTATGAACCGAATCAGTGGAGATTGTTCATTGATGCATCTCTATGCAGTGTTAAGGGTGTACTGCTACACAATGGGAACACAATGCCTTCTGTTCCGATCGCTCATTCAGTCGTCTTGAGAGAAACTTATGACACTGTTGCTTTTATTCTGGACTGTATAAAATACAATGAACATGAATGGCTTATCTGCGCAGATTTGAAGGTTGTGGCTATTTTCAATGGATTGCAAACTGGCTATACGAAATACATGTGTTTCCCATGCAAATGGGATAGCCAAGCAAGGTCTAAACACTACACACGCTCAGTATGGCCGCCGCGAGACAATTCCTCACCTGGATCTCACAATGTTATTCACGAACCACTAGTACGAAAGGAAAAGGTTATCTTGCCGCCACTTCACATAAAACTAGGGCTGATGAAACAATTTGCAAAGGCGTTGAAACAGGATAAGCCTGCCTTCAAATATCTAAAGGAAAAATTCCCAAAAATAAGTGATGCCAAGATTAAAGAAGGCATATTCGTCGACCCTCAAATTCGCTAACTCATGCTAGACGAACACTTTGAAGCGGTGATGGATGAGGTTGACTTGGTAGCCTGGCGTGCATTCAAAAACGTGTGCAGCAGTCTACTAGGAAAGACTAAATACGACAACTATGCTGCACTTGTGGATCAACTTATCAACTCATACCAACGTCTCGGATGTAAGATGTCATTGAAAATTCATTTTTTGCATTCACATCTCTTATTCTTTCCGGAAAACGCATCTGCTGTTAGCGACGAACACCGGGAGAGATTCCGCCAGGATATAGCCACAATGGAGAGCCGATACAAAGGGAAGTGGAGTCCTACTATGCTGGCCGATTTCTGCTGGAATTTAAAGCGTGACCAACCAGAAGCATCACACAAACGCCAGCATAAATACAAATAATGAACTGAAAACAGTATAATACGAGAGTTTTATGTTAATTTTGTGCATATATGTTGAAGTATAGCAATAATTAAACTGTTCCATATGATAAAGCCTATCTGTTTATCAATATATTCTTATTTTTTTGGTATGAAGATTTTAAGCAGTCATTACAAAAAATGTGACGTGATAGAAAAAAACTATTTTCCGATTTGGAATCAGCACACTCGAAATATTAAGAATGACCGAATGTTATTCCCGTTTCTTTTCTGAACCGAAAATTTGTTGTACAGTGTAATTAGACAACTTCAACTGCTTTACTTTACCACTTTAAAAGCATCACCAAATTAAACTTAGCACCAACGATTTAGTCAGGTACAAAAATACATGATGTTTAGTTCAGCCCAATAAACGAACAGACCGCGTTCCGCTGTTTATCTTTTTGTGTTGCCATTCAGCTTTCTTTTAGTGACTTTTCCCTTTAGTGACTTTTAGACTATATACATATATATATACACACACGTCACATCACTCCTCGCCTACAAGTTTAGTCTGTCAGGGGGGTGAGAGACCCTAGACGTCCTGCGGAGCGTGGTTGATGTAGTAGGAATAGGAGCAACCGGCATAGGCGGGCGAATTGAACCATTTTCAGGAGGATCGGGTCTCCCTTCCGCAAGACGCTGGTCATCCTGTAATTCACGTTCTCATATCTGGTCCTGATGGCGTTTAATAGAACGACCATCTTCTAGTTGGCACTTGAATGAAACAGGGCCCGTTGTCTCCTGCACCGTTGCAGGAACCCATTTTGGTCCAGCCCCATAGTTGCGAATCATAACTGGATCATTAGGTTGCGTTTCTACAACTCTCCTTTTTTTCGTGTCATGATACAACTTTTGTTTTTCCTGACGGCGTAAAACTCATTGTTGTAAAGTTTCGTTTGGACGTAACAGATCGAAAACTGAACGAATTCCCCGGCCAATCATGAGTTTAGAAGGAGACACCCCCATCGTTGTGTGAGGTGTTAGTCGATATTTAAAAAAAAATTTATCCACCACCACTTGCATTTCCTCCCCATGAGAATGACGCAAAGCCGACTTGAAAGTACGAACCATGTTTTCTGCGAGACCATTAGTAGACTGGTGAAAAAAGCTAGACTGGACATGTCTACTGCCATTTAGGTGGACAAAAGAACGAAATTCCTCACTGGTAAAACAAGTACCATTGTCGAAAACCAGAACTACGGGTAAACCCCATCGACGAAACACGAACGGAGTAAGCGAATAGTAACACCCGAAGTCGTGGAAGTGGTTGGAAAATTTTTCACCCACTTAGAGTTGTTGTTGTTGTTGGTTAGCCGATCAGCCCACCCTGATCGAGCAAGCCGGCGACATACAGGTAACCGATCGCCCTCTCCGGAGTGGACCAGAGCTTCAGCGCACTGGTGATGTTGTGTTCTCTGTTGTGCTAGAGCGGTAGTCTATCATAATGTGTTCAATTGTTTGTGGTGTGTCGTGGCACAGGTGGCAGGTGTCGTCTGTGGAGTTTTCTAGTTTGTGTTTATATGTCTGTAAGTTGGGGTGATGTCCACATCGGAATCGTGCTAAGTTAACTCGATCCGATCTACTCAGGCTGGTCTCTGACCTGTCGATGAGTGGCGGCTTCGCACCAAGGACCGCATTCGGACCGAGTCGTGTCGGTGCTTTGCGGGTTAGGTGTGTGTGTGTGTGTGTGTGTGTATGTGTTTTCTGTACTGTGTGATGGCTGTGGGGCGTGGTATAGAATGGAGTATTTGGTTATAATGTCTCTCTGGTGTTACCTTAATGGTGCGAGGTGATGATACATGATTGTACATGTAGTGGCAAGGGTGTCGTGGGTTAGTTGTCGCTGCTGCCATGAATTGTGTTCCCCTTATGTTTAAATGCTCCCTAATTTTCAGTATTTTTGTTTCTGCGTGCAGGTGTTCCATTGGTGTTTTTTGAGTACATCCTGTAATGATACGAAGTGCGTTGTTTTGTATTGTCTGTAAGGTGTTCATGTCTGTGTTTGAGATAATGGATGCCCAGCAAGGGCTAACATAGTCCATAACTGAGCGAATATATTGTTTGTATATGAGTGATGTTGTTTCCTGCTGGTGTCCAAAGTTTGTGCCTGTTAGTACCCTAATCGTGTTAAGTCTTGACATACATTTGTTTTTAATGTCCTGAATGTGGTCTGCAAAAGACAATGATGTGTTGTATGTGACCCCAAGTATTTTGGTCTGGTGAATGTGTGGAATGTTGGTGTTGTTTAGTGTAAGCTGTGGAGTTATCTGGTGTTCTTTTGTGTTGCTTGTTAGCAAGGTGATGGTTGATTTTGTGGGCGCTACTTTGAGTCTGTTGTGTGTGAGCCAGTCTTGTATACTGTTTATGTATGTTTGTAGGTTATATGTAGCTATGTCGATGTTGTTGTGGGTGGATGTCAGAGTGATGTCATCTGCATATGATGATAAGGTAAGCTTGTTATCTATGAGTGTTGGGATGTCATGCATGCATGTATAAGTTGAACAGTGTTGGTGAGAGAACAGAGCCTTGAGGGACTCCGTTTGGAAAAAGTTTGTTTTTGGATGACTTGCCATTAAATGTGACATGCGAGTATCTTCCTGAAAGATAATTGTTCAGCCACCTTTCGGTGTTATTGTGCATGTTTGTGTTGAGTATTTTGTTTATGAGAGGGAAGCGTGGGATAGCATCAAATGCTTTACTAATGTCTATTGTTGCTAATACTGTAGTGTACGTTGAGCTGGTCTTCTGGAGTTGATGCCATCCATGATGTGCTGCGTGAGGTTAGTGAGTAATGTCGTGGTTGAGTGGTGAGCAGGGGTGCAGTGCCAATTTTATAGGTGCCGGAGCTCTGGTGGGCCTGACAAAAGCCTGCCATTTCCTATCCTGTTTCTATATATGCCACACGATGACTAAGTATTTCGTGTTTGCACTCACTAATTATCATAAAATAAATATAATTATCAAGCAAATAAAGAAAAAAGAGCAATCATGTATTTTATCAATTTAAGAAGTTAAAACTACTTAGTGCTTACCAAATACCACCAGTGGGAAGTTTCACAATAATTTCCACAAAGGGTCAGGCGTGATATGTTTTCGGGGGTCTGAAGCAACTCTTGCCCTGGTGTCATCTGCCGATCTGTGGTACCGCAGCCATGATATGGCATATGGCTCAGGATTCCACTGAACTAGAGGAGGTCCATGTAGTTTAACAAACATAAGCGCTGATACATGATTTATGAGAATTCTTGAGCGTGTTGTTGTTATTATCAAGTTCATGTGACTGAATCCCCTCTCACACTCAGCAGTACTAATAGGAATAACTTGTGAACAGCTCAGTAATGGGTGTAAATCTTGGGGGATGCGGCGCCCATGATCTTCCACATAGTCTCTAAAGGCATTTAGTACAGAGTAAGAAGAAAGCTTAAACCTCTTACAGAGAGATGAGATTTCAGCTTCTCCGTAATTAGGTGGTATTTCATCAGGCCAGTAGTCTTTTTCAAGGACATACATTTCATTTAGCAGTGATTTATACATACTTTGAGGTTCAGAAGTTTGAGAACCTTTCATGGATGTTGTCGTGAACATACGGTGCTGCAAATTGTTCACAAGACTAGTAAGAAACTGTTGATAATTCACTAGGCAACAAATTTCAACTTTTTTTTTGTTACAGACACGTGAACTACTGATTCCTACTAAAGCGGTGATGCTGATTTCAGATCTGATATCAAAATTTCTCTATCACGTCCAGATTTTGTGTAACCGAAAACCCCTATTTTTCATTTTTTTTTTCTCACCCGCTTCTATTACGAAAGCCGTCTAAGCTACTTTTCCGTGCCACGTTTTATGTTAAGCATACTTAAATAATTAGTGAACAGGGATGTCTTTCCTCCTTTATTCTGGCTTAAGACAGACAGCGGAATTCCGCTGGTGGAGTTACCACCCCTGCGCCCAACCATCCACCCAAAGCGCGTTAGTATTTTGTTGTTACTACTGAAAGGCAAATTCCTGTTCTTAAGTGAAACTTTGGTGTGTCCTCTTCCTTTGTCGCTTGTAGGATGACGAGCTCTCCTTCTGCAGGAACCAACAATAATCTCCCATCATATTTGGGTTGAAATTACCTTGGTATCTGTTTTCCATAACTGAGATCTGTTGGTGGAAGCGCTCACCATGCTCGTCACTTACAGCCCCAAGGTTGGCCGGGAAGAAGTCAAGATGAGAATGTAAAAAATGAATTTTCAAAGACATTCTGCATCCCATTATTTCATAAGATTTAAGCATGTTTTCTACGAGTTTACGGTGGTTTTCAGCTTTGTGGTTTCCAAGAAAATTTTTGACAACTTCAACGAAAGATGTCCATGCTCCTAGTTCATTCTCATTTAGGTTAGATGGAAACGATGAGTCGTGGATGACACTGCGGATCTGTGGTCCAGTGAAAACTCCAGCTTCTAGCTTAGCATCTGTCAATATTCCTTTGAATTTATCCTTTAAATATTGGAAACCACTACCTTGATGATCCATACCCTTCACGAAATTTTTCATAAGGCCAAGTTTAATGTGAAGTGGTGGAAGATGTACTTTCTGAGGGTCAATAAGTGCTGGGTGTTTCACATTGTATTTACCAACAACATGTTCAGTTCTAGATGGCCAATCATGTTTTTTGTAGTGGTTCTTGTCATCTCTGCTGTTTCATAGACACAAAAAGCACATATGCTTTGTGTAGCCCAACTGTAACCCAAGAAGTAATGATACAACTTTAAGGTCGCCACAAATATTCCATGTGTGGTCCTTATATTTGATGAGTCTTAGCAGCAGTTTCATCGATTCATAAGTCTCATTAAGGCCAGTGGCATGTGCTACAGGTATTGAAGGTTTTTCATTGCCGTTGTGCAGTAATACAGCTTTAAGGCTAGCTTTACTAGAGTCAATGAACAGTCTCCATTCTTTTGGATCATAGCGACAGCCAATCTCTTGCATCAGACCACTGATATCGTGGCAGAAACAAACGTTTTCTTCCTGTAAGTAAAATGATGAAAACTGCAAATGGCGATGGCGGAAATGGGAAACTTTGGTGTTTGGTTGGAGAAGATTAAATTCTTGAAGCCTTGAACCAAGCAACTCTGCCTTTTCTTTTGGTAATTCCAAATCGCGCACTAAGTCATTTAACTCCGCTTGACTTAACAAATGTGGGGAAATATTCGCATCTGGAACATATATGCCATCTTTCCCTGTTTCTATATCACTAGCAGAATCTTCAGATGAACTGCTGTCTGTTATCGTTGCTGGTGGAACTGGTGGTGGATTTGTTTCATCATGTGGTACTGGTTTCATTGCTGATTCGCAGTTTGGGTACGTGATCTTTGATTTGTTTTTCTTTGTGAAACCAGCAATCTTTGTCAAACAAAAATAACAATCATTGAAGTGATTTTTCGGCTCACGCCAAACCATGGGGACTGAGAACGGCATAGCTTTTCTTTTACCATTCATCCAAGCTATTAACATTGCATTGCACTGTGCACAGCAAATATGTGGTGCCCAGTCCCTCTGTTGGTCTCCTAACTTACAGTCAAAATAACACTTGTAGGCAAGTTTAATCTTTGTTGTTATGTTTCTACGTTGTGGCTTAGGTGTATATTGTCCACAGACAAAGCAGAAGTTGTCTGGGTGATTTACACAAGCACGTCTATTTGATGCCATTTTGAATTACCATACAATATCTGAAAAAACGTAGAAATTAATTATTACGATGTGCAAAATAAAAAGAAATACACACCGTAGTACAAAACAAATGCTATAAAAACACACAAGTCACCACAACCTGTCACTTGCTCATCAGCAGAGAGCTTCAACAACCGTTCTGCTTGACTGTCACGTAGCGACTGACCGTTGGGCCGTTGCCCGTTACTATGCTCTTGACTCAGTGTTGCCAACTCGGGATAAATTTTATTTATCAAAATTGTTCGAATTTGTATATAGTTGGCAAAAAAAATTGCTTTAACCTTGAAAAGCAAGTTTCATATTACTGGCATTAAGCCGATTAAAACCAAAATCTGGACTTGGTAGAAAATTTTACTAAAAGTGATTTGCATTTTACACAAAATCTAGACGTGATAGAAAAAATCTAATTATAGATTTGAAATCAGCATACCGAAATTAGCTAGGAGCACCTATTTGGTCTTCTGTAACAAAATCTTTGTTGCCTAGTGTTATCTACGTAAACTTGTAAAGGACTATAATAACAAATCAGACTCTTACAGGTCCTTGCTAAAAGAGGAAGGATTCCAATCCTACTTTTCACACCAAGGGGTACAGTGGGAGTTTATTGTTGAGAGAGCACCATGGTGGGGAGGATTTTGGGAAAGGCTAGTGAGAAGTGTAAAGTGTCCATTAAAGAAACGTTTAGCTAATGCTCATTTGAGCAAAGAAGAATTCTGCACTGTTTTATGTGAAGTAGAAGCAATGGTGAACAGTAGGCCTATCACTTTTGTTTACAACAGTATGCAGGATGCAGAGCCATTGACACCAAATCATATTCTTTGTGGTAAACGATTAACATCAAGCCCCAGTGTGCCAGAAGACTTGCAGCCTATCCAGAGCACTCAAGGAGAGTTAACCAGACGGTTCAGGTACCTTGAAGAGCTACAAGATCAGTTATGGAAGAGGTGGCAGATGGAATACTTGCCAGAACTCAATTATTACCCATCAGGGAAGGTAAAGGGCTCCAATGCAAATTGTATCAAGGTGGGAGAAGTGGTAATGATTGGGGATGAAAGACCAAGGCAATGCTGGAAGCTTGGCATAATTGAAGAGTTGTTTGTTGGCAAAGACAATTTAGTTAGGTCTGCACTGGTAAAGACTTCAGGAGGAAAGTTAAAGAGACCTATACAAAAACTCTATGCTTTAGAAATCAGCAAAAACACAGATAGTCAAGATGAAACATTTGAGTTACAGCCTCATGGAGAAGGCTTGGCTAACCTTGCAGAAGGTAATGACAACAATGCCTCTTCGGTGGGGAGTGTTAGAAAATCTAGAAGAGGAAGAACCATTGTTGTCCCAAGGCGATATGATGACTAAGCTGATTGATGCAGCATTGCTTGTATATATTAAGTTAAGGTGTATATATATCCATCTCATAATTGTAAGGTTAGTGAAAAATTAACTTAATTTAGAGCTAGCATTTTTGAGCTCTTATGGCATCATTGTTTGGTCACACTGTTGGCATCATTTTGGGGCGCTGCGCGTTCTTTCTACTCGTTTGTGGGATGTCGTACGTACAGGGTGTGATCTGTTAGAGAGCTCTCTTGCAATTCAGTTTGGTTGTTTAGATACAAGATTGTTGCATCGTGCAATAGTCCAGGTTGCGTTGTTGTTGCAAGGTTGAGAAAGAAGACCATAAATAGTACCCCTTTTGTTTATATTAAATTCATGTAACAAAGGTCTAAGGTAGGCCCGCATCGAGTCAGCAACCCTGAGGTAGGACCTAATAGGATCTCAAATCCGTAAGTTTTAATTTTAGCTTAACTTGGGCTGTAGGTAGCACTGGCCCTTTAGAATTTGGCCGTTCACGGCTCAGCTGGGATTTTGAACCCAACAAATAAATAAATTAACAATTATACCATACCTTTCCATTCCTACACCCAAGTTGTCCAGGGACCTAGTTCTAACTTCAAATAAATCATATAACTGCCGTAACTCCTTGACACTATTGGGATTATTAACAGGAGGTATAGCTAAAAGTTCGCGGAGGTGGCTTTTAATTAAGATCTCTGGCTTACCAAACCGTTTCTTTAATATATCCCAAGCCACATTATAATTAGCTTCTGTTAATGCTAATCCTGCTATTGTCTTTGCTGCCTCCCCTTCCAAGAGGGACTGCAAATAATTAAACTTCTCCACCGCACTTAACACTTGACTAGAATGAACTGCTGATTGAAAACTGTCTGCCCATCCTTGCCATTCCTGAATACTCCCAGAAAATGTTTTGAGTACAAGCCTCGGTAATTGAACTGTAGATCCGTTAACCTAAACTTCACAAACACCATTTATTGAGGGTTGTGTTTCATTATTAGACCTGGTCTCTAACTGTACTGAGCTGCTAAACTCTTTTGCTCTGTGGCATACTTTAATTATATCATCAATAATCTCTTCAAAGTAAATTGTTATTTTATATTTCATCCTCTTCTATAAGAGCCTCAATTTTAACATTTACTTCGCTTAGAGCAACCTTTTTAGTTTCTAATATGGAAAGCTGTGCAGTAGGGCGGCTCGTTTTTACACTTTTTTCGATATTTGATTGGGGGTAGTGCGGAAAAGTTGCGATTTGGAAAGAAAACAAAGTGTGTAAAATTTTTTTAATCTACATCAATACCTTCCGGTGGCGGCGAGTCCTTAGAAATCGAAAAATAGGCCTAACGGGGTAGATTGGAAAATGGTTTTATAGACTTACAAAATAAACAATAAAAATTTCAGCACAATCTGTTAATAACTTCCGGTGGCGTCTTAGCCGTTAAAATATCCAAAATATTGATTTAAAGCAAGTTTTAACAAGATGTTATACAAATGTTAATTCCGGTATATTTCTGTGCAAACAACCCTGAGAACACTATTATAGGCTTGAATAAATTAATAGCAGTCATTGAACAATGAACATTATATAAAAATTATATAAAATTATATAAAATTTTTGTGTTTTTAGGCCTATTTTTCGATTTTTAAGGACTCGCCGCTACCGGAAGGTATTGACGTAGATCAAAAAAATTTTACACACTTTATTTTCTCTCCAAATCGCAACTTTTCCGCACTACCCCCAATCAAATATCGAAAAAAGTGTAAAAACGAGCCGCCCTACTGTGCAGTCACTAAGCTTAAATCCTCTTGCTCTATGGCAGAATCTATAGTGGCAATGACCTTTGTAATTAGACCTTTGTAGGCGCTTCTCCTTTTTTTGAACTTCTTCAATTCAGCTGCACTTATCTTCAATGCAAACAACAATTGGGCTCAATGCCAAATAAGCTGAATTGGCAAAAATACTTAACCAAACTGATCAAACTCAAATTTTGCTTTTTTCAAATAAACTTAATTACTTGGTTGGGGTACTGACCAACCACCAGTATAGAATACAAAATTTTCCACCCAAGTAACTGGCGCACTGAAGTCTGCAACCTTCGCCTACGAATAATAAACCAAAATTAACCAAGCCGGTAAAAATGTAGGCCCAAAACAACGACAGACGAGTGGCCAAGTTTCGCAATTGGGCGACCAAACTTTCTACCCTGTGACCTTGACTCAATTATGCTCAACCCGTCTAGGCCTAACTTGGGCTACAATTTGCACAATCAGAACTTTGCCGAAAAATAGTCACTGACTCAGTCTTGGGCTAGAATCCGGTTTCGAAGGACCATGTCAATTTTTTTTTTATTGGGTTCAGAATCCCAGCTGAGCCGTGAACGGCCAAGCTCTGAAAGGCCAGTTTAACCTACAGCCCAATTTAAGCTAGACTAAAAACTTACGGACTTGGAGGTCCTATTAGGTCCTACCTCAGGGATGCTGACTCGATGTGGGCCTACCTTAGGCCTCAGTTGCATAAAATTAAGATAAAAAACAAAAGGGCCACTATTTATGGTCTTCTTTCTAAACCTTGCAACAACAACACAACCTGCACTATTGCACGATGCAACAATCTTGTATCTAAACAACCAAACTGAAATGCAAGAGAGCTCTCTATAAGACCACGCCCTGTAAGTGCCGCATTCAACAAACGAGTAGGAAAGACGCGCAGCGCCCCCAAAAAAATGATGCCACAAGGTGCCCAAACAATGATGCCACAAGAGCCCAAAAATGCTAGCTCTAAATTAAGTGAATTTTTCACTAACCTTACAATTATGAGATGGATATATATACACTTTAACTTAATATATACAAGCAATGCTGCATCAATCAGCTTAGTCATCATATCGGCTTGGGACAACAATGGTTCTTCCTCTTCTAGATTTTCTAACAAGATACAGGTGCTGCCCAAACTGTCATGTCTAAAACAGTTTGTGACAAAACTTTCAAAAATACACCTAAACTACATGCATCTAAAACAATACAAAAAAAATATGGGGACATACAAATACCTATTTGTGGAGAAGCATCCATCACAGTTACACTCAACAAGAAAACTTTGTCTCATCCCTTAACTCTTTCAGTGGTGGATGACCAAGGGCCTACTCTACTAGGCCGTGATTGGATTGATGCTTTGAAATTGCCTTTGAAATTGCCTATTGACAAAATTTTGCCAAAAGGTCGGGCAGATGTGCATACACTCGTATATCCATCTGACATAGACTCATTGTTAATGGAGTTTTCTTCTCTTTTTGACCCTGAAGTAGGCAAACTAAAAGGCCATCAGGTCTGTATAGAGGTAGACCCTAATGTAACTAAAATTTTGTAAAGCTCGTTCAATTGCACATGCACTGCGGGAGAAGGTAGATTTAGAAATTGATAGGCTGCTCAAAGATAAAAGTATCGGACCAGTCACACACGCTAAGTGGGATGGCCCGGTAGTTCCTGTACTAAAACCTGACAAGTCAGTGCGGTTTGTGGGGATTACCGTTTAACAGCAAATAGAGCAGTTCTTCTAGATTGCTACTCTATACCCGAGCCTGATGAATCATTTAGCTCTCTTCCTGGTGGTAAATATTTCACAAAACTAGATATGTCCCAAGCCTATGCTCAACTAAGTTTAGATGAAAATTCTAAAGAGCTAACTATCATAAATATGCACCGATGCCTATATAGGTACAATAGGCTATGCTCTGGAATAGCATCGGCTCCGGGTATTTTTCAGAGAACAATGGACCAAATTCTAGGTCACATTCCTGGGGTACTTTGTTTTCTAGATGATGTCCTCATTTCAGGTTCATCTAAAAAAGAACACTTAACTAGATTAATAACAGTTCTAAAAACACTCCGGGATGCCGGACTTAAGCTATAAAAAGAAAAGTGTTCTTGGGTCACTAATGAGGTTTCATATTTGGGGTTCCGCATAGATGGCTCAGGCATTCATCCAACGGCGGATAAACTAGAAGCAATAAAAAATGCACCACCTCCACAAAACACACAGTTACAAGCTTATTTAGGTCTCCTAAACTTTTATAGGTAATTTTTGCCTAATGCATCGACCTTCCCTGAACGCCTAAATAAGTTATTACGATCTGGGGAACAGTGGAGATGGGAGAAAACCCAAAAGGAAGCATTTGAGGCTTCAAAGGACGTACTACTAAAGTCCACTCTCCTAGTGCATTATGATCCTAAACTTCCTCTCGTAGTTTCAGCGGATAGCAGTTCTTATGGAATTGGGGCAGTTATCTCACCACTTTCATAGTGTAGATAGGCCCAGTGGCGGTTCCTCATATGGGCAATATGGGCAGCCGCACAGGGCGGCATTTGTGGAGGGGCGGCATGAGCGCCTGCAAAAAAAATAAAAATAAAAATAAGAATAAATAAATAAAGAAATAAATAAAAATAAAAAATAAAATAAAATAAATAATAAAAGATCAATAAATATATTTTTATTAATAAAAAACCATCTATTGCATTTTCCATAAACCTTCCCATAAAAGACCTAAACAATGCAAAATGCTTCCAGATTAATATTATTGGGAATAAAGGCCCATACTTTAACATATGTAATGTTATTTTTCTGGGTTTGGTTAAATAGTGAAATGTATATTATTTATTACAGAACGAATCTTCACACTAAGCCACTAAGGTCTGTCAAATAACCGCAAATGGATAAGAAGAGGTCAAAGCTATCAGGTGCTCAGTTTAGAAAAAAGAGGAAAGAAGAAGAGGAGAAACGAGCAAAAGATAAAGGTATAGAGCTATGTCATCTACTCTTCACTGCTATATTGCACTGCTATTTTGTGATATAGCTTTCTGAGTCATTTGAAGTGTACTATTATGTATATAATTAGCCATTAACCAAGGAGGTTGTATTATTCATTTGTTTCCTATTCTAAAAGTTTAATAAATTGTGCTTAATAACATGTTAAATTAATTGTACTAGCCTATTCATGCATTGGTCTGTTATGTTCTATTTTACTATTTGCAGGGGCACTTTTGAAATATTTTGGAACACCCTCTGCCACTAGCCAGGATGAGAAGCCGTCTACTTCTGCCATTATTGAGGCTGAGGAGCCATCTACCTCCTCAGCCTCACATATGTCTCCACAAATGCAGTCTGATCCTGAGGATGAAGACCCATTTGCTTCTACTTCTCCCCGGCAGGACTCTTCAGGTGAGTTTGTGTGCACATATGTCTGTGAGTGTGTGCGTGTGTGTGTATGTGTATGTGTGTGCATCCCTGCAAAGCATTTTGCAAACAGTTATAAATTATAATGTTATTATCACTGGGTCTGGGTTACTGGGTATGTGTGGTGTTTCACCACCATAATTCCATAACACCACCACCATAACAAAGTGCTGTGAATAATGTGTTATCTAACTTAGGTGTGTATACTAATGAGTAATGCTCTTGTTCTTTCTATTAGAAATGCCTGGAGCAGAATCGCCTCCTGAGGATGAGTCTCTGTCCACCGACCCTGCTAACTGGCCTTCAGTTCTGACTGAGAGAATTCGGACACAACTGGTTTCCAGGGGACCAAGTCAAGTACCATCTGACTTTGTATTCCCTAGAAACGACAGTGACGGAAGAAGTTTCCACCATCAATACTTCAGGAAGTCATTGGTTAGTGGGGAAAATATAACCAGAAGTTGGTTGGTCTATTCCTTAAAAAACAACAGCCTTTTCTGTTTCTGTTGTACATTATTTTCCAAGAGGAAAATAAATTTAACAAGTTTGGGACTCTCGGACTGGAAGCATGCAAGCTCATTGCTCACATCACATGACAACAGTTCAGAACACCTAAATTCTATGAAAATCTGGAAAGAACTGGCAGTGAGGATGAGAAAGGGGGAGACCATTGACAAGCAGGAGATGGCACTTCTGGAGGCTGAGAAGTTGAGATGGAGAGCGGTGCTGACACGTCTCACTGCTATTGTGCATTCTCTGGCAGTTAGGAATTTGGCACTAAGGGGACATACAGAAAAATTGTTCTCACCATCAAATGGCAATTTTCTGAAAGAAGTTGAACTGATGGCACAATTTGATCCTATAATGCAAGAGGAAAACGAACTCATTGATTTGTCGAGCAGCAAGACCATTTCAGCAATGGTGAGCGACATCAAACAATCAAAGTTTTTTTCAATAATTCTAGATTGCACTCCAGATATCAGCCACACTGAACAGTTGTCAGTTGTGATTCGGGTTGTGTCACTGGAGGGGAAGCCCCATATAAAGGAACATTTCATGGGGTTTTTGGAGGCAGAGGAGTCCACTGGTCAACATTTGGCATCTCTGATTCTGAAGAGACTGGAGGAGCTAAAACTTCCTTTCATGGACTGTAGAGGACAATCATACGACAACGGGGCCAACATGAGGGGAAAAAACAAGGGTGTTCAATCCAGGCTCCTAGAAATTAATCCCAGAGCTCTGTTTGTTCCATGTGGGGCTCATTCTCTGAATTTGCTTGTGGCCGATGCTGCTAAGGGATCTATTGATGCCACAAGTTACTTTGGCATCTTGCAGAAGCTTTACAATTTGTTTTCAGCCTCCACACAACGATGGGCCATTTTGAAAAAACATGTGAACATCACATTGAAGATGTGGTCTGATACAAGGTGGGAAAGCAAGATCAAGAGTGTGGAGCCCCTGAGATATCAGGCAGCTGCAGTGAGAGATGCACTGATCGAGGTGAGGGACCACACCAAAGACTCTGTAATAAAGGTTGAGGCTCAATCTCTGTCAGAGGAGGTTGGGTCATACCGCTTCGCCATTTGTTCAGTGGTGTGGCATGACCTGTTGTGCCAAATTCAGCATGTGAGCAAGCAGATGCAGTCTCCTAGCATGCACGTTGATGTTGCAGTAAATCTCCTAAAAAAAACAGAAAGAGGTCTCCGCAATTACAGGGCAACAGGTTTTGTGGCTGCACAAATGGCAGCCACAGATATCTGTGAACAAATGAATGTGGAGGCTGTGTTAAAACAAAAACGGCTGAGGTCCACAAAGCGGCACTTCTCCTATGAAGCATCTGATGAGCCCTTGATTGATGCTTTGAAGAAGCTGGAGGTGACATTTTTCAATGCAGTGGTTGATGCTGCAACATCAGCCATTCAGGAAAGATTTTCCACGTTGGAAATTGTGGGAGAGAAGTTTGGAGTGCTGACATATTTCCAAAATCTCACATTTGAGGAGTTGACAGAACAATGCGTGAACCTTAGTACTACACTACACTTTAAGGGACAATCTGACTTGGATGGCAGAGAGCTTGCACAGGAGCTGAAGAACTTGCCTGACTTACCATCAAAGACCATATCCTTGCTTGAACTGTTGACATTTATCCATGAAAGGGAGCTCTCTGAAATATATCCAAATTTGTGGACTGCTCTCAGAATTGGTCTTACTCTTCCAGTCACTGTTGCTGAAGCAGAGAGGAGCTTTTCAAAGCTGAAGCTCATCAAATCCTACCTGAGGTCAACTATGTCACAGGAACGCCTTACCGGTCTGGCCATCATCAGTATAAATCATACAATTGCTGAGCAGATTTCATATGATGATTTAATTCATGACTTTGCATCAAGGAAGGTAAGAAGAGTCAGGCTTTAGATGGCAGTTGTGCTGTGGTGCAATTTATTTTGTTTCTTGTTCAAAGTGTAGCATAATAATTACCCTCTCTTAAGTGTCTTATTCTATTTATGTGATAGAGCATTTGTACAATTTAGAAATTTGATTCTCTAGTTTATTTATGGCAGTTGTGCAATTTAATTTGTATTTTTCCTGTTCATAGTATCATAATTACATTCTCTTAAGTGAGTTATTCTATTTACGTGATGAAGGATTTGTAAAATTCAGAAATTTGAGTCTTTGTTTTGGTTCTGAAGTTCCAACAATTAGTCCAATAAAAAGTTATTTTGTAAAAGAGTTATGTCTGTCCTTTATTTTGGGGGGATTCGAATGTGTGTGTGTTGGCGAACAGGGCGGGGGGGCGCTGAAGGTGAGGTTCGCCCAGGGCGTCATGTAAGCTAGGACCGCCACTGGATAGGCCTATCTGTTTTGCTTCTAGAACACTAACTGAGACTGAAAGGCGATATGCACAACTTAAATGTGAAGCCTTAGCTTTAGTATTTGCAGTAAAGAAATTTCATTTCTATCTATGGGGTCATGAATTCAAACTAATTACTGACCATAAGCCTCTTTTAGGTTTATTTTCACGTACTAAAAATATTTCAGTTATAGCCTCAGGTAGAATTCAACGATGGGCACCGATTTTACAAGCCTATAAATTTGACTTAGTACATCGGTCAGGCAAACTTCTAGGTACGGCTGATGCTCTAAGTAGGTTGCCTTTAGAAAATCCAAATGAATGCGTACTTATACCTATAGAATGGGTTCACTTGGTGGAATATTTGGGCTCCACTCCAGTAACTGCAGTACATATAGAGCAGTGGACAAGATCAGACCCTATTCTGTCTAAGGTCATCTATTACTGCCCAGTTGGTTGGCCTACTAAGGTTAAGAGTGAATTACAGCCTTTTTATCAACGTTAGTCTGGACTCTCAATCCAAAATGGCTGTCTCTTATGGGGCCACAGAGTGATAATTCCGAATGAAGGCAGGTCGAATTTAGTGAAGGAACTTCACGCTGAACACATGGGTACAACAAAAATGAAAGAGCTGGCGAAAGCTTATTTCTGGTGGACCGGTTTAGATGGAGATCTCGAATCATTGGTTCGTTCCTGTCAAAACTGCCTAGAGAACAGAGATCTCCCAAGGAAAAGTCCACTTCATCCATGGGAATGGCCTACTATACCTTGGCATAGGATCCATGTTGACTATGCATGTCCTGTAAATAATATCTATTTCCAAGTCATTGTACACGCCTACTCTAATTGGGTAACCGAGGACATCAACGCGCTGGTGGCCAAACCTCTTCAAATCTCCATGCAGCGGCCAGTCTACGTTTGGCCAGACTGGCAGTCGACGGCCTGTTGCGTGGCACGGTCAGAGTGCCGATCGGCTCCCGGGTTCGTATTAACATATTACAGTAAACGTAGGTGGCCTCACAAACAAAATCATGCAGCTTAGGGAATTCGTACACAAACAAAACATTCACATAGCACTTATACAAGAAACAAAACTAAAACGCACACACACACAGCACACACCATCCCTGACTTCACGGCGATCCGTCAAGATCGTACTGGGGGTCACAGGGGTGGACTCATCACTTACATACGTAAAAGCATTAGCTACACTGATGCCACCCAAAACATTACAAACACAATCCAAGCAGATAACGCGACATAAATACAGGCAGTTAACATTAAAACACGCGCAAAACACACCACCACACTCATCAACATTTACATCCCACCAGATAGTTCACCTCAGGTGCCGGACAATTACAATCCACAGTTACACAATCTGGCCTCTCTCACTAGTGTCATCTTAGGAGGAGACTTCAACGCTAAAGACACTAGTTGGTACCTGCACAACCAAAACAACACCAGAGGCGCCAACGTAGCCGCACAACTAAACAGCCTCTTCATTCTTAACAACACAGAAGAACATACACACATACCACATCAAGCAGGATACTCAAACTCCTCCCCAGACATAACGTTCTGTTCTCCCTCACTAGCAACACATACACACTGGAGAACAGAAAAACAACTGTCATCAGACCACCTGCCCATCATCATTACAACACGTTCTACACTCTGCCACAACAGCCTTAGGCACACTTACAGAAATTATAAGAAAGTTGATTGGAACAGTTCAAAATACAGACTGATGAACAATTCACCACATTAAACGGCACACCCATCATAAACATCAATACAACACTCAAGACATTCAATCAGATCATCAATAATGCAAACAAATACATACCCAAGGCCAACATTAGGAAATACAACCCAATTACCCAGAGAAATAGCCCACCTTATAAGGGAACGTAACAACCTCAAACATAACACACAAACACCACACACAGAAGCTATAAAACAGCAGATACAACAGCTCAACACAGAAATAAACAACAAACTTAAAGAAAAACAAACAGAAACATTTAGGGAATTCATAACAACACTAAACCACTCCACAGATACATCCAGGCTATACAAGACTATAAACAGCATTACCCACTCTAACAGCGGCATTCACGCCCCACACGCGGCTATCTGTCGCAGCCGAAATAATATCCCAACATGTACACAACAAGCTAACATTCTAGTTAATCACTCCGCAAAGATAAGTCACCTAAACAGTGACAATAACCAGAAACACGCAGGCAGACAAACAGTCAGACACAAGAAAACCTACAGACTCGACACGACCATTACACCCTTCAATACAGACCAGACCACCAAGATCATTAAAAACATTAAGAATTCGAAGGCTACTGGACCAGACAACATATCTAACATACAGTGGCGGTTCCTCATATGGGCAATATGGGCAGCCGCACAGGGCGGCATTTGTGGAGGGGCGGCATGAGCGCCTGCAAAAAAAATAAAAATAAAAATAAGAATAAATAAATAAAGAAATAAATAAAAATAGTTTATTTATGGCAGTTGTGCAATTTAATTTGTATTTTTCCTGTTCATAGTATCATAATTACATTCTCTTAAGTGAGTTATTCTATTTACGTGATGAAGGATTTGTAAAATTCAGAAATTTGAGTCTGTTTTGGTTCTGAAGTTCCAACAATTAGTCCAATAAAAAGTTATTTTGTGAAAGAGTTATGTCTGTCCTTTATTTTGGGGGATTCGAATGTGTGTGTGTTGGCGAACAGGGGGGGGGGGGCGCTGAAGGTGAGGTTCGCCCAGGGCGTCATGTAAGCTAGGACCGCCACTGCTAACATACACCTTAAACACTTGGGTCCCACAGGGAATACTAGTTCTCACAAACATTAGTACATATTCATACCAACACTGTATTATTCCTGACATATGGAAACAAGGTAAAATTATTACACTAAAGCCAAACAAAAATCCAACAGAACCAGCTTCCTATAGACCCATTACTTTACTATGCACACCTTCCAAAGTAACAGAAAGACTAATCTTACAAATCACCAACCTACAAATACCACTATCACCTACTCAACATGGATTCAGACCTCACCACCAGGGGTGCAGTGCTGCCGGAGCTCACCGGAGCGCCGCTCCGGCACCTCTGCAAGAGGAAGTTTGGATGAATTACCATAACAAGCAACAAAAAAATTGTCTCCATTAATTATAATTAACTAAATGCCAGGGTCACCAGCGCCCAAATACTAGATTGGCATCCAGCACTGCGGCGCAAAATTAATTTTAATAAAGGAAGGGAAGGACTGATTATAAAATCATCAATATGAATTTTGTATTTTATTGACAACAATTAATAAATTATATGCAACAATTATTTATAAATGCAAAGGGAATTTTTACCCGTAACAACTTTGACATATAATGGAGAATTAAATAGTGGCACCGTTTAGCTAACATATAACAGTCTGCAGCTAATACTGATAAACAACTAATTGAACTAATATTAATATACAAATAATATTGTGCAAATAATATACAAATAATATGTAATATATAAATAAATAATATAAAAATAAACACTAATAATAACACTAATAATAGCCACAATGACAACCTTGTCTGCAAAGAGACAGACAAGAATACTGTAAGTGAATATTTCAGAGAAAAAGAATAATAAAAATGGCAAAAATTAATAATTAATATACATATGCTATATAGGCCCAGTAACCTGTGGATGATAAATTACAGTTGATTCTCATCATGGGATTGTGTTAAGTTGAATGGGAAAACTAAGGAATTATGTAGGCCACCTGCTAAGAAAATACCTGAAACATAATAGGCTTATATTATAAAGTAAAATATACTAAGAAAATTAATAGGCAGGCCTATGCCTCTTCAATATAATAGAGCTGAGGTTAATCTAAAACAAAGGCTACGGTAGGCCTCAGCTAGGCTAGAGTTACAATTTGGCTTTTGTAGGCCACCTGCTAAGAAAATACATGAAACATAATAGGCTTATATTATAAAGTAAAATATACTAAGAAAATTAATAGGCAGGCCTATGCCTCTTCAATATAATAGAGCTGAGGTTAATCTAAAACAAAGGCTACGGTAGGCCTCAGCTAGGCTAGAGTTACAATTTGGCTTTTGCCTAGATAGACCTAACTTAGCCTAAGGTAATTTATTGTATGAATTGTACAGTATTATTTATAGTATGAATCTTACAGTACTAATCACAAACACTATAAGGCTTGTTAATCTCTGCAGTATGCGGTATTGCATACAGATATGCAATAGTAAAGAATATAAACATTATAAATAGGAACTTACCACGAAGAACCTTTGCTTGCTGGCGCCGTGTTTTCAAATAATAAAATGTGTAAACGCGGCGTCCTTTGTGTTGTTGTACATAAGCTTGTTTTTACTATACAATTTTACCAACAAGCCAAAATAATCCTTAAAAGCCAATTCATGTCTAGTCACACCACACTGAATGCTTAAGAATTAAATTTGATCACTGGACATGTTTAACTTGTATTAATTTATTTATTTAGATTTAAATATTTCACTCATGCCAATTTGTGGCAGTTTTCACTAATAAAAAATAATCTTGTGGTGCAAGGCACTACAAGTACTGCCCCCCCAAAACATGGTTGTCAGGGGTAAAAAAAAAAACACTTAAATGTCAAAGCGCACTGGCTTACGAATGACTCTTCCAGAACGAGTCATTGTTTGCTTTTGGACGGCAATATCCTGCAGCACTGGTTCTGAAGGCATGGATGGTGCTACAGGTGCAGTAGGGACATTGGGGGAAGGGGATTCTTGGTGCCTGTGCAATGGGGCCACTGGCTGGTTCAAAGACAGTTGGTTGCGATAATGAAGGAGAATTGGAAGAGGGATGATAGATTGTTGTACCCTCGGATGAGGTGGTGGTACATAGGATTTAGGAAGGGTAGATTGCTGTACCTGTATATGAGATGAAGGTACAGAAGATTGAGGAGGGATAGGTTGCTGTACCTGTATTTGAGGTGGAGGTACAGAAGATTGAGGGAGGATAGGATCTTTTGTTGGAGAAAAATCAAGGTATGCTGGTTTCAAGCGGTCCACAGAAACGGTTTCACGCTTGCCCACCTTGTCAATGATGAAAGTTTTGGGTCTACGGTCTAGCACAAGGAAGGGACCATCATAGGGACAGTGAAGAGGGTAGCGGTGAGCATCATGTCTCAAGAAAACATGTGTGCAAGTTTGTAAATCAGGGGAAACGAAGGTAGTTTGTGAAGTGGAAGTTCTAGGTGCTGTGGGACGAATTTGCTTCATAACAGAGCGTAATGTCTTGACATACGAAGCAGGATCACATGTGGGGTTAATGGGTGTAGGTGTGAAAAATTCTCCGGGTAACCGGAGTGTGGTACCGTAAACTAATTCTGCTGCAGAGCATGCAAGATCAGTCTTCAGAGCAGTACGAATTCCGAGTAGGATTAGGGGTAGCCTGTCCACCCATGTAGTAGATGGATCAGTGGCTTGCAAGGAACTTTTAAGTTGACGATGGAAGCGTTCTACCACCCCATTGGATTGCGGGTGATAGCTTGTTGTTCTGATGCGCTCAGTCCCAAGAAGGAGCATGAGTTCCTTCCATAAGGCCGATTCAAACTGGGCACCTCTGTCTGTGCAAATGGTTGCAGGTATTCCAAAACGGGAAACCCAACATGAAACAAAGGCATGAGCTACTGCAGAAGCAGTACAAGAAGTCAAAGGAACAGCTTCTGGCCATCTTGTGAACCTATCAATGACAGTGAGAAGATAGGTATAACCTCGAGAAGAATAGAGGGGGCCGACTATGTCTAGATGTATGGCCTCAAAACGAGCCTTCGGCAAAGGAAAGGTACCAATTTCTGACTTTGTGTGTCGGTGAACTTTGGCACGCTGACATTGAAGGCAAGATCGAGTCCAATTGCGGATATCTTTGTTCATACTTGGCCATACAAACCTAGCTGCAATTAATTTTTGGGTGGCCTTAATTCCCGGGTGAGAAAGGGAATGGAGTTTAGCAAAAACAGCTCTTCGCAGCCCTTGTGGGACCAACGGTCGAATATGCTCAGTCGAGACGTCACACAAAATTTATAAGTCTGACTTGGGTTCAACTGGTAAAGAGCGGACTTGCAACGAAGTGGGTGAATTAATAAGAGCTTGGAGGTCTGTATCCGTGGACTGAGCCTTAGCCATCTCTGAAAGGTTGATGTGAGAGTGTCCAGGGTCAGAAATTGCTGAGATGCGAGACAGCGCATCCGGCACAACATTCAAAGAACCTGAAATGTGTCGAATGTCTGAAGTAAATTGAAGAATAAAATCAAGGTATCTTCTCTCAGTAGGAGCATGAGAGTCTGATTGAGAATGGAGAGCAAATATTAACGGACGATGATCCGTAAAAATGCTAAAGTCACGTCCTTCCAGGAATGACCTGAAATGACGGATGGAGAGGTATATCGCCAGCAACTCTCGACCGAAAGTGCTGTACCTCATTTGTAAAGGTGAGAGCTTGCGTGAAAAGAATGCGAGAGGTTCCCAAACGCCTGAAACAAGCTGCTGGAGCACTCCTGACACGGCAACGTCAGAGGCATCAGTGGCTAAGTTCAGAGGAGCGTCTGGTTGAGGGTGAACAAGGCATGTAGCTTGTGCTATAGCCTCTTTTGCTTGTGAAAAAGCATTGGTCACTCCGGGGTCACCAATTGTAAGAGTCCAATTTATTATTATAGACCTTTACAAGTTTACGTAGATAATTAACTAAATGCCAGGGTCACCAGCGCCCAAATACTAGATTGGCATCCAGCACTGCGGCGCAAAATTAATTTTAATAAAAAAGGGAAGGACTGATTATAAAATCATCAATATGAATTTTGTATTTTATTGACAACAATTAATAAATTATATGCAACAATTATTTATAAATGCAAAGGGAATTTTTACCCGTAACAACTTTGACATATAATGGAGAATTAAATAGTGGCACCGTTTAGCTAACATATAACAGTCTGCAGCTAATACTGATAAACAACTAATTGAACTAATATTAATATACAAATAATATTGTGCAAATAATATACAAATAATATTGTAAATATAATAACAAATAATAAATAATAAACACTAAATAATAACACTAATAATAGCCACAATGACAACCTTGTCTGCAAAGAGACAGACAAGAATACTGTAAGTGAATATTTCAGAGAAAAAGAATAATAAAAATGGCAAAAATTAATAATTAATATACATATGCTATATAGGCCCAGTAACCTGTGGATGATAAATTACAGTTGATTCTCATCATGGGATTGTGTTAAGTTGAATGGGAAAACTAAGGAATTATGTAGGCCACCTGCTAAGAAAATACCTGAAACATAATAGGCTTATATTATAAAGTAAAATATACTAAGAAAATTAATAGGCAGGTCTATGCCTCTTCAATATAATAGAGCTGAGGTTAATCTAAAACAAAGGCTACGGTAGGCCTCAGCTAGGCTAGAGTTACAATTTGGCTTTTGTAGGCCACCTGCTAAGAAAATACATGAAACATAATAGGCTTATATTATAAAGTAAAATATACTAAGAAAATTAATAGGCAGGCCTATGCCTCTTCAATATAATAGAGCTGAGGTTAATCTAAAACAAAGGCTACGGTAGGCCTCAGCTAGGCTAGAGTTACAATTTGGCTTTTGCCTAGATAGACCTAACTTAGCCTAAGGTAATTTATTGTATGAATTGTACAGTATTATTTATAGTATGAATCTTACAGTACTAATCACAAACACTATAAGGCTTGTTAATCTCTGCAGTATGCGGTATTGCATACAGATATGCAATAGTAAAGAATATAAACATTATAAATAGGAACTTACCACGAAGAACCTTTGCTTGCTGGCGCCGTGTTTTCAAATAATAAAATGTGTAAACGCGGCGTCCTTTGTGTTGTTGTACATAAGCTTGTTTTTACTATACAATTTTACCAACAAGCCAAAATAATCCTTAAAAGCCAATTCATGTCTAGTCACACCACACTGAATGCTTAAGAATTAAATTTGATCACTGGACATGTTTAACTTGTATTAATTTATTTATTTAGATTTAAATATTTCACTCATGCCAATTTGTGGCAGTTTTCACTAATAAAAAATAATCTTGTGGTGCAAGGCACTACAGACCAAATTTCTTGGAGTTCCTTTGCAGCCTTTTTGAAGGTTTTTGCATTATCCGATATGATTTTATTTGGGAAACCCCTTCTGTTCACAAACCTTTTAAAGGCCAAAAGAAATACATCACTACTTAAGTTGCTTACCAACTCCAAATGGATTGCTCTGGTGGTAGCACAGGTGAAAAGACATATATAACCTTTGTTAGACTCCCTTCGCTCATACACATAGACTGGCCCTGCAAAGTCTACTCCCACTACATCAAATGGGGCAGTATAGACACACCGTTCTCTTGGAAGTGGAGCCACCTTTTCATAATAAGGCTTTGCACTCCAACGCTTGCAAACCACACATTATGCACGACCTTTTTTACTACTTGTTAATTTTGGGAATCCAAAACTGTTGTCTGATCTCTATTATCACTTCTCTAACTCCAGCATGTAACAGCTTATGATGAGTATCCAGGATCAAAAGGTCCACAAAGTGCCCCCCAGAAGGTAGCAAAATTGGATGTCTTTTCTCCTCTGGAAGCCCAGAAAACTGTAGTCTACCTCCTACTCTCAATAAATCCTGATCCAAAAACATATCCAAACCCTTGAGAGCAGAATGTGTTGGTAGAACCTGTAATGGATGGCTGGTGAGCAATTCTCTCTCTTCACCAAATTTTTCCTTCTGCATATATACCACCCAGTATTTCCTGGCTTGCTGAATCTCATTAATGTTCAGAATTCCTTCCCTTCTTGTTTCTCCCTTAATGTTGTTGGTAAATCTATATACCCATGCTGTCACTCTTAACAATCTTTTCAGACTGCTAATGTCCTCAAGCCTCAATATGGGGTCATTCTGCATAACTTGACAACTGTTCACAGCGCATTTTCTCACCTCACTCACCCATGCTTCTTCAGCCTGGCATTCTCCTACAATAGGCTGATTAGAAGGCCAGTTTTCATCCAAGTTTTAGCCACTCCGGCCCATTCCACCACAAACTTGACTGTGCAAGATCTTTCACTGAAATTCCTCGTGTTGGTAAATCAGCGGGGTTTTGGGTGCTTGGACAATGCTTCCATTGCTTGGGATCTGTGTGCGCTTGAATTTCCTCCACCCTATTGGCAACAAATGGTTTCCATTTCCTTGCCTGGCTTCTTAACCAGTGCCAAACTATAGTGGAGTCTGTCCATTAATAGCTTGGAATTTCAGAGAGGGCCAAAGACTTTGCACTATAACTGCAAGCCGACTAGCAATAACTGCACCCATCAATTCCAACCTTGGAACAGAAAGCCTTTTCAAAGGTGCTACTCTGCTCTTTGCAGCAACCAACCTGCAACTTACTTCCTCTTGCAATGCGCCTCTTATATAAATACAAGTTGCATAGGCTTCCTCACTTGCATCACAAAAGATGTGCAGCTCCAAATTGTCTGGACTATTGTTCAACTCTCCAAAGTACCATCTTGGGATTTCAATGTCTCCAAGATGTGCCAATTCTTTGAACCAATATTTCCACCTTACCACCATATGATCAGGTAACTCTTGGTCCCAACCAAGTCCAATTTCCAGAGGCTCTGAAACCAAATTTTTGACTTTATCACAAATGGAGCCAGGAATCCAAGAGGATCAAAGACCTTTCAAGCCAAACTAAGAGCTGTACGTTTTGTCCACCTTGTCTCATTCTCAGCCAGCTCTACTAAAGATTTCCCATTGAAGGTAAACAAATCATCATCTTGCTGCCAAACAATGCCTAGCACCTTTGCGTCTATTGCCCACAACTCCTTAATACCAGAATCCTCAATACTTTCTGCTGCATCAGGTACTACACAGGAATGACTCATAAACTCTTGTAATTGCGAATGATTGGTCTGCCATTTTCTAAGCTCCATGCCAGCCTCCCTCATTATAGCTCTAGCCTCCATGAATATCTGTTTAGCCATTTCTGTATTATCCACGGAACACAGCAAATCATCAACATAAAAATTTTTCCTTATGTGTTCAATAGTGTTAGGATAGACTTCAGAATATTTCTTAAAATGGTACTGCATAGTAGCTGCCAACAGAAATGGACTAGAGCTGAGGCCAAACAACACTGACTTCATTCTATATGCTTGAACCTTAGGTTCATTTTCCAACAAGTCTTTCGTATCCACCCACAGATACCTTACTGCATCTCTGTCCTCTGGTTTTAACTTTATCCGCAAAAAGGCTTGCTTCACATCTGCAGTCAATGCTACTCTACCAAACCTGAATCTCAGTAACAAGAAAAATAAATCTGCATTTAAATTTGGCCCAGCATCCAAACAGTCATTCAAGGACACACCACCTTTGTCCTTGGCTGAGCCATCAAAAACTACCCTCAGTTTGGTGGTAGTTTTGTCTCGCCGTACCACTGCATGGTGTGGCAGATAATGTGCCTCCTGGCTCACCAGCTCACCTTGCACCCTTTCAGCATAGCCTTCCCTTACATAACTTAGGATGGCCTCATTGTATTCAATTAACAACTCCTCATTTTTTCTTAGCCTGTACAATGAAGTCTCCAACCTCCGATTAGCTAGCTGAAGGTTTGAACCGGGTTTGCAAGAATCCTTCCATTGTAGGCCAACTTCACAGCAACCATCTCTAAACCCAATCCCTTTTTCAAATTGCTCTAAAACATCATTGTTCACTGTACTTGCCTGTTTGTCCTTTATGCCAATAGATTCAAGTTCCCAAAACGCTTTCAAATGCCTTTCCAGACCATGGCTGTTCTCCTCAATCTTAACAAAAAGAGACTTAACTTCCATTTCATTGCAATAACTACCATGTAGCATCCAGCCTAGCTTACTTTCAATAGCTACCGGGCCTCGAGATGTGCGGACAATATTACCAGTGATGAAGTCCCAATAATAGTCAGCTCCAATCAAAAGACTAATATCTTCTGTTCTTTCAAACTTATTATTGCCCAAATTAATTCCTTTAACTTGCAATTCTTGGACACATGCCATATCTAAACAAGTAGTGACTGCAGCACAAAGTTCCTCAATCTCTACAGCTTGGACCTTGATAGTGGGACTTTGCGGTAACAACCCTTTAACCAGAACTTCTACCTACTTAAATTTGGTTCGGTTTTGAACGGAACCCCGAAACCCAGAAATTCTTAAGTTTTCCCTCTTAAGTTCTTTAAACTTCAATTTTCTGGAAATTCTGGTCTTAATAAAACTACACTGGCTACCACTATCAAACAACACTCTTACAGTAGCTTCTCCCTCATTCCCAATTAATAAGGTTGCAGTTGTTTGCAATAATCCCCCTTTACTTTTACTCCCTTGCATAGCAGTGGCATGTGCCACTGATGTCTCTACTTCTGGGGTAGGCCTACTAGGAGTGTTTTCACACAATAATGGCTGATGCCTACCATGACATTTTTTGCACAAAATTTTAAACTTACAAAACCTTGCTCTATGACCTTTCAAAAAACATTTAAAACATGCTGTGGACTTAGTTACCCTCTCCTTTCTCTCCTCAACAGGTAAAGCCTCAGCCACCTCACATTTATATGACTTGTGGTTGCCTTCGCAAAATATGCATTCCTTGATTCCCTTTAATTTATTCTCAGAGGATGCATGTAGAGCTGACACTGTACCTGGGCTATTCCTTTTTGTGGAAACTTTGGTGCTGTGCCTGCCTTTGTCCCCTTGTTTACCATCCCACTGTGCAAACTCAACTCCCTCTCGTCTTGCTAATTCTGTGCCTAAAAGACTTAACATCTGCTGAAGGGGGATGTACACATGTTCTGCAGAGTGTCCCCTACTTAATTCAAGCAAAATTGAGCTAGGCAATTTAGACTCCAGTGTAGGAACCAACATTATACCATACCTTTCCATTCCTACACCCAAGTTGTCCAGGGACCTAGTTCTAATTTCAAATTCATCATATAACTGCCGTAACTCCTTGACACTATTAGGATTATTAACAGGAGGTATAGCTAAAAGTGCACGGAGGTGGCTTTTAATTAAGATCTCTGGCTTACCAAACCGTTTCTTTAATATATCCCAAGCCACATTATAATTAGCCTCTGTTAATGCTAATCCTGCTATAGTCTTTGCTGCCTCCCCTTCCAAGAGGGACCGCAAATAATTAAACTTCTCCACGGCACTTAACACTTGACTAGAATGAACTGCTGATTGAAAACTGTCTGCCCATCCTTGCCATTCCTGAATACTCCCAGAAAATGTTTTGAGTACAAGCCTCGGTAATTGAACTACAGATCTGTTAACCTTAACTTCACAAACATCATTTGTTGAGTGTTGTGTTTCATTATTAGACCTGGTCTCTAACTGTACTGAGCTGCTAAACTCTTTTGCTCGGAGGCCTACTTTAATTATATCATCAATAATCTCTTCAAAGTAAATTATGTTATTTTCTATTTCATCCTCTTCTATAAGAGCCTCAATTTTAACATTTACCTCACTTAGAGCAACCTTTTTAGTTTCTAATATGGAAAGCTGCGCAGTCACTAAGCATAAATCCTCTTGCTCTATGGCAGAATCTATAGTGGCAATGACCTTTGTAATTAGACCTTTGTAGGCACTTCTCCTTTTTATAAATTTGTTCAATTCAGATGCACTCATCTTCAATGCAAACAACAATTGGGCTCAATACCAAATGAGCTGAATTGGCAGAAATACTTAACCAAACTGATCAAACGCAAATTTTACTTTCAAATAAACTGAATTGCTGGGTGGGGTACTAACCAAACACCAGTATGGAAATGGAATACCAAATTTTCCACCCCAGGACCTTAATTCAATAATAACCCAAATTAACCAAACCGGTAAAATGTAGGCCAAAAACAACGACAGACGACTGGCCAAGTTTAGCAATTGGGCAACCAAACTTTCTACCCTGGGACCTTAATTCAATAATAACCCAAAATTAACCAAACCGGTAAAATGTAGGCCAAAAACGACGACAGACGACTGGCCAAGTTTCGCAATTGGGCGACCAAACTTTCTACCCTGGGACCTTAATTCAATAATACTCAACCCGTCTAGGCCTAACTTGGGCTACAATTTGCACAATCAGAACTTTGCCGAAAAATAGTCACTGACTCAGTTTTGGGGTAGAATCCGGTTCTGAAGGACCATGTTAATTTATTTATTTGTTGGGTTCAAAATCCCAGCTGAGCCGTGAACGGCCAAATTCTAAAGGGCCAGTGCTACCTACAGCCCAAGTTAAGCTAAAATTAAAACTTACGGATTTGAGATCCTATTAGGTCCTACCTCAGGGTTGCTGACTCGATGCGGGCCTACCTTAGACCTTTGTTACATGAATTTAATATAAACAAAAGGGGTACTATTTATGGTCTTCTTTCTCAACCTTGCAACAACAACGCAACCTGGACTATTGCACGATGCAACAATCTTGTATCTAAACAACCAAACTGAATTGCAAGAGAGCTCTCTAACAGACCACACCCTGTACGTACGACATCCCACAAACGAGTAGAAAGAACGCGCAGCGCCCCAAAATGATGCCAACAGTGTGACCAAACAATGATGCCACAAGAGCTAAAAAATGCTAGCTCTAAATTAAGTTAATTTTTCACTAACCTTACAATTATGAGATGGATATATATACACCTTAACTTAATATATACAAGCAACGCTGCATCAATCAGCTTAGTCATCATATCGCCTTGGGACAACAATGGTTCTTCCTCTTCTAGATTTTCTAACAATAATGTTGGTCACGATACTGGAGTCTAAATTGCCTAGCTTAATTTTGCTTGAATTAAGTAGGGGACACTCTATAGAACATGTGTACATCCCCCTTCAGCAGATGTTAAGTCTTTTAAGAACAGAATTAGCAAGACGAGAGGGAATTGAGTTTGCACAGTGGGATGTTAAACAAGGGGACAAAGGCAGGCACGGCACCAAAGTTTCTACAAAAAGGAATAGCCCAGGTACAGTGTCAGCTCTACATGCATCCTCTGAGAATAAATTAAAAGGAATCAAGGAATGCATATTTTGTGAAGGTAACCACAAGTCATATAAATGTGAGGTGGCTGAGGCTTTACCTGTTGAGGAGAGAAAGGACAGGGTAACTAAGTCCACAGCATATTTTAAATGTTTTTTGAAAGGTCACAGAGCAAGGTTTTCTAAGTTTAAAATTTTGTGCAAAAAATGCCATGGCCGGCATCTACCATTATTGTGTGAAAACACTCCTAGTAGGCCTACCCCAGAAGTAGAGACATCAGTGGCACATGTCACTGCTATGAAAGGGAGTAAAAGTAAAGGAGGATTATTGCAAACAGCTGCAGCATTATTAATTGGGAATGATGGAGAAGCTACTGTAAGAGTGTTGTTTGATAATGGTAGCCAGTGTAGCTTTATTAAGACCAGAATTTCCAGAAAATTGAAGTTTAAAGAACTTAAGAGAGAAAATTTAAGAATTTCTGTGTTTGGGGGTTCCGTTCAAAACCGAACCAAAGTTAAGAAGGTAGAAGTTCTGGTTAAGGGGTTGTTACGACAAAGTCCCACTATTACGGTCCAAGCTGTAGAGATTGAGGAACTTTGTGCGCCAGTCACTACTTGTTTAGATATGGCATGTGTCCAAGAATTACCAGTTAAAGGAATTAATTTGGGCAATAATAAGTTTGAAGGAACAGAAGATATTAGTCTTTTGATTGGAGCTGACTATTATTGGGACTTCATCACTGGTAATATTGTCCGCACATCTCGAGGTCCGGTAGTTATTGAAAGTAAGCTATTCTGGATGCTAATATGGGAGCTATTGTAATGAAATGGAGATTAAAGCTCTTTTTGTTAAGATTGAGGAGAACAGCCATGGTTTGGAAAGGCATTTGAAAGCCTTTTGGGAACTTGAATCCATTGGCATAAAGGACAAACATGAGAAGCAGGCGAGTCCAGTGAACAGTGATGTTTTAGAACAATTTGAAAAAAGGGATTGAGTTTAGAGGTGGTTGCTATGAAGTTGGCCTCCCTTGGAAGGATTCTTGCAAACCTAGTTCAAACCTTCAGCTAGCTCAGAGCTGTTCAACTAGCGTTTCGCGGGCCGCATGCGGCTCGCGAGTTCTAACCAAATTATTTAATTTTTTAGCCTTAGAAAAGAGCGTCTACTTTTCATAAGGAATGAAGTTAAGCTGCTGAGCTTAATGAAATTAAGCAACTGCTCAGTTAAGCTACTGAGCGTTAGTGAAATTAAGCTACTTGCTCAGTTAAGCTACTGAACTTAATGAAGTTAAGCTATTGCTGAGTAAAGCTACTGCTCAGTTAAGCTACTAAGCTAGAAAATGAGCTGCATAATCCCGAATTTCTGTGTGAATTTGCCTTTCCAACAGACCTCACAAATCATTTATACGAACTTAATTTGAAACTTGAATTAAAACAGTAAAGTATATCTAACTTTTATGGTTACGAAAATGGATTTTGAAATAAACTCAAGTTATTTAAATTAAGTCTTCAAAATAATGATCTCGCACATTTCCCACGCATTTTTATAATGTGATCCCTGGAGTAGATAGGTACCTAAAGTAGAATGCGGCCCTCCAGTAGCTTGAAGTTGGACAGCAGTGACTGCTAGCTAATAGGAAGTTGGAGACTTCATTGCACAGGCTAAGAAAAAATTAGGAGTTGTTAATTGAATACAATGAGGCCATCCTAAGCTATGTAAATGAGGGCTATGCTGAAAGGGTGCAAGGTGAGCTGGTGAGCCAGGAGGCACATTATCTGCCACACCATGCAGTGGTACGGCGAGACAAAACTACCACCAAACTGAGGGTAATTTTTGATGTCTCAGCCAAGGACAAAGGTGGTGTGTCCTTGAATGACTGTTTGGATGCTGGGCCAAATTTAAATGCAGATTTATTTTCCTTGTTACTGAGATTCAGGTTTGGTAGAGTAGCATTGCCTGCAGATGTGAAGCAAGCCTTTTTGCGGATAGTTAAAACCAGAGGACAGAGATGCAGTAAGGTATCTGTGGGTGGATACGAGACTTGTTGGAAAATGAACCTAAGATTCAAGCATATAGAATGAAGTCAGTGTTGTTTGGCCTCAGCTATAGTCCATTTCTGTTGGCAGCTACTATGCAGTACCATTTTAAGAAATATTCTGAAGTCTATCCTGACACTATTGAACACATAAGGAAAAAAATTTTATGTTGATGATTTGCTGTGTTCCGTGCATAATACAGAAAGGGCTAAACAGATATTCAGGGAGGCCCGAGCTATAATGACGGAGGCTGGCATGGAGCTTAGAAAATGGCAGACCAATCATTCTCAATTACAAGAGTTTATGAGTCAGTCCTGTGTAGTACCTGATGCAGCAGAAAGTATTGAGGATTCTGGTATTAAGGAGTTGTGGGCAATAGACGCAAAAGTGCTAGGCATTGTTTGGCAGCAAGGAGAGGATTTGTTTACCTTCAATGGGAAATCTTTAGTAGAGCTGGCTAAGAATGAGACAAGGTGGACAAACCGTACAGCTCTTAGTTTGGCTTCAAAGGTTTTTGATCCTCTTGGATTCCTGGCTCCATTTGTGATAAAGTAAAAAATTTGGTTTCAGAGCCTCTGGGAAGTTGGACTTGGTTGGGACCAAGAGTTAGCTGATCATATGGTGGTAAGGTGGAAATATTGGTTCAAAGAATTGGCACATCTTGGAGACATTGAAATCCCAAGATGGTACTTTGGAGAGTTGAACAATAGTCCAGACAGTTTGGAGCTGCACATCTTTCGTGATGCAAGTGAGGAAGCCTATGCAACTTGTATTTATATAAGAGGCACATTCAAAGAAGAAGTAAGTTGCAGGTTGGTTGCTGCAAAGAGCAGAGTAGCACCTTTGAAAAGGCTTTCTGTTCCAAGGTTGGAATTGATGGGTGCAGTTATTGCTAGTCGGCTTGCAGTTACAGTGCAAAAGTCTTTGGCCCTCTATGAAATTCCAAGCTATTATTGGACAGATTCCACTATAGTTTGGCACTGGTTAAGAAGCCAGGCAAGGAAATGGAAACCATTTGTTGCCAATAGGGTGGAGGAAATTCAAGCGCACACAGATCCAAAGCAATGGAAGCATTGTCCAGGCACCCAAAACCCCGCTGATTTACCAACACGAGGAATTTCAGTGAAAAATCTTTCACAGTCAAGTTTGTGGTGGAATGGGCCAGAGTGACTAAAACTTGGAAGTGAAAACTGGCCTTCTAATCAGCCTATTGTAGGAGAATGCCAGGCTGAAGAAGCATGGGTGAGTGAGGTGAGAAAATGCACTGTGAACAGTTTTAAGTTATGCAGCAGGACCCCATATTGAGGCTTGAGGACATTAGCAGTCTGAAAAGGTTGTTAAGAGTGACAGCATGGGTATATAGATTTACCAACAATATTAAGGGAGAAACAAGAAGGGAAGGAATTCTGAACAGTAAGGAGATTCAGCAAGCCAGGAAATATTGGGTGGTATATGTGCAGAAGGAAAAATTTGGTGAAGAGAGGGAATTGCTCACCAGTCGTCCATTACAGGTTCTACCAACACATTCTGCTCTCAAAGGTTTGGATATGTTTTTGGATCAGGATTTATTGAGAGTAGGAGGTAGACTACAGTTTTCTGGGCTTCCAGAGGAGAAAATACATCCAATTTTGCTACCTTCTGGGGGGCACTTTGTGGACCTTTTGATCCTAGATACTCATCATAAGTTGTTACATGCTGGAGTTAGAGAAGTGATAATAGAGATCAGACAACAGTTTTGGATTCCCAAAATTAGACTAGTAGTAAAAAAGGTCTTGCATAAATGTGTGGTTTGCAAGCGTTGGAGTGCAAAGTCTTATTATGAAAAGGTGGCTCCACTTCCAAGAGAACGGTGTATCTATACTGCCCCATTTGATGTAGTGGGAGTAGACTTCGCAGGTCCAGTCTATGTGTATGAACAAAGGGAGTCTAACAAAGGTTATATATGTCTTTTCACATGTGCTACCACCAGAGCAATCCATTTGGAGTTGGTAAGCAACTTAAGTAGTGATGTATTTCTTTTGGCCTTTAAAAGGTTTGTGAACAGAAGGGGTTTCCCAAATAAAATCATATCGGATAATGCAAAAACTTTCAAAAGGGCTGCAAAGGAACTCCAAGAAGTTTGGTCCTTGCTAAGAGAAGAAGGATTCCAATCCTACTTTTCACACCAAGGGGTACAGTGAGAATTTATTGTTGAGAGAGCACCTTGGTGGGGAGGATTTTGGGAAAGGCTAGTGAGAAGGGTAAAGTGTCCATTAAAGAAACTTTTAGCTAATGCTCATTTGAGCAAAGAAGAATTCTGCACAGTTTTGTGTGAAGTAGAAGCAATGGTGAACAGTAGGCCTATCACTTTTGTTTATAACAGTATGCAGGATGCAGAGCCATTGACACCAAATCATTTTCTTTGTGGTAAACGATTAATAAATGAGAACCAACTCTTTGTGATCGTTTATTTATTTATATAAAGTCAAACAATGACAACGGTCTTCTGAAAAAGGAATAAGCATAATAAGTAATCACTTGAATAAAACATAAACATAAACATAATCATTGTCCTCTATCTCCTCCCAAGTCTTTGATACTAGATGTGATATGAGGTAATTGCAGTACAGTAGTGCAAAGACTTATATTGTTTTATAAAGTGAATACAGTATAGTACTTTAATAGGAAAACATAGATACTAGTTTATTTAAGAGTAATATGAGAACATAAGGCTTTGCTATTACATCATGATGAATACGATACTGTAGAAACTAAAATATAAATACTTATGGAATTATACAGTACATTATATCCAATCAAACATATTACAATACAATTAGAGAGTTCAGCGAGAGATTGAATCATATATTAAAATAAGGGTTGTACAACGGTATTCCTGACAAAAGTAATAGTACAGTAATGAGGTTACAGCTGTATTGGGAACACAATATAAAGTTCTTAGTAAGTAAAGTGTAAAGTGTACTGTACTCTATCTCTCCCCCAAGTCTTTGAGCCAGCAATTTTATAAAGAAGATTATTAAGGATAATATGGCAAAAAAAAAAAAAAAAAAAAAATTTGTATGTTTACGGATAAAGACTAAACCTTATTTTGTCAGTGCCCTTAATTTAAGGCATACTTGATTGGTTACTCTTCTTGATGCATATGGTAGTCTTCATGCCAGGTAGGGGGGCGTCTGGTACGGTTCGAACGCCTTAGTGGAGTTGCAGTTTGGGGTGCCGTACCCATTGGCCTAGGGGTGCAGGTGGTAGTATGTCGATGGGCGGCGTTGACATGTCTTCTTGGGTGGGGGGTGTGGTCTCTTCAGGGGTCGGGCGCCTGCGTTCAACGTGTGGGCTGGACCGTGTCGGACTACGGGGTGAAGCGGGTGTCTTTGGTCCTGGTGCTGACCTGGCAGGTGTAGGTGGTGCAGCAGTGGGGCTGTTGGTGGGCACTGCTAGGAAGTTCTTCAAATGTTGGTCTATGGTCATCTTTGGAGCAGGTGTGCTGAAGGGTTCATATTTTTTAAGGAATTTCCTGTTCCTTACAGTTACCCTCCCAGATCCATCGACCCTAACCACGTACTGGTCAAACTGCCTGACTTCGATGACCACACCTGTCTTGTCCCATTTACGGGCGTGTGGACCGACCTGGTTCTGGATGCGTATAAGGTCTCCGACTGCTAGTGGTGGGAGTCTCTTGGTGTGCTCTGACCAGCGTTCCGCTCCCCTCATGTGGCGGTTCCTCAGAGCTTCTTCTCGGGCGGCCAAGTTTTCACGCCACGTGTCGTGTGGTTTATATCGGCCGGGAAGGATTGGAATGAAGTCCCGGATAGGGCGGCCGAATACACACATTGCTGGGGAGTGTTTTGTATCTCTATCCGGCGTGTTTCTGTATTGAAGCATGGCCCGTTGAAAGTTTTCGGTATTGAGGTCGCCGTTTGGTCCAGTGTTGTCGGTTATTAGGCGTTTCGTTGTCTTGACACCAACTTCTGCCCGACAGTTGCTGTGAGGGAAAGCCACTGATGAGAGTCGGTGGTGTACGCCCCACTTTTTGAGGAACTGCCGTGTGGCTGCTGCGGTAAATTCAGGGCCCCCATCGGAAGCCAGTTCGTCGGGGATGCCGAAGGTGACGAAGGTCCGTCGGAGGCAGGCGATGAGTCCAGCAGCACCATCTGATGACCTCTCTACTATTGGCCAGTTAGAGTATCTGTCCACCACGACCAGGTAGTTTACTCCTTTGTAGTGGAAGTAGTCCGCGCAGACGCACTGGAAGGGGTATTCTGGTGATGTTGGTGGAGTGGGTGGAGCGCTGGGCTGGGTTGGTGCCATGCGGTTGCAGTGGTTGCAGCTAGCCCGTATGCTGTGATGGCTGGTGTGATGCCAGGCCAGAAAATGGAGTCTTCTGCTCTGGAGATCATGGATGAAGTACCTTGATGAGCTGAGTGGAGTGAAGCCAGTACTTCTTGCCTGAGGGCCGGCGGGATAACCGTGCGGTTCCTGTACATTACACGCCGTCAACAGTGCGGAGGTCGTCGCGAAACTGGTGATATTCCCGCAGCTGTGCAGGGAGTGCATGGCGGGATTCAGGCATGCCGGACTCTATGACATTGGCTAAACTATTCATGACTTCATCGCTGGTCGTGGCGGTGCGTACTCGATCCCATGTCACTGATGCCAGGCTCAGCGAGTTGAGTGTTGATGCGGCTGCAGAAATGACGCAGGCTTCCATGCCATTACCATCTGTCAGTGATGTCCGTATGCCGGCTAGGAAGGTGGGGGGGGGGAAAGAACGCCGTTCCCTCGCATGGTTGATGGATGGCTGCTACGTCATCGGGGAGTGTCAGTGGTATGGGGTCGCCAGTGGGGTATCGTGACACCCCGTCAGCAGCTTTGTGTTTCGCGCCTGGTACGTGGATCATCCGGAAGCGGTACCTGAGGGTTTTTTCCTTCAAGTTTCTGAGGCGTGTATTAGATATGTCCTCTAGGGATCTGTCACCAAACACTTTGAGGAGAGGTTTGTGGTCCACTGCAATTATTAGGTCTTCGCATCCCAGCACGAAGTACCTCGCCTTGTCAAGGGCATCGGCGACAGCAAGTGCTTCTCCTTCTACTGGTGCATAGCGGGACTCAGCTGAGGTAGTGAATCTACTGCCGACCAATGTGACACGCCATCCAGTATGGCAGCAGAAGGGTTCGACTCGTGTACAGGTGCAGTGTTTCTGAAGTAGCCAGTAGCCGATGCCTGTTTTCGACCAGTCTGTGGCGAGGCATGTGGGCTTGGTTTTGTCAAAAATTTTAACACCCTCCTCTATTTCTGTGATGATGACATCCTTTGATTCTTCGAAGATGGTTTCCAATTCGTCATCCCACTTGAAAGGTGTTCCTGGCTTCAGAAGTAGGCGGAACGGCTGCATCCTCTTGGCCATGCTGAAGGCATACGACACCTGGTTGATGAGCCCGAACCATGATCGAACGTCGGTGATGTTCTTTGGAGATGGAAACTCTAGGATTGCTTTGAGGTATTTTTTACAGGGTCGGACACTGTCAGATGTGATCTCGAAGCCTGCAAATTCAACCTTGTCCTGACAGAACACAAACTTGTCGGGGTTCAGTGTGATTCCGTGTCTGCCGCAGGTGTCAAGCCACTGGGTGGCCTGGAAGAAGCTCTCCTCCACTGTGTCTGACCAGAGCAAGACGTCGTCAATGCACTTTGTATTGTTAGGGATGCTCGATACAATTTCGTCGTACCTTCTTGTGTAACCGTCACCAGATGCAATGTAACCCTGGGGAGCGGTTTTGTAACGGTAGCGACCCCAGGGCGTTATGAAGGTGGTCAAGTGGCGGTCTTCTTCACAGATTGGTACGCTGTGATATCCATTCCATGCATCAAACACTGTTTTCTTTTTGCCTTGCGGTACTGATCTGGCCTGGTGGAATGGCGATTGAGTGTGGTGTGTTTCGCGGGTGGCGTGAGCGTTGAGGGGTTGAAAGTCAACGGTACGCCTTGGTTTTCCGTTCTTTTTGGCGCACACCACCATTCTGTGACACCAGGTTACGGGCTCACCAACGGGTACTGGTTCAAGGACACCCAGTCTGACATCTTGGTCGAGGCCAGCCTTCACGTCCTCCTGCCAGTGGATTGGTACTGGGACGGGGGTGTGATGTGCGACTGGTTTGGCATTGGGGTCCACCATCAATTTCATTGGGGGGCCGTCCATCATGGGCAGCGCTTGGTGGTCACAAGTGTTGAAGGTGCTTGATTTGTAATAGTCCAGCAGGTATTCCTTGAGCTTTTGCTGGTTCGCCGCAACAGCGGGTAGCGGTAGCTCGATTGGAGGTGATGGAGGATGTTGGCGTCTTGGACAGTCACAGTTAGTTACAAGTCCGCTGTCACTGTGTGGCGTGCTGGCACTGTTGTTACAGTATTGTGCTGGATCCAGTTGGACTTCCCCCACTGTAGGAAATCTTCCCGAGATAATGCCGAGTGAAACGCATGCCTCTCTGCTGATGAAGAACTTGTCAGAAGAATCTGTCACATATGTTACCTGTCTCGTTTCTACTTGTTGGCCCTGTTCATCCTTGCCAGTGAGGCGAAGTATGGCTGCGCCAAGGATTTTGATGCCCTTGTTGTTGGCGGCGTGCATCTTCATGGTCACAGGGATGAGGTCAGACTGGAGAAGCCCGAGGCGGTGGATAACCTTGATACCGGTGAGGCAGCTCTGACAGCCTGTGTCTGCCATGGCAGGCAGTACCACGGTTTTTGGGTGGGCATTGAGGGTTGCCCCAAGCGCCTCGTAGTCTTCGGGGAGAGTCCTGACTGTCAGGTTGATGTGTGGCTGTGGTTGTGAGTTCTCCTTGATCCACATGTCCGATAGTTCATTGTAAATGTGATGGTCGAGGGCGATTGCTCTTTTCTTATGTGGCTCGGAAGTGTTGCTTGTGGCGCAGAGAAGATCAAATACCGCACCTTCGCACTCATCAGCTTTATTAGGAGTGGCTGAAAGGCTCTTGTCCTTGTCTTTGCTCCTGCATACGGATTCCCAATGGCTGTCGCGCTTGCAAATTTTGCATTTGTGGTTGTACGCAGGGCAATCCTTCTTGCGTATGTGGACTGGGGCTCTTCTGCCGTGTCCTTTTTTACCACAATATGAACAGGGGGCATTTTTGTCTTGTGGGGGTATTTGCTTACTTCTCCTGTATGTGCTGCCTGCGGCCTCCACGGCATGGGAGTCCAGCAGTCGTGATGCTGAGCGCTTGCCTGCTTCCTTCGCCTCGACAAACTGAAAGACGTCTTCCAGGGTCATCTCCTGGTTACTGTTGCCGAGGAGTTCCAGTTGTATTTCCGGGTCAGCAATTCCGCGGGTAAGGACGTCGCGAAGGATGGGGTCAGTGTAATTTACGTTGTTGTGCAGCTTGGGCATTCAACAAGAAATTTGCAGACTCCGGCCTGACCACGAAGACGGGC
Organism: Bathynomus jamesi; assembly: GCA_023014485.1. NCBI lineage: Eukaryota > Metazoa > Arthropoda > Malacostraca > Isopoda > Cirolanidae > Bathynomus > Bathynomus jamesi. Next base: position 129,237 of record JAJOZX010002192.1, read on the forward strand.
TCCAAAACTGCGCACAGTTTCGTCGCGGTCTTGTCGCATATTGTGTAGGGTAACCCTGGCTACCATGGTGTTCTCCTCTCGGACAGCTAGTTTCTTGATTGCAGCAAGGACTTCATCTTCGGTTTTGTTTGTTAGGCTTCCACCTGCGGATCTTGTCAAATCTTTGCGGAGTGAATCGTCGCAGCATTCAAGTAGTTGTACCACTTTGTCCCTACCAGTGATTTTTGTAGCTTCCGCATAATCTGTCCAACGCGACGTAAAATATGCCCAGTCTTCACTGGTACCTGCAGCCGAAATGGTTGGCCGTCTTACTTTCTCAACCTTTGCAGAGACTGTCGGGCTTGGGACATGGGTCGTGCAGTGGGCTGTTATAAGTGCGGCTACAATGGCTGGGTCCAGGTCTGCTGTGACATAGGTACAACCTGTGATAGGACATTCTACGGCAGGCATTGTGGATAGCGTTTGTTGAAGTTGCTTAATTAGGTTGGGGTGGTTGATAGTTGCTTGAATTTACCACGTATGTAGACTTATTTTAATTATTTATTTAATTAATCAGTCATTTGTACCCAAGACCGTTGTCATAAATGAGAACCAACTCTTTGTGATCGTTTATTTATTTATATAAAGTCAAACAATGACAACGGTCTTCTGAAAAAGGAATAAGCATAATAAGTAATCACTTGAATAAAACATAAACATAAACATAAACATAATCATTGTCCTCTAATTAACATCAAGCCCCAGCTTGCCAGAAGACTTGCAGCCTATTCAGAGCACTCAAGGAGAGTTAACCAGAAGGTTCAAGTACCTCGAAGAGCTATAAGATCAATTATGGAAGAGGTGGCAGATGGAATACTTGCCAGAACTCAATTATTACCCATCAGGCAATGTAAAGGGCTCCAATGCAAACTGTATCAAGGTGGGAGAAGTGGTAATGATTGGGGATGAAAGAACAAGGCAATGCTGGAAGCTTGGCATAATTGAAGAGTTGTTTGTTGGCAAAGACAATTTAGTTACGTCTGCACTGGTAAAGACTTCAGGAGGAAAATTAGAGAGATTTATACAAAAACTCTATGCTTTAGAAATCAGCAAAAACACGGATAGTCAAGATGAAACATTTGTTACACAGCCTCATGAAGAAGGCAATGACAAAAATGCCTCTTCGGTGGGGTGTGTTAGAAAATCTAGAAGAGGAAGAACCATTGTTGTCCCAAGCCGATATGATGACTAAGCTGATTGATGCAGCCGCCATGGCCGTAACTACCTATGAGGTCACCGAGGTCCGGACCTCGGTAATTATTTCCTAAAAAGAACCGTTCTCCGTGTATGAAACGCATATTACGCTCTTCTTTTTTCTTTTGAAAAGAGGGAGCGTCGAGCGTTTAGTGTCAAGCTTGGGTTGTGTTTGTAGATGTCATTTTGGTCTGAATTTTGCTCGTCCCGCCGCGCTCGAAAAAAATCTGGACCTCACTAATTTCTAAACCCTAGTTACGGCCCTGGATGCAGCATTGCTTGTATACAGGGTGGGCCGTAAGTTTCCATACATAGGAAAAATTAAACGTTTGTTTTTATGTTTCAGATACCCTAAGAATATGCGTTTGACGTAAGATCTTGTTTACTGATGAAGCAAATTTTTACGTCAATGGAGAGGTTAATCGGCAAAACATACGTTATTGGAGTAATGCTAACCCTAACTGGCTGAGTCCGACGAAGATGCAAGGTGCCGGTAAAGTGATGGTGTGGGCCGGGATATGGGGTGACAGAATTATTGGACCAATTTTTGTCAGTGGAAATCTTAATGCCGAAAGGTATCTTAACATGTTGCAAGAAGAGATTTTCCCATCCCTGCTAAACGAGGAAGGTAACTTCCCAGTTTACTTCCAGCAAGATGGAGCTCCACCTCATTATGGTCTTCACGTGCGTCGGTATTTGGATCAGCAGTTTCCGGATGCTTGGATTGGTCGGCGTGGTCCTGTGGAGTGGCCTCCCAGATCCCCAGATCTCACCCCCCTTGATTTCTATCTTTGGGGGCACTTGAAGGCCATGGTGTATCAGGAAAAGATACGAGACATAAATCATCTAAAGGAACGTATCACCAACGCCATTACAAGCATAACGTCAACTGTGCTAATGCGTGTTCATCAACAGTGGGGAACACGTATTGAAACGTGTTTTCAAAACAATGGCAACCATGTAGAGCATATTATATAAATAAAAATGGTTGTCCATAAAAAAATGTTTATTTTTCCTATGTATGGAAACTTACGGCCCACCCTGTATATTAAGTTAAGGTGTGTATATATATATATATATATAACCATCTCATAATTGTAAGGTTAGTGAAAAATTCACTTAATTTAAAGCTAGCATTTTTGGGCACTCTTGTGGCATCATTTTTTGGGTATTATTCTACTATTACACCCGTCTAACGTCCAGCAATTATATGTTCATTAAGTAGATTTTTTAATTCTAAGACGCTTTCCTTCTATAGCGTTTCCGTCGCAAATGCTTCATTTTCGAGATATAAACATTTTTTTGGTGTGTATGTAGTGTGTGTTTGTACGGTCGTTTGTGTGTTCGTTTGTGTTGCCGTCACATTTCTGCCCAATCAGAGCGCTCCATCCATTTCGAATTTGAATTAGTTTGCTACCGGAATGGCTTCGTGTGACATGTGTTCATTCGATTATTACCGCTGTATTGTCGCTTTCTATGAAAATTTAGAAAAAAGTGTTGAGTTTCTGCGTGCTCACAGTGTTCTACCGACAGTAGTGAAGTGTCCACATTGTAAAATGGAGTGCACATATCGTCAAGACCAGAAACTGTGGCATTGTAGGAAAAGTTACGTTGTGCTTAAAACGAAGAAAAGACGGTACTGTGATTATTCTGTCTTAGATGTTAAAGGTAATTCCTGTTTTTCTTTTAGGTTAGGATAGGTTAGGTTTAGTTAAGTTAGGATAGGTTAGGTTAGGTCAGGTCATGTCAGGTCAATTTTGAAGGTGAAATTTGTTTTTCCTATGGTTTTTGATGTTTTGAACGAATCTGACCTTCAAAACCGTCGGAAATGACTCGTTTTCTGTGATTTCCCCCACATTGCCGGCTGGGGGGGGGCGTATCTCAAAAACGAGTCATTTCCGACGGTTTTGAAGGTCAGATTCGTTCAAAACACATCAAAAACCATAGGAAAAACATAAATTTCACCTCGAAAGGGAGACGGGTGTAATACTGTACATTTACCATTTTTGGGGGGGCGCTGCGCGTCTTTCCTACTCGTTTGTTGAATGCGGCACTTAAAGGGCGTGGTCTTATAGAGAGCTCTCTTGCAATTAAGTTTGGTTGTTTAGATACAAGATTGTTGCAAGGTTTAGAAAGACCATAAATAGTGCACCTTTTTTTTTTTATAATTTTATGCAACTGAGGCCTAAGGTAGGCCCACATCGAGTCAGCACCCCTGAGGTAGGACCTAATAGGATCTCCAAGTCTAAGTTTTTAGTCTAGCTTAACTTGGGCTGTAGGTTAAACTGGCCTTTCACGGTTCAGCTGGGATTCTTAACCGAATAAAAATAAAAACTAACATACCTAGTTCTAGAGGAACTGTAGTTCTATTTAGGCCTACATCTACAATATATGGACCTGTATTATCACCACTTTGCTGCTCATAAAATAGGTAATCTACTCAACTCCAACGTTCGAAGTATTTCCATTTGGAGGATTACCACTAGAAATGTTATTATTAGAATTTTCACCCCATGTTTTCTTTGACAAACAAACTTAGCTATGTGGCCTATTTTACTACAGTTTCGGCAAACTGCTTCTTTAGAAGGACAGTCCTTCTTCCAATGGTGTTTTCCACACCCAGTACATGGCTTGGAAGTCTTTTCCTCGTGTTTAGCGTTCAAATTAGTAGGTTTAGTAGTATTTGCGCATACATTTTATTTGTTTATCTAGTAGGCTCATTAGGTCTGCCAGGCCTAGAAAATTTAAAGCTCTTTACGTGTTGGGCCTTACTACTGTGACTGCCAAAAGCTCCAACATCTTTAGCAGCTGCTTCCCTAGCCGCAGCTATTTCTACAGCCTGACAAAGTTAAGTTCTGTATAGCTAATAGGGCTCTCTGGGTAGACTCCTCTTTGAGACCCATTACAAACCAATCTCTTAGCAATTCGTCTAATTTGTTCCGAAGTTTACAAGTACAGCTATAGGCTTTTATACCCGCAATAAACTCTGCAATACTTTCATTCGCAGTCTGATGCCTCGAATAAAATTTGAAACGTTCATAGATGAGAACTACTCGGGATTTGTAGTGATTGGTTAGGGCCTGTACCAATTCACTACAGGTGCAAGTTTCGGGTGCTTCAGGAGCAACTAGGCCCATAACTAAGCCAAAAGTTTTAGGGCCTATTATAGTTAGGAAGGGAGATACTTTCTTAGCATTAAGAATGGAATTTGCCTCGAAAACCAACCTCTAGTGGCATAAGCTTCGAAGTCCTTCCCAGAGTCTTCGTAGGGTCTTATATGGTCAATTACCGACATGCTAGAACAAAACCGATTTAGGCCGAATAACGTGAAGTAGGTTAGGTAGGGTTTAAATTTGATTTAGTTACTCCCCAGTTAGGGCTGAATAGGAAATTGTAATAGGGTTAGGGTTGAGTAAAAATTAGTATTAGAGTTAGGGCTGCGTAGGAATTAGTATTAGAGTTAGGTCGGAGGGACCTAAGCTATAGTACGGTGGCTTACAAACACAAGCCAACCAAATCTAACGACCCACACTACACTAGGCTACATCCAATTTTCCAAACAACCAAATAAATCCCATCCTTGTCGCCAAATGTAATAACGTGGCGGTGTTGGACCCCGTTAGGTATTAGCAGAGCTGGGCAGTAACGCGTTACAAGTAACGGCTGTTACGTAACGCGGCACTTTTTTAGTAACGGCGTTACATTTCAAATCAAGTAACGATGTTACTTTTTTAGGGAAATACATTCGTTAGCCGTTACTCGTTACTTTTTTATCGTAGCTCGTGATTAGTTTCTTTCGATCCTCACTCATTATTCATTAACCGTTAAAAATTTGTCCCTTTACTATGAGCGAGGTGTGTATGTTGGCCGTTGGCATGCTGGCAGCCTACCTCCATCCACCCTCTCCCCCTACACTGACAGCACTGTCAAAGTAAAAAGGCGAAGAATCCTGGAGCAGGGAGGGATCTACGTTCAACAGAGGTTTCGTCATTCCTCTCATCTGGGCCTTCACGGCACGTTAGCGCTGCATCCTTCCCATCCACCAGCTTTAAAAATATCTTTATTAAACTTAACACTCCTATACCATCTAGTGCCGCTGTTGAGTGGGTTTTTTTCAGTAGGGAAGGATATACTGCGTCCGAAACGCGGCTCGCTCTTAGAAGCAACTTTTGAGAAGCTTGTTTTCTTAAAGGCCAATAAAGATCTTTTGAATAATAGTTCTTAAGTTTGTATATTTAGCTAATAAATTTCAGTTACCATTCCCGTGCACAATAACTCATTTGATTCATTTCTTTAGTATTTCGTATTATTGTTTTGCAAAACTAAACTTTCCTGGTATATTCTAGCATTTGTAAATGAATATCAATAGTATGCTACATCCTCTGTTATGTTGCAATTCCTAGTAATAAAGCTTGCAGTAATTTTGTTTCACTTTTTGAAAATATTATGCCTTATAAGTCATAACAACGCAATGAAGGCATGCACAGACTTCATAGCCTATGTATTAACCAGTGGATTCAAACCAACACATACTCGCACAAGGGAATGTTTATATAATATAATATTTTATGTATACATAAATTATAATATACCTATGCATATATATAATATATTTAAATTTCATTAAAAGTAATGGTAACGAGCAACGGTGCCGTTACTCGTTACTTTTTAAAAATGGTAACTGTAACGATGACGGCGTTACATTTAGACTGTAGTAACGGTAACAGCATTACATTTATAAAGTAACGAGCACAGCACTGTGTATTAGGTTATTAAACACAATAAAGGTACTTACAGGTGTTTTGATTAGATCTTCTTTAGGGGCTACCATAGATGCCAGCGTCCCACAACAACCTACTTAAATAGCTAACCTTACCAATTTAGAAGCTATAGACATTACCCCCTAACTGATATAATAATTAAACAACTTCAACTGCTTTACTTTACCAATTAAACTTAGCACCAACAATTTAGTCAGCTACAAAAATACATACTGTTTAGTTCAGCCCAATAAACGAACAGACCGCGTTCTGCTGTTTATCTTTTTGTGTTGCCATTCAGCTTTCTTTTAGTGACTTTTAGACTAAATACACACACACACACACACACACACACACACACATATATATATATATATATATATATATATATATATATATATATATATACACGCGTCACCTCAATTATATATAAATGACCTTCCACGTTCATCTGATATATTGAACTTCATGATGTTTGCAGATGATACAACTGTCTTTTTCTTGCAAAGATGTTAATTCAGCTAAGAATATATTTAATTCAGAATTCATCAGTGTAATGAAATGGTTGACCACCAATAAACTCTTCCTAAATACCAGTAAAACAAATTTCATGATTTTTACTAAGAAAAGAAGTGTATATCTTGAAGAACTTCATGTTAATGAAATTACTATAAAGGAGTGTACTGTAATAAAATTTCTTGGTGTAATGCTAGATAAGAATTTGCAATGGAGTGGTCATGTAAATTATATCGCAAAAAAAATTTCAAGGAGCGTTCCTATAATGTTTAAACTGAGAAATGTAGTCCCTAAACAGGTTTTATTGACTCTTTATCATACTCTTGTAAAACTTGTAAAACTTAATTCTAAGAGGGGCTTCTTTTCTGCAACTTTTCCCAAAACACGCGTTATCATGTTCAAAATTGCGGTTTTCTGTTCTATGTTGAAAGTGCGGACCTCTGAACCAATCCAGGTGGCTCACTATTGCACAGGCCATCTTGCTGTTGTGGATGAGGGAACACGGACTGAAGGGGGAGGTGTTGAGGAGGCTCAAGGTCCTCGTGAAGTTCTGCCTTAACTTCTACTTCAAAATGTACAACGATATCAAAGTGAAGCACCACCTCAAATTTGGTCCTGCACACGTTTTTTCAAGTCTGAGGCTGCTGAGGAACCAGACTACCGAGGTCAGGAACATCATCTCTGCTGCAGTGATAAGAGGAGCTTACCACGCACATCCTGAGAATACTCTGGCTTCATTCCTGCACAGTGAGGATGAGCATCAGAGAGCTTTTGCTGTGAGCCAGATAGAGAAGATCAGAGAAGGAAGAGACTTTGGTGATACGACAGTGAGGCCCCATAAAAATCCCAAAGTCAATCTGCAAGCCACTTCACCTGAGGATCTCATCAACTGGGAATCAGAGAATATTTACGAGCCTATTTTCACCTGCAAGATGACCTTGACTGAGCTCGAGGATCTCAGGAAAACTCAACTCAAAGTGGACGCTTTCTCTGTTCATACTCAGTCCTGCGAGAGAGCTGTACAGGAAGTCTCAACTGCTTCCCAAGCTGTGTACGGTCACGAGAGGAGAGATGGGTGGGTGAGAGCCAGGATAGACCATCGAGAAATGCTCCCAGTGTTCAAATCAAAGCAGGACATACTTACAGCTTTTCAGGTTCGAGTGGCTGATGAAGAAGCAAGCCATCGTTAATGCTCATAAGAGCTGAAAGTCCTCATAACGTCATAAGATCATAATATAAGATCTTATGAGGCCACGCTTTTCAGGGATCCAGGAAGAACAGGTGTGTAAACCTACACGTGGAGGTGGCAAGTCTCCCGTTACTCGATCAGAGTAGAGCTGGTGAGCCTATTCTTTGAAGAAAAACTTAAAATTCTTAAGTTTTACATGAAATCTAAACATTTTTTCAGCACCCAGAAGTGTGCAAGGATGAGGTCAGAAAAGCAGCTTTTAGACTAAATCATATGCAGAACAGCTGCGCGCTTTGGTTTGGGTGCCCTGAGGCTGCGTTAGCCAGCCTTCAAATCAGAAAATCGCGATTTTGACCATGAAAATGAGATTTTTCTGAAAAGTTGCAAATAATAAACCCATCTTAGAATTAATTTGTACATAGAATACATATTAGCCACTTTGTTTTTCCAAAATTTCAACCCTGAACCCAGAGTATGATATGCCCTAATGCCCAACGTGGGCAACGGGTCACTAGCAGAGAGGCCCCAAAATATAGCTTCCCTCACCAGCTATCTGCCAAGCAGATAGGATCCAGTTTTGGGACAGAATCTAGGGTTTACAGCTACACCTAGCTTACTATATTCAGGACCTCAATATACGCAAGAAACTCGTTGCATTCACGTCGGATTGAATACATCAAAGAGAAAGGGGTAACTATTGTATTTTCAGCCAAAAAACAAAACTTAAACCTCAACTGGCAGAATTGAGCGTCCACTTTTTAAAGCACTTAACATGTCCGTTTCATGATGGGATTGAATTCAGAATGGTCCCCTGAGATCTTTTATGTTACACACAGACCGTGCATGGAATAAGGAACTCTTCTGGGAAAATTAAATCCACTATAGTTCGAATAAGTATTGGTAAAGCGTTCCTTCTTCCATGCACAGTCTGTGTGTATCATAAAAGCTCTCAGGGGACCATTCTGAGTTCAATCCCATATATATGTAGTGAAAAAGAAAAAAACAGATAGAAAAACAGACAAAGAACAGCCAGAGGAATATTTTCCCCGCCAGCCATTCTCAAACATCTTAGAATCACATGGAAGCGAAAGACGCACGTATTTTCAAGGAATCAGACAAACGCTAGCCTCTTAGCAACAAAGGACGCTTAGGACGCGTCTCAAGAAATGCCGCGAAACTCCGCGTCTCAGATCAGATGTTATACAGGGTGTACATGAAGTCAGGATCTATTTTTGTGAAGCACTTGGAAATTATATGGAATTCAATCATAAAATGATAAAGTGGTAACATTTATTAAATAATTAAGAGTAGGATTCGACGTGACGCCCATCAGTATCCCTGCACAGTTCAAATCGTTCCGCAGCATTTCTAAACACATTCTGGAGCATTTGCGGGGTTATGTTATCTGCAGCAGTTCGTATACGTGTACGTAAGTTTTCAAGACTCGTAATCTTCGTCTGATACACGTGCGATTTGATAAAGCCCCATGCAAAGAAATCTAAAGGGGTTAAATCTGGTGATCTCGCTGGCCAAGGTCTGTTGCTTCCGCGTCCGATCCAGCGATTTGGAAAACGTCCATTTAGATAATCCTGAACAATTTTGGCATAGTGACAAGGAGCACCATCATGTTGATAGACAACGGTACTAACAATCCTATCCCCGTCGTCTATCAACATGATGGTGCTCCTTGTCACTATGCCAAAATTGTTCAGGATTATCTAAATGGACGTTTTCCAAATCGCTGGATCGGACGCGGAAGCAACAGACCTTGGCCAGCGAGATCACCAGATTTAACCCCTTTAGATTTCTTTGCATGGGGCTTTATCAAATCGCACGTGTATCAGACGAAGATTACGAGTCTTGAAAACTTACGTACACGTATACGAACTGCTGCAGATAACATAACCCCGCAAATGCTCCAGAATGTGTTTAGAAATGCTGCGGAACGATTTGAGCTGTGCAGGGATACTGATGGGCGTCACGTCGAATCCTACTCTTAATTATTTAATAAATGTTACCACTTTATCATTTTATGATTGAATTCCATATAATTTCCAAGTGCTTCACAAAAATAGATCCTGACTTTATGTACACCCTGTATAAGCGAGGGTCCACTGATACACTTTCTCACTCGCTCACTCTCACTCATTCACTTCGTCTCTCAGCAGTCATCACTTCTCGTCTTGTTCGGCACGTCTCAGCATCCTTCGTCAGCAGCACCACACGTCAAGCCACCCGCTCTCCGGCCTTCACCAGAGAGCGGCCTGCTGTTCCTTCAAGGCTCAGGTGTATCATGAAGTAAGACCTTCTACAGACCGCCTGCAGAAGCATTCCTTCGAAGCCCAGCGCCGTTCGACTTCAGCCAGCTTCAGTCCCTCAAGCAACATCTCAAGAGCAAGAGTGTCACGGGCCCCGGTGCAAAAGTTATTTATGGGCCCCACAAAATTTAGATTTTAGTTTAGTTTATACATATGAACCACAAAAACCTTTCGATCCACTCAAGGTGGCCCTTAAAACTGGTTCCAATCAATTTGTGTTTTCTATCTATTCTAATTCACCTCAAGGCTGTTGCTAATGTATAATAGTACTATGATGATAATTATCAACGTTTTGAAACGTTTCGTTTCGTGCGTCGACGTGCGATCAGAAATAAGTGGTGTCACAGTGTAGTATAGTATATACAGTAATATACTAGTAGGCCTATACCAGATAGTAGAATAATGTGATGGTTTCAGCATTTTGAATTCTAATTTTTATTTTTATCTATTGCAGGCATCATTTCAGATGACCAATTATGTATTTAACATATATAGTATACAGTTTTACCAGAAAGGGGCCCGTAGTCGAAAGAATAACCATGTTTATAAATGCATTTAAATACATTAAACAAGTTTAAAGGACTCTTATATTTTCATGCACATTTAGATCTAATTTTTATATGAAATACTTGAAAATTATTATTTTTCCTTGCCAAGGTGTTATCAAATACCAACCAACCGGGCCCCCCAAAGGTCCGGGCCCCGGTGCACTGCACCGCCTGCATCTAGCTAGATCCGCCACTGCAACTCTACACGAAGTGAATCAACACTTGACACGACCGGCGCCGCGCCGGTTCAACAAGCTTCAATAGGACGGTCAACATCACCTCGGGCCTACGTTCTACAAGGTCAACCTTCAAGCATATCCTTCCTCTCAAGAGGTATCTTCAACAAAGTCGATAAGCTCTCTATTCCTCGCTCTTAAGCAATGCTCGCTAAGCCTACAGAGCGTAACCGCAGCGGCGTGATTAGGCTATACCTAAAGTGCTTTCAATATCGTTCAAACAAACTTTCCCGTTAAGACAGCAGTAGGCCCAGTTCAAGTGTCATTCCAATACTGTAATCGTGTACCATCCTGCTATTGTGTTCATTCATGTAATCCATAAATACTTTGCACCCGTTTATTTATGTGATTTATTTAAGCATTTCATTATTGACGGCCGAATTACGTAATCCATTCAGTGTACCAAAACGTACGTGCATAATTTCTATCATCATTAGGCTGCATCATTTATTCTATGTTCCATTTATGCATATCATTAGCCTACCTAAATGACGGCCTAATCTATTTACAGTGGACCAACTTACGTGCATTTCTTCCAATCATTATTAGGCTGCAGCCCTAGTCTATGGTCCATTTTTGCATACCATTAGCCTATCATAAATGAGTGTATTACTTAACAATGAAGCTGTATAACCATTCATGTATATGCTAATCCTGTCACATTTAGCATAATATAAATGTCGTTATATAATTGTTAGTCACCGTAAATACCTTCATTGCCATGTTAATCACTGTGAACAAATAAATTATTTATTTTCTTAATTAAATACAAACCCATAAGATAATTTTTCTCACCTTAATATTTGCTTGGGTGTAATCCAAACTGGTGACCTCGAAGCATTCGTAATATTACCCGAGCAAACCGGATTCTTCGTTTATATGTATCGACTTTGCATCCCGAACAAAATCTGAAAGAACTGGTAACCATCGTCATGAAATCATATGCTCCTGAATGGCTTCATATCAAATCCCATCCTAAAGCTACTAACGGAGCACGGAATTTTTTTCATTTGATTGTCTTGATGCGAGGATTGGAAGAAAAACATTGCATTATTATGGAACCGGTGTTCCGTAATAATGCCTTTTTTGCCAATCCCGAAGCTATCCTACTGTCACTGCTTACTGACAGCAGACAACATGTCAGAGAAGATGCTCTTCAGAAGATACTTCTCAGTCGGACACGTTTCAGTGGCACACGAAATTTTGAGCTTCCTAAATCTCTAAATTTCGATTCCAAAGACTACTATGAGATGATTGACTGGAGAAAGGAAGCTATCAATCCTCCACCTTTCATAAGGAATTTCAGCAATGAAGAGCTACTGGATACAAGAACAGAACCCTTGGAAATTGCTGCCTTTTCATGCCACAGTCAAAGCGTGGAAAGTGCAGTGAACTTAGTGACAAAAGCATCAGAACAAAGGATTGGCTACGGCAATCGGCACAAATTTATCCTCAATCAACTGGAATCAAGAAAAAGACTGCCACAGTTTGAATGGAAAAGCCAATGGGGCAAAGGCACATCCACAAGTAATTAGTGAATTGTGAAGGTAATTTTTAAATTAAATTTTGTTTTTACTTCAAAGCTGTTTTGTGTAATAAATGGTACAATAGACTAATTGTCTTCTTTTCAGACAAATATACTAGGCCTATATGAGGTTTATGAATTGGTCTCCTAGGCAATCAGTACTCCAAACTAAAGTTTATGCCACCCTTTTCTATATATCCTGATACTTTTTGGGGATGCGGCAATTTTTCAAGGATTTGAAATTTCTTGGATAATTGCCTGAAAATTGCACACGAGGTATATTATGCAATTTTAAGGGGGGTCATCTCTATAAAAAAATGCTCTAAATGATCTCCATTTTGATTTATGATACTATTCTTAATTTGGGGGCGGAGCCAAAAATAAGAGGGAGTATGCTAGTGGTACGGAGGGGAGCATAAACTTTCTTTTGGAGTATGTTGGTCAGGATATCATTTCATAAACCCCACATAGTGGCCCACTTTTCAATTTTTTTTGAAAAGTATAGGTGATCGTGGTTTTTCCCATTATTTGGCACTATACTAGCACATTGGTATCATTTTTACAAAAATTGATCAATATTTAGGGGTCTCGCATCGACCTTGAAATTACTAGTTTTTTTTTTAAAATGCGTACTTTTTAACTTTTTACTGAATCAAGATAAATCATTAAGTAAGGATGTTTTCTGAATCCTCTTAATGAGAGAAGTCGTTTGGTGTGCCTGCCAATGTCATACGACTAACGGTTTAAAGGTTGTGCCTGTATACAGGTAATACCAATGTGCTAGTATAGTGCCAAATAATGGGAAAAACCACGATCACCTATACTTTTCAAAAAAATGAGTCACCATACCCGGGCGGAATGTATAATGTATATAGGTAATTAGAAAATGCACTATGCCTGTGCCAGGTACCTAACCTATTTCTTTTTTTGCAGATCATAACATTTTGAAATTCTGTCTGAGTTCCTCATCCTTTGTCATGGACAAATCGATAGCAACCATAACTGGAAGAACTCTTGAAGCTACAAATAGAGTCATCAAAAGGAAAGGCGAAAATAACATCGCTACCTTCTCTAAGATCGGCCTCGGAAATTTTTTTAGTTGGCCAACCGTCGTCCTCCATCAGTGGTAGCAAATTGCCAACAACACGGCAGGTTTTGCAATACTTCTTCAGTGTTATCCAGTACACTGCTAACAGGAAAGACGCATTCAAAGAAACCGTAAACAACGTCTTAAAGTTTTGGAACATGGCCCGCATTAAAACAATCACAAAGCTCAACTGCGAACGGAAGCTAGAGGCATTGTGGAAAGAGTGGCACTTACTCCAAAAGAGCAGAAAACGAGAAACTGACGCCGGAGGAAAACGGCAGAAGTTTTCGGACAGTGTGGACAAGCTGTGGGATATCGGAGCATCTGACGCTGTCGAAGATATAAAGAAGAATCGACTGCTGTCCGACAAGGACAAGAAAGAAGACATTGACTTCTACCTCGATCAACGTGGTCCTCGGGTGGCAACGATGAGCGGGAACGATAAAGTTTTCGCTGTAAAAAGAAAGCTACAGGAAGGAAGAAAACGTCCTCGCCAGGAGCCGCAAACCTCAAAGTGTGCATACGAAACCGGAGATGAGGCCATGGAGAATGATGATACTGGCATGTCAGGAGAGTCGGAGACAGAACTAGCGTTCCCCCTGCCGAAAGAGCCAAGTGTGTCTGTCAATCTTCCTCGCCGCATCCTTAATGCACCTGCTGTCATGGAAGTGGCTGATCGTTTCCGCATGTCCAATAATCAGGTGCGTATTGTGTATAGTATTCATCGATAGCGTCAGTTTTAAAGTGTCCCGTAACCCACATGTATTCTTGACAGTTTCCTTTCCACTTTCCATTCTCTACATAGGTAGTAAGCATTGTGGCTGCTATCACACGTTCGGCGGATCCACCAGCAGACCTCAATCAGTTCAGCATCTCGAAAGAAACGGCTCGCCGGGGAAGAGTGTCACATCGCCGTGAAGTGGCGACGGCTGTGAAGGACTCCTTCACGCCACCGAGGCACACTGTTGTCCACTGGGATGGCAAAATGGTCAAGGTCAGTTGATTAAGTTTTCATAGCTATCAATTTAGTAATGAGATTCATGAAGCATAATGTCAATTAAAAAGAGAACTGAATGTGAACAAAAACAGGTTACTTTACAACCATGAAATTGAAATATATGGCATGTGTTTCAGAACTTCCTTGGAACGGCGGAGCACCGCCAAGCAATTCTCATCTCCGGGGCTCCTCATTGCACAGAAAGAAAGTTGCTGTCAGTCCCAGCTGTTGCTGACGGCACCGGACTGTCGCAGGCGCGGGCAACCATACATGCTCTCGAAGATTGGGGATGTGAGGAGAGCGTCATCGGACTCTGCTTCGACACCACTTCCACCAACACGGGGAGGGTGCAGGGTGCAGTTGTCCGGCTGGAAAACATGCTCGGGCGACCGCTACTCCAGCTGGGATGCCGTCATCACGTCCTAGAGCTTATCGTGGGGGCAGTAGCCGTCACCCTGCTCGGAAGGACTACGGCACCAACTGATCCTTTGTTTCAGCAGTTGAAGAGAAGGTTAGTTCATTTTTTGTGCAAGGTAAAGTTAGGACACACATGATATTCCACTAGTTTATAAAACAGCAAGCCAAACCGGAACTTCAGAGTTTTCTCACACAATTTTCTTGTTTATTTTTTTTGAAGATGGGACGAGCTCGATCTCTCGACCTACTGCAAGCTGCAGGTCGAGAATTTGGCGGAGTACGTGGCTAATAGAACTCCGGGACGCGGCGGTGGGCTTCCTGAGCACAGCTTCTGGTTTCGTCAGAGACGATTACCGGGAAGTGGCAGAGATCACGCTCCTGGTACTCGGGACACAACCACGCAGTGGCATTCACCTCATGCGCCCAGGAGCCTACCACCACGCAAGATGGATGGCTAAAGTTAGTATTTTCAAACAAAAATAATCTAGAGATAAGTTTAAATGTTATTCAAAGATAAACATTTCATTATAACGCAAACAAAGTAATTGGTAACAATAAACCTGTCTTACTTACAATGGTGCCTATTCTGTTTCAGGTCATCTACTACACAAAACTGCTGATGTTCAGTAGGCAGCTGGAGCTCGACGCCAAGCTGGTCGACAAACTGCACAGGATCGTGGTGTTCATCGCTCTTCTGTACGTACCAGCTTGGTTGCGGCCCCTGTAGCAGCTGATGCACCGTTGAATGACCTGGTACTATACCAGCGTTTTCTGAGGTATAGGGCAGTGGACCGCGAGGTGGCAGAAGCGTCACTGGCAGTGATGAGGTGGCACTTCTGGTATCTGAGGCCTCAGACCGTCATCTTCGCTCTATGCAGCAACAAGGTGGATGGCAGAGAAGCTGTCCCACCTCCCTGTACCCAGACTTCACATACGAGAACGTCTCAATCGACGAGATGACGCTACTCCCCGACCTGATCGACGAGTCCTCCTGGTTCTTATTTGCAGGTCTGAAGATGTATGGGTCTTCGTGGCTCACCCTGCCAACTGATAAGTGGGACGAGAACGAGGACTTTTGTCGTCTGAAGGATGTGATCTCTAATCTCCAGGTCACCAATGACGTCGCTGAAAGAGGAGTCCAACTGATACAAGACTATGCGAACACGGTCACAAAGGACGAGGCACAGCTGCAGGATCTTCTGCAAGTGGTGGAAAAGAACCGGAAAGAGCTCGGCGACTTCAAGAAGTCATCACTCGCCACGATGACATAGCACAGAGGGACAACGTTGCAGCCAGTGACGTGTGATAGTGGTCAATACAATGCAAAAGTGATTGTTTAAGTTATTGTTTCTTTCTTCCTTATTTGTCTGCTATTTGCTGATTTTTTTGAAAAGTATAGGTGATCGTGGTTTTTCCCATTATTTGGCACTATACTAGCACATTGGTATTACCTGTATACAGGCACAACTTTTAAACCGTTAGTCGTATGACATTGGAAGGCATACCAAACGACTTCTCTCATCAAGAGGATTCAGAAAACATCCCTACTTAATGATATATCTTGATTCAGTAAAAAGTTAAAAAGTACACATTTTAAAAAAAAACTCGTAATTTCAAGGTCGATGCGAGACCCCTAAATATTGATCAATTTTTGTAAAAATGGTACCAATGTGCTAGTATAGTGCCAAATAATGGGAAAAACTACGATAACCTATACTTTTAAAAAAAAATTGAAAAATGGGCCACCCTAGACTGTACACTCTCTATTACATTTGGCAAGGTAAGATTACTATTGTTAATTTTATTAACCTCCTTTCAGTTCCCTACTGGAAATATTGGTATTGCCTAATTTTCTGGCAAGAGATTCTCTTCATTTTTCCTTATAAATCTAAGAGCACCCTTGAATCTAAAAAGTTCCATTTTTCATTTGGAAGAGTTCCCTCTGCCCATGGGCGTCGATTGCGGGGGGGGGGGGGGGGGGGGGGACGCAGGGGACATGTCCCCCCCACTTTCGTGGATGAATTACTATAAATGCTAACAAGTAATGGCACCTAATGAGACGTTATATGTCGTATTATATGCATATGTAAATGTAATAGCAATATTATAAATTATTGTCATGAACACCAGTGTAACATATGTGTGATATTATGTTACATGAAAGGTTAAATATTATATAGGGTTTGTATTGCGTTTCTTATTTCTCAACAAAATGTTTAAATAAATAAAGCCATAAAATGATTAAATACTATTGTTTTTTTCAACATGCTGAGAAAAACAAAAAACGGGTAAATGGTAAATTACGACATTGATATATTACACGCAACAGCTACTCAGAGTATTGTTTGATTCGCTGTTTGAAGGCGAAGTGTCCCCCCACCCACTATTTTAGAGCAATCGACGCCCCTGCCTCTGCCTAGGTTTCCCCATAGCAACCCATTCCACGAATACATATTTAGCTACATCATACAAATCAGCACAGTATTCTAACCACCCTAGATTGACATTTACTTTTCCCCATTTTTATTCTTGAAGCTACTTCCACTCGCAGCCTTAATGGCACGTACAAGCTCACCATAATACTTATTTAAGAGATCTATATGGCTTACATCATCACAGGAGGGATTCCTACAAACCAAAGCTTCTGCAGGAATCCTCATAAGCCTTAGTAGTGCATCAGTCTGCATTGTATAGTAATCTACCTCAGAGTCACTAAGATTTGACCAAATAAGTTATCTGGTCAAATCTTAGTGGGCAACCGCACACCAAATGGGAGGTTCGCACCCGCACTTCCGCACAAAGTTATGGTAAAAATTGGTTTTTACACCCAGTTGGGTTTTTTGACGAGAAAAAAATTTTTCTGGTCAATTTTGAGTTCTTTGGCACAAATGTGATATCCGTTTCCTGTGCAAATGCATAGTTTTCGAGATATCTTCACCTAAAGACTTATCTTCACCTAACCGATTTTATTTAGCGCGGCCAAAATGCGACTCGTCGATCTCTACAATCACGTCCTCCCCACCAATTGGTTTTTAATTATCCATCCATTTCTCACACACTTCACCGCAGTACGATTTCCAATTCACAACACTCGCTGCTCAACTTTAGGAAGGTCTCTGCATAACTTTGTGAAAAGAATTTCTGCAAATGCACATTTATAAATCGCAAATTCACATTCACCGGAAACTTACAATGTTTTAGCCAAGTGTTTTTAAAGATTGAGACACTGAAATCACATTCCCGTTTATTTTTCGGATTTTTCTTATGGCATCTAAATATCTTCTGATCTTTTCGTATTAGGCACTCACTGTCACATTTTGGGCAAGTTAAGGATGAGAGAATAACGCCGTGTTTGATAAAAACATCCAATGCTTTGTCTTCATCTAGGCCCTAACATTAAGGTGATCCCCCAAAAAAAACAAAAGTGAAAAAATGTTTGCTCCCAGGTGATTTCCCTATGCTCTCACTTAATCTAATGAATTATGCAAAAATGTAGGGGGAATAAATAATTCTTAGAACTCGCACACTTCGTTTTTCTATTTTTACAGGATTTGTACGTGAAAAATGGACCTGTTTAGCATGTTTTCGGTCATAACTTGTTATTACTTATCGCAGGTGGCTTAATGTGGGGTCTAGGCAATGAAAAAAGATAAAAACATGTTAGGGCTTGTGTTGGAGCATGTTTTAGATGAATATTCTAGGGGGTAAGGTTGTTACAGACGCTCTCCAAACCCCCCAACTTTACCCCCCCCCCCTCTCGAACATTCCCAAACCACTCCACACCCTTCAGCTTTGTTTCACTCAAGGCCAGGACTTCCAGGTAGGGTTAACAGACGTCCGGCGAAAAGAGGACATCCTCCTTTTCAATTTCGTGTCTTTTGTCCGGCCACGTACAAATCCTGTAAAAATAGAAAAACGAAGTGTGCGAGTTCTAAATTTATTTATTCCCCCTAAAAATTTTCTCAATTCATTAGAATAAGCGAGAGCATGGGAAAATCACCTGGGAGCAAACATTTTTTCACTTTTGATTTTTTGGGGTCACCCTACCCTACATGGCGAATCAAGTCCTCAAAATCATAATTCTTTCGCAAACACCAAACTGAATCCAATTAGATTTTTTAAAAAGTAGCCAGAAATACGAAAAAAAGTGACAAATTGACCAAAATAGTGTATACGTACATATCATTAACGCCAAAATATAGCAATCATAATTATTAGTAAAGAAAATTGTCCAAATTTATACTCATAATCAGCTGAAAATACATCTAATGCATATAACATTGCTTTATTATTGATTTTGATGAGTATATTATTAATATTTTGTCCCGGTGCGGTCCAATGAGGTCCGGTGTGGTAATTAGGCACACCCATTGATAAGAAGCTTAGCAAAATCCGAACCAGGTTTATTGATATTGCTGTTAAAATTCATTTAAATGGGGTGAGATTAAATGGGGTAGCGTACGATTCAGCGCCCGCCACAGTAGTTTCAAGACAACTCAATAAAATGTGCAGGCTAAGGATCGATATATCTAATGAAAATAAATAATTCAATTTTTTTATTTTATGTGCAGGTACTAATTTTTTTTTATAATGGAAGGAAAATAAAGGGTTCACAAATTCTGAAATAAAAAAAGGAAAAATTATATAAGTGTTGGGAGCAAAATATTCTGAAATTACATCATTAGTTATAGGAATAAATATTCTTAACCTAACCTAACTTGAACCCGGCTAACTACGGCTAACGCCTGCGGCGGGCTGTTTTTAACCTAACCTAACCAAACCTAATCCCAACTAATTTTTTTTATAATGGAAGGAAAATAAAGTACCAAAACCAAACCAACATTATACAAAGTTAATAAGAACAAGTAATGTTAATAAAACAAGTATAGTCAATAAAAACAACAGAGAAAATGACCGGCGCTGAAAGGGCCCGTCGCTGAAATGGCGGCGCTGAAGTGGCCCATCCCCGATTAAATGGTCATTCGGCTGAATTTCATGCGGGGTAAAACAGTTCCCATTGAACGCAAGTTTAGATTCTCATGAAACATTCCACTCCTCGTTTCCCACACAGAGACTTAAGTTTGTTCATGGTTACATAAATAATAATTAGTCGTTGCCATTGAATTAATGAGCAACTTCTAGTGGCAGAAAGTAATTTGAATGCACTCAACTTTCGAGAATTTCACACAATTCAAAAGCAAAATGTAAATACTGTAATCAAAGCCTAGGTAGGTTTACCATGATGTCAAACTGAATTCAAAGACAGTCAATTAAGCCGTCAGTTATCTGTTCGTTAACATATTATATATCCCTGGGGATAGGGGTTAAAGAATTCTTCCCACGTGGTCCCAGTGTCGTAAGAGGTGACTAAAAATAAAGGACGGGTGCGGGGGCTGGAAGCCCCTCCCACCTGTATGCAACTTTTCACGAACAGGAACGATCAGAGAAGCGGCATAGCGGGGTTTTTCCCGCGATGGCTCAGGCTGGGGTCTGAATGTGCATGGATCTGGTTAGGATGATAAGAAGGGAGAGATTGGGGCTCCGTTTCGTGAGAGAGGCCTGGAGGTAGGGTTACCAGACGTCTGGTAAAAGGAGGGCATGTCAGGTACTAATTGGGTCATTTGAGCTTGTGGGAAGCTCGTTTTTAATTCTGGATCATATCTAAGTAAAAAGCCGGACAATATCAACACATTTAAAATGCCGGCCGGACAAAGGACACGAGACTGAAAAGGAGGCTATGTCCTCTTTTTGCCGGACGTCTGTTAACCCTACCTGGAGTTCCTGGCTGGTCTTGAGTGAAACAAAGCTGAAGGATAAGGGTGTGGAGTGGTTTAGGAATGTTCGGGGGTGGTAAATTCTGGGGTTTGGAGAGGGCGAAGGCAAGGGAGGGGTTTGCGCTTATGATACGAGATGGACTATGGGAATGTGTGTGTAAAAGGTGAGAAACACTGATAACCGTGAGAGTCAAAGGAATCTCGTGGAGAAAGCAAATGCGGAGTTGTTAAAATGGTTTGAGCATGTGGAGAGGATGCTAAAGAGGATTTGTGTGTTGGAAGCGGAAAGGGGAAGGGGTAGACCGAGAAGCTTGAAGGATGGGGTGAGTAAGGATTTGGGTCAGCCGGGCCTGGACGTCTGGGAGGGTGAAAGACGCGTGCTGGATAGAAAAAAGTGGAGCGATGTGGTATATGGGGGGGCGACGGGCTGGCAATGTGCCGGCTCGGGGTGTATGAAGCGGTCTGGGTAAACCATGGAATAGTCTGAGGAACGGGGCTTCGGATAATGCTGCCCTGAGGCATGTATATTATTGACGTCAGCTGATGAAGTGAGTGCGAGCGATTGAGGATTGTTCCTGACGTGACCTTACTGCGGTGGGAAAGTGCGTTTGGGTATAATATATATAACCTTTGGTTAGCTTCCGCCCAAATTGTTCATTCTGACGAAGGTCAAGCTTTTCACTCCACCTTAGACCTACAGTTTAACGTGGAATCCGAACCACACCCCACCAGCAGCCCAACGTCTTAACCACTAGGCCACCCAGGGTACCCATTTATCTACCAATCACTTTTTTTTCATTGTGTGGAAGGACGAACAGCTGGGTTTTGCTGCGCGCCGGCTGTCGTCACCGAGTCTCGAACCCGGGGCCGATGGATTCGTAGTCAGCGACGCTAACTACTACACCACTACTATATCAGTAGAGTAGCGTATGGTGGTTAACACGATCTTTTTCGTTTGGGGGCTAGCAGCGAATTTTAATGAAAATCGGTATACGAATGTAGTTTTGGTCACTGATTTCAAAAATAACTTTTTTTGGAGAAATGAAAAACAAACATGTTAGAGCACTTTAAATAATTAATGTGTTTTTGACGAAAATATCATGACTTAACCTAACCAATCGTCTCAAGGGCGTACAGTTGACCTAACCGGGCATTAATTTTTGATTTTTTTTCTGCTAGTTTTACAGATCTGCTGGGATCCTTCAAAAAATGTATTACAGTATTCCTAAAGTTGCACTTTTTACCGTTTGACCGACGCTTTTGGCAACGAAAGAACTGGGTATTTTTATCAAAGGAACAACCTTTCCCACACTTGAGCACTTTTTCATAAACAGTAGCAGTTTGTGACTCTGGCTAAATTTAACACAATCTTCTATAACTAGTTTAAGCTAGTTAAAACACATATTAATTATTTAATGTGTCTAACATGTTTGTTTTTCATTTCTCCAAAAAAAAGTTATTTTTGAAATCAGTGACCAAAACTACATTAGTATACCGATTTTCATTAAAATTCACTGCTAGCCCCCAAACGGGAAAGACCCGGTTAACAAAACAGGGTGTGCTGAATATTATAAAACAAGGTACCTAAAGCCTAAAATTTAAGTTATATATAATAAATGGCATGCGGTGGTACTATATTAGGGTGTTTTTATTATACAGGGGTGAAAACGCAATAACAAAGTTTTTGATTGCGAACGTTCTGTTTTATGAGGACGATCAAAAAAATGCTGTATGCAAAATTTCCTTCACATGAAACGATATTTAGAGGTTGCGCAAGTAACGTTTAAAAAAAAGATTATATACATTGTTTAGCTCACATTTTTTAGCAGTTAACATTACAAATTAGTTGTGCTACTGATGCTACTAATATCATATTTGTTTTACTAATGCAGTATATTTGTAATATACATATCATACAATTTGGTACATTACATTGGTAATATACAGGGTGTCCATAAATTATTCACCCCATTATAAGCCTTAATAAATTCGTTATTATACGAGCTATCTTAAAACGGTTTGCGGCAATTAATAACACAACTCAAGAAATTTTTGTTTTAATTCAGTAAACCTCCACGTGAGCCCCATTGGTAGCACGCAGAACATCAAGGCGATAGATGATTTCGTTCCAAACATTAAAAAGCATGTCTTGCGTGATGGAAGCTAATGTCTCTTCAATCCGGTGTCTTAATTCTGTGATGTTATTAACCTTCTTTGCATACACTCTGTCTTTTGTGTAGCCCCATAAAAAGAAATCCAGAGGCGTGATATCCGGGGAACGAGGAGGCCATGGAATGGCCCTATTCCATGGCCTCCTCGTTCCCGGATATCACGCCTCTGGATTTCTTTTTATGGGGCTACACAAAAGACAGAGTGTATGCAAAGAAGGTTAATAACATCACAGAATTAAGACACCGGATTGAAGAGACATTAGCTTCCATCACGCAAGACATGCTTTTTAATGTTTGGAACGAAATCATCTATCGCCTTGATGTTCTGCGTGCTACCAATGGGGCTCACGTGGAGGTTTACTGAATTAAAACAAAAATTTCTTGAGTTGTGTTATTTTTCATTGAGGAACCTCCGCACTTCTAATCCCGTGTGGCGGTGCCCCATCTTGCTGGAAGAACACACGGGGCTGCATATGCTGAAGCTGAGGTGCAGCATACCATTCAAGCATATCTAGGTAATTTGTAGCCTTCACAGTGTTCTCATGGAAGAAAAATGGTCCAATCACACGGTTATGGGAGAGAGCACACCAAACGTTTATCTTGGGACTGTTGCGTTCGTGTTCAATAAATTCATGCGGATTTTCTGATCCCCATATACGGCAATTGTGTCTGTTGACTTTACTAGACAGATGGAATGTCGCTTCATCACTGAAAACGACATTGTTCAAAAAATGCTCATCTTCATCAATACGGTCAAGAATGTCAACAGCAAACTGTACCCGTTTGGGTTTGTCATTTGGTAGAAGTTTCTGCAAGGTTTGCAATTTGTAGGCATAAAGTTTCAACCTCTTGTGAACCACTTTATGCACTGTTGAACGCGGTATTTGCAGTTCTCGGCTTGCTCGGCGGATGGATTTTGTAGGACTTCGGATAAACGCCTCCTGAATTCCTGCTATCTTATCTTCAGACACACTAGGCCTACCAGCTCCTTTCTGATGTAGCACACTGCCAGTTTCTTGAAATTGTTTCAGCCATCGCTTGAGTGATTGCTTTGTTGGTGGAGTTTTCTGATATTCCTCCCGAAAACGTCTCTGTACAGTAATTGGAGATTTGGTTTCCCACATCCACAGCACACACACATTGCTTTCTCCTTCACTGTCGCCATTGTGCCCCTAGTGGATGTTCTGTGAAATAAAGAAAAAAATTTCTTGAGTTGTGTTATTAATTGCCGCAAACCGTTTTAAGATAGCTCCTATAATAACGAATTTATTAAGGCTTATAGTGGGGTGAATAATTTATGGACACCCTGTAGATTATGTTTAGTATACATCTTTACTTGAAACTTTTTAAAAGCAAGTCGCTTTTAATGGCCTTTGGAAAAGCATTGCGGTGATCTTCAACTACTTGTAATAAATATTGTTGTTGCTCTTCATTTCTTGTTAGTGAAGTGTTAAGCTCCTGAATAAGAGCTACTCCTCTCTCTGCTAACTCATTCACAGGTTTTATATTAAGTACTGCCTTTCGGGCAACCTGAAAATCATTATCATCTTTCCAAGTGCTTCGATCTTTCTCTAGAAATGTAGAAGGTACATTAAGAATCAGAAACAAGTCATTGGTTCGAGCATTTACAAAGTCTCCCACTCTTAATTCCGTTATATTTGAGGTATCTGAAGTCATCATCCGACTGGATGGTTCTTCCGATCCAACTTTACAGGTGATTGCTTCAACCATTCTTCGCTTAGTGGAGTGGATAGGGGGAGGCGATGATCAAAAAAGTCATTCCGCCTAATACCTCACTAAAGTACCAAAGATGCTTGCTTAACGATGAAAGCGCAGCTGTTTTAACGTTTGGATTTTCATAATTTTGCAATGCTTTTAGAAGTCGTAGATCATTTTATGCAGCAAAAGTAGGAAGAGGGCACTCGACCCATGCTGTAACATAAAACTTACAAATAAATATATTTATTTCGCAAAGATTCATCCATAATTTGTTTGTGGTATGGAAGGAACTGCGAGTATTTGACGTGGATGGCAAAGAAAACTGCTCACGAAACATCCACATTTT
Source organism: Bathynomus jamesi (assembly GCA_023014485.1). Taxonomy (NCBI): domain Eukaryota; kingdom Metazoa; phylum Arthropoda; class Malacostraca; order Isopoda; family Cirolanidae; genus Bathynomus; species Bathynomus jamesi. The sequence goes on from JAJOZX010002192.1 coordinate 154,073, forward strand.
TAGTGAGTACAGTGATCTTGCGATCCAGTGTGCACGGTGAACTGGTCCCGGTGCCCGAAATCGAATGTCTTGCGGTGATACTCCTCCTAGAAAGATGATGACTAATTCTGGCAGTTCTTTGTAGTCATTTCGGGGCAATTGTTCTTGAATAGCCCTCTTTGCAACGCAAATTATCTTTTGCTTCCAGTCTTTAATCCTATTAAATATGGCATCATCATTAACACCCGTCGTATAATTATGGAGGCAAATGTTTGGCCAGTAGTCTCGAAAAGAGCTGAAAATTGTGATATTAGGCCCTTTTGACACATCATGCACAACCAAAGTGAATACTTTTTCAAGATCAGCTCGGGTATATGACGGCGGCATGCGATGTGAAGTACTTTTTTATTTAGCTCACGCTCTACTGAAGTGCAAACACCACCAAACGTTCCAGTATTCACTACAGTCGTATCAAAACAAAGTCCTTTTACCTGATCACGTAAGTTCCATTCGTCAACTGTTTCTATAATGATACAGGCCATTGCATCAGCCTTTAAGTTCGGTAGCTTCAGAATTGCGAGTAATTTGGTGCAATTTTCTCCAGATAAAAGAATGGGCAAGCGATCTACATTTTCCCTACCTATCAAATTTGGCATCATTTTCCCGTCCCAGTGCAACAGAAGAGGAACCCCAGGAGAAAATGAACGTCGGATTTCTTCAGCTAAGGGTCTTCCGATGCTTCATCCTCTACATCCTGATGGCACTGGGATTCAAAGAAAGTTCACGGACATTGGCTCCTGCCTGTTTAGCAAATGGAATAAGTATTTGGGTTGACCTTCTATCACTGATTCGTGTTCGGTCTAGAGCAGCTGCTACGTCCATAGTGATTCCAATGTTGCCTTTGCATCGTTTTGAGGGGGGTTTTGATGTCTTTGAAGTTGGATGAAAATCTCTCGCCTCTTCCTCATCTGTAAAATAGAATTATCACAAAGAATTATTCATTGTTTTCAAGGTAGTGGTTAATTAATTGATTAATTTATGCAAAAAAATATAATTTTTTTTTTTTAGTTAAGACCATTTTCATGAAGTTTAACATGTATACTTTCTAATTTTAATAAAAAAAATGCCTTAAAAATGCGTAAAAATTTTGTTGAAAGCATTTATATACATGCCGCGAGCATTCACTCAGTGTAATCTGACACCGCCCGTACGGCCAAATTCAGAATGCAGCGCTTACCAACATTTTTGCTAACTACTTTCGTATTTGTTATTTTTTCTATGGTTTTCCTTCGAAAATAGCATTTTCGATGAAAAAGAAGAAAACTGGTTTGGCAAAATTTGCGATAACTGTTATATTTGATTTCTGACGAATGTAATTCTATTAAAAGATAATGAAAACAGTTATTGAAAATTTGCTAATACATTATAATTGTAATTAATTCTCTACAAAATGGCTTTTAAATGGTTAAAATCGATAAATAAATAAAAAAATTTATGCGTTTCAAAATACCTGTCGAAGTGCTGCTGCTATGAGATACTAGGTGGATTGTCTCTTCACTAGCCTCTGTTCCTCTCTGCTTTTTCTCTTCTTTGACGTTCCTTCTCCCCTCGCTCTACACGCCTTTCCTCCTTTTATGCTAGCTGAATGTCTATACCTGTCATAAGACCTCGCCGCTCTGGTTCCCGCTGAGCAATCAAGAAGTCTTTGTCTTCTTGTATAGATATTAGGTTCATGGTTTGTTTGTGAGCGATGTCAGAGAGATTGGGCAAGTTGTCTTGAAACTCTTTTCTTTGTTTCAGATCAGTATCGGATTCCCTAGCGATGATTTTCTTGAGGTTTTGCCATTTCGAGTGAATCTTTTCGAGCTTTTTATTCACATCTCGCTCGTATGACGTAGGGATTCTTGCTTTATTCCATACATCAAGGATCAAATTTCTTCTTATCTTAATATTCTCCTTCAATGTTTTTTTCTCAACATTATGATGATAGAAAAGAAGAGAGAAGCTATCACCTATCGATGAAAGTTTACTTTGAGGGAGTTCAGGTTTAGGCTGCCCAACGAGCCAAACTTCTTTTTTTTTTACGAGTAGCTGGTTTAACTGTTTTGGACATTATTATTTCATTAACAAAAAAAGCCTGAAATAAAAACAAATAGATGAATAAACAACTCCAGAAATATACACAAACAACTTCTGTAGTGAACAATTTTGCAGATGCAAGCAGCACTGACGATAACAGGTTTGTGCTGATTAGGACAGAGTGACAGTGTTGATACGCCAGAAGGGAAATTTTACTACTTCGACTTATTCAAGCGATTCCAACAAAAGTGGGCTTCCATCGACATGATAAGCTGGAACAGCGACGGACGACAAAAAAGCCAGCTCAAAAGTTTTCAGTGGAAAAAGGAAATCATTGAATTGGCATTGAGTCATTGAACTGAACTGAATTAAATTAGAAAACCCTCCAAGAACGCCACCCAAGGGATGACTATCAAGAACTCCTGAAGCTCACCACGATGTTTCTTGGAAAGATGCCACTTTGTGGGAAGAGGATCATACGGCCAGGCGCTGTACATCTTGCACGCTGGATGGCCAAGCTAATTTACATGTTCAAGATCTTTCTCTTTCAGTCGCAGTATCGCTGACCGCGCGTGGAGAAACAGCATTGAGAGAATTCAGGATCTTCGTCGCTAAGGTTTATTTGAAAGCTCGGTTTCAATATCCTCCGGCCACTATGACTCCTGCAAATGACCTGGGCCTCCTCCAGGCCATCAAGAAATAGCTAAACGCTTCTGTCGTTTGATAGTGCTGCTTTTGGGAACCACTTGTGGTACCTAAGCGAGCAGCTGGTGGGACTCGCATTTTTCGATGAGCGCTTGATCGTGGAAACCAGGATGATGGTCGCTGCCCTCAGCAATAAAGGAGCCGAAGATCCTTCACACAGGACTCAGGTGGATGAAGTAGAGGAGAAGGATCTGTTGTCATTCCTAATGGCTAACTCGCGGCAGCTGTTCACCATTCTGGGCTTGGATAACTCCTTTCTTGGGGCTGCGGACCCGGAGACCTTGCCGGAGCGTCCGGGTTATCAAAAGGCTCTTTGAGTTGTTAGGAGCCTAAAGATAGTCAACGACCAGGGAGAGCGCGGAGTCGCTCTGATCCAAGACTACACCAGCTGTGAGGAGCAGAAGCAGTATCTGTTCCAATTTGTGGAAGCTCACCGGCGGAAGTTCCCAGATACAAGGAAAGAAACGCTGGTTGAGGATCTTGAAAATCAGACCTGGTGAGAATGAGTGGTTTGCAGCCATGACATCTCCTTCCTTTGAGAGGCTGAGACTTGAGTGGAAATGAACTTGATGTCACTTCCCTCCGGGTCGACAGTAAAACTTTTGTCATTCTGCGCAACTCCAGATTAGTTTTAAATTTTCCCCAAATATGCACAATGCAGTTTCTGTAAGAAAAGAACAAAAATCCGGGTTCCGAGTGAAGAAATTAAGTAATTAAGTTGGATTTTAAGAACCACCCTAATAAATGAATAAATAAATCACATATTATTATTATTATTATTATATACCTTCTCGTTAACCTCGTTCAGGTTCCGTGTGTTGGTCTCTCTTCACACGAAGGTCAAGCTGGTGGCCCCGCCTGTAGGTCTGGCTTGGTGGAGGAGCGAGTTGCTCTCTTGCGCTCTACACTGCACATAGCCAGGTACACCCGGCTCATCTGCTACCGTCCTGAGCCAGGCATCTAGTCTTCTCTTGAAGACTTCAACTTTGACCCCTGTAACGTTTCTGAGGTTCTTTCAGGGCCGGCGCCAGGGTATTCAGCGCCCTAGGCGAGCCCTTCAATGTGTGCCCCCGCCCAATAAGTTTTGATAAGGTAATGTAGGAACTCTTTTAGCTACTATATTGTTTCTGCAACTCGAAAAACCGTTGATAACATGCACATTTTCATCTTGTGGCTTCATATTTTCATTCATGCAAATAATTCCATATAATTATTCTCACAGAAAGTCAGTGAATAAAATGTCAATAAAACACAAATTTCTGTTAATAATATAATATGTATAATAATAATATCTTCTACAATTTACCTCTTTCGAGGCATGAGAGAACTGTATTATTTGCCTTGTAATAAAACAGTTTCTTCAAAACACCTTGTAAACTTATTTTTAGAACAACCCTCGTGTATACAGTATACACATATATATATTTTCCATACTCAATAAAATAATTACCCTATTACAAGAACACTACCCTGTACATATTTATTATTTTGCATATACTATAGTATATAAAAATTAAGTGTGGGTTCAAAAGCGTATTATTTTCACCCAATCATATGCTTCTAAATCTCCCACTAATCAGCACCCAAAACTTCACCAATGAGTTTCCAACATATATATTATACATATATATCATATATATAGCCATATACGAACACTGACAAACTTTCCCCAACTGTACATAATACAAAATTTCATTTTTAGAAAAGTATTGATAAATATGATGAAATACTGTATTTGTCTCCCTCAAATTTAGTCTCTCAAAATTTTAGTATCTTACTTTTAATATTTATTAGGGCTACAATCTACACAATTTTATACTCACTGCATTCTTAAATTTACACTCATCAGATTTAATTTAATTTACAACCATCACCTTGTAAATTTTTTAATCTGTTTTTAGGCAATCCTAATTCCATTATAGACTGAAGTTGGCAGATAACTAGCCAGTAAAATACATATTTCTTCAACAAGAAATTTCATCAACACTAAGCCTAACCTAACAGAGTCCAGCCTAACATAATCTATGCTAAGTAAACATAACCTTACCAAATCAAGTAAATATCTACAAATAAATTTTAATTGGTATTTCAGTTTTACTTATACTTTTTCAAATTAAAGAGTTTAACCCACAAGTATGAAGTTGTCTGTCATTTCCTTTACAATGCCATACTCTATTTCTCATTTTCCTTCTGCTGTCTTCTTGTATAGTTTTCTTAATTGATGGTTAAACTTTAGTTCCAAACCATTTTTTCTCACATCCTCCACTCTTCCAAGCATTCACCTCTATATTTATTTTGAAGTAGAGTTCCTCGCATTTTGTTCTGCCTATGATCAACCATTCTGCAGCTGATTTTGAATTACTTGGTTCAATGCTACAGCATAAAAACTGGCTGCTTTACACTGATTCAAAAGTTTGCACAGAATGTCTGATTTGGGGATTTTGAACTTAGAAAATTTAGACAGTTGTTCTCAAACATCCACATTTCTCACTTATTTTTTCCATTTTCTGCTTATTTATATTCTCCTCTTATCACTTCACTCCAATGCACATTATTATTATTATTATGACCCAGCTGTAGACCATGACAAAGCGCCTTTCAATATCTCTCAATCTCTTCTTTTGATAAGTCTTTTGACTTCATTTTCTGACTTAGGAGCTTCTGTTGCAGTGTCCTAAGAATCTCCACAAATAACTAGTTCTAAATTTTGGTTTAATAATCTTTGTGCTGAATTTCCTATTCCTACACTGTTCCCTAAAAGCCTTTGTTGAAACTGCTCTGTTGTTCTGGTGTTACATTTGTTTTCTTTATCTTTTTCGAAAGTCTTCAAGCTAGAGAATGTCTTAGATGTTTGTTTTGAATTGTACAAAAGATGCAATCTGAATATTTTAGGGTTTAACTTTTTTTTAATCATCTATTTTGAGATTTGAACCTCATTCCCAGATCTAATAAACCTCAGCCATTGGCAGGCGACAAAGTTTTTTTCATTTGTATCCCAGTACACTTTGAGCATTGAGATGCTGTGCCTCAGTACTCCCTTTACCAGTTCCCATGTTGTAATTTTAATGGGTAATTGGTCCAGGTACAGTTGTGTCAATTTTTTGATTGCTGATGTTGCTCCGATGATCATGGGTAAAACCTATGTATCCTCCTGCCACATCAGATGAATCTCGTACCTTAAGTTCTTGGTATTTTAGATATTTTACTCTTTCACTCTGCAAATGATATGTCTCCTGGTACTTTAACTTCTATTTCCCACTTCTTTTGTAACTCAACTATATCTAGTCTCACTTGTATGTCCAAGACCATTGGTATTTCGCAGTCATATAGTATTTTCACTTGTTCATTGTCTTTTATTCTAGTCAGTGTTTCCAATGTACCAGTACCTTTCCTGTTGTTTGGATTACAACAATGTTTGCACAATCTGAAATGAATCAGTTGGCATATCACAATATGCCTCTCCAAATACTTCGCACTTTCCAACAGTACTTTCAATAGAATGATAGAATGTGGCTTACACTTTCTGGTCTTTTCTTACAGTCTACAAAGCTCTGATCCTTCAGATCTTTCAACATTAGTTTTAAACTAGTTTGTTCTTAATCCTGGGTCTTTGCTACCACTACTATTCTCTCCTCTTCCACCCTAAGAAATCTATTTTTTAGGCACTTGATAGTCCTTGCTTTGTCTATGTATGGGGCATTATGTCCTTTTTATAATGCCTACTGTACCTATGATCCTCCCACCTGTTTTCTGTCTCAGTTCCGTATGCATCCTTTTTATACTTTTAATTTTTTCTCACAATGTTTCACCTTGCAGGTTAGTTGGTACATCTTGTTCCATTCCCAAAACCTCCTTGCAGTCATGGGCCTTTATTGTAAAAGAGGTGGTGGTTGTATTTTCCTTCTCTGTGCACTGAATCCAGTTCATTATTGATTGTTGAATTTCTAATATAATGACTCATTCTTGTTATTGCTGCTTTGTGGGCTTGGTTTCATTTTACTTTTCATGGAATATAAAGACTTGGTGTACATTGGATTTTGTATGACTTTATGTGCAAGCATTAATTTTCTTTATTGATATCTTATTTACTCGCCTCCCCTTCATACCAGTCAATTATGCTAAAGATATGAGAGATGTTTATTACTCTTATTTTATTTGTTATTTAATGTAGACTAACATTAATTACAATCTTCTTATAAATTCTTTACTTAGTTTTTCTTTCACCTTTTTATTTTCCATTTTCTCTGACATTTTCATTTATACGTGGCATTTGGTTAAAGTTCTTGTATTTCTTGGTCAGTTGCTATGGAGTGAATTATTAAATGCTTTCAAGACCAAACTTAGATGCTGCATACAGGTTTTTTTTTCCCACAATCAAATTGCTTTTTTTCTTGCTTCATTTTTAAACATTTTTTTTCCAACTGTATCATCAAAGTTTCTATTTGGAAATGAAAGGATGAAAATTACTGCCAAGGGCCCTTTTCATGATGGATACAGTTTCTTTAATAGCTCCTATTTGGACCTCATTTTGACTGGTATGGGCTCATTGCTTCTAGTACAGTGGGTATTACACTATCTCATCCAATGCCCATGTTCTTTTTACGTTATTTTTCAGCTTTAATATTTTGACCATTTCCCTCTCTGCCACACTGTTAATCCCAAAATTCATTAGTACACTTGCATCTATTATCATGGTTCTTTTGTTTTTCTTTCTCAGCTTATAATGTCAGATTTACTTGCTTTGTTTTCTATGGTTGATTCCACTGGACGCATTTCTATCCTAAAAAACTGTAAGCCTGTTCCCATTGTTAGCTGTGGTAAATGTTTACAAGAATGTTTCCTAACTTCAGTATTGTATTTCTTGCATGTTTTTTAATGGATAAGTCAACAAATATCATTGTTTACTGGTGTAGTAGCCATCTCCTAAAAATGCCCAACAAACAGACACTTTCACTTTTTATTTCATATTGGTAAAAGAAACACTTGTCAGTGACTGACAATCCTGTTATTTCAAAAGCCATTTGCGCATAAAGTCCGATCTTGTGTACTAACTAACATTTTTACTGTCAAAGCATAGTATTCCTCTTCTCAATCACTCCAGGGATCTCTCTATAAATGTATTCTTTTTCTAATTTTTTAACAAACCTGTCTGTCATCACATTCTGCTTTTCATCAGTAAGTATTTCTTTCAGTTTTCCTTACTATTATTGTGGCCATCATATCTGGATTTTCAATGTCTGCAATGCTATTGTTTTCTGAGAAATGCTCAGCTAGTTTGGCAATGAATGTCTGCTGTCCGTGGTTGGTGTCATGATGCCTTACTATTTGCAAGTACTCAGTAGTAATCTCTGGATACAGACTAATTCTGACAATGAGTGACCAGTGGAAGTGGGAGATTTCATTTTCTCCTAATGAAGTGGTATATTCTACTAAAAGAGTGCTTCTTTTTACAAAGGAATTTATTTGTCAATATTTCTCTTGTTTTTGGACCCATCTTATTTATCTTGATCCAAGACCAATTAAAAATCCTAAAACTGTGATGTACTGCAATCTGGTTTATCACTGTTATTTTGTTCTTCATAGTTCTGCTTTACAAATCCTTTTTAACCTTCTAATGTACTCTTTGGAAATTTTCTATCTCATTTTTTCATGTTCAGTAATGGTGTTTTTTTCTATTCTCAAGTACTTATATGCATCCTCCCCCAAGTCTCCAAACACAACAATTTCCCTAAGTGCCATGTTCTCTGTCCTCACTTTTTCTGCACACTATTTAGTAAATGATGGAGATTTGCCTCCATGCTGGTAAAGTTTTAAATTGTCTATAAACAGCAAATTATTTCTTGTGTGAATTCTTTTATGTCTTTTGCTCTCCTCGACCTTGTGTGAGCAAGCAAGCGAGCATTGACATTGGCTCACCACTAACAACATTAACTGTAGAACTTTGTGATGCACTGTAGGAGCATTTCCCACATTTAAAAGGCTTCTCTCTTGGTTTATACTCTTTATTGTATTTTTATAATTGGAAGTGGGGGGCTTCCACCCAAAGCCAAACACTTCAACTATATCTGAACTTGTCCTAGCATTTGTTTAATGAGGGTTACCATTCCTTTTAATGCCCCTGTTTGGCTTTCTATGGCCTGGGGCTGTCCTGGGATTGAGTTCAGGTAAGTTGCTAGGTTGATTTTCATCATACCTGTTGCCCCAACTATGATGGGGAGAATGGCAGCTTCTTTCAATCTCCAGTTTCTCTTTATGTCATATATGAGTGCCTGGTATTTGGTAATTTTCTCCCTTTCCACTCTATTAAGGCCATAGTCATTTGGGACAGTAACCTCAATAAGTAAGGCACTCCTTTCCCTCTTGTCCCACACTACTATGTCTGGTTTTACTGCGGAATTGTCTATAAAAGTGGCTGTTGGAATTATTGTCATAGTATATAGTATAATGGTTGTTTCCAGTAATTGGTGCAGGGGTGTGGTCCCATACATTTTTATTACATTCTAATTCTAATGCCATCATGATCTTCAGTGGATATATTTGCAAATTTTATTGTGTCTAGCTGGATAATAACCCTCTGCCAGGAGCACCCTGCAGCCTGATATTAGATGGCCAACACTTTCTACCTCAACATGACAGAATCTACACCTATCATTATTACTTATTCCAGCCATTTTTTTAAATGCATTTCTTAGGAGTGCAAGATCTTGGTCACCCATTATTAGTTGCTCTCCGTCATATTGCAGAACTCCTCTCCTTAACCATTCCAATGATCCTTCTTTGTTGATATAATCCTTCTGTAATTCTTGATAATATTTTCCAGCTCTTTGATGTTGTTCCCATTCTTCTGCATGCTTGGCCTGTTGTTCTTGAACAAATCTTTTGCGACTTTTCCTAGCTATTAAGGTGGCTGGTACTCTTTCAGTTTCCACTTCTTCTGTCATATTATTGCCTCCAAAGTGCTGGGCCAGTTTGGTTATGGAAGTATGTTGCGTTACCCTTGTGTTATGGTGCTCATGGACCAGAGCTATTGTAGGACTACTCGAACTTTTCAGATACTGCCCAATGCTGATGATCGGTGCAGCTGGTTAACCTCAGTCAATCCCATTCCTCCCAGTTTTCTTGGTAGGTACAATCTGAGAAGACACTGGTTCCAGTATGTTGTTCTATTTAGAGAGAGGATTTTTCTGGTCTTAACATCTGGGTCATTCTCTGTCAGATCAACCAAAAAAAATTGAAATTAACACCCTCATTTCTCATATTTTGCTGAAATTTGGTTTATAGGGAGTTTGTGAGCCCTGAATCCATTTCTGAAATTATAAGGTCAATCCGACTAATGGTTCAAGAGATATGACCTCGGGCAATTTGAGGTCACTCGCGAGGTTACTAACATTTGGCGAGCCATAACTTGGGTAATAATTGTCATAATTATATAAAAGCATATATATTTAGAATCAGAAAATGACAAGGAATCCAAATATGCAAGTTTTAGAACTCTAGGTTGAAAAATAAAAAAGTTACACTGTAACCAAAATTTGAGGTCACGATTTGACCTCTGGGGTATCAAATGAGAATTTTTTTTTAAATGTAAAAAATGAAGGCATAGGCTATTAGAATCAGCAAAAAAAAGTTTGTTTATGTTAGTATTTTTCATGCAACTAACATATAAGTGAACACCATATTCATAAGTTGTGCGTCAATTCTACCTATTTTTTCACACTTAAGCTCATAATTTGACCTATAGAAATTAAAATTACATTTTTTATAGATATAAAAAACAAAGTCAGAGTTCTTGACTAATAGAAACAATCATAAAAAGTTTATGTTGGTACTTTTCATGTAACTAACTTATAAGTGAACACCATATTTATAAATTACTTGTCATTTCAAGGAATTTTTATATCTTAGCTATCAATTTGACCTCAAGCTCCGAGAATTTAATAAAAATTGTATTTCACTGCTAATCTACACTGGCAATAATAGTTATAATAGTGAAAGGGGAAGACTAAGCTCACATGTAGCCTAAACAAACCTGTTGAAACATGTTGCTACTTGTCTAAGTGCAGAATCAACACAGATAGTTGCAAAATTCCTTGTCTACAGGTTAGTACAGTTCCAGCCAGCACTGCGGGTGGCTGGTGGATATGGTGTTTTAATGAGCCTCAGAGACTATCAAGGCCTAAAATATTAAGTGTGTATAGCTATATATTTTCTAAAAAATATATATTACCTAATTGTAAATCCTATATCTTTACAGATCAAAATACAATGGTTCGGCACTTGAAATACTGCCAGGACCCTATTCAAAAACACAAGAAACGCATAACAATCAATCTTAGAAAAGTGACTGATGTACTTGTTGAAAAATGTGCTGGAAGAGTGAAAAAACTCATTGTTGTGTGTGAACTGCTGGACACTGATAATGAAAAACCCCACTATACTTAGTACCACTGAAAACAACCAGTCTGAGCAGGATTCAAATGAATCATCTACTATCAGTGGCTTGAGTAACATCTCTTCAATTCAAGATCTGGACAATGACAGTGATTGCTTGATAAAGGAAAATCCTTCAACTTCAGTTGAACCAGTTCTAGCATTTCTGGACCAAACACCAGTTAAAAAAGTAAGTAATAAATTAATATAATAACTTATACTTTACTACAAGGTCTGTTTGATCTACTATATAGCCAATTATATAGCATTTAAGGTACTATAATTAATATTTAATTACTAATATTCAGGTGTGTGAAACCTTTTTTTCTGTTCTTTTCAGAAGGGCTGTCATTAAGCCAGAAAAAGCGCAAGGCTTGTGGTAAGCTATCATCTGCTCAAACACCTGAAGGAGAGGCTAGAACTCAGTTATGGTGTTCAAATTACTGAGGAGGTAAGTGATACTTCAAAACCTGAAACTAAATCTGAAAAACATCTAGACAAATTAATGAATGAATTGAAACAGTCATTCCTGGAGAGCAAATGTCACCATCACAAACTACAAATATTGACACTCTCACCATACACAATTGAAAAAACAGCTAGTTTCTTTCAAACTACAACATACATGGTGAAAAGAAGCCGTTCACTTAAATCAGAACATGGAATCCTTCCGAAGATTCCACTAATGAGCAAAGGAAAAGTGATATCTGAAGAACACAAAGATATAGTTAGAAGATTCTATGAGTCAGAAGAGGTTAGTCGTATGTGTCCTGGCCAAAAGGATTGCGTGAAAGTTATCAGTGCTGAAGGTGCAATGAAGGTGCAAAAATGATTGGTCCTCGGGAATTTAAGAGAGATGTTTGAACTATATAAAAATGATGAAAAGAATCCCAAAATAGGATTTTCCACATTTGCAAAATTACGGCCATCATATTGTGTGCTTGCCGGTAGTGGTGGGACTCATTCTGTCTGTGTCTGCACATACCATCAAAATCCAAAATTGCAGCTGGCTGCATTGGGAGAAAGAGGTCTTTCATACAAGGATCTTATGGATTACAGTGTCTGCAGTACAGAAAGAGAGACTTGCATGATGCAACTTTGCAATGATTGCCCAAGAGAAGAGGGTGTCCTGGATTTTCTTGAGTTACTTGACAGTGTGAAATCAGCTCCAAATGAAATATCTTACAAGCAATGGGTGACTGTTGACCGTTGTACAATGGTTGATAAGGTGGAGCCACTTCATGAATACTTATCATCCCTAAGCATGAAAATATCCCGCATGGTTCGTCATCACTTTGTTGCTCAGCAACAATCACAGTACTTCAAGCAGTTGAAAGAAACACTACCACCTCAGAGCGAGGTAGTTATAGTAGGTGATTTCTCTGAGAATTATTCTTTCATTGTCCAGGATGCTGCCCAAGGGTTTCACTGGGACAATTCACAGTGTACAGTTCACCCTTTTGTCATCTATTATAGATCATCTGCAGACCAGGAACTTAGCCATTTTAGTGTCTGTTTCTTATCTGCATCACTAAAACACAACACTATAATGGTTTACTCATTCATATTGAAGCTTATGACATATGTTAAATTCAGATGCCCACAATTGAAGAAGGTGCACTATTTCTCAGATGGATGTGCTGGCCAATATAAGAACAGATACAACTTCACAAATCTCTGTTACCATGAAGAGGATTTTGGTCTGTCTTGTGAATGGCACTTCTTTGCTACATCCCATGGCAAAAATGCATGTGATGGGATTGGAGGAACAGTGAAAAGAGCTACTGCTCGTGCCAGTTTGCAGAGAACTACAGAGAGGCAAATTCTTACACCAGAACACATGTTTCAGTTTTGTGAAGAAAACTTGAGCAAGAAGATAAATTTTTTCTTTGTAACTACAGCTGATTTGAAAGATGCAGAAGAACGGTTGGAACATCGATTCAAGGATAGTAGGGCTATTCCTGGAACTCAGAAATATCATAGATTTGTTCCCCTAAACAAGGAAGAACTGATGGTGTATCCCATTTCAAGTGGCATTGGAGAAAAGAAAAGAATAAGGAAAAGTCATTTTACTAATGAACCTGCAATGCTTGGTAACCTAAAATGTGTCAAACCAGGAGAGTATGTTGGCTGCATTTATGACATGCAAGTTTGGTATGGAATTGTGGAGGAATATTGTGAAGAGTTTGATGATTTCACTGTGAACTTTCTACATCCCTCTGGGTCATCAGGATCAAGTGCATATTATTATCCATCAAACAAGGATTCATGTGCAGTGCCAGGACATCATATATTAACTGTAATGAGTTGTCCTACCCTAAGAGGAGGCAGCAGAATTCAATACATTTTTCCACAAAAAGAAATTGATGAGAGCATCGAGCATGCAAAAATTGTATTAGGCTAGCACATGAATCCTCTAAGTAGGTCTTCCCCTTTCACTATTATAACTATTATTGCCAGTGTAGATTAGCAGTGAAATACAATTTTACATTTTTTGCCTTTGTTTTTATATCTATAAAAAAATGTAATTTTAATTTCTATAGGTCAAATTATGAGCTTAAGTGTGAAAAAATAGGTAGAATTGACGCACAACTTATGAATATGGTGTTCACTTATATGTTAGTTACATGAAAAATACTAACATAAACAAACTTTTTTTTGCTGATTCTAATAGCCAATGCCTATGCCTTCATTTTTTACATTTAAAAAAAAAATTCTCATTTGATACCCCAGAGGTCAAATCGTGACCTCAAATTTTGGTTACAGTGTAACTTTTTTATTTTTCAACCTAGAGTTCTAAAACTTGCATATTTGGATTCCTTGTCGTTTTCTGATTCTAAATATATATACTTTTATATAATTGTGACCATTATTACCCAAGTTATGGGTCGCCAAATGTTAGTGACCTCGCAAGTGACCTCAAATTTCCCGAGGTCATATCTCTTGAACCATTGGTCGGATTGACCTTATAATTTCAGAAATGGATTCAGGGCCCACAAACTCCCTATAAACCAAATTTCAGCAAAATCTGAGAGATGAGGGTGTTAGGCACTGGTTGATCTGACAGAGAATGACCCATCTAGTTTATTTAGTTCTGATTGTGGCCAGTCTATGATCCCTACACTATAATTGATAACAGGGATGGCAAGTTGGTTTATAGCTGTTATTTTGTTCTTTGATGTAAGTTGGGTCTTGCAGATCTTTTTCAGTCTTCGTACATACTCTCCACTGATTTTCCCTCGCATTTGCTGGTGTTCTATATTTCCACTTTCTTCTATCCCAAGGTATTTGTATGAACTATCCTCTTCCAAGTCCTTAATCTCAGTGTCTCTTCCTAAACTGATGTTATGGGTTTGTATTTTCCTGCCCCCTCTAAGTGTACACTTAGCACATTTGTCCAATCCAAACTTCATTTTGATGTCACCAGAGAAAGTATGGACGATCCTTAATAGGCATTCCAGGTTTTGGTCAGAGTGCGTACAGCTTCAAGCCATCCATAAACAGTAGATGGCTAAGTACACTATCAGGATTTCTTCGCCTAGTTTGACTGAGGTTGTAGCCCTTGTTATTATTGCTAAGTAGTTTGCTAAGGGGGTCCAGGATGAGGCAGAATAGCAAGGGTGATAAGCTGTCCCCCTGGAATATACCCCTCATAATCTTAACATGGGGAATTGATATTTTCCCATTTTCATGGGTAAGACTGATATTTGTTTGCCATTTTGTAATCTGGTTCGTTAAAGTGCTAATAATGGTAGGGCAGATTTTGTACAGTTTAAGGCATTCCAAAATCCACAAGTGTGGGACACTATCAAATGCCTTCTGATAGTCTATCCATGCCATACTAAGGTTTTTGTCTCTCTTCTTGCAGTCTTCAACGATAGTTTTGTTGATGAGCAGCTGATCCTTTGTGCCTAAGCAGTTTCTTCTACATCCTTTCTGTTCTTTTTCCAGATAGTCTCCAGCATCTAGGTGTTCATATATACTGTCTGCAATTAGGCCTGTAAAAAGTTTATAGGTGGTGGTGAGACAGCAGAGTGGGTGGTATTTATTTGGGAGATTTGTCTCGCGAGTCTTAGGGATGAGGGTTGTCTCCCCACTTTAAGCCATTCTGGTGTTTCTTCTACTCCCTGCAAAATTCTGTGAAAAGTGGCAGTATAATGGTGGTGTAATGCCGTGACCTATTTCAGCCAGAAATTTGGGAGCTTGTCTAGGCCAGGTTTTTTAAAGTTGGAGAATTTTGCCAGTTTCCTTCTTATCTTGTCTTCCGTTATAAATAACTCCTCCATTTCTGGTTTACCCTCATTTGCCACCCTGATGGTCTCTATCCAGGCAGCATCCTATTATGCTGTTCAGGGGTTTCAAAGAGGGGTTTCCAGTATGCCTCCAACTGGGTTTGATCTGGGCTTGATCTTTTGCTCTCCTCGACCTTGTGTGAGCAAGCGAGCGAGCATTGACATTGGCTCACCACAAACAACATTAACTGTAGAACTTTGTGATGCACTACTGGAGTATTCCCTCACACATTGAAAACTTTTTTCTCCATCAGTTCTGTGAGTTCTCATATGAATTTTAAGTGCAAAATTTGTTGTTGCACTATAGGAGCACTTCCCACATTTAAAAGGTTTTTCTCCAGTATGAGTTCTCTCATGTTTTTTAAGTGCAGAACTTTGTGATGCACTGTAGGAGCATTTCCCACATTTAAAAGGCTTCTCTCCAGTATGAATTCTTTTATGTCTTTTAAGGTCACAACTTTGTGATGCAGTGTAGGAGCATTTCCCACATTTAAAAGGTTTTTCTCCAGTATGAGTTCTCTCATGCCTTTCAAGTGCAGAACTTTGTGATGCACTGAAGGAGCATTTCCCACATTTAAAAGGCTTTTCTCCAGTATGAGTTCTCTCATGAATTTTAAGTGCAAAATTTGTTGTTGCACTATAGGAGCACTTCCCACATTTAAAAGGTTTTTCTCCAGTATGAGTTCTCTCATGTTTTTTAAGTGCAGAACTTTGTGATGCAGTGTAGGAGCATTTCCCACATTTAAAAGGTTTCTCTCCAGTATGAATTCTTTTATGTCTTTTAAGGTCAGAACTTTGTGATGCACTGTAGGAGCATTTCCCACATTTAAAAGGCTTTTCTCCAGTGTGAATTCTTAGGTGAATCCTAAGATTTTTTTTTATCTTTGTTTGGTATGAGCAAACTGCACACTTAAGTATGTTCTTTTGTACAGTTTTATGGTACTTTTCATTGTCATCATTAGTTAAATCACTGGCATCATTTGCAACAAAGGCAAACATACTTTCTGGTTGTTCATCATCAGCCAAAGGCTTCTTCTTCTCAGAGTCTGACTTTGCTGTTACTGCTAAGTTCTGCTTGGAATATCTCTGGAAATAAAATAGAAAACTAATGAATTGCTTTACGCAATAAAAGATCAATTAATCTTAGTGTTAAAGGCATAGCATTCCATATGGAATTTTTGTTATTCAACCTATGGTGAAACCATTGACCCAAAACACACACAACTGCCTATTAAAATGATTATTCATTCATTTTAGTAAGCTAAACATTTTTTAGTTACATATCTAGGTGGATAGTTTTGCAGAACAAGTAACTATGGATAATGCTTAGAATGTATGATAAACATAATATTGTTATAAAATTTTAATTTAAACCAGAGTTTATGGTGCATGCCACTTTGAAAAATAGAAATTTGTGCAAAGTTATTTTTAAAGGAGAGAATGCATTTATAGAATGATTAGCTCACAGAGTTTAAGGGATAAGGCAAATCTAATAGCTGTAAATAACACATATATATCAATGTCTTATCTGAAAGGCATATTTCAGTCTTAGTCTAATTTGTGGGTGTTTACACTTTCTATCTCTGAATGTAGAATAACAGCAATGAACAATTTCAATCTACAGATATTTTGAAAACATACAGCTAACCTGATTAATATACATTTCTTTACAATGAAAATAAGGAACCTCAACTTACAAACAAATTTCTTGGTTGAGTGAAGTTTTTTGACATTTAGGCATCCATACTTAGTTATGAAGAGATGCTTGCACCAACTTTTACAGTTTAGAAAAGGAGAGGATGTTTTAAAGAGTATAAATTGTTTGTTAAATCTTTCAGTTTTTCCCATAATTTCTGCTGAAGTTTAATTAAAATGTATTTTAATCAGTATTCTTAGAGATACAGTAGTATTGCTGCTAACAGGTACACATTTTGCATATCTGCTACATATTTTAAGGTGGCAATACACAGATATGGTTTTCATGATCAGCGATATGCAAAAACAATATTTTGGGGTTAAAAATTAAAAAAAATCAATTAGAAAAAAAGACTGATTCCTCGTGGTATGTATTTCCCATAGGAAGATGTCTGGACACAACACATTTATTCAAATATTGAGGGCATAATGACTTTGATGTCATCAACCAGATGAAACTAAAATTAATATTACTGCATAGAGATTTAGTACCATAAAAAATATTTGTTTATGTAAAACAATAGTACATATACACTTGGATGGTCCTTAGCTGTATAAAGGAAAATTCAAGTTGCAAAATTTAACTGCACTTCTCCCAGATTTCATTAGAAATATCAAAAAAATGGTCAGAGACAAAATTTCACATGAATCAGAGAATATTTACTGGTGCCAAAAGTTTTGGGGTCAGAATTACCTCTTTACTAAATTCCATAAAAATCTGAGTTGGAAGAATATTAAGTTGAAAAAATTTTATTGACTTATCACAGAATACCCCACATGCTCTTTGAATGGGTCAGTTATTACTGCTTTTGAAAATGAAAATGAAAAGGTTTATTGGCAGACTATAGTCCATATGACAACTATTATTAATGCAATGGCAGTTCATATACTAAGGATAGAAGTACATACAATTGATTAGAAATAATACTGTAATGTTGAAGTTAAGTGGAGCTACAGACAGACATTTTCGTACCAAGAAGTCCATAGCTTAGAGCAGGGGTCCCCAACCCTGTGCCCGCGAGCACCATGGTGCCCACCGACCCGTTTGCGTGTGCCCACCACTGACTGACTACGATTGATAAGTTTTTATTTAAATTTTTAATAAAATGTTAAGCATGTTACATATTTTAAATATTTAGTTACTAAATATTTAAAATATGTAACATACTTAACATTTTATTAAATTTTAGTAGTTAATTACAGAAACAGATGCTCATTTATTTGAAAATAATTATTTCTTTATAAATAAATTAAGTTATCATTTTCATAATTTTTTTAAGATCTTAGTTAGCCCATCCTTGTTTTTTTTGTGTATTATGTTCATTATTTTACATATGAATTAAATTTTTTTTTGTGTATTATGTTCATTATTTTACATAGGAATTAAATGTTTTTTTTTGTGTATTACGTTCATTATTTTACATAGGAATTAAATGTTTTTTTTTGTGTATTACGTTCATTATTTTACATAGGAATTAAATGGTTTTTTTTTGTATTATGTTCATTATTAAGTCCAACTATAAATTTGCATTGAAAAAATAAATGGTGCCCGCCACACTACCGGTAGTCTTGAATGTGCTCTTCGGCACAAAAAGGTTGGGGACCCCTGGCTTAGAGGATAAATGGCAGGACTCATGGATAGCTTGGATGATCGGGTTGGTTGATTTTTTAATTCTTTGCATTAGACTGTATTGAGCACATCTTGTAACCTCCGGGAAGCTTGGGACATTGCAGGTAGCAAACATTTGCGAAGCTGAGCATCTCGGGGGTAATTTATGTAAGTCTAAAAGACCTGTTGTACAGCAAATTTAGGGCTCTGCCAGAACCTTTTTTATAATTCACCCACAGTTGCTGTCCATATATATTACTGCAGAAAAAATGAAAAAGTGTCTTTAGCTTCACTTGTACAGAATCGAAAGTTCCTTATGGTCATATTCGCTTTAGCACACAGGCTTCGAGATTGTTTTCTTATATCCGAGTCATCACTCAAGGAGTTGGTAATAGTTTGACCCAAATACTTAAACTCTTGTACTTCCTCAATTACCTCACCATTCATTTTAAACCTTATATCAGCTGGCTGATTACAGCTTTTAGGATGAAATTGTATAACCTTAGTTTTTGTAACATTAAAAAGAATATCATGTTTCTGTGAATACTCTTCGCAGATTTTCAGTAGCTGATCCAGACCTTTAACAGAGGGACTTATTAACACCATATCATCGGCATAACAGTGGTTGGCAAGCTTTTTTTATAATGGGTCACTTATGTCTTATATGTTATAATGTTTCAGACCAACAAAGACCCTAGGATCCACTCATGGCTGGTCTACCTAACTGTGTTTATAATTGTGTATTGTGCGTGTCCTCCATGGTGGCAGAGGGGACCTACAATTTTATGTGGGTTTTCCAAACCACAAAGAACATAAGAACATATGAAATTTTTATAGTAGGCACACTAGGGGCCGCTTCGGCCCATTGAGGTGGCTCCACTATGTAAAAACTGCCTGTACATTGGCAACAACCAATTTTTACAAAACTAAATAATTATCAATTTAAAAATAAAGATAGAATCTCTGGATCCAGAGGATCAAGTCATAATAGACTACTATCCACAAATATGTTACACTCTATATCTATTTATAACCGATATTTTTTTTTTCTTTCTCTGATTTACTGCCAATTCGTACCTAAAGAGAGCGGTACATATCTCGGCGAAGCAGTGAGTGGGTGATGTTACTGTGCTGGGAGCGGTAGACTAGGGGAATAAGTAAGGGTCAGTCACTGGATAGTGGGTAGGAGGGGTACGGTTTTAGATGCGATGGAGCAGATGGGAGTGAGTAAGGAAGAAGAGAATTGCTTCCGCTGAAAAGTGGGGGCCGTCAGCGAGTATGGATCGTAGGCGGTTGGGTATGGGATTTTCGTCCGAGAGGGAAACACCTGCGACAAAGAGCGAACAACTTTGGGCATTCCACCAGGTGTAAGACAGTGATAGGGGTATGGAAGGTAGGGCAAAGCGGGGCTGGCGATTTTGCCATAAGGTGTCCGTGGGTGATGCGGGTGTGGCCTAGGCGGAGACGGGCTAAGATTACTTCTTTATGGCGGGACCGGTGGAATGAGGAGGCCCAGTATCCTACTTGCGGTTTGATTGTGTGGAGTTTATTTTGTGTGGCCTGGTCCCATTCCCGCTGCCATATGGAGCGGAAGTGGGAGCGGAAAGCCGGGAAGAAGTTGGAGAAGGGGAGGAGTCGGGAGGAGGCCGGCAGTAAGCAGGCCATCTTTGCTGTGCGGTCCACCGACATGAGCTGGGACCCAGCAGAATGCGATTGTCTTGTGTTGGAAGGTCATTAAAAAGTGGAAGGTTTGCTGGATGGTACAGACAAGCAGGTGAGGGAAGTTAAATTTTTCTAGAAAGAGAAGTGCACTTTGGGAATCCAAATAAATGACAAAAGAACTGGCAGAGTGGGTGCGCACAATATCGAGGGCCTCCATAATAACGGAGGCCTCGCGGGGCAGGCCGACGCCCCGGGAAAGTGGCTGGGACAGAACCACCGCTGAGGAGGCCACACCAGCTTCCGAGCGGGAACCATCTGTGTAAATGGCAACTGCGTCCGGGTGTTGGGTTGTGTGTTTGCGGAAGAGTGACCTGTACATCATGGCACTCGTGGTAGTCTTCGGTAGGGCACACAGATCTTTGCAAAACTTGATAGGGGTGAGGATCCAGGGGGGGTAGATGCTGAATCTGAGGGGGTGGGCATGTTGAAAAGATCAAGGAAAGAGCGGACTGCTTCAGTGAAGTGCCAGCTCCATCCCTGAGGTGGTAGTTCTGAAACTGCCGTGCCCAGAAGCGAAGAAGGTAGCCTCTGTACACGGAGGTATGTCCTCATGAGTAGACCCCGTCGGAGGGTGAGAGGGAGATGGTCGCATTCCACATGGAGGCTGGAGGCTGGGGAGGAGCGGAAAGCACCGGTGGTGAGGCGGAGGCCTCTATTAAGTACCGGGTCCAGGATACGGAGGCGGGTGTTGGAGGCTGAGCCGTAAACTACGCTACCATAGTCCAGCTTCGACTGTACTATGGAAGTATAAAGGCGAAGAAGAGAGCGTCGATCTGCACCCCATGTGGTGTGAGAGAGGTGATCCAGGAGAGCAAGGGGGCGTCAAAGGGATTGCTTTAGGTGCTTGAGATGGGGAACCCAATTGAGCCGTCGGTCTAGGGTCATGCCCAGAAAACGCGTGGAGGGTACCACCTCAAGAGGACTGCCGTATAATGTGACAGAGGGTAGAGGAAGGGTTGTGGGTCTTCTTCTACTGAAGACCATACACTTGGACTTAGGGATGGAGAGGCGGAAACCCACCGACGTCACCCACCTTTCCACCCGGTAGATGGCGAGCTGCATTTGCCATTGAACGACAGACGGTTCTCGCCCTGCGAAGTAGATTGCAAGGTCATCCGCATAAATGGAAGAGTGGATGGAGGGTGGAAGGCATTGTGAGACCGTGTTCATCACAATGGAGAAGCAGAGAACACTGAGGATGCTTCCCAGTGGGACCCCATCCTCCTGCACAAAGGTGTCAGAGAGGACTGAGCCCACCTGGACTTTAAAGGTCCGGGAAGAAAGGAAGCCCCTGATGAAGGTCAGCATGGCTCCGACGAGGCTCAGATGTCGGAGCTGACCGAGGATCATTGCTCGATGGGTGGTGTCATAGGCCTTCTGGATGTAAAAAAAAATTGACAGTACAAACTGTCTATTGTCGAAGGCATCCTGTATATCTCGGCTGAGAAGCAGGAGGGGATCAGTGGTGGAGCAGAATTCTCTGAAGCCGGACTGGGTAGGTGGGAAGGAATTGCTATGTTCAAGGATGAACGATAATCACGTAGCGACATTTTTTCGAGGATCTTGCAGGCACAACACGTCAGGGCGATTGGTCTGTAGTTTGTGGGGTCCAGGGAATCTTTGCCGGGTTTGGGGATAGGGATGACGTGGGCCTCCTTCCACCTAGAGGGGAAGGCGCCCTCTATCCATATGCAATTGTATAGGTCTAGCAGGAAAATTTGTAAGGTAGAGTGGATGTGCTGGATCATGCCATACGGAATACCATCCGGACCAGGACAAGGGGATCGTCTAGAGGCCAGTGCCGCCTGTAGTTCACGCATGGTAAACAATTGGTTGTAGGTGCTGTCTATGGATGGTGGAGAGGGGCTATCATCAGGGGCAGGTACGGAATTGGCTGCAGAGGAAGAAACGGCGGCGAAGGTAGAAGCAAGGTGGTCTGCCACCGACTTGGGCTCACATAGGAGTCCCGAGGACCGGGGGTCAGGAGGGGACATGTCGCCTCTCGACGCCCCGCACCTTCTTCCAGATGGTAGCCGGTGTGTTGGCGGTGATGCCGGACACAAAGGCACACCAAGAGGCTCGGTGCGCTGTCTTCATTGTGCGGCGGGTGATGGCCCTGACCCGCTGCATCTTCGTGCGATGGATGGGGAGTCGCGTCCGGTAGAAGCGCCGAGTTGCCTTTTCTTGGCGCGCACGGCCTCCGCGCACTCCGGGGTCCACCAAGGAACCTGTCGGGCGCGGGGGTAGGCGGAGGATTGTGGTACGCTTGTGCTTGCGGCCGCTAGAACGACGGACTCGAAGTGTGTGATGCACTCGTCGATGGATGGGAAGTGGGCAGTTGTAAGGGTGGTATATGTGTTGTCGCGGAAGCGGGCCCAATTCGCGTTGGTAGTAACCCACCTTACCGGTACCCAAACAGTCTGGTCGGGTCGATTGAGGGTGAGTTGAATGGGGAGATGGTCACTTCCATGGTCCTCTCGGAGGACTTGCCACATGAAGTCTAGGAGGGCATCAGTTGAAATGAGGGACAGGTCTATACAGGATAGAGTGCAGGTGGTGGCATGGTAGAATGTAGGAGAGCTCGGTCATGACAGATATCAGGGTTGGGGCCATATAGGTGGAGTGTGAGCGTGAGACTTGAGCGTGGGGGGGGAGGTAGATTGAGCAAACGGTGTACTGTTTATCCAGGGAGAGCTGGACGGCAGTCACCTGTAGTGGGGACCGGATGGAGAGATTGTAGAAGGGGACTGCATGGTGTACGAGGATGGCAGCTCCCCTTCGAGTGCAGGTAGGAGGCAGGGTGGCGGTGCAAAAATAACCAGTGGGGCAGGGCATGGGCCTGGTCCCCAAGATTAGCTCCTGGAGACAGACACACCAGACGGGAAGTGGCAATCAAGGAGTTAAGGCCTTCATAGTTTGCAAATATTCCTCGACAGTTCCAGTGGATTATTGTGGTTTTCGGGGGATCCATTAGTTGATGAAGTGGGATGGGTAAAGGTGTAGGCGCTAGGAGGTTGGAGTGTGAAGGGAGATCTGGAGTTCGCGAAATTGAAGGCTGGGTCGGGAGCATGGCTGGCTATCTACCGTTCACCAGGGAAGGAATCGGTCGGCCTGTCGAACCCCGCGGAGGTTGCGGGGTCGAGTCGGCCGAGCGAGACCGGAGGCGTGGATCACGGCAGGCAGAGGAGCATCGTGGGCTGAGCGGGTCAGAAGTGCTTTGACAGGCTTCTATGGTCAGGCCAGGAGGGGGCACATTAACCCCAAAAGTGGCGCTATCCTGCCTGTCCGGGGTCTCACAGCGGACCCTAGGTGGTGACAGGGGGTACCAAAAGGACCGGGCGGGTGGGAGGGAGGGCGTACTCAGGGTAGCTGACAAGGAGGGGGCCGGGTATGTTGGTGGGGTAGGTACTATGGGGGTGGAAGGAGGTGAACCAGAGTGGTCTCATGGAGGAGTGGAGAAAATGGCACCAGGAGGCAAGGGCAGATCCATGAGACTCGTGGGCGTGGGCGCGGCCGAGATTCCCTCGGTCACACCATGCAGCTGCGCCAGAGCCGCATCCACTGGATCTTCGGGGGAGAGGATGTTGTCTGGACTGGGTCTCGTCGTATGGGGCGGTTCGTGGATTTCGGCCACTATTGTCAGAGTCTGTGGGGGTAGAGTGGTGGGACTTCTGCGATGGGGAGAGATGGACATAGTAGACGTTGTGGGCGGTGTGAGGGTCCGAGCCGTCTTCTTGGTCCTAGGGGAAGAGGGAGAGAGACGTTGGAAGGCCGGAGGGTCTGGCGACACGCTCCGGCGTCTCTGCCTCGATGGCTTGCTCCGGGCGGCAGGTTCGGGCGTGTGCAGGGAGTACTGGGAAGGCAGGGTTTGAGGTGGCTGGGACCTGGGTGTCCTGGTCCCAGACTCCTGGAGGATTCGTGGCAGGTGAGGTGCGGGAAGAGGAGGAATGGTGGGGGAACAGGAGACTGTCGGGTCCTGCGAGGATTTGCAGGCGGCATGCCAGGGTGGCGTGCTGAGATGATAGAGCCGAGAGCAGCGGCATAGGACACCCCCGGCCTCACCTCCCGACTCCGCACCCTGTCTCGTGCCTCACGGCGGATAAGGAAGTCCATCACTTGTAGGCCGCGGACCTCCTCGAACTTGAAGAAAAGGCATTCGCGGGTCCTTCACAGTTGGAGCATTTGGGTGTGTTGGGGCAGCTGTCAGGGTGAGCGAGTCGTCCACAGTGAACACACAATTGATGCGGCTGTTGCATTTAAAGCAACGGGTCGGGTCTGGGATGTATGGGTGGATAGAAAACTCGCATGACGCGCCATCTCCCATACCCCATACAATGCGGCCGGCAGGGATTAGTGTATTGAAAGTAAGGAGCAGACGTGGGGTGGGGGAGGGGGTGCCTCCCTGTCAGGATGTGAAACGATAGATCTTAGTGACTCCTTGGGGTGCGAGGTCCTCCAGGAGCTCGTTCACTGCGATCGACAATAGGCGGGTGGCGTAAATAGTGCCCTGACTCTGGTTCAGGCGAGGGTGTGGGGAAACGGACACCGAGCATCCAAGGACCTCAGTGATGGAGAGTAAGGCTTTTGTCTCTGTGGGTGAGCATGATTTTACGGAGGGAGCCATCCCTCTGTGGGCGTACGTCATAGCGGCTGGAGTTGCTGTGGGTTCGGATCGCCTGGAACGTCCATTCAGAGTTGGTTGGGAGGGATCCAGATGTAGGCCAAATCACCAGGAATTTGTGGCTACTTCGAAGGGAGAGGGAGGCTGTAGAGTCGAAATGGACTGGGATATTCAACGGTCGATAGGACGGCCGTGAATGCCGGCTCCCCCGTCCGCCGCGAGGCTCTCTCCGTTGGGAGGTGGGCTGACGGCAGGTGAGGGGGCATATGGGGAGAGCAAGAAGCCGGGTTGTGGGGGCAAGTCCTCGGTGGAACTTGACTTGCCTGAAGGTGGCTGAAGTGGGCTGGGGCGAGACCCCTGCTCCAGAGAGTGTAGGTCCAAGGGCATAGTCGAGGGACGAACTGGGGTCAGCAACCGAAAAGGAGAGTGCAAGCGTTCGGCTTCCACAGGGGGGTCAACCCCATTAGGTTGCGGTCTTCCAGTGGTAAAGGACTCGAGGGCCTGGGCCTGTTTGCCCACCACCCGAGTGTTGAGAGGAGTAGTCCGGGAATGAGAAGCAGTAGTCCTAAGCCGAGGGGGAGAAGTGTCCATAGCGAAACAAAAAAGAACTTCATCCCCCATGCGCATCCAGCCACCACTGACTCCAACAAGGGAAAGGCGAAGCGTGGGCACTAGGGTTATGACTTTTTAATTTTTTGTCATAAATATTGTTTCCTGTATCATCAATCGATGAACTTTTGCTTGAAAACAATAAAAAAGGGCCTAATTCTTCAGAATTAAAAAAAAATGTCACCCCGAAAGCAAATATAGTATATTAGTTACAGGTTTATTTTAAGCAATAAGTAAAACAAAACAATAATAGAGTAAATGTATAATATTGTATTTGTATAATTAATATGTATTGTATAGGTATAATGTTGTATAATATAATATATGTTTATGTATAATAATTGTGAAATAAACATGCAAATTTCTATTTATTTTATTAATTTTTTATTTTTTATTTTGGGGTGAAGTTTTTTCAAAATATATTGAAAAAACTGTTATTTTCATTGTCAGGGGACAAAAGTTCATCGATTTATGATACAGGAACATGAGGTTATAAAAATGTCATAACCCTAGTGGGCACACTTGGTCCCACCGCCGATAGATGTCACGCAGGGGAGATACACCCATACCCAGTCCCTGAAAGGCGGCCACTCTCATCCAATGCATGGTGAAAAGTGGCAGGGACAGGGTTTGGGTTTGGTTGGAAAGCGACAAGGGTGCAGGGCAACCACCTCCCACACCCAAGGGCCAAGGAAGTGGTCAAAATCAAGGTCCAAAGAACAACACCAGGAGATCAGCCGGGTCCCCAAACGGGCCCAATGGTCCACGAGGGCAGAGAAAGCCCTTACACTGAAGAAAGGTGTATTCCCACATTCGCCACAGAGGGATGCGCCCTATTGCTCCGGACAGAGCAAAGGGTTATAACCAACATGCAAATATATCAGATCCAAAGAATCCAGTCAATTTCATTACGGTATCCATCAATACCAGTATCTTGCCAACCAAAAATAAGTCACGGTCCATATCAATTGCGGACCAAGTCACAATTTACAACCATATACATTACAATATATATATACTTAGGAGGAAAAGTGTAGGTGTGGCTGTAAAGACTGTACAGTAATGTAGAAATGTGTATGCACCCATTATAGGTCTCCCATTTAAAGGTGTTTGTGGGGCAAATGAAGATCATGAGTTTTTCAATACCTCACAGTACTATGGGGGGCACCACTCAGCAGAGGAATCTCTTTAAATGGGGTGTGTAAGGACAGAGAGTATCCCCTAACCCAAGATGCTGCCTCCCTATATCCCAAAACACTTGTAAAACCATTTTCTTAAATTTGTTCTATGTCTTGGCTTAAATTTCATACTATGACCTTTAGTGTGGTTATTGTGATCTTTAATGAAAAGAGAATCAAAATCTATCTTATCCAACCCTTAATTTTACTACCTTAAACTATACCCAATCTATCAACATATGCGTCTAATCAATTTTTAAACATGTTTATAGATGTGCTACTAATTCTACTGGCAAACTATTCCAGCTATTTACTATTCTAGGCGTAAAAAAGTTTTTGCCAACTGCTGTCTCAAACCTTCTATTTGTCAACTTACACCCATTATTTCTAGTCCTATTATATTGAGATATTTCAAAAAAGCTATCTCTGTCTACGTTATCAAACCCATTCATAATTTTGAAAACCTGGATTAGATCACCCCTTAGCCTCCTAGTCTCAAGTGTAGTCAATTTTAACTCTAAGTCTATCCTCGTACGACTTTGACCTAAGCGATGGAATCATCTTAGTTGCTCATCTTTGAACTCTTCCGATTTTGTTTATATCTTTGCGCATATGCAGATTCCAAAATTGGATTGCATACTCCAAATGGGGTCTAACTAATGATTTATAAAGAGGAACTATATTGCGTGATTTGTACACTTTGTTCGCTTTATTGACCACTGCTGTACTTTGTTTCGCTACTTTTAAATCACCAGTGACTATAAGTCCTAAATCTTTTTCCTGCTCTACGCTTATCAACTCTTTCAAAATTACCATTACACGAACCTATATGTAAAATTTTGCACTTATCGACGTTAAACCTGATTTGCCATGTGACTGACCAATCAACGATTTTATTCAGATCATTCTGGATTTTACCTCTATCTTCGTCATTAATCACCCAACCACCCAGCTTCGTGTCATCCACAAACTTTGAAACTGTACTGACCAGGCCGACATCTAAATCGTTAATATATATAAGAAAAAGCAAGAGGCCCAATACAGAACCCTGAGGAATGCCACTCGCTACATTAGCCCAACACGACTCCGCTCCATCAATGACCACCCTCTGTTTCCTACCTTGCAACCACTCTTCTATCCAATTTATTACTACACACCTGATTCCATCAGCCTTAGTTTTCTCAATGAGTCTTTTGTGTGGTACGGTGTCAAACGCTTTTTGAAAATCTAAATACACTACATCAACCACCCGATGACTATCGTAAATGTCAACCACGCTTTGAAAAAATTCTAAAAGATTAGTTAAGCAAGATTTGTTTCGCCTAAAACCATGCTGCGTATTTCTAAGTTATGCAATTCTAAGTGTTCAACTATACGATCCCTAATTATTGATTCCAGTAGTTTACCTACAACAGACGTTAAACTGATTGGCCTATAATTTCCCGCCACACCACCTTTATTGCCTTTCTTAAAGATAGGTGTTACATTTGCTAACTTGAAATTATCTGGTACGCACCCCTCAGAAATAGACGCATTAAAAATCTTTGTTAGCGGCACAACACTGCTATCTTTTAATTCTTTTAGTTGTATGGGATATATGGAATCCAGCCCCGGTGATTTACACATTTTCATTTTATCAATATAGCGCATTACCTCCCCTTCACTAACCACAATATTATCCAAAATATTACCATTATCAAAGGGTATTATGTCTATGACCATAGGAATATTTGTTACATCTTCTATAGTAAAAACTGACATAAAAAATTTGTTTAGCAAGGTAGCCATTTCCTTGTTTTCAGAAACTAGATCTCCGTTAACATTTTTCAATGGCCCCAAGACACTTTTTACTGGATTTCTATTATTGACGTTTTGAAAGAATTGCTTGGGGTTTTCTTTACCATCACAAGCTATAGAGATTTCAAATTCACACTTGAACTTTTTTATCACACTTTTTGCTTCATGCCTTAGAGATATGTAGTTGTTTCGTAACCACAAATTGTCTTTATCGCACTTATGTAGCCTATAAGCCCTATCTCTACTCTTTATAATGTCTCCTACTCTAGAAGTAAACCACAAGGGCTTGTTATTTACTTCTGCACATTTAATTTTGTATGGTACACATTCCTCATTTATAGTCCCAAATACTGTTTCAAATGATTCCCATATTAGTTTTGCGTTGGAGTTCCCCATTACATTTTCCCAATTGACGTGTGACAATTTATTTAGAAATTTACAAAAGTCTGCATGCTGGGAGTTAGAAATTTTAGTCGAGTTAGCTGGTTTCGAGTGACTTACTGAGAGGACAAACTCTACCATACTGCGATCACTATTGCTTAACAGTTCTATTACTTGAAGATCAGTAACTAGCCTATCATCCGTAGTTATTACAAATCTAAAATACTGTCCAACCTCATAGGTTCCCCAACCTTTTGAATAAGAAAGCCATCCTCGAGAAAATTAACTAAACGATTACCTTCTGTGTCTCCCAGCATTGTATCATAATTCACATTGGCGCAATTAAAGTCACCCATAACTAAAGCCTGCTCACTACCTATTATTCTCTTTAGTTCACGATATAACACTTCATCCGTATCAGCTGTTTGATTAGGGGCCTATATATAACTGCAACAACAAGTTTGAAATCATTCAATTTAAGTTCTGCTATAGTCAAATCTATTGGTTCTGGAATTGTGCTTTACTTCTATAATGTTCGCAATATTATCTTTGATATACAACATAAAACTGCCTCCTCACCAGGGGTGCAGTGCTGCCGGAGCTCACTGGAGCGCCGCTCCGGCACCTCTGCAAGAGGAAGTTTGGAGGAATTACCATAACAAGCAACAAAAAAATTGTCTCCATTAATTATCAACAGTTTAGTGAGTGAGTGCAAACACGAAATACTTAGTCATCGTGTGGCATATATAGAAACAGGATAGGAAATGGCAGGCTTTTGTCAGGCCCACCAGAGCTCCAGCACCTATAAAATTGGCACTGCACCCCTGCTCCTCACCTACCTATTCTGTTTTTAACAAAAAGTCTATAACCTCTAATTTGATACTCCCCTACAGTCACCTGTTTCAGTGCTAAGCCACGATTCATTTATCGCAATTAAATCATAGTCTTTACATGCAATTAAAGAAAAAAATTCATTTATTTTATTTTGTAAGCGATGATCATTTAAGGATAGAACCTTCAAATTGTTTGTAATTGCGACACCTTTGTGAGGGCAGGAGAAATTTGTGGAATTTATGCTGGGACCATTCGAGTTATGGCAGCCTGAAAAGAAGAGACAGTATTATGAAATAGTCTTCCTAAACATGCAACTCCAATGTCATTAAGATGAAGTCCATCTCCAAGGAACAAGTACCTCCTGCCATAGAAACTGTTCCAAAAATTCTCAAAATGCACTCCTTCCTGTTGGCAAAGAGACGTTAGGTTATTGTTAATATAAGTCGCCTTGCTGTAGAAATCGTTACGTTAGATAATTCGAGGAAGTATACCTGTTAAAACAATCTTATTAGTTTTTTCCTTTAATCGCTCTAGTAAGTCCCTGTACCTAGCCAGCAGTTCTTCTGATCTAGAATTTAAAACGTTATTAGTACCAACATGAATAACATACATTGTGCCCTCGGCAGTACCATCTGTAAAATGGTCAACACTATTAGTTATATCCTCCACCCTTGCACCAGGGTAGCAGTAACAGCGCCTACGACGAGGGTTTCTCCCACAGAATTCCTCGAGCTGCCCTCGAACAATGGAATCGCCAATGAGTCGTATTTCCGGTTCATCAGCATCTTTGAAACCTAAAACAGAAAACTTATTGTTTGTTATTACTGGTAGACAAGTCTTAGGTTTTCTCAATGGGGCTCCATTACGCACTCAAACGAAGGGTTGGGAACTAGGGGAAGAGGGAGGGCTATTAGTACTATTTATATTATTAGTAGAAACTGAGGCAGGAGGGGCCATAACTGGAGTCTCAAGGGATTCTAATTTTGCCATCAGGAGCATCATGCTTTCTTCAAGCCTAACTCTGGCCTCCCTCTCACGTTCTAACTCATTCCTCAGCACTTCCATGCTTGAGCACCACCTGCAAACTAACTGTTCATTATTATTAGGCATTGTAAACGCGTAAGCGGCAAATTTCCCTTCACAGCGACTGCAAGTACTTGACAGGGTGCTTGTATAATGGGTCAGTGCTCAAAATTGTTTTACTACTATTACTTATTTTTATATTTTCTTACAAGTTATAAGGTGTTTTTTATAGGTATATCGATTAAAGACAAATAAACTTAAACCTTTAATAAAATTAAAAAATTCAATGTAAAAACAACTAAATTAAATCAGTGGCTTTTATGTACTGCTTCATTTTCTTTGAAAGCTTTGAAATATTTGGGGAATAGTTGGATGTTTTTAGTAAGACACATGAAGTTGAGTTTTCTGCAGTGATTCTGTTCCGTGATGAATTTATTATGAATTTCATTTGTGAAAATATCTGCTCACATGTATAACTTGATCCCAATGCTGAAAGAGGAGCAAAAGCTATTTTCAAGAGAAGAAAACTTGGACAGAAGAGATACCCAACATGTAGATATCTATCATATGTAGATGATTTTCTTCTGTTTTCTCAAGGCTAGTTATTAAGTTTTTTAATTTATCTGTCCATAAAGACAAATTTCTAAGGTCAATCAGCTCCATCTTCATATCTTCAATTCCAAGGAAGTTGAAATATTTTAATTCCAGCAAATTCTTATGTATTTCATCTGCCTTTATGATAAAGCAAAACATTGGCCCGTGGGCCTTAAGATTTTTAAATCTTGATTCTAACTCCATTTTAATGGCATGAATGTAGCTTGTAAGCATATTCAAATTGGCATCATTAATTTCTTTGTGCACATTCAGTGAAGGAAAGTATTTGAATGTCCTTTCATGTATGTCATCACAAAATACAGCAATTTTTAAACAAAAACTTTGCCATTCCTCGTAAGTTTTAAGGATAGTATGTTCTTTACCTTGGAGTCATAAATTAAAATCATTGAAATGATTTGTAATATCTGTTAAGAACCTTAATTTTAAAATCCAATCTCTGTCCTTAAGCTGAGGGAAACTCTTGCCAATTTCATTTAGAAAAATTTCTATAGCATTGATGCAGGCCAAAAATCTATTCAGAACTTTTCCTCTGCTTACTTAACCAGCGAACTTCAGCATGCATCAATAAATCCTTATATTCACATTCTATTTCCTCTAAAAAATTTGTAAACTTTCTGTGAGTCAAGGATGAATGTCCAACAATTATGTTAGTAATCTTAACTACAATACTCATTACATCATTTAACTGTTTTGAGGATGCTTTTGCGCACAAATTTTCTTCATGAATAATGCAGTGAAATGAAAGTACAGTATAGGTCTTTCTACTTCTTCTCCTAATAGCTTGACAAATCCAGCATTTTTTCCTAACATAGCTTGTGCAGAATCTGTTGTCACTGAAAATATTTTTTTCTTCAAATCTAGGCCATTTCCATTTTCAAGCTTAAAGAATTCTAGGACTGTATTCAAGATGTCAATACTTTCGTAGTGCCTAACATCAGTGAGAGTGCACATAGCTCTTCATGAACAGTAGGAGAATTTATTGCTGCATAGCAAACAACTATTGCCAGCCTAGCAAAATTATTTATATCAGTACTTTCGTCAACAGCTAAGCTAATAACATCACTCGAAAGTAAATCAGTCTTAATCTGCTCATTAACGTCCTTAGACATATCATCGACATGATGCTGAACAGTCCTAGCAGATAACAGCATTTCTTTTATTCTACTTAGAATTTGCTTTTTGTTATGAAAATCAGTGAACAATTCTTCTGAACAGTCAAGGAAAATTTCCTTCAAAAATTCACCTTCAGTAAAAGGTTTACCATATCTGGCTAGCACAAGTGATGCAACAAAACTAGCTTGTGTTAAGATCTCATTTGAACTACAGAACTTAAGAATACTTCCTTTCTGCTTGCTGGCATTCTGTACACATTTTTTAATGTATTCCATTTTTTCTTCCAATCTCATTTTAGATAGAGAGGCTTCGTGTTTTGATGAATAATGACATTCAATATTGTAAGAGTGAGCGGTAATAATTTCTGAACAAAGAGTGCATCGAACACGGTCATTGTGCTGAATGCATCCATAGTCTTTCTCCTAGACCGGTTGAAACAGTCTTTTCTTTTTTGATTTTGGCTCAGATATGGGTTTTAATCTGCAAAGCCACAAAATCCTTATTTTCCTATTTAATAAATATGAAGATACTGAGGCAATATGGCTATATATATATATATATATATATATATATACACACACACACAAATTATTAGAAATATAATGTATTATAGAACTTATAAGTTATAACTATAATTGTAAAATATTACGCAACATCCTAAAGGTACCAAACACCCAAACATCAAATTAGCTGTAATCTTTTTACTTGAATGCTAAGCAAGATATTTTTCATTGATTGAAAAATGCGATTCACATGGCGCTGCAACAAAGAATGAATCTTCGCAGTGCCACATGAGCCACATGTGGCCAAAACTGTATGAGCCGCAGGTGTAGCATTTGGCTATGAAACATTAAATACTATTCTTTAAAACCATATGAATCACATGTAAACACACTTTTTTTGCTTTCACACGATAGAAAATGACATAAAAATATAATATACACCCTCACTTGTGTCATCAAACCAGTAACTGGCTCCAGGGAACAATTGGCAATGCTAGCATTACAGGAAGTCTCAGTGTTGCTGTGGTGGGATTCGATTTAACCTAACGGCCATACCACAAATAAGAATTTTTTTTATATTTAAGGCCTCCACGAAACCAGGCTGCTTACCTTGAAGGGTTGTTGGATCCAGGCTCGCTGCCCAGACCTCCGATTCCACGACTGCTGGCTCGTACTGCCAACAGTTTCTCACTTGTTTCACAGGTCTTGCCAGAATAGCTTCCTTCTGTTAGTGTTTCAATATCTCCGGCATCCCCTTCCTAACAGAACTTAAAGTTCCCTTGGTCCAATAATGGTCTTCAGCCTCTCAGACAAATCCAGCCTGAATTTAGTTTCCTCTGTTATGTTCTTTATTTTCTCTTGTCAAATTACACACTTAAACTATTTTATTTTTCTATGTTTTTTCTTATTTACATTTCCACACACACGCCAATTGGTTCCCCCACTTCTTCAAAACTCGAGTTTTGACACACACGTCGACACTTTTAAACCTCAGAAGCGTCTCTTTTACTAAATTTGTTTATTCCTTTTTTTTTTTTTGCCAAAATATTTTAACAAACAAGTACTATATTTTCCGTTTACTAACAGGGTTTAATAAGTGACCATCCAACTCTCACTCTTTTTCCCATACTAATTTAATAAAACTTTTATTCTTCATTCCTTGTTTACAAGTTTAACATTTCTTTATATAACTTATTGTTTATTCTTTTTGTTAAAATATTAACAATTTAGTACTTAATGTTTATTATTTATTATCTTAACTTATTATTTATTACTATCTTTCTACTTAATAGTTTATCTTTATGTTTATTTACTTATTACTATTTTGTTATAACATACTTATTCTTTATTTATTTACTTCTTACTAGTTATTGTTTAAAATGTTTATTGTTTACTTATTTAATAATTATTCATTCTTTACTAGTTACTTTTTATATGTATTTAAGACTTATTGGTTATTCTTCTGGAAAGAGAGAGAGAACCACTAAAATCCTATCTATAACAAGTATTTCATTCAAAAATTAAAGAAATTTAATATATAAATAATAATAATCAAGGCCAGGGGGAAAGGGCTGAGAACTAAAAGGGGAAAGGGTTCACCCTCCACATCTTCCCCCCCCCAAGCTCCTTTCCACCTGTCTTGCCATACAGCCTACACACCTACTATATTATCCTAATATGGTTCTCTCTTCCTTTCCTTACAATCTTTATACAAAAATATTTATTAACAAATTATTTACATATATACCCCCCCCTTTTTTTTTACTTGAATGCTAAGCAAGATATATTTATTGATTGAAAAATGCGATTCACATGGTGCTGCAACAAAGAATGAATCTTTGCAATGCCACATGAGCCACATGTGGTCAAAACTCTATGCAGCCACAGGTGTAGCATTTGGCTATGAAACATTAAATACTATTCTTTAAAACCATATGAATCACATGTAAACACACTTTTTTTGCTTTCACACGATAGAAAATGACATAAAAATATAATACACACCTTCACTTGTGGCATCAAACTGGTAACTGGCTCCAGGAAACAATTGGCAACGCTAGCGTTACAGGAAGTCTCAGTGTTGCCAAATGGCAGTGAACGTGTTCATTATGTATGACAATTTAACAAAAATCATTATTACAGAACTATTCAAGAATGTGACGTGTGTTTCTAGAACAGTTTTTTCCAACAGTTTATCAATTTGTCTTATTATATTTAAATATAATTTTTTTTTTTGTGGTGGGTCACCATAATTTTTCAGTGGGTCATAGTTTGCCGACCGCTGAACTAAGTTATTTATCCTTGTGTTATCTGTACAACATCCTACTGTTGCCTCATTAAATGAAGCAATTAATCCATCAATATACACATTAAACAGCATAGGAGAGAGCAAGGAGCCTTGTCTCACCCCGCAAGAGGAGCCAAAACACTCAGATAGTACATTGCCCCACCTAACAGTGAAAGATTGGTGGGAATACCAAAATTTCAGTAAATTTAATATGTACATGGAAACCTTCCTGTCTTCTAGTTTTGCAAATATAATATTGTGGTTCACCCTATCATGTGCCTTACTTATATCTAGGAAACAGCTATAAATAGTTGAATTACTGTCAATGTATTTAGATATTGTTTCTTTAAGTACAAAGATACACAGGTCAGTTGAGTGGGACCTTTCAAAGCCAAACTGATTAGGAGATGTCCATAGGAAATCATTTAATCGGAGAAACAGGAGTTTTTCTAGTAGTTTCGAGAAGCAGGAAGCGACAGCAATAGGCCTGTAATTATTGCTGGACAGAATGTCTCCATACTTATTTTTGACCAGGGGCAAGATATATACCCTCATGAACTCTATCAGCATGGCTGATAGGAGCAATGATATATGCAGACATACTACATCATTTGCATATTTTAAGTGCTCATTCGATAAGTCATCTACCCCTGACACAGAACCAGTCTTTAACTCTTTAATTAACCTCTTTACTTCAGAAAATGATATCAAAGTATTTTCCCTTGTCCCTTCCACAATCGTTTCGCTGCAATCTATCTTAAGATTATCCCTACTCGCACTATTAAGAATGTTAGAATAGTGGTTTTTCCACAGCTTTGCAATTTCATCCTCCCCCGACACCCCATCAATTGTCGGAGGGAGGACATTTTTGACACCCGTTTGATTCTTAACAAATTTCCAAAAAATTTTATCATCATTATTTATGCGAGCTTCACAGGCTTTTGATGCTCAAATAGACTCTTCTTCTTGTTTACATCGCCTTATGGCCACCTTACACTGACCCCTACTTCTACACATATTCATGTATACTGGTCCTAATCTCGGTCTACCATGAAAGCATCACAAATCATAGACGTCTTTCAATTCCCTCTTCAGGAGGGCAATAAAATCATTTCATCCAGGAATAATCTTAGTATGATAGTTGTAAGATTTAATCAGGGGGCTTCCTGCTTCTCTTAACAGGGATATTATCTTACCATGATATTGACATTTTATTGACATCTTTGCACATGAATGTGTACAAGTCATTTAGTTTATTTATTTACTTATTCATTTGTTTAGAATATTCATTAAACATTGGGGAAGTGTGATTATTACTATTTGCTGGTGTCTGCAGTTATATTTTATTTACCACTCACAAAGGATGTCTCATATAATTCTTTGATTTACCTTATGTTGTAATGCTATACAAATAAATGTGACTATGTGAATGAGTAATAGAGGCTAGTGTGTTTGCATTTCAAGGGGTCATTTTCATTTTGAACATACAGTATATATACAGTAGACTCGCAACTTACGCAGATTTTTCTTACGCGGTTTCAACTATACGCAGGTTATGATTTTACAATTTCCAATTTCAGAAAATATGAATCCAAACAAAGAAGGCAGCGATGGCGGTGGTGACAATGATGAAGAATAAGAAGAGTCAGCATGTTGGGATATACACAAGTTTAGTGAATTGTTTCAGGTGGCCGAGCACTTGAAAAACTTAGTGTCTGAGTATGACCCCTCTATGGAGGGCAGCATCAACTTCTCACGAGGTCTTACAAGCCTTATGGCTCAATATAATATGTTCCAGCAGCTTAAGAAACAAAAATGACAGCTTCCCATCACCATGTTCTTGAAGAAAACTTCACCATCATCGTCAGCAGATCAGCCAATGCCCTCAACTTCTTGCAGTGACCTTGAGCTGCCCACATACTCCCTTGCATCATTATCTGAGCTTGACAATTCCCCCACGGTGACGTGAAAAGGGGATGAATAAGCTCAAAACAACAACACCCAGAAACACCCGTCTCCATAAGCTCATCATTCATAATTGTATAGGTATGTTATAGTATATATGTATGTATAACAGAATATATAGTGGTTTAAGGGTGATTTAGGAGATTTTTTTGGTTTCTGACTTTATGCAGTTTTTGGCTTTACATGGGGTCCCAGGAATGTAACCCTCGCATAAGTTGCGAGTCTACGGTATATATATTGGATTTGATGTTCTATACTTCCATTTCAAATTTTATTTCCCTTATAAATAAATACATACTTTAATTTCAATCACCATAACAGCATTAGACTACAATTTTTATTGGGTAATCCACATTCATGTTTTGTAGCAATAAGCACAAAGTGACTATCAGGTTCAATAAAAATTTGTTTTGACCACATCCATTTAAAACTCAATTCATTTATCAGAATGTCTAAATTATAATGCAAAGTGTGGTATCATCTGCATACTGTACACAAATTAGAGTGATTGATAGATGGCATCATTGACACTAATTAAGAATGGAAAGGTCCCCAAAACACATCTTTCTTGGAGTACCACTTTAAATATTAGTGCCATACTGTTATATGAAATTTCTTCAATTAATGTATTGATGATGATTAGGTAAGTACAACTTGAACCAACCAAGCATATTCCCTCTTATGCTGTAAATGTGATGTTGGAGACATCACATTTCCATTGATTTTCTCTTTTCAGAGAAAATTGCCAGAGTTGAACAGTTAAATCTTAAATATTCCTTTAAACAAGAGAAGTCCATTAAAACAAAAGATTAATGTATTAATTTTAATATATTCTTCATACCTAATTTACAAACAACTTCATTTTAGTTAATATGAAATTGTATATCTCATCTCATTTATCATAAATGATGAACTGAATCTAAAATGAAAAGTCCAAAAAACTTTTAAAATTATTATGTATAAAATTTAATATTTTATACACAATGTAAAGCTTAAAAACCATCAACTAAGATGAACTGCATTTGGATAATTGAACATTCAAGAACAATCCTTCAAAATTGCAGACAAGATTCAACAGTGACAGACACAAGAGAATCATTAACAGAAGTCAGAAAGGAGACAAGTTATACAGAAAGTTCATAGCAAACTGTATGAAGGCTGAGTATAGTCCTTTGTTTTGTTCTTTAAGTTTCTTATTAAGTAAATTCTTACCATTTAAAAAATTTTGCATTAAGCTGGAACCACAGTGAATAGACAAGGAAAGACTGTTTGGAACACTACCAGTCTCACAGTCTCATCTGGTGCATAAAAATGTAAAGAATTAAATGAGGCTGCCCACACTGACCAAACAAAACAAGATGCATCAAAAAACATGACCAGTCATGACTGGTGCTGTCTGCTTGCCCTTTGTCTGGTCTAGTCGCAACTGAAACCTCGCACAGTGAAGATGGTGGAATGTGATACAGAAAAATTAATTTCACTCATGGAAGAGAGGTGGACACAATTTACAATTTCTCAATGAAACAGCACAGTAATTACTAGAGGAACTCTAGGTAAACTATGGGAGGAAATTTCAAAAGAAACAGATGTTTATGGTAAGTATTTTGTTTATTTTATTATTATTATTAATAATAATAATAATAATAATAACAACACATATATACATATATATTACAAAACATATGGTACACTTTAGGAATGGGTGTATTTATTTTGCCAAGGTACAAATCCAATATTGGTATTAAAATAATTCAAAAACTTCATGTGGACATTAATTGCTGCTGTCAATGGCCTTAAAAGCTGTACAGTTCTTAATTCATCCAAGCTTCCCTGCAATGATTTAAACTGTTCATGAATGTATGAAATAATGCCTTCCTTTCCTCGTATCATATTGTGAAGCACAAATGCAGCCAAAGTGACCATTTCAGCTTTCTATGGTGGTAAATTCATCACATTTTCGAAAACCCTAAACTTATTTGTTAGCATCCCAAATGCACACTCTACAATTCAGCAAGCTCAAGATAAACAATAATTGTAAATCTGTTTTACATTTGTAAGTGATTTCTGAGGAAATGGTCGCATCAAGTTTCTCATAAGAGGGTAGGCTTCATTACCTACAAAAACAAAAGGTAGATTTTCACTTTTGGTACATATGGTTCTGTCTTCTGGGAGATTTAAACCACCAGTCATAAATAACTTGCCAAATTTGGATTCCTTGAAAATGCCACCATCACTGTTCATCAGCATCCGCAACAACTTGAAGAATGATTGAGTGGAAGTTCTTGTAATTGTAGTAGGTTGAACCTGTGGATGGAGGACACTTTATTCTTATACATTTCCCACCAATAGCCCCTATACAATTACCAAAGTTCCACAATTTCAAAATTCAGCCTGCGATTCGTATCCACTCCTCACAGTTTGGTTTTGCCATATAAATTGGAGAAAGGGCTTGCCAAATTGCTTTGCAGGTCTCAGGAACAATTTCCACTGTGGTTGATGCTCCAAGTCAGAATTGGTAGTGCAGTGATCAAAAAATCACCTCCGTAGGAAAAACCTGACAGAAGTAAAAAGACTTACTGTTTCTCTTGTATTTTACTGTTGCATTGCATTGCTTTATTTTTGTTATATAATTTATTTTACATATATAATTTTAACATATATATATATATATATATATATATATATATATATATACACACACACACACACACACACACCTTTCAAAGGTTCCATGCGATGATTCCTCATTTCACAAAGGTCAACCTTGTCACCCCTCCTCTCAAGTTGGCCTGGTGAAGTAGCAAGTTGGTTTCTTGTACTCACCACCTCACATAGCTAGGTACACCCAGCTCATTGGGGATTGTTCTGAGCCAGGTGTTTAATCTTCTTTTGAAGATGTCCACTGCAACACCACTCATGTTTCTTAGGTCTTTGGGCAGCTGATTAAACAGTTTTGGTCCTCTCACAACAAAACTATTTTCTTTCAGGGTTAAGGATATTTCCTCTCTTGCCTTTAACTTGGGAACATGACAGTCTTCCTTTTCTACTTTCCACCATTGTTTGGGGAGTTAGAGGGTTCAGAGTAAGATTATGGACTAGTTTCTCCATTATTTTCCAAGTCTAAATGATAGTGTATCTCCCTGTTCTCCTTTCCAGTGAATATAGGTCTAGTTCACGTAACCTTTCCCAGTAATTTACTTTTTTTGCACCCCTTGATCTTGGCTGTGAAGCTTTTCTGAATCACTTCCAGCTGTCTAATGTCTTCTTTTTTATATGGGGATGTTAGGACCAAGCAGTATTCCAATTTGGGTATGATCAGTGTTTTCAGTAAAGGAATCATTATATTCCTATCCCTTCGTTTAAAGGTTCTCAGTATCTGCCGTTATTCTCTTTGCTCTGTTTACTGCTATCTTATTTTGTGTTTCAAATTTTGCATTATCAGTCATTACAACCCCTAAATCTATTTTTCTGAATTTCATGTCCATTTGGGGTATAATATTCCATGGATTTTAGGTCTTCTCTTTTTCCGTACCATAACAACTGAAATTTCTCTATTAAACTTCATATTGTTTTCTTCTGTCCACTTGTAGATTCTGTTCATGTCAGTTTGTAGAGATCCTACATCTTCTGGGTTTCTTATTTTTCAAATGATTTTTGTGTCATTGGCAAAAGATGTTACTGTGCTGTCTCTGGTAACATCCTCATCTATGTCACTTAGCATGATTATGAAGAGTAGTGGAGCTAATACTGTTCTTTGTGGTACTGAGCTGAGGACCTCTGATTCTGATGAAGATATTCCTTGTACTGTAACAACTTGCTGGTGCTCATTAAGGAAATTATATATCCATTTCCTTACTTTTCCTGTTATTCCCAAATATTTCAGTTTATGTATTATGATATCATGGTCACACTTGTCGAATGTTTTGGCAAAGTCTGTGTATATTACATTATAGTTTTCATTGCTTTCAAATGTATCAACATTGTTGTTGTAGTGTTCCATTAGTTGTGATAGGCATGATCTGCCTGATCGAAACCCATGTTGGTTATCAGAATTTTTTCCAAGTTCCCAAAAAGTCATAGATTTTCTGTCTAACCACTCTTTCAAATATTTTGGTGAGATGAGATGTAAGTGACATTGGCCTATAGTTTTTGGCCTCAGATCGATCTCCTCCTTTATACAGGGTGTACATAAAGTCAGGATCTATTTTTGTGAAATAATTATTTTTTCTATTTTTCTTTTCAGAAGCCCTTAGAATGAATACAGAAGAGCGTGTGGCAATAGTAATTTGGCGAATCAAGGGAAAGAAATACAATGACATCAGAGAGAAGTTTAGAAGGAGATTTCATAAGCCGGGGCCAATAGACAAGACAATACGAAAATTGGTGAACAAATTTAAACGAACGGGATCTGTAAATGATGAAGCAAGATCAGGATGACCGTGTATGTCAGATCTTACTGTGAATGCAGTACGCGGAATTATCACTGAGGAGCCATGTATGTCCATTCGTGCTGCATCACACAGACTCGGCCTCCCGACTTCATCTGTGCACAAAATTCTGAAAGTTAATTTGCAGAAGAAAAGCTATCATTTGCAGGTTTTACATGATTTACATGAGGAAGATTTCCCTTGACGAAGTGCTGTGTGTGCTGATCTCGTAGAACAAATCTGGAGTGATAATTTAATGGACAACATTCTCTTTAGTGATGAAGCCACTTTCCATACATGTGGAAAAGTAAATCGCCATAACTGTCAAATTTGGGCAGATGAAAGACCGAATGATTTCGTCCAAAATTGGGAAAGAGACTCACCTAAAGTTAATGTCAGGATGGGTTTAACAAAATCTAAGGTTTATGGTCCTTTTTTCTTTGCTGAAGCTACAGTTACAGGGCTTATTTATCTGGACATGTTGCATCAATTCCTTGAACCTCAGCTGATTGGGGATAGGATTGTTAGTACCATCGTCTATCAACATGA
Organism: Bathynomus jamesi; assembly: GCA_023014485.1. Lineage (NCBI taxonomy): Eukaryota > Metazoa > Arthropoda > Malacostraca > Isopoda > Cirolanidae > Bathynomus > Bathynomus jamesi. The sequence goes on from JAJOZX010002192.1 coordinate 196,486, forward strand.
TGGTGCTCCTTGTCACTATGCGAAAATTGTTCAGGATTATCTAAATGGACATTTTCCAAATCGCTGGATCGGACGAGGAAGCAACAGACCTTGGCCAGCGAGATCACCAGATTTAACCCCTTTAGATTTCTTTGCATGGGGCTTTATCAAATCGCACGTCTATCAGACGAAGATTACGAGTCTTGAAAACTTACATACACGTATACGAACTGCTGCAGATAACATAACCCCGCAAATGCTCCAGAACGATTTGAGCTGTGCAGGGATACTGATGGGTGTCACGACGAATCCTACTCTTAATTATTTAATAAATGTTACCACTTTATCATTTTATGATTGAATTCCATATAATTTCCAAGTGCTTCACAAAAATAGATCCTGACTTTATGTACACTAGGGTGCCACACTCTATAGGGGCAGTTTTTAGAATTTGGAAATTTTGAATGGCCCTTAGTCATATTGTTTGGTTGGATGAGAAAACCCTAAATATGAAGTTTGAGCCCGATCGAAGTACATTTAGATGTTCCGCATTGACCATTTCTGTTGTACTGTGTGTTCGAAATAATGGATTTATCTGGGAAACCTGTAACCATGGCACTATTACATATATACAGGGTTGAAAAAATCCATGGTTTTTAAAAAAAAACAAAAACCAATGGTTTTAAAAAAAAAAAAAAACTTAACTCAGATAACTCAATTAGGTACTGGTACTCAGAAATTAGAATTGCTGACTGTCTCATTTTTTAATTGGAAGATGTTAGATGTAAGAAGTGCTAACTTCACAAAAATGAAAATAAACCTAATAACAACATTTATATTTGTAGCTACATGCGTTTATAATGTAATTGATACAGGTAACTTCAATCCTTTTATGTGCAATGCCACTATTAAATAGGCCTGCTAGTGCAAGGTAGCTATATTATATACTACCGTACATACTAGGCTACCCTGAACTGATGGTTTTTAGGTCTTATCAATATAAATATAAGTTTTAGTTTTAGAGCTATTAGTTTATGAATTAAATAATTTGTGTTGTAAAAATTGAAATTATAAAAAAACAACAACAGAAAAACGGTTTTTAAATGGTTTAAACCATGGTTTAAACCAGCCAACCCTGCATATATATTGCTATAATTTATGCATTTCATAAATTTAAATATTTATAATTAATATTTGCTTCTCATTGTATATATTTTCACTACTTTTCAGCATTGAGATCTGGCAACAGCGCAACGCCGGGTTAGTGTGGTGAGTCACACTGTCACAGTCTTCAGTCAATCAGTCTCCTTCATGCATTCAACGCGTGATCATCTCGTGATGGCTACCACAAGCTCACTGAGATCCAAGACCAAGATATGGCTAATCGGACACGCCAACCCAAGCCCCCTAATGGGAAACAGGTTACCTTCAAATGGTGAAGTGCTTCGCCGGTTTATACAGTTTCATAAGGTGCAGAAACAACTTCTAGCCGAGGTGGCGCGTAATGTGATTGTCGAGGTGTATACTTTCTGGGCTATGGCCAGAATCCCGACCATGACCTCCAAAAGCGCCGCGCGAAAACTGCTTAGACTTTACGACAATTGGCAGGCACTGCAGCGCAGCCGGAAGCGGTCCGGCGCCACAGGTGAGGCAGCCAGGGTGGCCTTCACCGAGGGACTCGATGACATTTTTGACGTGGCTCTCGACAACGCCCTCTCCGTCATCACCATCCAGGAGGATCGCGACTTCCTTCTTGCTCAACGCGAAAAGGGTCGTGGTGTCATGTCCGGGGTGGACAAAATCCTCACTGGAATTGAGCAACGTGCATCCGCACGTGAAGCTGCCAAAGAAAGGCAACGCCAAAAGCAATCAGAGCAATCACTGGCAACAGCAACCCTTACATCATCAAACTCGTCGTCGTCGCCTAATTGCTCGACAGAAGAGGAAACCAATCCACCTACAAAGCGCCGTCGCAAAAAGAACATTATGACTCAAGACCTAGCGTCGGCACTGGACCGGACCAAAACAAGCAACGTGGAGCCGTTCAACTCATGAAAGCAGCTGCTTCCAGTCTGGATATTCAAGACACAGATGAACTGGCTCTCAGTCACGAGACGATTCGGCGTTGGCGATTGCGTCATCGAGGGGAAATCGCCAAAGAAGTGAAGATGACGTTCGATCCCAGTGTCCCGCTCATCGTTCACTGGGACGGGAAGATGGTCTCCGACTTCAGCGGCAAGAAGGTCGATCGCCTCGCCATAGTCGTGTCCGGCGACGGCGTCGACAAACTTCTCTCCGTGCCGAAGCTGCCTGCTGGAACTGGTCGCCAAGCAGATGCTGTGCTGAACTCGTTGGATGACTGGGGAATCGCTGATCGTGTCGTCGGGCTCTCCTTTGACACGACAGCTGCCAACACGGGCGTCGTTTCGGGCGCTTGCGTCTTCATCGAGCAGGGCCTTCACCGCCAGCTGCTGAACCTGGCCTGTCGGCACCACATGCTAGAATTGGTGGCAGAGAAAGCCTTCATCGAGTGCATGGGCCCCCTCCTCTGGTCCTGACATTAAACTGTTCTCGCGACGACTGAAGGAGCGCTGGCAATCCGTCTGCACCGACCAATTCAGCGCCATCTCCAAGGAAGACCTTACTAAGCTGGTGCTCAAGGCGCGAGACGATCTGATCGCGCGTTTCAAGGGTCACATCACCAAGGGCCAGCCGCGGGACGACTACCGAGAGCTCCTGGAGCTGGCGATCATAGCGCTTGGAGGCGTCCCCCAGCGAGGTGTGCGCTTCATGCGACCGGGCACACTCCACCGCGCCCAGTGGATGGCCAAAGTGATATACACCATGAAGCTCCACCTCTTCCGGCAGCAGCTCCCCATTAAGGCTTGCGAGGCCCGGGGCATCCTGCACTTCGTAAACTTTGCGCTGCTGGTTTACATTCCGGCCTGGTTTATGGCGCCCCTTCCCACCGCTGCCCCTCGAACTGACCTGGCGATGCTCAAGGCACTGGTTGACTACGACAAGGTGGACAAGGACGTGTCCAAGGCTACCTCTCCTGTGTTTCGACGACATCTCTGGTACCTGATTGAACACCTGGCCACCCTCGCTCTCTTCGATGACGACACTCCGCTGGAGGAGAAGAGTCGAATTGCGACGCCCATCAAGGATGTCGAGGGCACTGAGAAGCCACCCAAGCGCATTGCCCTGGACGTCTGCCCGGAGGAGCTCGAGTGAAAGACAGTCGCAGACTTTTGCACGACATCCAGCACGCTTCTTTTCGAGCGGCTCGCAATCAATACTTCTTTCCTAGAGTTGGAGCCAGCTACCTGGTTGAACAATGCGTCCTACCTGGCGGGGAAACGCCGTGTCTCTACGTTGAGCATTGTCAATATCCGGGCGGAGCGAGGGGTCATGCTGATGCAGAACTACAATCTCGCACTCACCAAGGACGAGGAGCAACGGCAGTACTTGATGCAAGTCGTTGAGAAGCACTGCAAAGAGCACCCGAGCGCCCGCAGCGGAAATCCTTAACAGGTTTGGGAGTACTTTATGGTATATTTGAATTTGCTTCATTTTTATAGGGTGTTACTCCTATTAATCCTGTATAACAATGTATAATCGTGTATATACTTTATTTCTTAGTTATTATTTTGATTTATATGGCCAGTAGGCTCAGTATATTACTATGATTAATACGGAATAAAATGTTTTTTATTTTAATAATATTAAGTTGTTTTGTTGCAATAAAATTGAAATTGATTTAATGATTTTGTATTATTAATAACTACACACAGAGAATAGTATCCTGCTACCCAGGCATGGTGGGACAAGTTTATTCCAATTAATTATGAAATAATGTTGAATAATATTGTTAAGGTGTTTGCACTGTTTGCTAGTTGCATATTGTGTTGTTATAAGCTGGTTGCCGGTTGGTGTGGTTTGGATTACAAAGCATAAATGTATTAAGGTGAAACTTTGAAAAAAAACTTTTGAACCGCGACAAAAATATTAATATAAAAAAAAATATTGGAGATGGAATAAACTTAATGCTATGGAAATATAGCTGTGACTGTCCTCTACGCCATGGTATATGATAGCATTTATATTGACATTGTACATGTTACTTTACCCCTTGGAGCTGGAGCAATTTCTTGGAGAAACTCATTACTTCTGACACGTGGTACGCCAGAGATGGTCGATGCGGAACCCCTAAATATCCTTCAATTTGGCTAAAATTTCATATTCAGGGCTTTTTCACCCAACCTAACAATCCCACAAAGGGCTGTCCTAAAAATCAAAAAATGTTTTTTATGTGGCACCCTAATGTACACCCTGTATATTGGGACTATGTTCGCACCATTCAGGATGCCCAGTATTTCTCCCCTGTCTAGTGATCGCCTTCATATCCAATATAGGGGCTCAGCAATTGCATTCTTACAGTTTTTGATCAGTGTGGCATTCCATTTATGCAGTCTTGCTGCTGAGTGTGCTTTTAGTTTCCCTATAGCTTGTGTAATATCATCTGTCCTCAAGTCAAAGTCCGTTATACTTTCCCCTTGTAGTTCTTCTTCAAAGAATGCGTTTCTATCACATCAGTTTGTCAGTTTTTGGGATACTGAAAGATGATTTGTACTGAGCTCTTAATATTTCAGATACTTCTGTGAGATCATCAGATAAAACACTGTTCTCATTTTTCAGAGGTCCGATAATCACATGGTTTTCCGACTTCCCTTTTGCAAAATCATAGAAGTACTTTGAGTTAATCTTTATCACTTCTATAGCGTCATCATCATCATCATCTTTTCCTGTGTGCTTCACATTTAGCTCCTGTATGACACTGATACTCTGCCATTTATCATTTAACATTTATATGATGTTGTTAGCTTTACAGTTACTTAGTTTTGCAATCACTCTTTTTCTCTTTCATAACAATGACCTCTTTTGTCTCTCAGACCTGCTTCTCTTTCCTCTTTGCTGTAGTTTTGGGCCATGTCTTTCCACAATTTCCAGCATCTTCTCCTCTAAAGTCATTAGCATCTCTTCCATTGTCTTTGCCTCCAAAATGGTTTTCCAATCCATTACTTCTATGCTGGATGCAACATCTTCCCAGTTTATAGCTTTGAAGTGAAAATTAAAAATTTCAAATTTGCTTCTTTCTGTTATTCATGTTCTTTCCTTTTCTGTTGTTTTTATATTGGTTGTTATTTCAATGATGTTGTAGTCCAATATTATAGTTGGGGATATTTGTACATCATCACTTAGGTTGCTGTTATTTGTAAATACCAAATCTAGGCAGTTGTTTTTTCTTGTGTTTTCTGTTATTTCTTGTGTTAACACAAATTCATCAGCTAGAGCTAGTAGCATTTTTACCTGCTCCTGGTCTTCCTGTGTGCCCCCCTTGTCCTGGTGTATACAGCAATACCTCGAAATTTGTCAGTAATTCATTCCGGAATAACAACAAAATATGAAATGACGAAATTCGAGGTAGATTATTACATGTTTCAATGAGAAAATATTTTACTGTATTGTTATTAAACAGATTAATTAATCAAATTCTATTCATTTTTTGGCAAAAGGGTAATTCTATGAGAAATAGACAAATGAAGTACACGGTCACCTCTTCAAAATTCATGAAACTTGGTGTGAGGGTTGGTTTAGGTCCAAATTACAAATTTCTGAATTTTTTGAAAATTGGTCAAGTTGGTCAAATTTTATGGCTTGACAAAATTTTGGTCAAATGAAAAAACCAATAATTTTCAAACGTAAATATCTCAGCTCCTAATTGTGGTAGTGTAGTAAGTCTTAAACGATAAAATATGTAAAATTAACTGTAGTTTCTAAATATGTATCATTTTTTTAGGGTAACAAAAATAAAATTATGATTTTTTGGAAAAAATGTCATCTTTTTTTTTTTTTTGCGATTTGGCAGCGAAGATATCATTTTTCGAAAAAAAGACCAGGAATAAAAAATGTTTATTTGATGTATGTACACCATAATAAGTAATAAAAAGTCAGCTTATCGATGATTATTATGAAAAAAATATGACAAAAAAAAAATCCTCCAAATTTTAACAATTTTTTGCTTTCTTTCCAGATTTTCAGTATATACCTAATTTTCTAGTATACGTAAATTTACCTAACCCTTAAAATGCCTCAAAACACAAAATTTTGTTGCGATCCTACGAAAAAACAATCAAAAAGAATTTTCTGTAACATCAAAAAAGTAAACTCTGCCATGGCAGCTGCAAGCTATAGAATTTTGGAAGAAAATCAATTACTATGCAGCAATTGCTATGTCACAATTAAAAAGAAGCCAATTGTATTAGAACATGTTCAACGTTCATCCAGAGAGCCAGAACCTGCGCCAATACCTGAGCCAGACATACTTAACGAATCTATGGAGCGAAGCAGTAGCGATTCCATGAATCCACCACCATTGGAAGAATTTGTCATTCAAGACAGGCAATTCAATAAAGATTTGCTCAGTGACAATATTTTACCTTTATTTGATGAAAGCCCTATTAAAACAGGTAATAAAATAATAGAGACTCCGTTCAGGACATTTGTTTCTTAATGCCAAATTCGTAGTTTTCTGTTTTTAAATATTAGCATCAGCACTTGAATACATATATACAAAATATTTGATATTTGATTATTTCACGCAACCTAAATTTATGAATTTGTTTTACAGCTGGATTGAAGCCGGGACAAAAACAGATAAAGGCTTCTACGAAGTTGTAGATGTAGAGCTTTCTTTGCAAAAACGTCTGAGTGAACCTATTACTTCTATCAAAGGTACTCAACAATTACATCACTTCATCCCAATTTCCAAGAATTCGTTGAAGGTTTATCCACTCTCTCAGAGTGCACAGTCAGTCGAAATAAGAGAGCTCATTAGAGTTTCTGTTTCGGTTCAAGAACATAATACTGTCTCTCAACGCGAAATTGAAACAGGCTCTTTTGTGGGTTGTATGTATGAAAATAAACTATGGCTTGGATTAGTCCAGTCCTTTGACTGTGAATATGATGATTTTCTGATAAAATTTCTCCATCCTTCGGGCGTATGTCCCTCATACATTTTTCCTGCACAAGATGATGTTTGTCACGTTCCAACAGAAAATATATCTGGGAGTAGTGAAGCAAGTTTACGAGGAGGAACAAGAATACAATACATTTTTCCGCTTCAAGAATTAAATAACTTTTCAAAGATAAAATAAATTCTATCAAATGTATACTATTTAAGATTGTCTATATAATATTTCTAAAATTTTTATCTAAGATTTGTGTATCTACTTAATAGTTATAAAAATCTTTTCAAATTCTTTTTTCTTATTATTATATTATTAGTGTCTAAAATTTGGATTCACTGGATGAGAATACTGTCTCTTAATTCATTCTCAAAGACTTGTGTACTTGTAGTATTAGGAAGAGTATTTTATACTCTGATAAGCGCTTTATAAATTAAACATTATTATTGTCAATATATTCTGTCCCTAAATATAAGAGAGGTTATGTATGTACATTGTACATATATTTTAAAAGATTTTTTCTCCTTTGGTTTATCTACATGTATTTTTTATATGAATTGAAAATTGTCTTTTTTTGGACCAACAAGTCTGTAATAAATCTTCGTTGTCTGAAAAAAAAATTTATTACTTAATGTCAAACTCAGTTTTGAGCCTTATAATAAACTATAAGCTGACTTTTTATTACTTATTATGGTGTACATACATCAAATAAACATTTTTTTTCTTGGTCTTTTTTTCGAAAAATGATATCTTCGCTGCCAAATCGCAAAAAAAAAAAAAAAAATTTCCAAATCATCATAATTTTATTTTTGTTACCCTAAAGAAATGATACATATTTAGAAAGTACAGTTAATTTTACATATTTTATCATTTAAGACATTACGCTACCACAATTAGCAGCTGAGATATTTACGTTTGAAAATTGTTGGTTTTTTCATTTGGCCAAAATTTGGTCAAGCCATAAAATTTGACCAACTTGACCAATTTTCAAAAAAATTCAGATTTTTGTAATTTGGACCAAAACCAACCCTCACACCAAGTTTCATGAATTTTGGAGATGGTGGAGTGTACATTTGGCACTTTCATTTGTCTATTTGTCCTGGAATTACCCAAAATATAATGTTAAACATTGGTAAACAGTTGAATTTCATCAATTTTTATCACTTTTTTTCACATTTTTTCAAAAAATGACGAATCTGCGAATATGGATGATGGATTGCAAAACTATAGGTATTAAAAGATTGATGATGAAATTTGAAATGACGAATTTTGAGGTATTCCTGTACATACATTTTTCCTATCCTTTTATATTTCCTGAATGGGAATTAAAATCACCAGAGAAAAATATTTGGGGTTGGAGAATATAGATCTTTTACCCAGTTTCTTACCTCTGTAATGGAATCTGAAAATTTTGAGGTTGGTGTGTTTGGGGGTCTGTACATTACAATTAGTACCATATTTAATTTTTCAACTTTTGCTGCTACACATTAGCGTGTAGCATCATGAGCGATCTGGAGGCACATTTCAGGTTTTGTACAATCAACCTTGCTGATTTCAGAAAAGAAATCAAAAATTTTCTGCAACAAGCAGAACACCTCTTTTTTCGCATGTAAAAAATACAAAATTCTTGTTAATTACAGTTGGCAACATTGACTGACATGGTACTTCTGGCAGCTTTCTAATTATTCTCAGTGAGTCATCCCCTGGAATTTCTTAGTTCTACGCTAGCTCGCTTGAGAGAAACAAGTGTTTTTTCTGTGGATGGGGTGTTCAAAAACCCCACGGTACTAACGAAAGGTGCGTTTTGTGATATATACATACACATTTCTTTGTTTTGTTGTGTTTTACATTGTTTATAAGTTTGTTATATGTCTTAGGGTATATATATACCTATGGATATTTATATACATAATACATATGTGTGTGTGCAGTATATTTTTATATATATATATTGGTAAACTTATTGTTTACCAATAAACCAAGCCTTATATATATGTACATTAGGGTTATGACTTTTTAATTTTTTGTCATAAATATTGTTTCCTGTATCATCAATCGATGAACTTTTGCTTGAAAACAATAAAAAAGTGCCTAATTCCTCAGAATTAAAAAAAAATGTCACCCTGAAAGCAAATATAGTAAAGGGTGTCAGGAAATGATTGCCCCCCCTGTAGAGCAAAAACTAGAAGAGATAGATAAAAACCGGCGAGACCACTTGAAAGAGCGTTAAAATCTGAATAAAAACCATTATATTCTATTCCTGTGATTTTAATTCTTACCATTTTTTTCCCCACAGAAACCATGGCATCATCTATTTTGAACGATTCAGAGACACTTTGAGACACTTCTGGGATCATACCCCCGTCGATTAATGGCCGTCAGAGCTGCAAATGGGGGCAACACCCGATATTAAAACAAGTGTTTTTTATTCAAAATTAAACGCTCTTTCGCATGGTTTTGTCTGTTTTTTTCTATTCCTTTCAGTTTCTTCTGTACAGGGGGGGGGGGGGGGGGGGGGGGGGGGTAATCATTTCCTGACACCCTTTACTATATTTGCTTTCGGGGTGACATTTTTTTTAAATTCTGAGGAATTAGGCCCTTTTTTATTGTTTTCAAGCAAAAGTTCATCGATTGATGATACAGGAAACAATATTTATGACAAAAAATTAAAAAGTCATAACCCTAATGTACATACTCATAATCATATATATTTTTTATTTATACATTTGTGTTTTTGTTTCAGTGTTCCTGTGTGATACTTGTTGAGTTTTGCTGGTACAATGAGCATGCAAAGAACACGGGGATCTGCCAGCCACATTGTCTTTGGTTCTCTACTATCAGAGCATCCTCTGTCTGAACTTCCAACCCATATACAAGTTGCAAGGCATTTCCTCTTCTTGAAGGAGAACAAGTACACCAGCAACAGGGAGATTCTTTCGGAGGTATGCTAAACACTCATTGACCTTTGGAATTGTGCTAACATTCCATCACAGCCAATCAAGAATGTGAAGACCAAGCTGCTCCGATTGATGGAAAAAGGCTCACAAGCATCGAAGCAAGGTAAGCAGGCCACAAAAACCAAGAAGTTTGAGGAAAGCCTGAATCAATTGTTTGACATAGCTGTCTGCCAATGCGATGATCTGTCTGCATGCCACTGTGAAAAAGAAATGAAAGCTCCACGACGAGAGCATGCCTTTCTGATTGACCAGAGAACCACACAGATCATGCAGATCAGTCGGGTGGATACGAATGTGACTCAGATGATGGAGAGAAGGAAGTCAAGAGAGGATCGGATGCAAGAAAGACAAGAAGAGAATAGAAGAAAAATGGAATGGCAAGATGTAGCATCCTCTGCAGATGTGGTCAAATCAGCTCAAGCAGAAGCAGACTCCAGTGGTGAAAGTGTTGGTGATGAGTGGATGGGTGATAGTGCCCAGGAGGACAGGAACATCACACCGATTCCCACTGTTCTACAGAAGCTAAGGCTAACAAAGACCCTAAGATCCACTCTAAGGTTAGCCCAAGAGAAAGGAAAGAGTAGGGGGTTAAGAGAAGAGAAGAGAATAAGGGGTTAAGTAAGAAGGAACACCTATCACTCGTGGGTTAAGATTCATTCAGTAAAAGAGAAAAACGACTCACCATCATCATCCACCAGCCACTGCCGACAAGTCAGAAAAATAGTCAGAGAAAATAGGAGAGGGGTGAAAGATGAAAAGAAGTAAAATAAGAACGCTTATAAACCATGCAAACACAGTCTTAACTCACTGTCATACCATGCAAACTACAAACATGCAAGAAAAGAGTGTTACAGACATGCAAAGTAAAGAGGATAAGAAAAAAAAAAAAAAAGTAGGTAAAGTTAAACAAAAAGTGGGTTAGTTTACGCTACGAGCTACATCTACGTTCAATGTTCATGTTAGTCTAATTTTTTTTTTTTTTTTTTTATTGCTGGCATCACACGCTGGCATGTCACAAGCTGGCATTAATCGTCAACAGAATCATCCTCGACCACCAACCCCAGAGCTCCTGTTACTAATTTTTTTTATTTTAAATAATGTTAATATTTTTAAAATGTCTGTCAAGACAGTTCTTAAACATATTAACGCTGATAGAGTGAACGACTGATGCAGGAAGATTATTCCACTTATCAATTACTTTAAACATAAAGAAGTTTTTAGCGATATTAGTAATAAAACATCTGCCACGCAACTTAAATCCGTTATTACGAGTATTACTATTATCAAAAGTGAACAATTTGTCAAAATTTACATTATCGATGTTATTAACGATTTTGAAAACTTCAATAAGCTCCCCCCTTAATCTCCTACTTTCGAGTGAATACAGGTCTAGCTCTTTAATCCTATCTTCATAAGGCTTGTTGCGCAATGGCGGAATCAGTTTCGTGGCACGATGTTGAACCCTTTCTAACCTATCAATATCCTCACGCAAGTACGGGCACCAAAACTGAACTGCATATTCTAAATGAGGCCTGACTAGGGACTTGTAAAGGGGCAATATAATATCCTTCGATTTAAATTTGAAATTACGCGCTATGAAACCTAACATCCTATTAGCTTTCGCGCAAGACTCCAGGCACTGGTTCCTAACCTTTAAATCCTTAGATACATGTACACCTAAATCTACATAATAAAAAATACATAATACTGGTATAAAATAATATATATAACTGTGATTGGCAAGAATACCAGTGTGTATATATATATATATATATTCCAAATAGAAAAATAAAAAAAGTAAAAATATTCATCTCTTTCTTTAACCTTTGTGTTAACCTAATGCTGTTTAACTTTCATCATCTGATTCTATTTCCATTGAAGAATCATTATCACTAGATTGATTAGAGCATATAGTTTCAATATCACAGGTACTGGTACTTATTGTAGATTTGGATGTTGATGAAGCCAATGTAGCACCATGTTTTACTTCACTTTCTTGGAATTTTGCATTTTGGGATATAAATACTAGCTTTGCTGCTCTGTCTGTGCTTAATCGGTTTCTTTTGGCTGTATGGATATTACTGTATGTGCTAAATGATCTCGGAGATAATGAAAGGGCAAAATAGAGGTGTATGAGTTTGTGTAGGTATATATGTGAGTATGCATGCGTATGTATCTGGAATTCTGGATGTATGCGTGTATATGGGGTATATAATAGATATAAATATGTGTATATAAGTATTTATGTATATACTGGTATATATGTATATGGGTGTATGTGTATGTATATATATGGATGGTCTCGGGGGGAAAATATGTCATCGCAGGTCTAAAGGATAGTTAAGTGGGAGATTCAAAATCCGAGGCATGGATGGGAGAGTCCTGGAAAGGTTGGACAATGGGCAGTCAGCTCTCAGCCAGTGTTCTCACAAGTTTAACGGATCTCAAGATACAAGACTTTCAGTGCAAGAAAGAGGGCAGTTTTTTTCTGTCAATAGGCTGAAAAGGACATTCTATACTGGTACCATATGGCCTATTTTATTATTTATTTATTTATTTTTATAATATATATCATTGCAAAAGTATACCTTATAATTAAATTGGCAATATCTATATTAAAAAAAAGAAAAAAAAAAAAAAAAATTTTTAACATCACTATTCAGTACAGAGTCTGGCTGATGAATCAAAGTCTGGCTGATGAATCAAAGTCTGGCTGATGAATCAAAGTCTGGCTGATGAATCAAAGTCTGGCTGACGAATCAAAGTCTGGCTGACGAATCAAAGTCTGGCTGACGAATCAAAGTCTGGCTGATGAATGAAGTCTGGCTGACGAATGAAGTCTGGCTGACGAATGAAGTCTGGCTGATGAATGAAGTCTGGCTGATGAATGAGTCTGGCTGATGGAAGCTGACTGGTATGGTGTATCAAACAGGGCTGCTGCAGCTATCAGCACTGCAACATTGGTTGACTATGGCATCATTAGTTCTGATGATCAGATAAACATAATTGACCACCACAAAGTATGGAGAGCATGGCAGAAGGTACGGAGGGATCTGAAGGAAGCAGTAATTTACCACGATGTGGAAGTCACTGCTTTATTTTTTGATGGGCGGAAAGACATGACACTTGTCAAAGAGAAAAAGGGGAACAAATGGTACAGCACAAAGAAAGTTGAGGACCACTATGTGCTGGTTGGAGAGCCTGGAACCTTCTATCTGACACTGGAATGAGGAACTGGCACTGTCATTGCGGATGGACTTCAAAATGTGATTGAAGAAATGGGTATTGCAGACAAGACAATTGCAGTGGGAGCCAACAGCACAGCCACAAACACAGGGCACATAAGTGGAGCAATACACCTGCTAGAGTGCAGCCTGGGTCGCCCTTTGCACTGGTTCATCTGTAGTCTGCATTTAAATGAACTCCCACTGTGCCACTTGTGCAAGGAACTCATTGGCTCAACAGAATCTGCAACTCAATGGAAAGGACCAATTGGCAAAGCTTTGGCCACATGTGAAAGTTTGCCACTTTCCTCTAGAGGAATTCAATGTATTGCTGATGGCCACACTCTCCCGGATGTTGACCTTACTGAATTGAGTCGTGACCAAGCTTACCTCTACAGAATGATGAAAGTGATAAGGACTGGTGTCATTAATGAAGATCTTCTACGAGAGAAGCCTGGACCAATCTCCCATGCAAGATGGGTTACAACTGCCAGCAGAATTTGTTGGCTATATGTAGCGATGGCGCAGCCAAGTGATGAACTGTATTCACTCACACAGTTTGTCGTGTGCCACTATGGACCCATGTGGTTTAGCATCAAGTGCCATCCAAGGTGCACAGATGGCCCAAAACATTTCCTGGAGCAAATCAAGCTGCTACAATTACTGCCACCAGCTAGCAAAACTGTCACATGGCCTGTGATCCAAAGAAATGCATATTGGGCTCACCCTGAAAATGTTCTACTGGCAATGCTTGCAGATGCAGATCAAGCAAACTGGAAATTGGCCATCGATGTAATCAAGACCATTCGACGAGCTCCCAAACCTGCTCAACAGCAAGTCAGAGAATTTTGGCCACCAAAGTGGCTCAGAATTTGAAAGATTTACTTCCACCAGTGGAGGAGTGCACAATGGAACCACCACTCACGAAGCAGTTCTCTGTCGAACAACTCGATAAGATCACTGAAGAGCCTCTTGTTGTCCGGATACCATGTCACTCCCAAGGTGAAGAATGCTGTGTTAGGATGGTAACTGAAGCGTCTGGGGCAGTGTATGGAAAGGATTCAAGAGATGGTTACATTAGAGCAGTACTTAAATCCTGTGACTTTATGCCATTATTCAAATATTCAAAACTAAACCTACCTACCTACCTACCTACCTACCTACCTACCTACCTACCTACCTTACCTACCTACCTTACCTACCTACCTACCTACCTACCTACCTACCTTACCTACCTACCTACCTACCTACCTAGTGTATATGTTTATTCCAAAAATAAATTTTTCTATTTTTCCTGAAAAGCAGTACATTGTAAGGGGTCAAATGATAGCTCAAACCCTAGGAAAGCAAGTGTCCAAAAGTTATGGGTAACTAGCAATTTTCACAATTTTCACATGCGAAAAAGGTGTTGCACTTGTCACAAAAAAATTTTGTTTTCATTTTTTAATTTAGGGAGGTCAATTGTACAAAACCTGAAATGTGCCTCTTGATCTGTTACACTTTGCCCAATGACGCTACATGCTACTACACATTCTACATAGCTGTTTGAGGTACTTATAGTCATTTCTGCCATATGCCTTTTGCGTGTGTAAAAAGCACATCCTCCTTTATGTTTCACTGTTCTGTAGGCTCAGAGGATGTTATAGTTGTCAATTTGTATTTCTTTTTTGTCAACCCAGGACTCAGTTTTCACAGTTTGCCTGGTAGTCCTTTAGATGAGTTTTTGTGAGGCATGCAAAGTCTGCTCCATCTTCTTGCATGACTCCTTTCAGGTATAAAACTTTGTCTGGGGAATGATTTGATTTAAGCCCCTGAATATTAGCTAGGATTATTTTTATTTTTTCTGTTATTTTCGCATACAGGTGGTTCAGATTCATTTTCCAATGGTGGTGCTGGTTTCATTGCCTTGTGGCTCCCCGAGAATTTGTCACTTTTTATCTTTGTCCTGTTGTTCTGATAACGCACACAGTGTCTTTGTGTGTGCCTTCTGTCTGGCTCTCGGATTCCTATATTTGTCAGCTGACTTTGTATTTGCTGGATAGTATTTAGCAGCTGAATTGTGTTGGCTACGTCTAAAAAATTGGTACCCTTCTTTAATGTTCATTTTTCCTGTTCACCCACTGCATTCCTTTGAGGGTGGTGGTAATGGCATTTTTGTCCATATTTGTACCTCCCATATCTTGCATCTAGGAGTCATTCCAGCTCAACTGGTACAGATTTCAGAAAGTTGGTCGGGTGACCATCTCCGATTTTCTTCAAATTTTCAGGGTTGATTCATACACCATTCAATAGCTTAAATCTAAAATTTTAGCTTCCTCAGTCAAAAATGTTTAATTTTATGGTCGCTTAAATGGCCCCCACCTTCGACAAAAAATGCTGATATTGGGCTTGATCGGCCAATGCCTTCATTTTGAGAGGCCTTGAAAAGTGTCTTCTAATAGTAGAAGAAGCTTCAAATTTGTCATGCCAATACAACTTCTGGTGGGCTTTTCAATTTTGCAAGCTAAAAGGCTGTGGAACAAATAGTTTCTGAGTTACAAGGGCTTAAACATGGCTCCATTTTGAAGCTTGCATCAATTCCTCCCACTTTTATGACTACCATTTTCAAAAGTTTTAGTTCTACATCAATCACAGCTGTTTTAATACTCCTAATAGTCTCTATGGGTTGTAAATTTATGAGTGAAATAAAAAAATAACCAAAAAAGGATTTATTTTTATTTTAAAAATTTCCAAAAGTTGATATTTTCACAAAATTTGCAAAATTAACATCAACTTTGGGGCTTAATATAAAGGTGTCCAAAATTAGTCAGGGAGTTGATACTTCTAGTAAAGAAAGATACATATGTGTACAAAAACATATATTAAGGAATAGATCTCAACTCAACTCCTTCATATAGTTTTGGCTATTCAAAGAAAAGTACTTTTTGTGAAAAATTCTGAATTTTTTCAAAATTTTGAAATGTTTAAATTTCTTTTTACAACATTGAATTGTAATTTTACTTCGATTTTATTACTTGGTAAGTTAATTCACAAATGTTAAATTATCTAAATAAGTTTTACTCATAAAAAAGACAATATATACCTAGATTATTACTACATTTGCAGTTAACACAACAGATGGACCAGCTTGTAGGCTCAATACTTGGATCTACCTAAGTAAATCATGTAGAACCATGTTCTACTGCTCTTTAAGCACTTCCTAGTAATTTAAATTATGCAGTTAGTACAGATAAACTAGCAGTAACCACCATTTTCAGTACAAAACCTTAAATTTAAGTAGCTTTGTTGTATTACTTCCCTTAATACAAGTGTACAGTACTTAGCTATATACAATAATGAATTCCTGAGTTTTTAAGCATGTGAATTATTGGCTATAAGTTCATATTCTTTTTTTTAATATGTGTTGTTTTATGTAAATTTGTATGTAAACTTATATATAGCTAATAACTCATGTTTAGACACTAACTCAGGAATTTATTATTGTACTCAGGCTTTAAGTCTGATTGTCTTCAACACTCCATGGCCTCACAGCCATAAATTGGCAATTTATTATTCAGCTTGATACAGGTCTGTAGTTACTTAGGCTTTTTTTAAAATACTCCTCAATTTTAGATAAACAATCATTTGATAACTTGTACTGTCTCCCCATTTTCCCAGCAACTGTAGGTGGTTCAATTGAACACAAAACATGTTGGAATGGAATCCAGCAAACATCCTCTTGTTCAGGCCATTTAAAAGGATTCTTTTTCATGAAATTTACTAATAGATCCTTCTCAGTATCAGACACTTCAACTGTTTCCAACAAACCAGTCACCTTCATAGAAACAGGCCACATATGTACCAGGTTTATATTGGTAAGCCACATTTTCTTGTGTAGTGAGGAAGGAAAGTTGTACGTTAAAGAAATTTTCATCACTAGAAATTTTGTACAGTTTAATGCCTGTTGATGAAGGTCTAAAGCAGTGATATGAACGGGTTCCTAGGATTGTCTTAATTAAGGAATACCTTTTTTCTAACTCAAATAAATTAGCATTTTCCTCAATTTTAGCTGAATCAATGTACAGAAATTGTATACCATTAATATTAGATTTGCACCAATCGAACATCTCTTTTGGATTGGTGATGTGACCTTTACTTGTTGCTTGTAGACTTGCCCAGGCAACTAACCTTTTGACAGTGCCACCAACACCATCACAGGGGCTCTTTCCGTGAGAGGTGGCAAAAAAGTTCCATTCACATGTTAGTTGGAAATCTTTTTCATGTAACACTGAATTAATGATGTTTTTATAGTTTTTATATTGACTTGCTGCGCCATCACTAAAGTAACAAATATGTTTTAGTTTAGGATTCTGACTTTTAAGTAATTTCAAGGCTTCACATAAAAAAGAATGAACTGCAGTTGTGTTGTGTGTAAGTGAATCTGATATTACACAAAAATTTGTAACTTTTAGTTCACTATCAACTTTTTGATAGCAGACTACTGGATGCAAGGTAGCCTGGGTATTGTCCCAGTGATGCCCTTGTACAGCATCCTGAATTATAAAACTATAGTTTTCAGAGAAGTCAACAAGCACTAATACTGTAGAATCATTGAGGTTTTCTTTACAGTCGGACAAATATTTTGATTGGGCTTTTGCTATGAAATGGTGTACTTTCAACTTTTTTGCACTTTCACATATGTCTTCTACTACATTCGAAACACTTTTTGTCATTGTGACCAGTTGGGTATGGTCTTTATGAAGCCACTGCTTAAAGGAAACCTCATCATCCATGTCATAATCATTGCTTTCAAAAATGGTAAGAAGCCAATCCTGTAATTCATTTAAACAGGACATGTTTTGCAGTTATTAATCATGCAGTTTCTGGTTTCAGTGTTGCAGACTATTTTCCCTAGTAACTCTCTTAATTCTACTTTGACAGGGAGTGATTCACATAAAAGTTTAAAGTTCTGGTGTATTTCACAAATGCATACATTGTGTGATCCTTTACTCCCCACACCCATACACCATTTTGGTCTCAGTTCAAAAAACTTTGATTTGGAGATTTTGTTGTTTGGATATTTATTTTTGTAAAGCGTATATTTCTCTGATATTTGTCAACAACAGTATTTTCTGCTTGTGAACCTTCCCTTGTGGTGTTTTTATTGATTTGTAGTCTTTTTTACCAGGGCATTCTCTAGTATATTCATTGTTTTGGAAAAATTCTATCACTCTTTCCTTTATTTCATCGCTTATATCCTTGCTACTCTTTTTATTTCTCATTATAGGAAGGATACCTTCTTTTCTCTTTAAGGCCCTCACAGCATTAACCATTCTGGCTGACACTTCAAATTCTTTCATAATTCTTTCTCTGGACCAGGTTTTACCAATTGGAAGGTGTGTTAGAATTTATCTTTTCTTGTCTGGTACTAGTTTTACACTTTTTTCTTTCAGTTCCTCTATCATATGCTGATAACACTTTTCTTCCTCACTCTCTATAGGTTTCTCCGCTTCCTCATCCAAAATGCTAGGCTTCATATGAAGTACTTTTGACAGCTTTGATTTTGTTGATGTTTCAATTTGCTTTAGTTTCCTTTTCGCATAAAACTTTCAATCTCTTGCTCTTACATACTTAATGGGTGAGCATTCTAGTGAACCTAACGTTTCATCAAATGTCTCCTTAACTATTTCTTCTGGAACATATTCATCACTACCTGAGTCTTTTTCATCTTCAATCGTCTTGGCTCTAGAGAAGCATGTTGAGCAAAGTTTCTGTCCTGGTATCAGATTCAGTCTAGTTGCTATGTCTTTGTCAATAATTTGTAGTGATTCTGCAAATAAAGTAGGGTAATGTAAACTCTAAACACATTGGAAAATAATTTTAAAACCTCAACATTTGGTTATAGGCTATTCGTATAAAATATTCAAAACATATGCATTCAGTAGCACAGTATATAGCCTACCCTATTAAAATTAAATAGCTAATTTAGGTTACAATTTACAATATAAACTTCTTTATGAAATATAAATATATTAGTACCTATATTTACTTGTTATCTTCTTTCGATGATTTCTCCATGGATCTTGGCAGCTACGTTGCATTTGTTGGTAATGCATTCCAAACATTTTTTCATGGTGGTAGCATACAGTAGCACTATTTGGGTTGATTACAGTTGCTTTTGTTCTCCACAATAGCAGTTTCCTTGTTTCATCTGTCAGCTCATGTAAGGTATACATACCCACCTTCCTGGTGAGTCTGTGTTCATGACATGGATCATCCAAGTACATACCAAAGCTGCACTTTGATTCTTGATTAGAATAAGCCATTATTACAGGCAGTAAAATTAAGTTAATTGCTCTAGTTAAATTTTCTGAAAATAAAAGATCATGATCTATAAAATAGGCCTGGACATTAATGATTAACCATCATGTTTTACATTTATAAGAATATACAAAGCGAAATGAGCTACCCAGAGCCCTTCGAGTCGCTGGTTGTTTTGACAGACATATTAAATTTCTTGTATGTTTTAGACTTATTTACATATTACAATTGTAAATCAACTTAAGTAATAAAATGGAAGTAAAATTACAATTCAATGTCATAAATAGAAATTTAAAAATTTACAAATTTTGCAAAAATTTGAGATTTTTCACAAAAAGCACTTTTCTTTGAATCACCAAAACTATATGAAGGAGTTGAGTTGAGATCTATTCCTTAATATGTTTTTTTACACATATGTATCTTTCTTTACTAGAAGTATCAACTCCCTGACTAATTTCGGACACCTTTATATTAAGCCCCAAAGTTGATGTTAATTTTGCAAATTTTGTGAAAATATCAACTTTTGGAAATTTTTAAAAATAGAAATAAATCCTTTTTTGGTTATTTTTTTATTTCACTCATAAATTTACAACCCATAGAGACTATTAGGAGTATTAAAACAGCTGTGATTGATGTAGAACTAAAACTTTTGAAAATGGTAGAGTTGTAAAAGTGGGAGGAATTGATGCAAGCTTCAAAATGGAGCCATATTTAAGCCCTTGTAACTTAGAAACTATTTGTTCCACAGCCTTTTTGCTTGCAAAATTGAAAAGCCCACCAGAAGTTGTATTGGCATGACAAATTTGAAGCTTCTACTCCTATTAGAAGACACTTTTCAAGGCGCCTCAAAATGAAGGCGTTGGCCGATCAAGCCCAACATGGGCATTTTTTGTCGAAGGTGGGGGCCATTTAAGCGACCATAAAATTAAAAGTTTTTGACTGAGGAAGCTAAAATTTTAGATTTAAGCTATTGAATAGTGTATGAATCAACCCTGAAAATTTGAAGAAAATCAGAGATGGTCACCCGACCACCCCTCGCAAATATGTGCAGAAACATTCTTTAATACTTATGTCGTTTCTATTCATTTATATACTGCGTGGTCATTGCAGTTAAATGCACATATTCACGATTTGCGAGGGTGCCCTCTCAGGGCATTGGTTTCTGCCCTATGTAGGAGAATTTCGATTTGTGAATGATCGAGGTCCGTAGTGTAATGGTAGCACATCCAACCAGTAATTGGAAGGCCCTGGGTTCGATTCCCAGGTGGTTCGCCTCATTTTTCATTTATTCGTGATTTCTCTTCCTCGTGTGCAGAAACGTTCCTTAATACTTATGTCGTTTCTATTCATTTATATACTGCGTGGTCATTGCAGTTACATATATATATTTTTTTTTTTTTTAGTTCAGGAAGAACCGATTCGCCTCTATTTAAAGGTCATATCTCAGCGGAAAAACAAAGAAAAAGTGAGAGGAAAGACAGAGGAAAAAGAAAGGGTGGAGGGGACAGTCGAAGTGGAAAAAGACCAAGGATGACAAGGACTGCAGGGTTGAGCCCCATCATCCTTGGGTGCTAGGGCCGGGAGGGCGCACGTGAAACCTCCAGGAACAAGCACGTACAAACGAGCACAAAGAGCACTCAAGAGCACGAGCTTAGAACCCCCTTGCGGGGACATATATATATATATATATATATATATATATATATATATATATATATATATATGAAAATTATTTCACGAAGGTAACACGTGAAAAATATTTATGATGAATAAAACCACGAAGGAAAGGAAACACAAAATGGTGCTCAAGCGCTTTCGTCTAATGACATCCTCAGGAACACTCAGTGTTCCTGAGGATGTCATTAGACGAAAGCGCTTGAGCACCATTTTGTGTTTTCTTTCCTTCGTGGTTTTATTCATCATATATATATATATATATATATATATATATATATATATATATATATATATATATATATTTTTTTTTTTTTTTTAAAGTTCAGGAAGAACCGATTCGCCTCTATTTAAAAGGGCATATCTCAGCGGAAAAACAAAGAAAAAGGGAGAGGAAAGACAGAGGAAAAAGAAAGGGTGGAGGGGACAGGCGAAGTGGAAAAAGACCAAGGATGACAAGGACTGCAGGGTCGAGCCCCATCATCCTTGGGTGCTAGGGCCGGGAGGGCGTACGTGAAACCTCCAGGAACAAGCACGTACAAATGAGCACAAAGAGCACTCAAGAGCACGAGCTTAGAATATATATATATATATATATATGAGAATTTTCTTGTTTCTTAGTTTTAAAACATTTTTAGATTGTTTTGCAGCTTTTTAGAGAATTCTAGAATATTTTAGAACCTTATGGAACTTTCTAGATGACTCCAGAACATTCTAGAATACTTTGGAATTGGGAGAAAATAGTATATAAAGGATGGCAAATTGTTTCCTTGGTTAGTTGTGGTTGTGTATAGCAAGAGCAAGTATCTACATGTAATTTCCTTGTGAATTGTGATTGTGATAATTGTCTTTGTGAGTTTTTTATGGTAGGTAGTTCTTTTTGAAGTATTTCTTTTTTTGCCATTTTGGATAATATGCATTTTATTATGTGCACACACTCTCAAGAAATTCACTGTCACTAACATTTACATAATATTTAGTTATAACACCATACAAAATTTCATGATGGGAAATTTTATATTTACAAAGTTATGCATGATTTTATTTTCAATGATTTTGGTTCAGTTTTTAATAATTTTGCATGTGACATCATAATAAATTGGTGTCTAAAACATTGTAAATCATTATCGGTAGATGGCGCTTGAATACGTGGCTGTGATACTGAAAAAGCTATGATACTGAAAAACTGAAATTGAACACATAATTACAAGGGGTATTTTTTTATTTCCAGTGTCTTGTGAGATATATTTTATTAATTTCTATATAATTTTGAAAAAATCAAATAAAAAAATCATGATTTTTTCATAAAAAAGCTATTATACTGAAAAATTGAAATTGAACACTTAATTATTACAAGGAATATTTTTATTTGTTTCTAAAGTGTTTTGTCTGATATATTTTATTAATTTCTATATAATTTTGGAAAAAAAAAAAAAAAAAAAAAATTTTTCATTTCATAAAAAAATCAATTAATTTAATCAAGTGATTAAATAAATTTGATTTAATCACTGCCATCCCTGGTAAATACTGTACTGTACTTTGAATTGAAATACAGTCTTTATATGTACAATGATTCAAATTTTTTGCATTAGTTAATTTATTTATTTCTTCACTCATCCTATCATTCACTTCTGACTTAGAATTTCTCCATTTTGACAGGAACTGAAGTTAAGTTGTATCGGAATAGTTGAAAAACCCCTCAGATGTTCTAAAAAAGAAAATTCTCAAAAATTCTAGGTTCGGAGAATATTCTCTGAAAGATTATTCCCGAGAATTTTACAACATTTTGTATATATGTATATATACAGAGGGTGATCAAATTATTAGAGCCACTACATAAAAAATAGTTTTCCTTGTATAAGTTTATTTCTAATGCTAATAATAGTAAAATTTGGCTAATTTATATACACTCTACAGTCATATTAAACACATTTAGTACTTAGTGGGTCCTCCTTTGGCCTTAATTAAGGCAGCAACCCATCTAGGCATAATCTCTATACAGGCTTTGCAGCTGGCTTGTATCTCAGGATCATGGTTCCAAATGGCAATTATTCATTCTATTAACTGTATTCGAGTTGTTATTTCCTCGCCTTTCAGTCTATGCTTTACTATTTCCCATAGGTTTTCGATAGGGTTCATATCTGGAGAATTTCCTGGCCAATCAACGAGAGGAATATTCTTTGCAGCCAGAAAACTTTTAACTGACTTTGCAATGTGGCATGGAGCCAAATCTTGCATAAAATGGAATGGCTCACCATTTGGAAACCAGTTGGCGATGTGTGGAATAAGTCTTGTTTCCAAAACCTTTCATAGTACCCACAACAATGTAAATTTGTCCAGTACCTTTACCGCTTATCACTGCCCATATCATGACAGATGTTGGATGCTTAACCGTACTTACGACACAGTCTGGATGATATTCCTCACCAACACACCGCCTAACGTACTGTGATTTATCAGACATGACTTGGAATGTGGATTCGTCACTGAAACACCTGCAAATGAAAAGAGAAAGAAATGATTGCAACCAAAATGAAATGTGCCTTGTCATACAAATATCAAAATAATACATTTTACTCAAAATAAGCATACAAGATCACTAAAATATTGTGACTTACCAATTTCCAGTCATGTACAGTGAACTTTGAATAGTATTTAGCCCACTTTAAGCATTTTTTGATCATTGTTGCAGTCAATTTTGGCATTTTCCTTGGCCAGCAACTACTCAATCCAAATTCCCTAGCACGCCTTCTTAAGGTCATTGTCAAAATGTTGTTTTCCTTATCCAGCTCCAATTTAAGTTTGTTAGTAGTGCTTCTATTATTTACTAGTTTCTTTTCAATGCATCTGTAGGCTCTAGGTGTAGTTATGCTTTTCTGACCACATTTACCCTTTCTTTTTGGAGTCAGCTCTGGATTATCCCCTTCAACTTTAATTTTTTATGCAATCCTGTCAACACTCACACATGACACATTCAGTTCTCAGGCTATTTTTCTGTGAGAATAATCAGTTGTAGTCAGCAGCGAGAGCATTCTACCTTTCTTCTTTGGTGCCAGATCACATTTCTTACCCATGTTGGGTAGCCTACAGTACATAAAAGTTATTCCTGTAAAGAAACACTAATTTAATAAAAAGAATCGCAATACGTTGCTGAAACAATATCATATGGGTGTATGAGTGCATATTCCACGTACAATGGTTTAAATATAATAACTTATCATTAACTTAACATACACTTAACACACCTGACCACTCGACACAACCTTCCACGTTCATAGCTGAAACACTACTGAACCCACTTTTCACATACTCCCCTCCCCCTACTCCCCAAATTAACCCCTATCCCCAGTTTCTGTTATTCAGGTAGAGAACACTACATGTGTTAACAATTTGGAATACTGTCTGCATACTTAAAAGGTTATTATTTAAACTAAAAACACCATATTATAATGAAAATGTGTTTTTCAAGGGGTGGTTAATAATTTGATCACCCTCTGATATATATATATTAGGGTGTTTCATAAATTAAAAGTTTGGAAACATTTTAATCCACATGGATCCCCTTGTTCCATTTGCTGAGGAGACTGATAAACCGAAGTATTAATTCAATAGTTTAAAGTTTACGGGTCCCCAGTTTGATGCTCTGGCAGATCATAAACGGAAAAAATTAAACAAAAATCTGTCAATGAATTTTTATTCAACAAACGAGTACCATTTCACTACACATTTTCACAAAGATACAAAAAACATAACCACTTCTTGCGAATCATTTGTCCATGAAATCCTTCTTGGTTTTATTTGGGTATTTCGCCCTATGCTGCATCACAGTTTTGACCAAATACTGCTTCTGCTCTTCGTTCTTCGTCAGAGAACAGTTGAACTCTTTGGTGAGCGCGATGGCTCTTTCGGCACGATCGTTGACGACAGAGATTTTGTTAACAGTTGCCGCTGCTTGCTTGAAGCCCTCTACTTCAGTCCACTCGGCAACTGGCTTTTTCAAGAATTCTGTGTCCAAGTCGAATGCATGGAAGAAAGCCATCGTCTTTCCTGTCACGAACTCCGCCAGGTGTTTCGAGGCAAGATTCCTGACGTTCTTCCCTTGGGGTCGCTTGAGTTCCTTTTTTGATGCGGGCTTACCCAAACTGACGACCATCTGAGCCTTTTCTTCATCTGCCACATCTGCGTCGAAGAACGCCATGGCAATAAGAGTCTCAGAGATGTACCATAGGTGTCGAGACATGGCTTCTTGCGCAGCGTTAACACACGAATATCCCGACATGGCAAAGGCTTCCGCGTCACGCAGAAATTCCAGATCAACTGCGGCAGCCTTGCTTGAGGTTGCAGCACGAGTCCAACCTCGGATGTAGACGAGGGACACGAAGAGACCTACGGCTGTCAGAAGTAAGAGCACATCATCGGCAGTTGCGCAAATGGCGAATACCTCCGGAGTACATCGTATGTCACCCAATGTATGATATGTGTGAGAGGATGGAACAAAAGAAAGCGCTAGAAACCAAGAACATGATGAGAATCCAGGATGAATGGATGGATGCAGATCTGGAGTTCTTGATTTTGTCAAAGCGGGCAAAAAGGAAGAAAAAGGTGAGAAGAAAGGGAATGAAAGGTGAGAAAGCCAGGCAGATAGGTGAAGTATATGAGCTGAAGGATTCCCAGTTGGACTCTGGAACAGCTGCGGGTGAGGCAGAGTTAGAATGGGATGTTCGGGACTTTGGTGGTTCATGGTGCCAGCCTGGTCCATCCGGGGAATTCTCATTTGAGGGTTTTGGGGTCTCAGACCTTGAGGGCCTTTCTTTTCTGGGATTTTCCGAGGGTGGAGGAGAAGAGGAGAAGAAGGGAAATCTTCTTCACTCAGAAGTGGAAAGATTGTGTCAGGGAGGGGGCATTAAGAGTGTGGGATTTACAATTCTTGAGAGTGAAAGGGAAAATGTATGCGAGAGAGAAAGGAGTGTAACTGAGCAAAGTATTGTGACCTTAATGGAAAGTGTGAGGGATGAATGGGGAGTAGATAGAGGTGAAGGAAGTATAAATGAAAGAATGAGGAAGAGAATGAATGTGATTGATTTTTGTGAGGAAGTGAGAATGTTATTGCTTGAGATAGAAGAAAATGTGTTGAATAAAAGCTTAGATGTAGAATTAACAAGTAGTATTAGAGAAGATATTAAAAGTAGATGGGTTAGAATGATAGAGAAAGTGCAACAGTGTTTAGGGAGTGGTGATGGTAATGTAGTATAAAGTATTGGTGTAGTGTTCTGTAGGGAAAAAAAAAAAAATAGTAGTATTGTATGATGTGTGAAAGAGTGAGTGGTTGGAAATTCAACCAGGTGGCAGCCTACATTTTGAGGCCAGAAGCTGGGCTGTGCTTGGAGGAGGAAGGTGCCTGGGTAAGTTCCCAGACCTGCTGATCCCTGCCTCTGGTGATTTGCCACTTTGCAGGTTTCAACCTCATTCCTGGTATTGTAAATAACTATTGTAAATAACTATTGTAAATAAAGATTTAAAAATGAAATTATAGGTATATTTTTTAGTATAACGTAAATTATTAAAGAGAAAGTAATTGTAAGCCAGCTGTTAATCCTAAATATTGAATGTTTGAATGTTTACTGTATTTGTTAAATATAAAGATTATTAAATAACTGAATTATAATTTAAATAAATAAATGAATGATTTATAAAGTAAATTTGTAAATATGTTATTCTTATGATAGCCATGTATGTAATTAATGAGTTAAAAGATTTAAAATTGAAAACAATTATTTGGGGGGGGGAATTGAAAATTATTTTTTGTAAAAAAAAAAAAATATATATATATATATATATATTTGAAAATGGAAAAAATTATTTTTCGAAAAAAAAGAGGGTATCTATATAAATAATTTGTTAATAAATATTTTGGGATAAAAATTGTAAGGAAAGGAAGAGAGAACCATATTAGGGTAATATAGTAGGTGTGTAGGCTATATGGCAAGACAGGTGGAAAGGAGCTTGGGGGGGGGGAAGATGTGGAGGGTGAGCCCTTTCCCCTTTTAGTTCTCAGCCCTTTCCCCCTGGCCTTGATTATTATTATTTATATATTAAATTTCTTTGATTTTTTAATGAAATATTTGTTATAGAAAGGATTTTAATGGTTCTCTCTCTCTTTCCAGCAAACAAATAATGAATAAGAATGATAACTGTTATAAGAAATTAGAAAGATAGTAGTAAACTATTAAGCATTAAGATAATAAATAATAAACATTAAGTACTAAATTATTAATATTAGCAAACAAATAAATAAAGAAATAATGTTATAAGATATGTTAATGTTAATATTTTAATGAATGAAAAGACTAAACAATAAGTTATATAAAGAAATGTTAAACTTGTAAACAAGGAATGAGGAATAAAACAGTTTTATTAAATTAGTATGGGAAAAAGAGTGAGAGTTGGACAGTCGCTTGTTAAACCCTGTTAGTAAATGAATAATAAAGTACTAAATTGTTAACATTTTAACAAACAAACAAACAAATGAAAAGAAGAATAAACAAATTTAGTAAAAGAGACGCTTCTGAGGTTTAAAAGTGTCGGCGTGTGTGTCAAAACTCGAGTTTTGAGAAGTGGAGGGAACCAATTGGCGCATGTGTGGAAATATAAATAATAAAAAATATAGTTTAAGAGGGTAATTTGACAAGAGAAAATAAAGAACATAACAGAGGAAACTAAAGTCAGGATGGATTTGTCTGAGGCTGAAGACCGTTATTGGGCCAAGGGAACTTTAAGTTCTGTTAGGAAGGGGATGCCGGAGATAGTGAACCACTAACAGAAGGAAGCTATTCTGGCAAGTAAGAAACTGTTGGTGGCAGGAGCCAGCAGTCGTGGAATCGGAGGTCTGGGCAGCGAGCCTGGATCCAACAACCCTTCAAGGTAAGCAGCCTGGTTTCGTGGAGTTCTTAAACAAAAGAAAAAATTCTTATTCGTGGTGCGGCTGTTAGGTTACTCCGAATCCCACCACAGTACTAATCTATAATATTGTTTTAGGGGTATTAAGATTGATATGATCGATCATTTGCTTGGTGTTAGTATATCTTATAAGTCTAATAAAAGAAATTCCACTAAATTTGTTCATTAGATAATAATATTCCTTGTTATTTTGTAAAGCTTATGACTCACCTCTGGAAAACCATTATGTTTGGACTTGAAGTGCCCTCCACTTTCAAGCAATCCCAGCAAACACCTAGAATGACTTCGCCCACATGCCTGCGACAGGCACACCAGAATACGGCATGCTCTAATTCCTTTTGGAGGGAGACGCAAGCAGCTGTTTTTGTCCTGAAAAAAAAATGTAATTATAGTTTAAGGCCACCATTTCAGGCACGTGCTTTTTGCAGATTTCTGTTAAATCATTCACTGTATTTTGGTATTAATGTCGTGATAAATTCACGCTGATGTTTGAAATAGGTTTACCTGTATTGGATGAAGTTGTGTCGAAAACCATACCAACGACATTCTGTTCAACACTCCCAATCGACCAGAAGTTGTTGGTGTTGTTGATATCAAGTCTCCTTGAACCAGGCCAGCTTTTGAGTCAAATGCAGAAGAGCTGGGACTCCAAGAAGCTTTGTGCCATTGACACAGACACAAGAATGGGCAGGCAGTCATCAGTGCCTTTGGAATCCAGCGTGTCCATAAGTTTACCATCCCAGTGCACCAGTACTTTGTCTGATGGTTGCCATTCATCCATGATTTTTAAACTTATTTCTGACACGATGGAAGCTCGGTATCGGTGGGCCATCCTTGCATTTAGACTCAGCTTTGATGTATCTCCACCACATGCAGATACAAGGGAGTACACAATTGCACTCAGCGGGTCGGCGAGATGTTTTTCGAACACTGCATGAAACAAGTTCTGCCGACTTCAGAATATCATGGGGCACAAAAATTGAAACTCCCTCTTTCACTGTTCTCTGATGTTTTCTCTTTGGTTCAGCAGTGCTGGCCTCATCAATGTCATCGTCCTCATCAGAGCTAATAGGTGAATCAATATCAGCCTGTACATTCTCAGCATGATCACACTGCTCTCTCTCTTGTCGCTTCTCTTCTTGCATCTGCCTTTTCTGTCGCTTCTGAACCTTTTCTGTGAGTACTTTGTTTACCCCAGAGTAGGTAGCTACTCTGTCACTTAGCATGCTTTTCATAAAGAGTATGTCAGTATCAATGGCATCTTGTTCGGCCTGAGTTTTCCCCTTTTTCACAGCCGCCATGTCTTTCAACACTGTGTTCTTATAAAATTTCATCGTCAGGCTCAATTCTGATTTAAACTTCATAATTCCAGGATCATCAGCCCGTCTTCTATCCTCATTCTTTTTCATAAGCATCATGTAGTCTTTGTCATAGTAAGTTTTAATCACTCGGCCAATATTGTCCTGCCTGTAATGGTCGGGACATTCGCCTTCTGGTAATGCAAAAGCACATTGTCAATGGTGGCAGATAAAGCCTGGTCCCAATGCATATCCCGAAGGTCTGCTAACAGACATAGTAAGACCTGCCTATTAGTTGGCAGTTTGCAGCCCTTTATTTCCTTTTCTTCTTCTCGGGGTATGGTGCCCAATAACATTCTGACATACTCATCATCTTGCCGTGTATCCATGATTAAATTCTCTATTCACAACATCAAATCACTGTCAAGGGAAAAGAAAAGAGCATCATTAAAATTAAATGCAATAAAATAATACATGGAAAATTTGTGGGTCAGCATTCCAGACCCAGAAATGAAAATCTGATAAAATGTGTTATTTTCACACTTATTTATGAAGTTCATAAGCTGAAATAGCAATACTTGCTGGTACGATGGTGCTAGCTCAAACATGCACCGATCTCCAAGAAAATTTACAGGGGTGTTTCCTAGATAAATACACAACACTAAAACTTTGAACAGCATTGTAGGACCATTTTTTGATTTTTGGAGGGCAATGGTCACACCCTAATACAGGGTGTTTGAAAACTTTCTGTACAAATTGTAATGGGGGATAGGCAACACCAAGACAAACCCTTTTTGTCTATAAGTGTATGTCCGCTGACGTCACCATTCGGCGCGAGAGGGCGCCGCTGCAATTGGCTAAAAGGTGAAGTGGGCTAGACTCACGCTTGCCACGAGCATTCTTAAATCGGACGTAGTACGCGTAACATGTTTATTTAAAGAAGGCATGTTTATTTAAAGGTGCTGAAAGTTGCAACCGGTAGCATCAATGCATGCGCGACTGCGTCGAAGCATTGACTGACATACACGTCGAAATATTCCCGGCATTTCAGGAACAGTTCCAGCAGCGACAGCGATTCTTGCTACGAGGTCTTCTTCTGAGTAAATGGGAGTCTCGTACACAAGGTTCTTCATGTGTCCCCACAGGAAGAAATCGAGGCATGTTAAATTGGGCGATCTCAGTGGCCAGGCTACGGGCCCACCCCGGCCTATCCATCGGTCCCCAAAAGTGGCGTTCAGATAATCCCGCACATTGTTGCTGGAGTGTGCTGGGGCCCCATCGTGTTGAAACCACATTCGTCTACGAATAGCCACGGGAACATCTTCCAGCAGTTCCGGCAACGTTTCTTCAAGAAATATCCGATAAACCCGCCCATCGAGTCGGGCAGGCAGCAGGTACGGCCCAATCAACTTGCCATGGACGATACCCGCCCAAACATTGACAGCGAACCGTCCTTGATGAGCATGCACCCATGTAGCATGTGGATTTGCGTGCGCCCACACGTGAGAATTGTGCATGTTAAACACACCCTCATGTGTGAAACAGACCTCATCTGAGAACAGCACATAAGCCGGAAAATTAGGCTGCACCGCTGTTGCTGCAGAAACCAGCGTGCGAATTCCACACGAAGAGGGTAATCTCGAGGTTGTAATGCCTGGACTCTCTGACGATGAAACGGATGTAACTGCTGCTCGTGCAACACTCTCCAGACCAGGTCGTGGTTCACACCGAGGATACGTGCAACACCTCGCGTGCTTGCGCTTGGATTGTCCTCAAATCGCCGTAGGATTTCTTCTTCCATGTCAGGAGTGCGCATGTTTCTCTCCTGACCAGTGTCATGCATGTTTGCATGGAATGTTCCAGTTTCTCGCAGTCGCCGATGCAAATGCGCAAACGTTTGGTGGTTTGGCACACGTCTGTTTGGGAAGTGCTGTCGGTACAACCTCACAGCAGCTCTTCCATTTCCATTGGCAGCCCCATACACCATATGCATGTCAGCCATCTCAGCAGTCGTGAAGTGCTCCATGTTATGCGCACTACGTCCGATTTAAGAATGCCCATGGCAAGCGCGAGTCTAGCCCACTTCACCTTTTAGCCAATTGCAGCGGCGCCCTCTCGCGCCGAATGGTGACGTCAGCGGACATACACTTATAGACAAAAAGGGTTTGTCTTGGTGTTGCCTATCCCCCATTACAATTTGTACAGAAAGTTTTCAAACACCCTGTATATGTATGTATATATGTATATAGAGGCGAATCGGTTCTTCCCGAACTTAAAAATATATATATATATATATATATATATATATATATATATATATATATATATCCCCGCAAGGGGGTTCTAAGCTCGTGCTCTTGAGTGCTCTTTGTGCTCGTTTGTACGTGCTTGTTCCTGGAGGTTTCACGTGCGCCCTCCCGGCCCTAGCACCCAAGGATGATGGGGCTCGACCCTGCAGTCCTTGTCATCCTTGGTCTTTTTCCACTTCGACTGTCCCCTCCACCCTTTCTTTTTCCTCTGTCTTTCCTCTCACTTTTTCTTTGTTTTTCCGCTGAGATATGCCCTTTAAATAGAGGCGAATCGGTTCTTCCTAAAAAAAAAAAATAAAAAAAAAAAAATAAAATATATATAATATATATATATATTAGGGTGCATCAAAATACACATTTCCAGCATATTGATCTGTCTGGGTGCTAAAAGTGTTCAATTTCTTGTTGTTACAACACATGCAAAATATGGTTGCAATCCATGGTGATCTAGAGGTGCAATGGCACATCAGCTTTTCAGCATGTCAACTGGGGTCTTAGACTCTTAGTGTTGATTGGTAATATGTTTTTTGTTGACTGGAGTTCATATCTTTCCATTTTGCTGTAGTCCTAACTCTTAGATTTGCAGATCTATAGATGACGAAATTAGCGCTATGTCATCTGCACAAGTTGGAGCTGAGCGCTCTATTTCCTCAATGCTATCGCCCGCTGCAGGATCCAGTTCTCACAAGACGTCGCCCTCGGGCTCGGAAACGAGCAGCGGCAGGCTGGTCTTCGGTCTGGGCACAACAATGGCATCATTACTGGCGCCAAGCTGCCAAGTGGTCATCAGATCTTGTGGTGCATGCTGTACAACTGCGATGCGCAACTGCATGCCAAGCGACCCGGTTCGAGGCAGCCAAGGTTGTCCTGGAGCAGGTGCAGCCATTTTACGCCAAGGCCAACATCCCAATGGTGAGCAATCGGCGCGCATGCGACAAGATGGTGGCGCTTGTCGATGACAACAAGCTGCGGCATATTCTGCATGCCAGGCGCTCCAGTGAGGCTACAGCTCGACAGGCAGATGCTATGGAGTGCAGGCTGGATGCCACATTTCCACTGTGGTCTCCAAATGCCGAGGAGCTGATCCGCGATCCAAAGGACGTTGCTTTCCTGGCCAGCATGAAGGGCGACAGACTGGCCACATTTGGCGCGTTCAATGCCAAGCTGCAAGCCAAGGTGAAGCGGCGACAGGAGCATGAAGCTGCGGCAACAGCTCGGCAGGCACGCGCTACCAAGGAGCAGCAGGAGATGAGCGCGACGTCCAGCACGACCGTGTTGGAGAGCAAAAGCGATGAGGATAGCGACGCACCGGTTGAGAACACACCACGCACCCATGAGCGCAAGAAGACTGGCACCACAGCCTTCATTCCACCCGACATCCTCAGGCGGCCGAGTCTTGTCACTGGCTACATGGTTGAAGATCACGCTGATGCAGCAGGCTGCCTTCATGCACGGCCTGATCGCGGAGTCAGGTGGCAATTGGTCAAAGGTCTCCATATCCTACACAACGGCGGACCGATCGCGCCGCCAAGTACTGGAGGCTATCAGCGAGGAACACCACGAGCAGTGGACACCACCTCCCATGTGCACCCTGCACTGGGACAACAAGTTGACGTCAATGCTCAGCAATGTGCGCCAGTTGGAGGAGCGTCTGACGGTGGTGGTCGGAGATACGGCGTGGCTCAAGCTGCTCGGTGTGCCAGCATACACGAAGGGGACTGACGAGGCATGCGGAACGATCATCGCCCGGCTGTCGTGCAAGCTGCTGCAGGAGTGGCACTGCGCCGACCAGGTTGTCAACATGGCATTTGACACCACCGCGTCAAACACTGGCCATCTCACGGCAGCCTGCATTGCCATCCAGCTCTCACTGGGTCGACTACTGCTCTGGTCTGGGTGCTGGCACCATATCGGCAAGGTACTCCTCAGCCATATTTTCACCGACCTCAAAGTGGAGACGTCGCGCTCGCCAGAGGTTGACTTGTTCGCGCATCTGCGGGATAACTGGAACCTGGTGCTGCACGACAACAGCAGCCCACTGTCCCGCTACATTCCTGGCAACGCCGAACCACCGTTCCTGGGCAAGTTGCATGCTGAACTCACCGCATGCGCTGCGGGAGTGCTCGACTACAAGCGAGGCGACTACCGCGAGTTCATGCAGCTGTGTCTTGTGTATCTGGGTGCACCTGGTGCAGCACAGGCTCCAGTGACCTTCCAATGGCCAGGAGTGCTGCACAAAGCGCGATGGATGGCCAAGCTGCTCTACACTCTCAAGCTGGCCTCAAGTGATGGAGCAGCAAATCGCGTTTCTTCCCCAGGGCACCATCACCACGCGGCAGCAGGTGCTTAAGATTCGGCCGTTTGCCAACTTCATCATGCACATCTACGTGACATGGTGGCTGACCTGTGACAGCTATAGATGCCGCCTAGGATGACCTCACACTCTACCACCACCTGTACGCGTACAAGTCCGTTGATGCAGGCATCACAGCATCAGCAATTAAGGCGCTGGAGCGGCACCTCTGGTACCTGACAGGCGAGATGCTGCCCCTGGCACTGTTTAGTACCAAGGTGCCAGTTGGCAAGTGGCGCGCACTTGCGGATGCCATCTTGGAGCACAAGCCGGCTGATCTCCCCATGCGAGCCCGACAGCTGCGCTTTGGCACTGGCTTCAGCAAGCCGAAGTTTCCAGCCCTCTCACCGACCACCAGATTGGCCAACCTCGCCAACACAGACTGCTGGTTCGGCATGCACCAGCTGCACGTTGATCCAGCGTTTCTCTTGCTCAACGTAGAGGATTGGGCTACCAGTGCAGCATTCCAGGCAGGTGCGGTGAATGTACGTGCCATCAACGTCGTCAATGACTGCACCGAGCGCGGTGTGAAACTTACGTCAGACTTCGTGGCAGCAGCCAGGAGCGAGCAGCACCTACAGAATGTGCTGCAGGCAGTTGAGCATGACCACTCTCAACAGCCGAATCTTCGCTGCTGCAAGCACAAGCTGGACACAGACCAGGACTAGGACTCTATGAAGCTCAAGAATAATAATAAAATGTTGTTCTCAAAACAATTTCTAAAAACAATTTCAATGCTGTTCTAAAAAAAATTTCTTAAATACAACTTCCTGTGTTTTTATTCTAAAAAATGTTGTTCTCAAAAACAATTTCCAAAAACAATTTAAATGATGTTCTCAAAAATGTTGTTCTTAACCCTTTAACGCCGGAATTGTTTGTAGGGTTAAGCTATGAATGCATGTATTTGGAAGGTTACCTATATGTAGCGGTCGTCCTTTTAGGGTTAAATAGTTTCTTGAAATTATTCTTGTTTTTTTTTCTCAAAAATTTATGTCATCCTTGTCAAGTTGTCAAGGAATAGGAGTTCTGAAAACACCCAAAAATACAAATTTTTAAAATTTCACCTACCTTGTTGCACCTCTAAATCTCTGAATTTTCCTAAAACTGCACAAGTAATTTCTATGTGCATTCGAACGAAATGCAACCCCAGACAGTTTGATCTGTTGACATTAAAATTTTGCCTTGCATTTTGATGCACCCTAATATATATATATTATATATATATATATTATATATATATATTTTTTTTTTTTTTTTTTTTTTTTTTTTTAAGTTCGGGAAGAACCGATTCGCCTCTATTTAAAAGGGCATATCTCAGCGGAAAAACAAAGAAAAAGTGAGAGGAAAGACAGAGGAAAAAGAAAGGGTGGAGGGGACAGTCGAAGTGGAAAAAGACCAAGGATGACAAGGACTGCAGGGTCGAGCCCCATCATCCTTGGGTGCTAGGGCCGGGAGGGCGCACGTGAAACCTCCAGGAACAAGCACGTACAAACGAGCACAAAGAGCACTCAAGAGCACGAGCTTAGAACCCCCTTGCGGGGATATATATATATATATATATATATATATATATATATATATATATATATATACAGGGCGTCCCAAAAAATGTATACACACTTTAACAGCTGATAGCTCAATTGATGTTTCTTTCTTTCCAAGTTAAACCCATTAGAATTAATAATGGCAGTCAGACTAAGCTTTGAACAAAGGAAATTCATTCTAAAATGCTACTGGAAGTGTGAAAACGCAGTTGAAGTGCAAAGACAGTTTAGGAGGGAGTTTCAAACAGATCCACCAACGCGACTTACCATCACTCGAATTAGAGATAAGTTTGAAGCCGATGGAACTGTTCAGAATGTCCACAAGAAGCGTTCTGGAAGACCA
This sequence comes from Bathynomus jamesi, assembly GCA_023014485.1. Taxonomy (NCBI): domain Eukaryota; kingdom Metazoa; phylum Arthropoda; class Malacostraca; order Isopoda; family Cirolanidae; genus Bathynomus; species Bathynomus jamesi. The sequence continues at coordinate 232,452 of JAJOZX010002192.1, forward strand.
CGGACATCGACAAGCCCCACAAAGCAAGAAAGAGTACTGGAAACGTATCACCAAAGTCCAAGAAAATCTGTGCGGCAAGCGAGTCATGAGGTAGGAATTTCAGAATCGTCTGTCCAACGCATTTTGAAGCGCTGTCAATGGAAAAGTTACATTCCAAGATTAGTCCATGCTATTAATGAAGATGATCTGGACCGAAGAGTGGAGTATTGCGAGTGGTACTTGGCACGATGTGGATGTGGATTGGACGAAGGGGTTTCGTAGAATACCCTCCGCGTTCACCAGACCTCACACCACTAGACTTTTTTTTATGGGGATACTTAAAAGACAAAGTCTATGCTATAAAACCTGCAACAGTCGCTGAATTGAGAGCAGCCATTGAACGAGAATGCACACAAATACCAAACAAAATGTTTCGTGATGTTTGCGATTCCATTGCTTCGCGTTATCAGCAGTGCCTGGACCAGAACGGACATCAGTTTGAAAACAGGCATTGACAAAACAATTAAATAATGTCTGTAGATTCTATTACATTTTGAAAATGAAATGTATTTTAATAAACACTGCCTTTATAATTTGCCTCTATTTAAAAGGGCATATCTCGGCGGAAAAACAAAGAAAAAGTGAGAGGAAAGACAGAGGAAAAAGAAAGGGTGGAGGGGACAGTCGAAGTGGAAAAAGACCAAGGATGACAAGGACTGCAGGGTCGAGCCCCATCATCCTTGGGTGCTAGGGCTGGGAGGGCGCACGTGAAACCTCCAGGAACAAGCACGTACAAACGAGCACAAAGAGCACTAGCTTAGAACCCCATTGCGGGGATATATATATATATAATTTTTTTTTTTAAGTTCGGGAAGAACCGATTCGCCTCTATTTAAAAGGGCATATCTCGGCGGAAAAACAAAGAAAAAGTGAGAGGAAAGACAGAGGAAAAAGAAAGGGTGGAGGGGACAGTCGAAGTGGAAAAAGACCAAGGATGACAAGGACTGCAGGGTTGAGCCCCATCATCCTTGGGTGCTAGGGCCGGGAGGGCGCACGTGAAACCTCCAGGAACAAGCACATACAAACGAGCACAAAGAGCACTCAAGAGCACGAGCTTAGAACCCCCTTGCGGGGGTATATATATATATATATATATATATTTTTTTTTTTTTTTTTTTTTTTTTTTTAGGAAGAACCGATTCGCCTCTATTTAAAGGGCATATCTCAGCGGAAAAACAAAGAAAAAGTGAGAGGAAAGACAGAGGAAAAAGAAAGGGTGGAGGGGACAGTCGAAGTGGAAAAAGACCAAGGATGACAAGGACTGCAGGGTCGAGCCCCATCATCCTTGGGTGCTAGGGCCGGGAGGGCGCACGTGAAACCTCCAGGAACAAGCACGTACAAACGAGCACAAAGAGCACTCAAGAGCACGAGCTTAGAACCCCCTTGCGGGGATATATATATATAATATATATATATATATATATATATATATATATACTGGGAAAGGTTATGTGAATGAATTGAACCTATATTCACTGGAGAGGATGAGAGAGAGATACACGCCATTATTTACACTTGGAAAATAATGGAGAAACTAGTCCATAATTTACTCTGAACCCTGTAACTCCTCAAACAACAGTGGAAAGTAGAAAAGGAAGACTGTGTTGTGTTCCCAAATTAATGGCGAGACAGGGAACATCCTTAACCCTGCAAAGAAAATAGTTTTATTGTGAGAGGAATAAAACTGTTTAATCAGCTGCCCAAAGACCTAAGAAACATGAGTGGTGTTGCAGTGGACACCTTCAAAAGAAGATTAGACATCTGGCTCAGAACAATCCCCAATGAGCTGGGTGTACCTGGCTATGTGAGGTGGAGAGTACAAGAAACCAACTCACTACTTCACCAGGCCAACTGGAGAGGATGGGGCAACAAGCTTGACCTTCGTGAAATGAGGAATCATCGCACGGAGCACTTGAATGGTTGAAAGGAAAGGTATATATATATATATATAATTTATATATATATATATATATATATTATATATATATATATATATATATATTATATATAATATTATATATATATGAAAATTATTTGATGAAAGTAACATATGAAAAATATTTATGGTGAAAAAACCACGAAGGAAAGACAACACAGAATGGTGCTCAAGTACTTCGTCTAATGACATCCTCAGGAACATTGCAGTAAATAACGAGTTTGAGACTATATATAGGTCATAAAATATATATATATATATATATATATAATAAATATAGAAATAAAAATTGTGGGAGGAGCATACAAATTTATAAGGAAAAAATTACCAATTTTAGTATTTTGCCCTTCTTGTTTAAATCTATTCTGAATGAATTCAAAATAACAGGATCAAATGGATTGTTTACAACCAATTTTATAGATAATGCCTGAATTATATATAGGTCACAAAATATTAAAAAAAAATGTAAACATAAATTGAAAAATAAAAATTGTAAGAGGAGCGCACACAAATTTATAAGAGAAAACTACCAAAGTTTTAGCACTCTGCCCTTCTTGTCAAAATCCATTCTGAATGAATTCAAAACAACAGGATCAAGTGGAAAAAGACTTTGGCTCATGTTAAAGTTATTTGTAAGTTGGCTAATAGCAGACTCAAGAATATTTCTATTAACAATGTTGCTAGAGTGAAACAAAACTGAAGCATTATTCCAATCAATACAGTGGGATAACTTTGACAAATGGACAAAAAGGGCACTGGACAACTGTCCCATTCTAACGGAATGTTGATGCTGTTTTACACGTGTGTGCAAATCCTTTCCCATCTGACCAATGTAAAAGGAATCACATTGTTTACAACCAATGTTATAGATAATGCCTGAGTTACTGGTTGGGCTATTTTTAACTATGCTATTTTTCACGATATGAAAATACTACATTAATATTCAAAAGTTTAAGTACATTAGCAATGCTTAAAAAAACCTGGGAAAAATGGAAGTACTAAAATATTCTTTGACAATGCCCCAAGCCACCCTGTCAACCTCACCTCTCTGACTTGTCAGACCACATTCGAATGGAGTTTTTGTCCAAAAACATCATGTCACTAATTAATCCAGCCTATGGATCAAGGGGTTATAGCCACCTTTAAGGCTTAATACCTCAGGCACACATTCTGGCAGATGATACAGGCTGTGGACACTAATGAGATGTCAATTTATGACATTTGGAAGCAATTTAACATCAAAGACACAATTGATATTATTGCAGAATCCTGGAAGGAGATCAAAGATTCAAATATGAATGGTGTTTGGAAAAAATCTGGCCAGAATGTGTGCACAATTTCAAAGGTTCACCCCAAACTCAACCTGTTGTGACCAAAATTATAAACCTAGCCCATCAGGTTGGCTTTACCGACATCAAAGAGGATGACATCAACAAGTTGTTAGCATCATACCACAAGGAACTTTGTAATGAAGATCTTATGGCAATAGAACAGGATCGAGCAGCAGAGGAGGAGGCAGCAGAAGAAGAAACGGTGCCTCAACTTCATCTAAAGAGGAAGATCCTGTCAGATTCTTTTAGCATGATTGACAAGGGTGTCCAGAACTTTGTGGATAATGACCCAAATTGTGAATGAAGCCTTAAATTAGAACAGGCTATACAAAGTGCTTTAGCCTCCTACAAGCAACTCTACCAAGAAAAAGTCATGCAGGCTAAACAATCAGTGCTGACAGCTTTCTTCAAGAAGACAGAAAGAGGCACAGGCACTGCAGGTGCCTCAACCTCTGCTGCTCCAGCTGAAGATGAGCCTATCTTCAAAGAAGAAGCCCCTCCTACTCTGCCTAATGATGAAGATGACAACCCTGATTCTCCTCCTTCCAAAGCCTCCTCTACATCTACCGAAGTTCATGCTACTAATGTGGCAGATGTTACTTCTGCCCCATCCACCTCCCAGTAACCTCCTCCTACACCCTCCAGCCACACCATCACCTCAAGTTTCAAACACTCTTCTATTTTGTAAGTATCCACTATAAAATTTTACTTAACTGCATTTATTATTCATATTTCATAGGTATATTTTTATTATTGTAGAGATCTAAAAACATTATTTACAGCAAACACTGTGGGCAAAAACATGTTTTTGTAGCATTTTAAGATGTTCTGGGGAAGTGATTTTTGTTTGTAGGAACTTATCTCAACTTTTATAATGGGAGTCAATGGGAAAATAGGGTTCAATTTACAAATTTTTTTATTTACAAACAGGTTTTCAGAAGCGTAACTCATTCATAAATCAGGGGAGGACTGTAATTGGAGAGAATGTCAAACTACCCAATTTGAATAGGGGGAATAATCTGACTTCCTTTGACAGTGAGGGAATATACCTGGAGTTACTGACTCATGAATTTTGTTAGTGGAATTTCAATTTCATCTGGCTCATAAAGTCAGAATTTTTATTTCAAATATTTACTCCAGGTGAGGTGTTGTTTGGTAGGATTAGATAAAAGAAAAATTTATTTGCTTTACTATCAATACTAATGCACATTGTTGGTAGTGACACAATATTTGAAGTGGAGACTGCTGTATTAATGTCAATATTGGTAAAGAAGAAATTTAATAGATTGGCTTTCTCAAGAATCATTGTAAAATTTCTATCCTGTGATGCAGGATAAGGGATTTGTTTTAAGTCCTTTTGTTCTGAATAAATTCTATGAAGTGTTCTGTAGTTTTTTTTCCCTGATTTTTGCTTAGCAATGATTGAAGGGGGAAAAAAACTTATGGTAGGAATACATAGCATTAGGGTGTGTCAATTTCAGTAAAGTCAACAATTCGAAAACTACTAATGCTCAAATGATGTCATATTATCTAGCAAACTCAGAAATATCTTTAGTGTTGTTTAAAAAAGCCATTTATCTACTTATATTTGACCATAAAGGTTTGAAATATAACCTAAATATGACTGTAGCATTGTATATCAATGTGCCATTGATATGTGTGTCAACTTTGGTATTTTTGGTGTGCAGTATGGTTTCACATAGTCACAAATGCTGGAGTTTTGATTGTGAATGCATGTGTTTTCCCTCCTTTTTGACAATTTTGATTACTGGGCCATTCCAGGACAAATCACCCAAAAATTTAAAAATTTGTCACCACTCCAACCCGGATTTTAATGAAAATTGACATATGGGGTTCTTCCAGGTGCTGATTTCACTGGTTCAAATAAGAAAGTTCTATGACCCATAGTTTTTGAGATATGGGCCCACAAAATCTTGGGGGCCCCACTTTACCATCTAACTTTAATGGGCAATAACTTCCAAACATCTTACTGTAGATCTATAAAACTATACATTTTTAGAATCAGCAAAGACATCTATTAAATGATACCACATTTAAATGTGTAGAACAGGGGTGGGGAAACCCTCGCCCGTGGGCAAAATTTCGCCCACGAGCTAATTTCAATTCGCCCACTTAGGTATTTATTATTTACTAAAAATTATTTATTTACAGCCCAGCAAATAGCTTTTTAAAATACATCTTATATACAGCGTATCCCAAAGAAATGTATACCCACTTTGTTCGATAATACCAGCTATGAGGATAATAAATATATTACTTTTTATATGTTTTTTAATAAAGATTTTCTCCTGAATCTAAATATGTAATTATTTTTATTAAAAATTGAAAAACAAAAAAGTTACAGATGTTTAAATTATAATTATTATTTTCGAGACTTCATGTGCGATATTTTCTAATATTTTTGCACGTATATGAGATAAGTTTGAAACTGACGGCACTGTGCAAAACTTACAAAAACAACGTTCTGGAAGACGTCGAACATCTTAGATAAAGTGTCATTTAACCATGGAATTTGTAAATTTTTTGAATTAACTAATAATTACAACATTTATGCTTCAATATCAACACTAAACATAAGTATCTCAAAACAGTCAATTAAAATATTAGAAAATATCGCACATGAAGTCTCGAAAATAATAATTATAATTTAAACATCTGTAACTTTTTTGTTCTTCAATTTTTAATAAAAATAATTACATATTTAGATTCAGGAGAAAAGTCTTTATTAAAAAACATATAAAAAGTAATATATTTATTATCCTCATAGCTGGTATTATCGAACAAAGTGGGTATACATTTCTTTGGGACACGCTGTATATAAGCTTAAAATTTGCCAGATGCCCGCGGAGGTGTTTATTAGTGATGGGACGATACCAAAATTTTTAACGATTCCGATTCTGATTCCGATACCACTAAAAAGTCTCGATTCCGATACGATTCTCGATTCCGATTCTCAATATTTTTAAATATAATTCTATACTTGTTTTTCTGGAAATTGTCATATTTTACTCTGGTAAGATTAACTATTTACATTATGAGTATGGTAATATAAATTATAAATTATAATAGATTGGTTTAAAAATAAAAATCAACTGTAAGTTGTAACAATTCATTTTAATCTTCTTGATTACACATCATGGATATACATGTTTTAATGTATAGCTACAATACAGGGTGGGCCGTAAGTTTCCATACATAGGAAAAATAAACATTTTTTTATGGGCAACCATTTTTATTTATATAATATGCTCTACATGGTTGCCATTGTTTTGAAAACACATTTCAATACGTGTTCCCCACTGTTGATGAACATGCATTAGCACAGTTGACGTTATGCTTGTAATGGCGTTGGTGATACGTTCCTTTAGATGATTTATGTCTCGTATCTTTTCCTGATACACCATGGCCTTCAAGTGCCCCCAAAGATAGAAATCAAGGGGGGTGAGATCTGGGGATCTGGGAGGCCACTCCACAGGACCACGCTGACCAATCCAAGCATCCGGAAACTGCTGATCCAAATACCGACGCACGTGAAGACCATAATGAGGTGGAGCTCCATCTTGCTGGAAGTAAACTGGGAAGTTACCTTCCTCGTTTAGCAGGGATGGGAAAATCTCTTCTTGCAACATGTTAAGATACCTTTCGGCATTAGGATTTCCACTGACAAAAATTGGTCCAATAATTCTGTCACCCCATATCCCGGCACCTTGCATCTTCGTCGGACTCAGCCAGTTAGGGTTAGCATTACTCCAATAACGTATGTTTTGCCAATTAACCTCTCCATTGACGTAAAAATTTGCTTCATCAGTAAACAAGATCTTACAAACACATATTCTTAGGGTATCTGAAACATAAAAACAAACGTTTAAATTTTCCTATGTATGGAAACTTACGGCCCACCCTGTACAATAAAAATAAAATTTGTTATCCTCTTTCATTTAAATTTTAAAGTTTACATTGCAAAACTGGTTCAATTAAAAGTTAAAGAATCATTTTAAGAATCGGAAATCATGGTACAATTCTCTCGATTCCGATTCCGATTCCTGAAAAATGCTCGATTCTTCTGATTCTCGATTCCAATTCCGATTAATCGTCCCATCACTAGTGTTTATGTTATCGATTTTCGCCCTTGGTACTGAAAAGTTTCCCCACCCCTGGTGTAGAACAATAATGAAAAATTTCCCCCCCTTTTTTTGTTAATTTTTTACCCCTACCCCCCCTAGACAGTGAAATCCAAAATTTTTTTTTCCATTTATTAAACTTTCATTAATTGTTAAAAGATACAAACAATAAAAAATGTGGGTATCAAGTTGCAAGATATTTAAAAAATTATTGGAAAAATATGTACAGTGACATTTGTACATTGAAATTTTGACATTTTTACGCAGATAAAATAGAGAACTACAAATGATATATTTACATCCTATGTATAACTCATATTCATACTCTCTCAAATGTTTGTTAATTATGCTTATTTTTATTACAGATGTGCTTATTTTGAGTCAAATCATATCTTATTTTATTTTTGAGATTTACAATTGTGTATTTAGTAATTGAAAATGGTTAGATACTGTGATGAGCCTTTACAAAAACATAAGAAAAAGATACAAAAGGATATAAGAACCATCAGCCAATCAGATGTAAATGGAAACTACAAAGGAATACTGTACTATGTACCAACTGTAGAAAATTAGTGACCCAGAGACCAGAGTTGCTATCAACATCACAAAGTGAAGAGTCTGATCACAATCGGTCTTCTGAGAATGTATTTCAGAAAGTGATGAATATGATCCAAGTATATCAAGTAATGCCAAAGAAGAGGTTTCTCAAGTTCTAGAAAGTCTTGCTGTGACTCCAGTGAAGAAGCATAAGTATTTAATGATAGGTACTTTTTATATTTATAATTTTTTTATTTATATTATTTATTTATAAAGCATTTACTTTCAAGACAGTTTTTCAGCAGTTGCTGAAAAACTTAATGAAATTAATATGTTGACATATTAAATTTATTAAACTTATTAAACTTATGAAATTAATATGTTGACATATTAATTATTATTGTCCATATACTATATCAAATGGAGTCAAATATTTATTAATTAAAAAATTTCAGATGGTTTGGGTTCCTCAAGAAAAGAAGCAAAAGCTATTCAAACAATAGAAAAAGCACGTCGTTCTTTAAAATGAAAGCTAGAAACAAGTTTAGAAATTGAGATCCCAAGCCCATCAAAAGCTACAAAGTTGGATCATGAAACTCAAAGGTATGAATTTTAAAATGAATATACCTAAACTAAAACTGAAGCATAAAAACAAAATGTAGGGTTTCACCCTTGATAGTAGAAACTAGAAGCACAACTCCCTAAAGATTGGAGATCAATGGGCCCATTAAATCATTTGGAATTCATTTGGTCACAAAATAATTTTTGGCTTAATTTGACTATCTCAAAGAATGCTCATTTTGTTACACTTGAAATCAATATTATACTCTAAAAAATTTAATATGCAAATGTAATGTTTTGTTTATAGATATTATACATCCATGAATTTGTTTCAGGTCAATGATTCATCTCATGAATGAACTGGTTGAAGCTTTCCATTCTACCGACAGTTATGAGAGGAAACTCAAAATATTGACATTATCTCCATTTACCATATCAAAAACTATAAATCTATTTCAGACAACTGAATATTTAGTTAAGAAAAGCAGAAATATAAAACAAAGACGGAATTATTCCTGAAATTGAACCCATGTCAAAAGGAAAAGTAATACTAATAACTAAAGGTACTAAAGATTCTGTTCAGAAATTTTTTGAATCAGATGAAATTAGTCGTTTGTGCCCAGGTACAAAAGACTGCCTGAGTATCAGAAAAGAATCTGTGCAGAAAAGAATCTGTGCAGAAAAGACTGGTGTTAATGAATCTGAAAAAAGCTTTTAGTCTCTATAAAAATAATCCAGATAGTCCCCAAATTAGCTTCTCTAGTTTTGCCAGCCTTCGCCCCAGACATTATGTTTTAGCTGGAGCTGTTGGTACCCATTCTGTGTGTGTATGTACAATTTAGGGTGCATCAGCCTATAAGGGGTGAAATTTCAAACTTCGGATATTGATTCGGCCCTATGATATTATGGTTACAATCCCCAACAAACCTTCAGTGTCCACGTTTCAAGCTGTTCTGACAATATTTAGTGGGTCCACCTCGAAGATGAAAATTTGACAATTGTGTAATTTTATGGTTTGACTAGAAAATCTTGTGTGTAAGCATTGTAGATTTTGTTTGAAAAAAAAATTGTAAATATAGTTAGTTTTAGGCAAGTTTTAGCCTCAATTCATGAAATTATCTGTCTTTTTAGACTTTTTTTTGTATTATTCTGAGAATCATGAAGTGAGTTACCAGGATGCGGGGATGAGGACCCAACTTGCCAAGCATCCCACCGACCACCTCCACCTATTAAAAATGGTATTTCATGATAAAATACTTGTAAAAATTGATTTATTGCTTATTGATATCTTAATTCTTCCTCTTTGTCCTTTTTTCTTCTAAAACAGATGATAAAGAAGCTTGTCTCTTTCTCAGATTAGGAGTGGCTTTTCTGTCAGCTTCTACAACTTGGAGAACATTTTGAAGATGTTCTTCAGTCCTTGCAGCCTCATAAAAGTCACTGCATAGTTTTACTGTCCTCTCAAGCCATCATTTATGACATTTATAGCCAAAAGTTTTTCTTTGGAAGATATAAATGGTGCTGTTGTTTTCCATTCAACAATCTCAACCATTAAAAAATCATAGTCTAACTGTAGTGAAGAGAATATGAACCATGAGTTTTTGTCAACCAAGTCAGCTAGTGTGGTTTCCGATCGTAGATTGGTAGGGAAATTAGGCTTTCCAAAACTAGATCCATGTCTACCTTCTGGAACCACTGTCTCAATCTTGTGTGGTTTATAGGAAAGTAGATGGTTTGTTATAGCACGAAGTTCATTTTTTGGAACCAAATCACTGAATAATACAAGAGGAATCATCTCTGATGAAAGGTACCAGAGATGACGTTTCAAAGATGTTAGAGCACTTTTTGCTATTTGCTTGTTTACTTCCTCGTATCTAAGAAGCTTTTTGTAAAGCTGCAAATCGTGCCATGGTGCATCAAAAACTGAAGAGCAGGTCATCCACCATGGGTAGTAAATCAGTGAAATGAAGGTTGCAAAGTCTCTTAGTTTCAGAATTTGTTGCTTGTTTGTGATTATTACTGAAGGTAGTTTCGAGATATTATCTTCTAGTAATGCAATTTTTAGAGCATATATTGCTTTACTCATCCATCTGGCTCTATGTATAGCACCAGGTCGCTGAAGGGTTATATCCTTATCACTAGGTCCTGCATTTAAGTATAACACAACTAAGTCAGAAAATTGTTTGTAGTCATATCATGTATGATGCTTTTCTATATTACTTATTTGAATTGCATAATCAGTCCATTCCTGAAGAATCTCCTGGACAGCTTTGGAGTACTGATTGAAGTCAATTTTTTTCAATTTTTCATTCTTGGAAATCTACTGAAACTTTTCTCGAAATCTGTTAAAGACATTAATTTCTGGTCCACTCGAAGTTTCTACTTTCATGTCCTGAAACACATGACTCATAATAACTTCACCAACATGATGCCTGCATGCAGACCATAATAAAGGCCGTCCAATCTCTTGTTGGATAGTTATGCATGCAGCGCTCACATGTACCATGTTGGTTGCTGTAGTGTCAAAAACCAAGTTCACTATTGAATCGGAGCAGTTCCACAATTTCAGTAGCTTCATAACTTCTTCAGTCAAGTTTTTCCCAGATTGGCCACTGCCACCAGCACTAGGATGATATGATGGAATACCAAGTAGTTTGAGATCCATTGAATTCCAACTGATACGGCTAATCGTTCTTCTGTAACATATTTATCCTGCAGAGTAGAAATTATTTTGAATCCCAATGAAGAGAGGCCAATTTAGGAGGATTCCAGGATTTTTTAATGGAACTTGAAATTTTTTGGGCTACTTCGCGTCTTGCTCTATCAGCTGTAGCATATGAAGTTGCCACTGCCTTAGTGTTACCACCACATTCTTCAACAAAAGCTTTTGTGAATGCAGCCTGTTGTGCCGGAGTCATTTTCATTCTTGATGCCAAAGAAACAAGTTTCGGTCTTTTCAGAATGTCATGAGGAATGATAGCTTGAGTACCTAAACAGACTGTTGACTGTGTGGATTTTCCATCTTTTTCAGCTCCATCATTAGCTTCTGACTCACTCTCAATGGTAGTTGTATCGCTTGTGCTACTGCTTTCTAATTCAACATAACTGCAAGAAGCTTCAGTGTCTCTCAATTCCTTTTCTTTTCTCGCATTTTCTTCACATTTTCGAAAATTAATGCGCTTCATTTTGGATGCTAAAGTTTGATCATGAGCTCCAAAAGAAGCAATTCTATCCCCTTGCATAGATTGAAGAAATTGTATATCTTCTGGATTACTCATAATTTTTTCGGCATTTTTAATCCACAGTGGAAAAGTCATTTTAAGTTGCATTTCCATATCTTCTAGTCTTGTCTTTGTACTTTGTAGCTCTCTTCTTTTCAATGGAATTTCTCTCAGTTTCGCATTCTTTTCTGACAACAAAATTATTTTCTCACATGCTTTTTTCTCAGTAATCATTGGTATGTTGGCTTTATTGTAGAATGGTTGAATTTCTGTTAAAACAATTTTAGCTATATCTCGCTTAGTTCTTCTCTCTTTTAGACCCTGTTGCTGGTGAAATAGGAAACATCTAAGAACTTGTTCACTTGTTGGCAAGCGACATCCTACAATCTTTGCATCATTATTTGTGATGCCAGGACCTAATCCAAATATACAGGTTTTTTTTCGTGTTTTTACATCAACTTTATCTGCACCACTTGAACAAGTTTTACCACTAGAAGTGGCTTCACTGGCTTTACCACTATTATCCATTATATCATATATCAACTATTATCACCAACATATATCAAAAATTGACCTGTAATAGAAACATAGATTAATATTAAAGTAGTCTACATGCCTGAAAATAAGAAAAAATAGCTATAGGTATTTCATGATGGCAAATGATGTTTATTAATAGTAGCTATGGCTTAAACACAAGCAAACTAAACATACTAGGCCTATAGTACCTTAAGGATCATTCAATTCAATAAAATAAAGGTATATGTGAAAAAAATAATTTAAGGCAATTTATCCCAAAAATTGTCATTTTTGTAAAAGTTTAGGAGCTAGGTGGACCCAGTAGATATTAATCAATTGACCTGAAATTTTGCATGTGAATTTTTTTTAGGGAATGTAACCATAATAACGTAGGGCCAAATCAATTTTTGAAAGTTGCCATTTTTGATGCACCCTAATGTACATACCACCAGAATGCCAAAATACAATTCTCAGCTTTGGGTGTCAAAGGGTTGGAATACACAACTCTTATGGAGAAAGCAGTGTGTGATGTCAACAACAGGAATTGCATGATGCAAATATGTAATCTCTGTCCAAAAGAACAAGGTATTAAGAATTTTTTGCTCACTTTTCAAAGTGTTAACGATCCTGAATGTGAGGAAATAAAATATAAACAATGGGTTACTACAGATCGATGCAATATGGTTGAAAAAACAGAATCTGTAGATGATTTTATAAATTCATTAAGCACAAAAATTGTCAAATTGACACGTCATCACTTTATAGCAAAGAATCAGAGTGCATTTCTAAAAAACTTGAAGAATAATTTAAATAGCCATACAGCTGTAGTTCTTGGTGACTTTTCAGAAAACTACTCATTTGTAGTACAGGATGCAGCCCAAGGTTTTCATTGGGAAAATACCCAATGCACAGTGCATCCCTTTGTGTTATATTATAAGGAACCAGAAAGTAATGAAACAAAACATTCAAGTTATTGTTTTTTATCTCCAAATACAAAACATAACACTACAATGGTTTACACTTTTTTAAATACACTCATACCTATTATTAGAAAATCCCACCTTCATATCAAAAAATTACATTATTTTACTGATGGATGTGCAGGACAATATAAAAATCGTTTCAACTTTAACATTTGTAAACATGAAGATTTTGGGCTGGAATGTGAGTGGCATTTCTTTGCCACAAGCAGTGGTAAGAGCGCTTGTGATGGGATTGGGGGTACAGTGAAAAGATCTGTAGCCAGAGTGAGTATGCAGAGAACATTCGCAAATCAAATATTAACACCAGAAAACATGTTTGAATTTTGTTCAAACAATATAAATGACAGCATAAATTTCTTCTTAATAAATTCTGAAGAAATTGAAGCTATGGAAAAAATTTTAAGTGACAGATATGAAAAAAGTATACAGCTAACAGGAACACAAAAATTCCACAGATTTGTACCTATTAATGCAAAAACATAAAAACATTTGAATTATCTTCTCATGAAGTTGGTGAGGTGAGGTAAGGATTATACGCAAAGCTTTTCTGGGTGAAGATAATGTTGAAGTTAATCCGAAAATAGGAGAGTACATAGTTTGTACTTACAATGATCAGAAATGGTTGGGATTTGTACATTCCTATAATGAGGAATTTGATGACTTTGAGGTTAGCTTTTTGCACCCATCAGGATATAGTATTTACTATTACTTTCCACAAATTAGAGATACATGCCACATATCAAGAGATAAAATTTTAGGTTTATTAAGCACACCAACTTTAAAGCCAGGAACAATGCGTATTCAATATGTTTTCCCAAAAAATGAGTTGAAAAAACTCATGTAATGATGAATCAACTTGATGTAGTGTGTGTTCAACTTGTATTTTTGCTGTTTATTTTCATCCATGTGAATATATCATTTACAAGTAGTTCTCTATTTTAGTCTGCAGGTGTAAAAATGTCAAAATTTCACAATGTACATATTTTTTCAATAATTTTTAAAATATCTTGCAACTTGATACCCACTTTTTTTATTGTTTCTATTTTTTAACAATTAATAGAAGTTTAATAAATTAAAAAAAAATTTTGGATTTCACTCCTGGGGGGGGGTCAAAAATAAAAAAAAAGGGGGGGGATTTTCATTATTGTTCTACACATTTGAATGTGGTATCATTTAATAGGTCTCTTCATGCTGATTCTAAAAATTTATAGTTTTATAGGTCTATGGTAAGATGTTTGGGAGTTATTGCCCATTAAAGTTAGGTGGTATAGTGGGGCCCCATATCTCAAAAACTATGGGTCATAGAACTTTTTTATTTTAACCAGTGAAATCAGCACCTGGAAGAACCCCATATATCAATTTTCATCAAAATCTGAGTTGGAGTGGTGACATGCATTGGGTGATCTCTCCTGGAATGCCCCTACTTTGTAATGTACATATTGTGTAATTCAAATTATTTGAAATGTTATGTGTGACCCAAACTTTCTGTATATTTTGATATGATAGATATATGAAATTGTCATTACTTTGAATAATTAAGTCTTGTACCTATAACAACACAACCTTTTATCTGAGCTTATAGGAAGATATTAAGAATTTCAATTAACTTCATTTTATGTAATCATAATCAGTAGGCCTATCCAAATTTCAATGACATTTCTTTTGTTCACAGGTTCACAGGATGAGTCAGAAAGAAATCAAAATGTGAAGCAAATCAAGTTGTCACCTAAGTCATTTGGTGGGGACTGGGAGGGAACTTCCCCCTGCTGAGCTGCTCACAGCCAGAGATCTGCTGAGGTATGGTTTGTTGAGGAGAGAAATGAGTGAGGAAGACAGGAGGAATTACCCAGTTAATGACCTGATTAACAACGGCATTGTTCCAGGGCTACTGGCTCAGTGGAGAAAGACCAACGCTCTATTCACAGGACCTGTAATCAACACTGAAGTCAGGATCAGGGCTAAAGTGAAGGTGTCCATTGGCAATGTGAAGCTAGAGGTCAAAGATAGGTTCATGATGAAACTGGACAAATTGGTGGACATCTTGACCTGTCACTGTGTGATCAAGAGCTGCAGTGAGCTTGGGTGCAACCCTGTCTGCAACAGTGAGGTTCACACTGACTGCAGCTGCAGGAGCTTGCCTTCATTAAAGGTCAGAGTGAAAATGTGGGCAGTGTGGGGGCACACCAGATGGGTCTAGCTGATCACCCTGAGACCAGGAGACAGGAAGCAGTGCTGCAGAGACAGGAGCAGAGAAGGAAGGCCGAGGAGAAGAGGAGGAGGAAGGCAGCAGTCAGCCAAGAAAGGAGGTGAGGGAGGAGTCACTGCTGGAGATGGAGTTGGAGGAGACTGGAGATATACTGGAGGAGGCAGGGAGGAGAGAGGAGGATGAAGACTTCATACCAGAGGCTGCAACAACTTCTTCCTTGCCTGTGGCTAAGAAGAAGAACTACAACACTGAAGATATCACCAACATAGCTCTGGCTAGCTTGAGACATCACACTGTGCTGAGAGAGACTGCAGTGATTGCCACTGCTGCTTGGATTGATGCTGGTCTTATCACAGAGTTTGACACAGCACTGGTGATTGACCACAACAACATGAGGAGGGCTCAGGAGAGACTGACTAAGGAGCTGGTTGAGAAGTTTGATGAAGAGATTAGGGAAAATGGCATCACCTGTATCTTCTTTGATGGGAAAAGAAATGACACCAAAGTGATGATGGAAGCTGAGGGCAGTGACAGGCAGTTTCCTAGCCTCATTAAGGAAGAACACTATACAGTGTGCAATGAACCAGGTGGGAAATATTTGTGGCATTTTGTACCAGAGGAAGCTGCAGGAGAGAAGTCATGCTGAGGTCATTGCTGATCATCTGGTGAACTGGCTAAGAGAGAGAGGAGCAGACCAGACCCTTTTGGCCACAGGTGACAGTACTAATGTGAATACTGGCTGGGAGGGAGGAGTAATGCATTATGTGGAGGCCAAGCTTAGCAGGAAGTTGGTGTGGACTGTCTGTGACTTGCACACTGGGGAGCTGAGTCTCAGACACCTGGTGACTGCACTGGATGGCAAGACATTGAGCAACAACAAGTGGTCTGGGCCCCTAGGGAAGATGTTAGACACTGCCACTGAGCTGGAGATTAACCCAAACTTCACGAGGATCACTGTTGGTCCTCCTCTACCCAATCTCAGTCAGAAGGTAGTCAAGGACCTCAGCACAGACCAATCATATGGCTACAGAATCATCACTACCATCAGATCAGGAGAGGGACCTCAGAGTCTATCTCTCCTAGAGATTGGGCCAGTCTGTCACAGAGGTGGGTCACCACGGCTCTAAGGTTCTGCCCAAACATGGGCTGAAGGGTAGGAACCTGAAGAATCTGAGGATAATTGTGGAATTCATAGTGGGAGTCTACATGCCAAACTGGTTCAACATCAAGTTAAATCACAGCTGGGTGGAGGGTCCTAGGCATGTAATGTACCAGCTGGAGCTGCTCAGAAGTCAGAAGGTGGTGATAGGAATAGTGATGCCTACAGTGAAGAGAGCAGCCTGGTATGCACACTCTGAGGCTGTGCTCCAGGCCATGCTGTTCAGTGAGGTGGAGGAGGAGAGGAAGGAGGCAGTGAAGAGGATACTGGAAATCAGAGGTGAAGATGAGGACACACAGGTAGGAGACTGCAGTGTCAGACCCAGGAAGACTCCTGACATCAACCCAGATGCCACCAAACTCTCAGAGCTTATTGACTGGAACTCTGGCGTGACTGACCCTCCTCTGACCTGCTCCCTCACCACTGCTGCAATCAAGGAGTTTCTGGATAGACCAATGGAAGTTCCTGCATGGCCCTCACACACACAGTCAGTAGAGAGGTGTGTAAGGATGACGACTGAAGCAGCACAACATGTTTACTCACAAGAGAAGAGGGAGGCATACATCAGTGGCCAGGTGGCCAGTAGGGAGCTCATGTCCAGGAACAAGAGCAAGGCAGACATGGCATCCTTGGCAAAGTTCAAGAAACCTATCTATATTTCTAAGTTTTAATATTGAAATACAATCAAAATGTCTTTAATTGTATGTAATGTATGTAAAATGTAGTTATATACAATAAAAAAAATACTTGCAAAAATTGCTGATTTTTCGTAAACTTCAACTTCAAATATAAGTAGCTAGGAGTGGTCAAATCTGGATTTTAAAGCCATATTTCGATTTAGCACATAAAATGCATCATTTGGTCACTTGTAGTCTTTGAAAATCTAAAGATTTCACTTTGCTCCCTAAAATTGACACACCCTAACATAGCATAATCTTCCAAAAAATGTAAAAATTGAAAAAGTAGATGAAATATTAAAATTTTACAATTTACTATTTAAAATTCACCAAAAATGCATTTATTTTTTTACCTGATTTCATTTAATAATGATTTCAAAGTTCCAAGATGATACCAGAGGTAGTGTGTTGAATAACATAACATACACCACATTGGTATTAAAACTAAAATTTCCTAGTTTCTTCTTCAATTCAAGAAACAAATTCATCCTTCCACTTACCTGTTTTGATGGAAGTTTTTCAACATTCTTCACTTCATGATCATTCACTTCCTGTGTTTTGAGCTTAATGTAGGAATTTTTGGAATATTTATTTTCTTCAAAGAAAATTTCATCCTCAATTTTTGTTCTCTGATCTTCAAGATTTGATTTTTGGGGAAAATTACTTTCATCTAAATGTAAACAAGAAGTTTTGAGTCTCTGAAATACATTAAGTAAAAGTTGGTCTAAGTGAGGACACCAAATGCTGAAAAAAAAAAGTCTTGGATGGGTTTTATTTGACTATAACTTTTTTCTTCCTCAATTAAAGTACCCTTGCTATGATTAATGGAAATGGAATCCTGGACAGTGCAACAAAGAGTGGCTATTGTGGAACTTTATTTGACACACAACTCTTCCATCATTGCCACTCAAAGAGCATTTAGATTAAAATTCAACACACATTCTGCTCCTTCTGATCGAGTTATTCGATGGTATATCACTAAATTTCATATGGGAAAGGGTCAGGGAGACGAACCATGGACTGGGCATCCTCAGACAAGCCGAAGTCCAACTCAGGTTGAGATGGTTCATGAAAGTGTTGAGGAAAATCCACATCAGTCCGATGACACAGCCAGGAATTAAACATTTCAAGATTTTTATTTCATAAAATTTGAAGAGAGGATATCAATCTTTACCCGTACAAAATTCAAATTGCTCATTATAGGCTGGGTTGAAACTCAAGATAGAATTAATCAGAGTCATTAACAGTTGGCTTTTGATATAAAAGTAAGATTCCTGAAAAAAATAATTGGTGGCCACCAACTAGCAAAATCAGGAAAATGGCAATATCTCTTCTTCTGAACATGCTAGAGAGATGGTTTGCATACCAAAAGATGCAGAATTTGATTTAAAACAAATTACACTAATCAACAGCCAAAATGTATCTTCGATGAAACCATCATTTCTTTAGTAATTCAACATCGCTGAATCCAAAAATGACCTTCATTTTGCATGATTGGTTCGCGTTTAGAAGATACACGGTAGGGTGCATTAAACGCCCCATGATTTTCAAAAAGTTGTTGGATTTTAATGTCTATTCCCTCAAATGTTACACTTGTTGGTAGAAGTATGTATGCAAAAGATAAATCAAATCGGAGGTGGTCCTGGGTGGCCACCGGCCACTTTTATATATTTAGTAGTGATGCACCGAATATTCGGCAAATATTCGGTATTACTTATAATACTAATATACAAATATTCGGTATTACTATACTTACATTGATTGAAAGTTGAAAATGTATAAAACACAACGCCAATGTCACTACTCCAACTTTGCTCATTTCCGCAAATTTGGCCTCGCTTTGCGGTCACATTCAACCACTTGAAGAAGATTTTGGAAGTGGTCTTCTCCTCTTGCAGCTGAGACAAAATCAGTTGTGAGCTTTACTGCTCTCTCCGCAGGGTCATTCACAACATTTAACCCATCCACAATGGACTTGGCTGCCTTGAAGTGGTCATTGTTCTGCCAATTGTCAACATCCTCTGTTAGGAAGGTCATATCCAGGTGAAGAAGGTTCACTGTAAACCACGAGTCCTCGTTCACAAGATCAGCCAGGGTTGTCGCTTCTGTAATTTTTGGAAATGACGGTTTGCCATATCCAGAACCGTAGCGGTGTTTTGGAGTGCTTGGCATTTCATCTGGTTGTATGGCCAGTAACACATCTGCAAGGGCACAATGCTCCTTTTGAGGTACTGCATTGCTGAACAGTGCCAAAACAACCAGTTCTGGGGTTAAATACCACAAATGTCTATCAAAGGCTTTCACAGCGCTGACTGAAATGATTGAGTTGACAGCTTTATAGTTGAGCAGAGTCTTGTATAAGCACAAATCAAACCATGGGGCATTTGAAGCAGACTGACATATGAGCCACCAATCACAATAAATATAAACAACAAAAACAACAAACTCCTTCAGTTTTTCCTGTTGATGTTGTGTTGTTACAGTTCCTCGAGGTAGTACAGAAATTTGCTCTTCAAGTAGGCATATTTTGATGGAATAAAGAATCTTTGACATCCACCTTGCTTTATGCATGGCCCCAGGTCTGTGGAGTGTTCCTTGTTTTGTGACATCATCATCGAGGACTACCTGGCAGAGTTGTGCCATTTCCTTGTAGTCTTCCCTACAGTATGAAGCGCTTGTGCGGATTGTGCTTAAAACCTTGTTTTTGCAGGATAAAAGCAGTTGTTGTGCATCGTCATTGTACATTGAAATGTCAATTTTGGTTAAACTTTCATCCTTTGCATGCGATATGCGTTCCCAATTCTTCTGGAATCTTTGGAACAAAGATGCTTCTGGAGACTTTGATGTCTCAATTTTGAGAGCGTCAAACACATGATCCAGGATTACCTCTCCAACATGATGGCGACATGCACACCACAGAAGAGCACGGTCCAGTTTTGATTGAATGGTAACACAGGCAGCTGTAACGTGTCCAGTGTTTGATGCTGTTGTGTCAAAACATAAGTTGACAACTGACTGTTTGCACTTCCATGAATGTAGAAACGTGTAAGTGTGCTCGGCAATGATGTCACCTGATGACATATCACTTCCACAAGGATATCTAGCCACTCCCAGTAGCTTTACATCAGTGGCATTCCCAACCAACACTGGCAATCTTTCTTCCTTGCCATTCTTGTTTGTGAGCGTATGCATCTGCTTGCCATCCCAGTGAAGTGTTGCAGCTGTTGGGGCGATCCAATTTTCTCGAATATCTTTGGCGATAGCACTTGTTATTGATCGTCGAGCCTTATCAGCAGTTGAATACGACTTGGCCACACAATGTGGATCACCTCCTGCCTCTTGAATTACAGCTTCGGTGAGCAAGCACAGCCTGTTGAACAGGAGTTATGTTTAGTCGAGTAGCAACAGACACGACTGAAGGCCTTTTCAGAATATCATGAGGAATAAAGGCAGACGTACCTGCATATGTTGATCTGTGGTGACTACGCTTCCTTTGAAGCTCTGGAATTGCCTCTTCTTCAGTTTCTTCCAAGCTATCTGCAGAGGCACTATCATCAGAGCATAAAGAACTTTTCATCTCTTGTACACTGGATGATTCATGACGTTCTCATCTTGAAGCTTCCGCTAAGATGCGTTTTTCTTTTCTACGATCTTTATCAGCTTTCTTCTTGTCAACACTACCAAATGAGGCTACTCTGTCAGATTTCATTGACTATAAAAATGCTCTATCTTCCTCATTCTTAATGTTTGTCATTGCATCTTTTGTCCATACACCAAAGGTCTTATCAAGACGTTCATTCATGGATTGCAACTTAGCCAAAGTGTTTGGAGATTCTCTGCGAGAAACAGGTATTTGACGCAATTTGTTATTGTCATTAAGAAGGTCAAGTATTAGTTTGCAGCATTGATGGTCTGAAAGCATAGGAATATTTGCTTTAGTGTAGAATGTTTTCAGCTGGATAAGGACTATGCTGGCAGATTTCCATTTGAGTGGCTGTGTTTGTTTGCCTTCACATATTTCTTTCTGGATGTGCCACATCACGCATCGAAGAACCTGCCGGCAAGTTGGGAGGCGGACTCCTGTCAATGTACCATCTCCTTCTGTAAGAGCATTGCCAAGACCAAAAATGGCACTTGCTAATCTGGTCTTCTTAGCTTCCATTGTTACAGCTTCCATTGTTTCTGAAAGACAATAAAGGATATTATTAGACTATAAGTGAAGTTTCGTTTATGGTACATGTTTTATGTAAATCACCCCTTTAGGGTGCATCAAACGCCCTTAGGTTCTTGGATTTTAATGTCTATTCTCTCAAATGTTATGTAAATCACCCCTTAGCAACTCTATATTAAAAGAAACAATGTAAGTAGTCAACTGGTTGGTAAATAAAAAAAATAGATATTTTTACATAGCGCGGCCCCCGAAAATTGCCGCGAAAATATAAAAGTGACCGGTGGCCTCCCAGGACCACCTCCGATTTAATTAATGTTTGGCATACACACTTCTAGCAACAAGTGTAACATTTGAGAGAATAGACATTAAAATCCAAGAACCTAAAGGCGTTTGATGCACCCTAATACACGGGTGCCCTGTTTTCATTATTTCCCAATTGAAATGAATATATCATTGAAGCATAACATATGGCAACACTGTAGAATGTGCTCGTTTGGCAACCTCGTTGTCTGGCGCCATCTTGAGTACATCGTAAATCCCTTTAGCTCAGTTCTAGTGACGCTTGTTGTGGTGACACGTTATTTCACATTTTGACATAGTGCTTTTGTAGTGTTTCCTCGTAATTTGCACCTGTGGTTACTTCATGACATATAGAGTGTAGTGCGTGTTAAAGCATAATCTTGCGATCAGTTTCTCATTGACGTTATAAGCAAAATGCCACATAACTGCGTTAATGACTCAAATAACTTTTGCTATATTTGCGGCAAAGTAACATTAAAATCGCAAAAGAAGACATTAACACCTGCCATCAAGAAAGCGTACCACCTTTATTTTAAGTGCAAATTAGGAGATCAGGACAAAATGTGGGCACCGCATATATGCTGCATTACATGTGCAACTACATTACTTGAGTGGTACAATGGGAAACCGAGGTCAATGGGCTTCGGCATCCCCGTCGTGTGGAGGGAACAAAGTAACCACGTGGATGACTGTTTATTCTGCATGGTTCCGCCATTACGTGGAATTAGTAAGAAGAAAAAATGGACCCTCAAGTATCCTAATGTTCCATCCGCCATTCAACCTGTGCCCAATCCTCCTACCTCCTCAGACACCCTCGATTTGGATGACGAAGAGCATCCTGTAACGAGTACAGATGAAGACATTGCACATCCCACAACATCACAAGATACCGACTTTGTGCCCAGTGAACTGTCTACAGAACCGCATAAAATCACCCAACACGAACTGAATGACCTCATCAGAGATTTGGACTTACCAAAGTCTAAGGCAGAATTGCTCGCCTCACGCCTTCAACAGTGGCATCTTCTTCATGATGCTGTCCAAATATCCATGTACCGCACTAGGCAATCCACGTTGGAGACTTTCTTCATCAAACATGGTGACTTCGTGGTGTGTACAGATGTTGTTGGTTTAATGAATGCTCTAAATATAACATACAGAGATGACGAATGGAGGTTGTTCATTGATGCCTCTAAGCTAAGCCTTAAGGCTGTACTACTTCATAACAAAAACGAAAAAGCTGCCATTCCAATTGGATATTCTGTCCACATGAAGGAGACATATGAAAATATGCAATATCTGCTTCACCACATAAACTACAACGCTCACAAATGGAGCATATGTGGTGATTTGAAAGTGGTCGGCATGTTACTTGGTCTCCAGCAGGGTTACACGAAGTACTGCTGCTTCCTTTGCGAGTGGGACAGCCGTGCTAGGTCACAGCATTATGAAAGGAAGGAATGGCCTCTAAGAGAACGTTTAGTACCAGGTGTGAAAAACGTTTCATGCGAGCCATTAGTAGAGCCAAGCAAAATACTTCTACCACCGTTACATATTAAGTTAGGGCTTATGAAAAATTTTGTGAAGGCACTCAATAAGGATGGAAAGGCATTTAAGTATCTTTTCCAGAAGTTCCCTCGACTCAGTGAGGCAAAAATCAAGGAAGGCATATTTGTTGGTCCTCATATACGAAATCTGATGAAAGATGAACATTTCGAGACACTTTTGGAGGGCGCAGAAAAAGAAGCTTGGGTCTCATTCAAGTCAGTGTCGCAAAATTCCTTGGAAACAACAGAGCTCCAAATGCAGATGAATTGGTGGATAATATGTTGAAGGCGTACCAAAGAATGGGATGTAACATGTCTCTAAAAATTCATTTCCTCCATTCCCATTTCGACTTTTTCCCGGCAAACCTTGGTGAAGTAAGTGACGAACATGGGGAACGTTTTCATCAGCAGATTTCAGCTCTTGAGAAACGTTACCAGGGCAAGTGGAATTCATCTATGCTGGCTGATTTCTGCTGGTCAGTAATAAGAGACACTACACAGTCAGAGTACAAGAGACAGGCCAAGAGGAAACGACATTGAAGTGAGTGTGCTCCTTAAAATACATATATGTTGTGGGATAAATTTTTACCAGTACTTACACAATAATTACCATGATATCTTAAAAACGCGAACTAATTAAACAATTTCACTAATCATTTTCAAATTCAGCATGCAAAAATACATAAGAATCGGCTACTTTCATTAAAGATACAAAAAATTCCTTAAAATTTGTTGACCAGTGTTATTAAGAGTGGTATTTTTTCATAAAACCTTTAGTTTTTTAGTTATTTTAGAAAAACTAATTTTTGGGCCCCATAGACCCCCTTTCGACGGACCTTAGGGTCATTCTCTGTCAGATCAACCAAAAAAAATTGAAATTAACACCCTCATCTCTCATATTTTGCTGAAATTTGGTTTATAGGGAGTTTGTGAGCCCTGAATCCATTTCTGAAATTATAAGGTCAATCCGACCAACGGTTCAAGAGATATGACCTCGGGCAATTTGAGGTCACTCGCGAGGTTACTAACATTTGGCGAGCCATAACTTGGGTAATAATTGTCATAATTATATAAAAGTATATATATTTAGAATCAGAAAACAACAAGGAATCCAAATATGCAAGCTTTAGAACTCTAGGTTGAAAAATAAAAAAGTTACACTGTAACCAAAATTTGAGGTCACGATTTGACCTCTGGGGGTATCAAATGAGAATTTTTTTTTTAAATGTAAAAAATGAAGGCATAGGCATTGGCTACTAGAATCAGCAAAAAAAAGTTTGTTTGTTAGTATTTTTCATGTAACTAACATATAAGTGAACATATTCATAAGTTGTGCGTCAATTCTACCTATTTTTTCACACTTAAGCTCATAATTTGACCTATAGAAATTAAAATTACATTTTTTATAGATATAAAAAACAAAGTCAGAGTTCTTGACTAATAGAAACAATCATAAAAAGTTTGTTTATGTTGGTACTTTTCATGTAACTAACTTATAAGTGAACACCATATTTATAAATTGCTTGTCATTTCAAGGAATTTTTATATCTTAGCTATCAATTTGACCTCAAGCTCCAAGAATTTAATAAAAATTGTATTTCACTGCTAATCTACACTGGCAATAATAGTTATAATAGTGAAAGGGGAAGACTAAGCTCACATGTAGCCTAAACAAACCTGTTGAAACATGTTGCTACTTGTCTAAGTGCAGAATCAACACAGATAGTTGCAAAATTCCTTGTCTACAGGTTAGTACAGTTCCAGCCAGCACTGTGGGTGGCTGGTGGGTATGGTGTTTTAATGAGCCTCAGAGACTATCAAGGCCTAAAATATTAAGTGTGTATAGCTATATATTTTCTAAAAAATATATATTACCTAATTGTAAATCCTATATCTTTACAGATCAAAATACAATGGTTCGGCACTTGAAATACTGCCAGGACCCTATTCAAAAACACAAGAAACGCATAACAATCAATCTTAGAAAAGTGACTGATGTACTTGTTGAAAAATGTGCTGGAAGAGTGAAAAAAGACTCATTGTTGTGTGTGAACTGCTGGACACTGATAATGAAAAACCCCACTATACTTAGTACCACTGAAAACAACCAGTCTGAGCAGGATTCAAATGAATCATCTACTATCAGTGGCTTGAGTAACATCTCTTCAATTCAAGATCTGGACAATGACAGTGATTGCTTGATAAAGGAAAATCCTTCAACTTCAGTTGAACCAGTTCTAGCATTTCTGGACCAAACACCAGTTAAAAAAAGTAAGTAATAAATTAATATAATAACTTATACTTTACTACAAGGTCTGTTTGATCTACTATATAGCCAATTATATAGCATTTAAGGTACTATAATTAATATTTAATTACTAATATTCAGGTTTGTGAAACCTTTTTTTCTGTTCTTTTCAGAAGGGCTGTCATTAAGCCAGAAAAAGCGCAAGGCTTGTGGTAAGCTATCATCTGCTCAGAAACACCTGAAGGAGAGGCTAGAACTCAGTTATGGTGTTCAAATTACCGAGGAGGTAAGTGATACTTCAAAACCTGAAACTAAATCTGAAAAACATCTAGACAAATTAATGAATGAATTGAAACAGTCATTCCTGGAGAGCAAATGTCACCATCACAAACTACAAATATTGACACACTCACCATACACAATTGAAAAAACAGCTAGTTTCTTTCAAACTACAACATACATGGTGAAAAGAAGCCATTCACTTAAATCAGAACATGGAATCCTTCCGAAGATTCCACTAATGAGCAAAGGAAAAGTGATATCTGAAGAACACAAAGATATAGTTAGAAGATTCTATGAGTCAGAAGAGGTTAGTCGTATGTGTCCTGGCCAAAAGGATTGCGTGAAAGTTATCAGTGCTGAAGGTGCAATGAAGGTGCAAAAACGATTAGTCCTCGGGAATTTAAGAGAGATGTTTGAACTATATAAAAATGATGAAAAGAATCCCAAAATAGGATTTTCCACATTTGCAAAATTACGGCCATCATATTGTGTGCTTGCCGGTAGTGGTGGGACTCATTCTGTCTGTGTCTGCACATACCATCAAAATCCAAAATTGCAGCTGGCTGCATTGGGAGAAAGAGGTCTTTCATACAAGGATCTTATGGATTACAGTGTCTGCAGTACAGAAAGAGAGACTTGCATGATGCAACTTTGCAATGATTGCCCAAGAGAAGAGGGTGTCCTGGATTTTCTTGAGTTACTTGACAGTGTGAAATCAGTTCCAAATGAAATATCTTACAAGCAATGGGTGACTGTTGACCGTTGTACAATGGTTGATAAGGTGGAGCCACTTCATGAATACTTATCATCCCTAAGCATGAAAATATCCCGCATGGTTCGTCATCACTTTGTTGCTCAGCAACAATCACAGTACTTCAAGCAGTTGAAAGAAACACTACCACCTCAGAGCGAGGTAGTTATAGTAGGTGATTTCTCTGAGAATTATTCTTTCATTGTCCAGGATGCTGCCCAAGGGTTTCACTGGGACAATTCACAGTGTACAGTTCACCCTTTTGTCATCTATTATAGATCATCTGCAGACCAGGAACTTAGCCATTTTAGTGTCTGTTTCTTATCTGCATCACTAAAACACAACACTATAATGGTTTACTCATTCATATTGAAGCTTATGACATATGTTAAATTCAGATGCCCACAATTGAAGAAGGTGCACTATTTCTCAGATGGATGTGCTGGCCAATATAAGAACAGATACAACTTCACAAATCTCTGTTACCATGAAGAGGATTTTGGTCTGTCTTGTGAATGGCACTTCTTTGCTACATCCCATGGCAAAAATGCATGTGATGGGATTGGAGGAACAGTGAAAAGAGCTACTGCTCGTGCCAGTTTGCAGAGAACTACAGAGAGGCAAATTCTTACACCAGAACACATGTTTCAGTTTTGTGAAGAAAATTTGAGCAAGATAAAAAATTTTTCTTTGTAACTACAGCTGATTTGAAAGATGCAGAAGAACGGTTGGAACATCGATTCAAGGATAGTAGGGCTATTCCTGGAACTCAGAAATATCATAGATTTGTTCCCCTAAACAAGGAAGAACTGATGGTGTATCCCATTTCAAGTGGCATTGGAGAAAAGAAAAGAATAAGGAAAAGTCATTTTACTAATGAACCTGCAATGCTTGGTAACCTAAAATGTGTCAAACCAGGAGAGTATGTTGGCTGCATTTATGACATGCAAGTTTGGTATGGAATTGTGGAGGAATATTGTGAAGAGTTTGATGATTTCACTGTGAACTTTCTACATCCCTCTGGGTCATCAGGATCAAGTGCATATTATTATCCATCAAACAAGGATTCATGTGCAGTGCCAGGACATCATATATTAACTGTAATGAGTTGTCCTACCCTAAGAGGAGGCAGCAGAATTCAATACATTTTTCCACAAAAAGAAATTGATGAGAGCATCGAGCATGCAAAAATTGTATTAGGCTAGCACATGAATCCTCTAAGTAGGTCTTCCCCTTTCACTATTATAACTATTATTGCCAGTGTAGATTAGCAGTGAAATACAATTTTACATTTTTTGCCTTTGTTTTTATATCTATAAAAAAATGTAATTTTAATTTCTATACGTCAAATTATGAGCTTAAGTGTGAAAAAATAGGTAGAATTGACGCACAACTTATGAATATGGTGTTCACTTATATGTTAGTTACATGAAAAATACTAACATAAACAAACTTTTTTTGGCTGATTCTAATAACCAATGCCTATGCCTTCATTTTTTACATTTAAAAAAAAAATTCTCATTTGATACCCCAGAGGTCAAATCGTGACCTCAAATTTTGGTTACAGTGTAACTTTTTTATTTTTCAACCTAGAGTTCTAAAACTTGCATATTTGGATTCCTTGTCGTTTTCTGATTCTAAATATATATACTTTTATATAATTGTGACCATTATTACCAAAGTTATGGGTCGCCAAATGTTAGTGACCTCGCAAGTGACCTCAAATTTCCCGAGGTCATATCTCTTGAACCGTTGGTCGGATTGACCTTATAATTTCAGAAATGGATTCAGGGCCCACAAACTCCCTATAAACCAAATTTCAGCAAAATCTGAGAGATGAGGGTGTTAGGCACTGGTTGATCTGACAGAGAATGACCCCTTAGTGACAAAAGAAATTCTAAAATAAGCATGATTTGGCTTTTTGATTACTAACATTACCCTAAAAGGATGTTGACATGGACATAGTGATCACATGATATGACTTTTCCTTGTTATCTTGCATCCATTATGCTTGATTAAAGAATAGAGGGTGGGGCTGCTTCATGAACTTTTTTTAAACGTAATAAATTGAAAACTTGGTTTTTTTTCAGATGCCTTTGTTATAAGTTTCCAACTGCAATTTGTCATTGAATTCAACATTTGCAATATAAAGTATGACTTCTACAAGGAAAACAGTTGCTAAAGTACTTGGTGATGTACGTTTTATGCCAGCAGAACAGTTTCCTTTAGGGAAATTGCCTACGTTGAAGCAAGTTATTGAAAGGTGTTTGTGTTTCGGAGACTATAAAACAGATGCTGTACTGAGAGCTACTTCTGAGGAATTGCATAAATTGTGGGTCACATATAATGTTTATCCAATATCAGTAAATGCCATACAGAGCTGACTGAAAACCCAAATAAAGGAATTCAACCGCCTTCTGAAGTATGACAAAAAGAAAAGGGGACCTAAATATCATCAAGATCTGGATGATTTTCTGAAAACTGTAAACGTTTTATTTGACATATATCAACATGATCACAAACTGTTGGCAGATACAGAGAAAAAGCACTTACTAAAAATGACTGAATCTGATTACCAGTTTTATGAGGTAGGTCTGCTGATTGAATTTCAAGTTGTAAATTATTAATTATTAATTAATTAATTATTATTAATTAATTATCAATTATTAATATTATCAATTATTAATAATTTGCTACAATTTTTAAAGTGCATTTAATAAGTTAGTAATATCAATAATACACTATTAATGATGTTAATGATAAGTAATATTTTAGTATTTTCTCATTTTTGTAAGAATTTCAATTTACATATAGAGACCCATAGATAAAAGATACATTATAGTGTAATGAAATATAATCACTTTGTAGGACCAGAAAACAACTAGGCATGGTTACTGTACCCTGAAAGAAGTCCCAGAAACAGCCACTGACTTAAAATTCAAATCACGGGTTATTCAATCTCAAAAAGCAAAAGAATCAGTTCCTCCTCCTCATCCTCCTGAACCTATGGACATTCCTGAGTTGACAGATAGCGACAGTTGTAATGATTCATTTGATGCAGACTATGTTCCAGAAGTCTCAACATTACAGAACAGAACTAGATTACGCTCATTAGCTGAAGCATGTGACAGGTATAGTACTGAAAGATAAATCTTTTAATACAGCTTAAAGTGAAATCATTGTGACTAAGAGATTAAGATTACCAATAAATTATTCATTGACAATAGATATGTAAATCTACTTTAAATATCCTAACAGATATCAAGTAAGTGATAGAGCAGGAGCGGCTATTGGTTCTGCTACATTGGTGGACTTTGGAGTAATCACCCCAGATAACATACAAAATGTTATTGATAAGTGTTTTTAATCACTCTAGATATTACATTTCTTAGCTTCTGCTATAAGTTCTAAATCACCAGATTTACTATTATTTTTAATTAGCGTCAAAATTTCTATTTTGTATTTATATTAATTAGTTTCAAACAGGACACTGACATTTGTATTTTGTATATTTGTATAATGCTAATGCAGTAATGCATGGCCAATATTTTTGAAATACTTTTCAGAAACAAGTTGAGAAGGGAGAGAGCTAAATTGAGAGCTGAAAGGAAGAAGGAAGAAGAAGTGATATTTGAAAAAGTGACTGGCATTGGCTTTGATGGTAGAAAGGATGCTACACTTGCTGTTAACAAAGTAAATGAAAAGTATTATACATCCACAATCCTAGAGGAACATTATGTCATTACTGGAGAGCCAGGTAAATGGGAATGATTGTCATACAGTTATAGGCGTTATGCTGTTATATTACTGTACTATAAAGTAATATTTCAATTACTTAAAAAAATTTCTTTTTAAGTGACAACTGTCCAGTTAACTTTATTCCTTCCTTTTTCATTTTTATTTAATTGTAAAATTAATTACATTTATTTTCAGATGATTTCTACCTCGACCATTTTACCCTGGAGAGTGGCAAAGGCATTGACATTGCTCATGGCATTTATAAGATCATTAAAGGGACAGAACTTGAGGCCAAATTAAACTTAGTTAAAGCAGATGGGACAAATACTAACACAGGACATATGCATGGGTCAATCAGATATTTGGAAATGTTTTTAGGGCAACCTCTTCAGTGGGATATTTGTCTTCTGCATCTAAATGAATTGCCACTTAGACACATCTTCATAACTTTAGATGGGACAACAAAAAGTCCAGACAAATTTTCTGGCCCTATTGGTTCTCAGCTCAATGGGGATGTGTCAGAATGGAATGTTGTGGACTTCAAATCTATACCTTATCCTGCATTTGTGCTTCTACCAAATGAGGTGGTCAATAATTTATCAACAGACCAATACTATGGATACTGCATCTGCTGGGCAATTATTACTGGTGAAGTGGATGAAGACCTTGCACTCTTAGAAGTTGGCCTGCTAAATCACTCTCGATGGCTCACCTTAGCCTGTAGAATTCTTCACTTTTATGTTTCACAAAAAAGAGCCAGTAAGAACCTCAGAATCATAGTAGAATTCATCATCAAAGTATACTTTCACAGTTGGTTCAATATCAAGGCTAATAAGAGGCTAAGTGATGGGTCAAGAAACCTATTCAATATGATCCAAAGAGTAAATAAATTCCCTGACAGGAAAATTAGAGAAATTTGTTATGACGTATTAAACAATAACAGCTATTTTGCTCATGGTGAAAATATTTTAGTTGGAATGCTGGTGGCTGATGAAGATGAAGAGGTGTTAGTTGGAATGCTGGTGGCTGATGAAGATTAAGAGGTGAGGTGGTGTGCTATCAATAAAGTTCTGTGTCTGAGGGGAGTTATAGAGGATTTTGATGATGAATCTGGTAGTAGCAATGATTTTGCAGGTGGAATAATTGAAAGTGATGATGAGAATGAAGAGGATCATGAAGGTGGTACTGATGAATATCCTGCTATAGATGAGAATGTTAGGGTCTTTAGAAAGCCAATCATCAATTTCAAAGCTTCTGCATACCACAAGCTGTCTGCTATGTCCCAATGGGAAACTGTTCCACCTGTATTAAAAGAATTCAGTAATGATGAACTGCGTGATATCATTAATACCGCATTGAAACTGGATCACGAGTGCCACAGTCAGAATGTTGAAAGGCACATCAAGCTTGTCACTGAAGCATCCTTGGCTGTTGTAGGTCATGAGCGTAGAGATGGTCTTATTAGAAACAAAATTAGATCACGTAAATTAATGAAAGATTTTGTGTCTAAAAAATATTTTAAATTCTAGATTATTATTTATCATGCTAAAATATGACAAAATGACAATTTGTTAATTGTATAATTTAATGTTTGGCGTTTTGGAATGTCAAAAAGCATTTTCAATGAATTTAAAATGGCTGATTTTGATTGATTTTGATTGCTGATTGAAAACCACTAATACATGTCAATTTGCAGCTTCAGAATGTTTTATTGTGTTGACATTCAGTTGAAAGGGGGTCTATGGGCCCAAAAAATTAGTTTTTCTAAAATAACTCAAAAACTAAAGGTTTTATGAAAACATACCACTCTTAATAATTTGTTCTAAATCAAATTCTGCATCTTTTGGTATGCAAACCATCTCTCTAGCATGTTCAGAAGAAGATATATTGCCATTTTCCTGATTTGGCTAGTGCGGCATTAGATGTTTTTACAAAAATGGGGGTGGCCAGACACACGTTGGTGGCCACCAATTTTTTTTTTCAGGAATCTTATTTTTATATCAAAAGCCAACTGTTAGTCACTCTGATAAATTAAAATCAAACAAAAATTATAGTTTCAGCCCGGCCTATGACAGAATCAAGCTCAAGAATCCAAACCACAAGATCATCAGTCGGATAATGTATGCTAATGTGATTTTACATTTACGCAATGAAAATGAAGATTTTTACTAGATATTAAGTTTGTAATTAAAATCACAATAAACATATTTTCAAGTGTTACAAACCTTTTTTATTTGATCCCCAAACAAAAAAGTTATAGCCAGATAAAACCCCTCCAAGACTTCTGGGACACTCCTTCCCTTTAGTAGGCAATTAATTTAGAAATGTCAAAACATGCTTTTTCTAGAAATTATTAAAATTATATATTAGAGAATAATATATTTTACACAAAATAAAAATTAGTACATACATAATCAAATACATCTCTTTCTTACCAAGAATATATTTTTGTCCCAAAATGTATGAAAAAAGCTAAATTGAAACATACAATTAGAATTTTAGTTATAACTTATAAACTTTGTATTTTTTTTCTTTATTGGAATATTTTAATTGTGAATCAATAATTATTCTTATGATGTAAAAAATCACAATCAGGATTTTAAGAATTCTAGTATGAATAAGCCAATATAGGTCATAGATATATATTTATGATGATTGTTAACACAAATAATAATAATAATAAAGAAGTTGCCTTTGTAATGAATAAGATTATGTTTTATTGTGACAAATTCATACCAATTTTTTTTTTTAAATATTCTTTATAATTATAATGACAATGTCACTACTGCAATATTAGAATAAGTTGAAATGTCACACGTGTTTTCGTTTCTACTAGAGAAAAAACATCTATTTACCTCAGTTCCAAGTTCATCATTATTGAAATCTAATATTTCTTCTTTCACATAAATATTCTCCATTGATTCATCTTTGATCTGATAATCCTGAAATTCATAGATATTCTTTAATAATAAACTTCATTACTGTTTTCAGCATGAGTATGGAAAAACTATACATGCCTGTCATACAGTTCCCAATACAGTCCACAAGAAGGCCTAATTCAAACCTAGGCCTAAACACACCTACAACATGGTATCATATACAGTACCTTTATTTCATAATTTAATACAAAATATTAATTTACTGTATTGAATAACTACAAATTGCCTCAGGATTTATGATAAAGCCTAATGGGAATAGGGAAAATTGCCATAGGTAGAACAAAAGAATATGTAGGCTTTGGGCCTACATAACAAGAAGCAAGAACACATTTTTTTTGTACCAAAGTTTTCCATCACACTGACTCATGAAAATTATTTTGAGAAGAAAAGTAATGTAATGAAAATACATAAATTATATGGCTGGTGTTTTTCCATCTGCAAACAAGCATAAAAATTGAGCAAACAACAATGAATTATAACTCAGCACTGCCTAGTCAGAAGCATCACTTTAACCCATTCACTGCAGCCATGTCATATTCCATGACACCTCTTTGTGTGGTATGTTTTGAAAAATAAGAAAAAAAAAATTTATAGTGCTATGATATTATGAAATAATATATCTTATTTTTCTGAGTAAAATGATATATAATAAAGTACTAATATTAATTCCTTACCTCTGAAACAAGACCTTGAAAATATATTTTTTTGACACCACTGCCAGATATACAATTTTCTTAATATCCAGTTGGTGTAATATCCAATAAGTATCCTTGGCAGCAGGATCTTGTACCACCCTCCTTGACATATTGGGGGTAACTGGCCACTTATTCCCTAAAAAAAATATACAATATATACATGACAACACTGCATTGCCAAATGAAGGGATGTGGATAAATTTATGGGCCTTACAACAGCAGCAGGAATTTCAAATCAAGGAAATCATATATGACATGGCTGCAGTGAATGGGTTAAGTAAGGAAGGTGTGTTAGTCTTCTTACAAGTTCTGAGTGAAAACAACTAATAAAACCAGAAGATAGGACTATCCCAGTGAATAATTGGGCACATTGAGTTGCCTGTACTAACTTAACAAATGCCTTGTGTAACCTAACTGCCTACAATGCAAGAGAAGTATGGTTGGCAGCCATGTGACACAACCAGAAGCAAACCAATGGAAAAGAGGTATGGTGGTTTCCTTTTTACCAATGGGCTGCACTAAACACCTAAGGCAAATAAATTTAATAATTTAACCAAAAAACCACTTCACAAGGTCTTTTGAAGACCTCCACATACACACAACTTTTAACAAAAAAAAAAAAAAAGGCTTTTTGCCATTGATTGTAGGCATTAAATCTGCTGGAAATTTTCAGCAAACACGAGGTTGAAAGCAAATGACCATAGGCCTATACAGTGTTTTTAGCCAGGGATGGGGAGTCGGAGTTGGGAGTTGGGAGTCGGAGCTTTTTTGAAGAGTCGGGAGTCGGAAAAAATGACCGACTCCCGACTCTTTGATTCAATTTCTATATGCCAACAATTTACCAGAATACTACTCTGCCCTAAATAAATATCTTCCTGAACTAATTCTAGATTCACATTTCCACATTTGATTTATTGTTCTGGTAAATCTTAGCAAATGAATTTCATATTTCTATTTTCTATTTCAGGATACTAGGTACCATATAAAAATTAGCAATATATTAATTATTAATTTAATTAGCCCCTATTAGTAATGAGTCGTGGGCTTAGTAGAAAATCAGCAGTCTTTCAATATTTTAAGCTAAATGAGGATGAAAGTATTTTTATTTGTCAAGTAGAAAAGGATGGTAAAGAGTGTAATGCAAAAATTAGTGCTTACACTGGGAAACATGCTAATGCTCCAACTCGAGCCTCAAACTTGAAACGCCATCTACGAAACAAACATCCCAATATTTATAAGGTTGTAGATCAGCATGATAAGGAAATCCAGAAACCTACTTCTAGTCAGGCCAGTACCTCTATTTCAAAAAGCAAACAAGTCTCTGTTACAAAATTTTTCCACAGTGAGAGAATTACAATATCAATGACAAAGAAAAATTTTAAAAAATACCTTATAGATTTAGTTGTAAAGAATAGGGTTGCACTTACATTATTTTCCTCCCCAGCTTTCCGTGGATTAAATGGAGAAATGGCGGCAAAACTAGGAGCGTCATTAGAGCGACATGATATTCGAAACATGATTTTAAAGGAAGCAGAAAGCCAGAAAACTTTATTGAAAACAATGCTGCAAGGAAAATTCTTCTTTCTTAAGATGGATGCCTGCACGAGACAAAGAATTAATTATATGGCAAGAAATGTTCAGTTCATTGATGATGAAGGAAAACTAGTTATACGTACTCTGGCAGTGAAGGACACTGAAGCTCAACATTCAAGCGAATACCTGACCAAGCTAATTGAAACCATCTTGACAGAATATGAAATCACTAAAGAGCAAATATTATCAATTGTTACTGATAATGCTTCAAATATAACAAGTACAGTACAGAAACTTAATGATGGTGAAGTAAAAGGAGATCTTTTTGAAGACAGTAGTGAAGAAGATACGGATGAAACTGCTGACAAACTTGACAGTGTTGACACTGTAGACAATGATTTTGCTGGATTCTCAAATATCCCCCATATGCGATGTGCAGTCCACACATTGCAACTGGCAATTCGTGATGGGTTAAAAGAAAGGAATGCTGCTAATGTAGTAGGTAGGTTACGCAACATAGTAGTGGCTGCAAGAACGCCTAAACTTGATACAATATTAAAACGTCGATCCAGAAAAGGTGCAGTTATAGATCAAGCTACACGTTGGGGGAGTACCTATGAAATGATTAAGCGCCTTCTTGAATTGAAGCCATACCTTATCGATATGGCAAACCCAGATGTAACAATGACTGATATCCAGTGGCAGCAGGCAAGTCAACTTGAGGCATTACTTAAGTGGTTACAAAGAAGTTTCAAGCAGCTGAATTGACACCTGGCACATTTTACAAGGAATGGAAAAATATTAATTATAAACTATCTCAAATTGGCGGCATTGTTGCAGATGGTATAAGAATGTCTATGCAGCGTAGAGAAGAAAATTTACTGAATAATGACGTACTATTGGCTGCAGTTAATGTAGATCCTATGCACAGGGTACTTTTAACTGAAGAACAGATTGCTAGAGGAAAGTCAGCTCTGTGTGATGTAGCTGTGCGAATGAAAATGTTAAATGAAACAGATGCCGCAAGTAATTCAGAATTTGAAAGCTGCTCTAGTCCTGCCATTATGCAAAGCTCCTGCTCAAACTCTGAAGAAGAAATGGATTTTGAAAAATATCTCGATAATGAAGAAAAATCAAAAAAAGTTAAGCGATGCCGTTTGAATCAAGATGATAAACCTATAAAAATAACCCCATTGACCAAATTCAGAGAAGACTTTAATGCAGCTTTAATAAAAATAGAGAAATTTGATCGTTCATTAAAACTTGATGTGATGAATGCCATACCAAAGTATCCTGAATTAGTGCAAGATGTAGCCAGAACTGTTACTGCATTGCCACCAACACAAGTCAGCGTTGAAAGATTATTTTCAGCTCTTCGGTTAATTAAATCCCACCTACGGGCTAAGTTGAAGGAAGACATAATTGATGCTATACTTTTCTTAAGAACAAATTCTCCTTAGAGAGTTAAATTATTAAGTATATTTTTTTAGCCTTTTTTTAATATTTAGCTTCAATATTAGCATATCATAATATATAATGGAAACAAAATATTCTTTACCAACTTTTTTTTATTTAGCTACGGTACCGTATGCAACATTAAAATTTTATAATTGTTAACCAAATGAGGTTATAAATATTTTATACGAGATCAATTTCTTTTTCTGTTAATTTTTATTTTTGTGTAATACAACATTAAAATTGTATTAAATTACTAAACTGTATTATTATCATACCTACTTTATTACATTTATTTATACTTATATATTTGAAAGAGTCGGGAGTCGGAGTCGGTTTTTAAAAATACCAACTCAGGAGTCGGGAGTCGGTTGTTTTTGGCCGACTCCCCATCCCTGGTTTTTACAGAGTGTAAGAATTTATTTCAGAACAGAGAAGCTATCTTTTGTTTTATTCAAGCTAAAATCTTAAAAATAAACAACTGAAGAACAATTAGAAAATCCTAAGTTGGAGACAATATATTTTATTATTGTTTCATTTTTATAATCTGTCATTAAAATTTAAAAAAAAAAAATCAGTACAAAAAATATAGCTACTAAATTTGGCAAAGATGCTCCAGGAATTACTGTATTGAGACTGCATTAGAAATTAATTAGTAAACAGAGCAGATATTATGCTTAGTCAATGATCATAATTCATCTTCAATAAACTTCAACAAGCCATAGAAAATGTGTAAGAAGCAAGCAAGTCATTCTTGTCCATTCCTTACCTGCTCTTCAAGAATCTGGCTTTCATATCCAAATAAATCATCTTTGTAAAGACTTTCTTTGTAAGAGTCTACTTCCTCTTCCTTGACTTCAATTTCTTTAATATATATTATTTCTGATTTGAAACAAACTTTTCTTTCATCTTTCTCCATTTTCAAACTCAGTAATGCAAATAAATAGTGACAGAGAACTTTGGAAATTTGTACAAAAAGTTTTTTTTTTATTTTATTTCAAAATGTAAAACACTGCAATGAAAACAATATATAATAATAATTAATGAGAGAGCCTATATGACAAACTTCATGTGTCTCAGAGGCCTCACAACCTAAATCAGTATGACTACTAAAGAGCCGCTGATACTTATATCCAACAAAATTCTGAATTTAGAAAAATTAATATTTTTACTGAGCAATTTCAAACAACAACAAAATGAATCATCCTAACAATGGTTTTAAATTAAACAAACAAACAAACAGTGATCTAGCCTTTATTCATACACTTCTTATTGAAGAAGGCCGATGCCTGTAAATTTGGACACCTTCAAGAAACATATTTCCTGAATCTCAACTTGGTCAGAAAATTAAATATCTTTCATCTCAGCTTTCCAGTAATTCTTGTATCCTTAGTTATGTCCATTTTCTCATTGCATCAGTTTCTCAGAGATATTAGTACTGGACCTCCTTAAATTTGTGTGCTATAATTCCACTATCACATTTATCAAAGGCTTCAGCAAAATCAGTATACAGCTATCCCCCAACTTACGCAATAGAAACAATGTAATAAGTGGAGGTTGCATACCCAAACTCTCACCTAAAAATCACTTTTCTTTATAAAATAAATGAATATTTCTATTTATTTTTTATATATTGTGACAAAAACATCTAATAGAGAACAAGTGCATGAAAAACAAACAACATTGAAAAATGAAAGAAATCTTGCCATGCATGGTGCTGGACCTTGCTTGAGGTGGCTGGCTGGTGGAGGGAGGGGTAGGGGTCATCTACAGTATGTCAGATGACCCAAGCTGCGCACTAACCAGGTTTTTACTCACCATGCAGTCACATTGGCAGTTGCGTAAATCTGAGAAAGGACACACAACCCCCTAAAAAATTTCTGGATTATTGTCCATACAAAATCGCATAAATGTGAAAATGCACAAATTGGAAATGCATAAGTTGGGGGATTGCTGTATATTACATCTATATTTTGACCTTGGCACATTGTTTCTAGCATTTTCTAAATTAAAACAGACATAGGAATAAGGTTTTAATACAATTTGCATCCACTCTGAGTCAAGGAAAAATTCTAGAATCAGTTTCCAGTCACATAAAGTCTCGCCTGTATAATATCTCTTATTTCATTAATTTTTGTCTATCCTCAAATCCCTTTTCATTCCCCCACCTGAGCTCTACTTCTTGCACCCATTTCCCGCCATTATTATTATATTATAAATATAATAATAAAAAGCTTGATAGGGTTGGCCCAATGGAAAATCATGATAGGATGTTTGAAAAAGATCAGGATAGTGTTGTTACTTTTAATGATTATTTTAGCTGTTTTTACTGAAGAAAATTTAAATAACTTTGATTTTAATTCTTCAGATTCTATAAATTTAAGCATTCTACATCATATTCATATAAGGAAGGATGATGTTGGGTGTGTGATTCATACACTGAAATCAAATAAAGCTGCTGGACCTGATAATATATATATCTATGCTCGGATTCTCAGAGAAGGGGAGGAAAGCTTATCCTAAGGCACTAACTATTTTGTTTGCTTGGTCTATTAATTATACAGAAGTACCAGATGAATAGAAAAAAGCAAATGTAGTGGCTACCCATTTACAAAAAGGGTAGTAAGGAGGAGGTATAAAATTATAGGCCTGTTATTTAATATCATATCATTTGGAAATTTTAATCTTATTTGAAGTTCACAACATGGATTTAGATCAGGAAGGTCTTGTTTGTCTAATCTCTTAGACTTTTTAGAATTTGTAACTGATCAGGTGGATAATGGAAATGATGTAGATATCATTTATTTAGATTTTTATAAAGCATCTGACAAGGTTCCACATAGGAGACTTCTATAAAAATTAAAAGTGGGGTACACCACAGGGATCAGTTTTAGGTCCATTACTCTTTATTTTATAACTACATGATTTAAAGAAGAGATTAGGTAGTAAAGTTTCTAAATTTGCACAGGATACAATTTAAGTAGTTGCCCCAGTTACAAATATAGAAAATTCTTATGAACTACAAAAAGATCTTTATAGATTGGTTGCTTGGGTTAGTAAATGGTATGTAGAATTCAATGTTCAAAAATGCAGTCATCCATTTTGGTAGAAATAATGAAAACTTTAGTTATGAGATGCAAGGGAACTGGTTAGAGCATGTCCAAACAGGAAAAAGATCTTGGCACTATAGTTCGTACCCAGTGATCTAAAATTGGTTAATCTTAAGATGGCATCACCTGAATTTCTAAAAAATAGCTATATGGCCATAATCTACACAACAAATTAACACTTTTTCAAGAATACTGTTTTTTGTGCAAATACATTATAAGCAAGTTATTGCAGGTGATGGCATTTCCTTTAAAGATTTATCCTAAAATCTTCTAAGCAATGCCTTGAGGCTAGATACTGTGTATGGCAAGAAGTTAGTTACAAGAGTAAGGAAGTCATCTGTAAATTATATAATTCTTACATTAGGCCTCACTTAGAATAGCTACTACATTCAAGCTTGGTTCCCTCATCTTAGACATGATATTGATATGCTTGAAGGTGTGCAATGTAAGGCAACCAAGCTTATCCCTAACCTAAGAAGATTGGAATACAAGGAAAGATTAAAGGAACTAGGTATGTTTAGTTTTCAAAGACATTGTATGAGGGAAGATATGATATGGATGTTCAAAATGTTTTCAGGTTTGGACAATTTAGATGTATGTAACTTTTTCTCACTAAAGTTTGATGGGATAACTCTTGTCTTCAGCATAATAAGAAAATTAGAAAACAGATTTGTAGACTCGATCTAAGAAAATACTTTTTCAGTCATAGCGTAGTAGATTTTTGGAATGACTTGCCATATGATGTGGTAAACAGAAACTCATTAGTTAATTTTAAGAAAAATTTCAACACTTTCATGAATGAAAGAGATAGTTTGTAGATTGTAAATACTGTATATTCTTAGCTTAAGTTATGTAGGCTACTTTGGTAATAGTAAAAGTTAATTCCTAGTTTGGAGACATCCTCTTAACCCTTTAACTGTGCCATATGTTTTCAGCAATATTCCCATGGATGTGCATGAAGTCACTAAAAAATAAAGTGCTAATAGGAATTTTTCTATTACTTTTCTAGTATGAGAAGACCATGAGAAATCCATATTTAACAATAAAATGCCTAAAAAATGTGATTATCTACAAGAAATTTATGATTTTATATAAAAAAGTTTAAAAAATTTTTTTTTGGTTTTGCCATAATGTGCAGGTAAACTTGACTAAATAACTCAGTGTCAAAATATATCCCAAAGGCATAAATCTTACCTGAAAACCTAGTTACATATCACTACTAATCATTTTTACCTGTAAAATGCAACTCAGATTTGAGGTGAATTCTAGTAAAATACAGATGTCATTTGGATTCATACTAAGTAAAAGAAACAAAACAGTGTATTCATTTAGTTATTATTTTGCTGTATACAGTAATCCCTTGTTTTACGCAGTTTTGCATATAAATGGGTAAGCTGCGCCATACCTAAAATGCTAAATTTGAAAGATAAATATTGCATGCCAGTTCCACATCTAGTACAATTACATACTGTGCAGCACACCTAGTGAGTCAGCCGCCATGCAGTTGCTAGTGATGCATCAAAATTTTTGGTTAGTAAAATTTTATTTCTTTTATTATTCAGTAAACCCCAGTACAATGATCGTTCACTTAACGTTAATTCATTTTAACGATCATAAGGAATTAATACCATTTCCCACGTAATGATATCGTTATCTCGCCAGAACAATGCCTCAAGCGATATGCTTTAGTTAGCACTCAAAGATAACAGTTGCCATTTTCTCTCATCGGCTGAGACCTGAGTGTTAGCATTTTACAATATGTGATAAATAAGATAAATACATACTGTATTTATTTCATTTACCATTTATCTCTTGTTATAATTTAGTATTCTCTGTGTTTTAGTTCATACACACATGCTTAGGCTACATACACACACGCTTAGGCTACACACACAACGGTTTTACGATGCCAATGAACGTATCCCCATTGAAACCATGTTATAAAACCCCCTTAGCGATAAATTCACTTAACATTAATGTTTTATGGAACGTAACCCCATCGTTAACCGGGGGTTGAGTGTATTACATATTATTTATATATTATTATATTATATATTATTTACTAACTGTATTTATAGCTTAATACTTGTTAATAAGGTTAAATCAGGCTATAATATATAGGCCCATGTAACTTGTAAACAGATGTATTGGGGTAAATTGAAAGTAAATATATTGTGTCTCGTATACATGGTTTTTCATTATATGCTAGTTGCACAAGCACAGAACCCCTGCATAAAACAAGGGATTACTGTATATATGAAATTTAAATATGAAATATACAAAAAGTATCATATAAAAATAAACGTTGCAATGCTTCATTCTGGAGGAGAGAAGTAAAGTTGAAAAAAAAGAGCAAAACAGTTATAGTACGGTACTGTATGTGCAATGGTAAATATACGGTACACAAATCATGAGAGCATTATGAAATCTGAACACTTACAATATACAAAATATGTAAAAATCACATAAAATTACATAGCTAAAACTTACAATGTCTCATCCCTCACAGGGTGCATGCGTCTGCCTCCTCCTGCTTCTCTTGTTGATTGCTGTTCCTGCCACCAGATGACAGCAGCTCCTGGGACTGGCAGTCTACTCAAATCTGACAGAATGCAGTTGCTAAATGCGGTTAAGAGAAACTTTTTTATGGCCATGGACTACAGTCACTTTACATGGTTAAGGAAAAAAAAAATGTCAGTGAATAAAGTCACGGAATGTGGATAAAGGGTTAATACATAACACACACACATATATATATATATATATATATATATATATATATATATATATATTAGGGTGGTCCACAGAATGGGGTAAAAAAAATCGAAGTTCAATTTTCTTTCCTCCCAGGCTATAATCTGGTTCCTTTTAGCTAAAAAATATTTCATGTAAAAATTTAAGGCAAATCGAATAACTTTTAGGGGTGGCTCAAAGCTGTTTTTTGTATACCATTATGCCCTTTATTAATATAGTGAATAATTAAAAGAAACATTATTTACAGATACATTAACTAATGATTATTTTTCTTTCAGATAGATTTATTAAATTTACAGGTTTTGCAATGTCAAATAAACGTACATTTTACTTAATGAAAAAGTCAGAGGAAACAATCACTGGAGCCAAGCTGCCTTCCCATGGCCAGGTCCTCCGCATGTTCCTCCACCATCATCAAGTCTTGAAGAAGGAGATCAAACCTAGTTCAGAAGCTGTTTTTGAAGAATTGCGTCTCTTCTGGGAGAGAGCCCGAATCCCTACTCAAAGGAAAGACCACATTCTTCACAAAATTCAGGCTCTACACTTGGAGTGGAAAGTGATTAAGAAGAATGCTGGGAGGAAAAGCAACTCTCAGTTAGAAAAAGAGAGAACCTTTCAGGAAGAAATGGAGAACCTATTTGATGTCACCCATGCTGATGCCTTTACCTTAATCAAAAATGAGGAAGACCGGCAGTTCTTGATCCAACAAAGGAAAGCGGGACGAGTGGGATCAATGGTCTCTGCAGATATGGTGACTGACAAGGCAGAAAAGAGAGCTGCTGAGAAGCAAATGAAATTGGTAAATAGGAAGCGGAAAGCTGAAGAAGAAAAATATGCTGCTTCACAGGAAGTTATGCTAGATCAGGGAAGTTGTTCTTCTGAGTCTTTATGTGAGTCAGAAAGAGAAGATGAAGATTACCTTATTAATTCCCCATCTACCAGCGGACCAACTCCACCAAAGAAAAAGGCAGCAAAGAATATCATATCTCCTGAATTGGCTGCTGCTCTGGACAGGACTGGCATCAGTGACAGGAGGGCCACCTTTGTATTAGCTGAAACTGCATCTAGCCTTGGTCAAGATCTTTCAGAGGTGAACATACCTCATTCTTCAATCAAAAGGCACCGAGAGAGGCATCGAAGGCAAATAACCCATGCCATTAAAGCTAGCTTTAGTCCAAGTATTTCGATTGTCCACTGGGATGGGAAGTTGATCCCTAATCTACTTGCCAAGAATGAAAAGGTAGACAGACTCCCAGTCCTTGTCTCTTCAGTTGAATCAGGTGATTCAAAACTGCTTGGTGTTCCCAAACTACCAAGTGGAACAGGGGAAGCTCAATCAGCTGCAGTGTATAATCTTCTTTCCGAATGGAACATAGATAAGTCAATAATCAGAATGTTATCAGATACTACAGCATCAAATACAGGAACAAACAGGGGAGCATGCGTTCTTCTGGAACAGAAACTTGGTCGACCACTCTTCTATTTTGCCTGTAGGCATCATTGCATGGAAGTCATGTATGGAGGAGTGTTTGAAGCAGTCCATGGTTCATCTTCTGCCCCTGAGCCACTTTTGTTCAAAAGGTTCCAATCTATGTGGGACTACATTGATTTAAAAACCTTCTCTACATCACAGGATGATGATGAGATGAAGGAGCAAGTTGATCCTTTCAGAAATGAAATAATTGCCTTTGCCAAAGAACATCTGGCCACTGGAAATTTTCGAGATGACTATAAAGAGTTTTTGGAACTTTCTTTGATCTTTCTTGGTGAAAAAAT
Organism: Bathynomus jamesi; assembly: GCA_023014485.1. Lineage (NCBI taxonomy): Eukaryota > Metazoa > Arthropoda > Malacostraca > Isopoda > Cirolanidae > Bathynomus > Bathynomus jamesi. Next base: position 277,059 of record JAJOZX010002192.1, read on the forward strand.
TGAAAGTTACACATTCAAACATCCTGCTGGCATGCACTATGCAAGGTGGATGGCTAAAGTTATCTATGCCATCAAAATGTGGCTTTTTCAAAATCAAATCACCCTGACTCCTCGAGAGAAGAAGGACCTGAAAACCTTTACCCTTTTTGGAGTCCTAATCTACTTAAAAAGCTGGATCACTGCTCCTATTCCATCACAAGCTCCGAAGAATGATCTGGATCTTATCCAAAAGTTAAAGGACTATCATGACCAGAAAGTGGCCAAAGCAGCTCTCAAGAAATTTGAAAACCACCTATGGTACTTATCAGAAGAGCTGGTGGCCCTTGCTCTCTTCGATCAAACTGTTGCACCAGACACCAAGGGAATCATGGTCCAGTGTATGAGGGAAAAGGAGGGGTCATTAGACTTCTCAGAGAAGAAGACTCAAGGAATGCAAAGCAACACTGAAATTAGAAACTCTTGCACAAAGAACTCATTAAAGCTTCTTAAGGCCCTACCAATCAATATTAGTTTTCTTGATGATGACCCCAGCACCTGGGAGGAGAATGAAAACTTCCAAGAAGCTAAAAGAATCATAGGAAACATCAAAGTAGTTAATGATCATGCTGAAAGGGCAGTAGCTCTCATTCAGACCTTCAGCGGAACTCTGATGAAAGGAGAAGATCAACTCCAGTTTCTCTTAAGTGTGGTGGATGAGCACCGAAAGAGGTTTCCTGATTCTAACAAGTCCACAATCTTAGCTGGGCAACAATGAGTGGCCTGGTCAGCCATGATACCCCCGCCAACAAGCGAATAATACCCATATATATAGGGGGGACCCAGAAGCCATGAATGTGGACTTCTGGGGGTAGTTGAGCCACCTCTAAATATTAACCGATTGAACCCAAATTTTGCTCAGAGAAGTTTGTTTGGGAAAAGGAACCTAATGAAACCCTGGGAGGAAGAATTTAAAATACTTCCATTTTGTGGACCACCCTAATATATATATATATATTAAAAATAAATAATAATAAATTAAAATAAATTAAATATTAATTTTAATTTTATTTAAATTAAAATTATTAATTATATATATATATATATATATATATATATATATATATATATATATGATGAATAAAACCACGAAGGAAAGGAAACACAGAATGGTGCTCAACTGAAAGTGCTTGAGCACCATTCTGTGTTTCCTTTACTTCATGGATGGTTTTATTCATCATAAATAATTAAATATTTTTCATGTGTTACTTTCGTGAAATAATTTTCATATATATATATATCAATGGATAGGCAATAGTTTATTTATGAACAGTGGTGGGGTGGAAATTTTATAATTTTGAGTATTTTATAAATAAAAGAATATATTTTATGATACATTTTTAACAGCTATCATCTATATCAGGAGCAAATCTAAGCTTTTAGGTTTCCTTTTTCATGCTAAAATTAGTCACATTTTGTGTTTTAAAAAGTTTAAAATATGGAGTTTGACAACATTAATTCATGCCAAGGTTGTAATTTTGGTATAATTGAACTTACTTTACAATTTTATGATAATTTTAAGAGTTCACTGGAATGTTGTATTGAGCATAAATTAATTTTAAATAATTCTAAATGCCCAAAGTGTGGAAAAACATGTAAAATGGACTTAAATGCAAGGCTGTTTAGATGCAATTCTAAGAAAAAAACAGCAAAAGAAATAATGCCTGGTTTAGGCCATGGGCAGATCCAGAGCACAATTTTTTGGGGGGGAGGGGGCAGTCACCTTCCAGAACCTGAGATTATAATACATTGGCAGGCAACTGGTGTGACAGAATTGCCAATGTGAATGATTATCACATATTCATTCTGCCTATAAAGAATGTAGAAAGGGATCTGTTTTTGGTCAAAGAAGTCAATTCCTTAAGATGACAGCAAGTTCCAGTGAGGCATAAAATTAGCACAACATTTACATTACTATTTTATTAAGCATCATCATTTGGGGCAATTAAAGAAAAATTATACAGTATATTAAATGGCTCTTATTTGAACATCAATGTGTCCCAATATGCACTCTTTTGCAACAGCCAGCAATTATTTTTAGAGGATGCTTCACTCTAATTTTGTATTGTCTCTTCTTATGTTTCCAATCTCCTCTTTTCTTTCACTTTCTTTACTTTTAAGGTTTAGAGGCCTCATGGTGGTTTGGGAGGAGGCGATCGCCCCCCTCGGCCCCCCTAAATCCACCCCTGGTTTAGGCCAAATAATGCCCAGGTTAGGTCCAGGGATGGGGCCAAATACATACAGTGGAACCTCGACTTACGAATTTAATTCGTTCCGAGACCCTGTTCGCACCTCGAATTGGTCGTAAATCAAATCCATTTTTTCCATTGAAATTAATGTAAATTTAATTAATCCGTTCCAGCGCCCCAGATAATTGTACTTTTAATGCTTTGTAAGAGTTTATAAAGAGAAAATATAAGAGAAAAAATTATACTAAATTTAATAAGCTATATAATTTTACTGTACCTTTGTGGAGGATAATCGCTGGCATGAGTGGATGGTGATGAGGAAAGGAAGGGGGAGGGAAGTTACTGTTTGGAAGGAGAGTCCCCTTCCATAAGAACACTGGGCACCTATCCTTCAGGGGTTTTGTCTCTTTTCTGTCTCTTTAATTCAATGGTTATTTTAAGTTTTCTTTTTTCACTGCCACTATCACTCTTCACTTTCTTGGGAGCCATAATGAAGGGCTTATTAAAGCAATAAACGAAAAATCACGGAGCAAATATGCGAGAGATAAAGCAATAAACGAAAAATCACGGAGCAAATATGCGAGAGATAAAGCAATAAACGAAAAATCACAGAGCAAATATGTGAGAGATAAAGCAATAAACGAAAAATCATGGAGCAAATATGCGAGAGATAAAGCAATAAACGAAAAATCACGGAGCAAATATGCGAGAGATCCACTCGCAATCACAATCGAAGCGCCGGGCGTATGTTCATATGTAGGGCTGTGCCGGATACCACTATCCGGCAGGATATCCGGCCGGATAACAGCTATTATCCGGTATCCTGTATCCGGCCGGATAGATGTCAGTATCCGGCCGGATAGCCGGATATTTATGATAGTCTTTTTTGTAATGGGAATACCATCTGGGCCCACCCCTTTCCAATCTTAGCTTGCATAGCCTTTAGCTAGCAAAAGTTGAATATAGTTGTACAAAAATCTAAAATTAAAATAATTGATAAATAAGCATGTACCACTACTAGTATGTAACTATATTAACACTGCTAAAAAGGCAAAATGTTTGGTCCAGCTAAAAGTGTGACGCATAGCTAAGATCCCAGCTTCCCTTACTTTTTAATTTTTATTTTTATTTTTTATTTTTATATATATTGCAAATTACAATATGAAAAAATATGAATTAGCGAAACCTTTTATTAAGATTTGAGATATAAAAATAAAACATATAGCCTAATCAAATATACCAGTAAGGTAAGTGAAATTATTAAAATAGCAAAACCTTAAAAAGTAAAAACTCACATTAAACAATAAAAATTAATACTATGTTCAAGACACTAGATTCACAAGTTTAAATCAAATTTTCGTCCATTGTGATGGATAAAAAGAAGCATCTCCCCTCGCTTTGGTAGCAAAGTACTTCTTTTTTCTTCAAAAATATTTCCGTATTCGGAAAACATTCTTTCTGAGAAAACTGAAGATGCTTGTGTCACTAGCCATTTTAGAGCAATTTTCTTGAGAGATGGAAAGGATTCTTCATTTTTCCAAATTTCAAGTGGAGATAGTCGTCTGTCTGATATGGTTTTTTTTGCATATTGCTCAATTTCCTCTGCTATTTCTGCGAATGAAGCCATCTTACGGCTTTTTTTAAACTTTTTCTCACCAGGTATCTTCTGAATTTTCTTGTGTTAGTTCCCTGAAACAAGCAGAGAGTGGATCATCATCAAACTTTGCCTTTTTTCTTCCTGTTGAGGAGGAAGAATTAGAATCGTCGCTGCTGTGAGCCTGTTCTTCAAAATATTTATCTCTAATTTTCTCTAGGTTGTTTATTTCATTTATTTCTTCAATTAACCATGTCTTAATATTTTCCTTTTGTTGATCTTTGAAAAGCAAAATTTAAGTCGTGGATCAATGACAGTTGCTAGAGCATACTTCCGATTTGTTAAGACATTTAGACACTTTCTTTTTTCATTGCTTTCATTGGCAAAAAATCGTGACCGCAATGACTTCAACAGTTCATCTTTTGTAGTTTGGACTCCTTGATCATCCTGGCCAATTTTTGAAAGAAACCTTTCAAGCGCGCACATGTTTGGGATAACAGTAGAGAGTAAACTATATTCTGTACTCATTTCTTGGGTGAGTTTAAAAAATGGCTGTAAAAGCTTTAAAAGATTTTCAATCAAGTACCACTCATTAGATGAAATAACAAGTAATTCACTATGATCAGCAAGGTATATTTGAACTGATTTTTTCAACTTAACCATACGTTCTAGCATCAAATAAGATGAGTTCCAGCACGTTAAAACATCTTGTACCAATAGAAGAGGAACATGACCCTGTTGTGTTTGGAGAGCTTTAAATTCAGAAGTAGCCAGTGGGGAGTGGTTAAAATGTGTCACTAAACGTCGACACTTTGCCAAAAGATCTTTTATAGATCATTGAGCCATTAATGCATCATTCACCACTAGCTGTAGCAAATGAATTGAACAGTGAACAGAAGGTATTTCCGCAAGGTCACATCCCAAAGCTATGTTAGAAGCTCCATCTCTGACCAATATATTACGCCTTGATCTGTCAATATTCCATGATTGCCACATAGATTGCAATTTGTCCGCTATATTAATTCCTGTATGCGATCCTGAAAAATGAGCTGAATGCAATACTGCATTACAATGAGTGTAGTCATTCATGATCCAATGACCTGACAAGGAAATGAATGATTCATTTGAAGAAGAGCAGGTCCAAATATCGGAAGTGAAGCTAATGTATTTCCCTTCTTTCAATTTATTCATAACAATTTCTTTGAGTTCTTCATAGATTTTGGGTATGACTTTTTCTGAAAATATGTTCGATTTGGTAGCAAATACCTTGGCTGTACGTGGGCCATCAGTCCTATAAAGCCATCTTGTTCAACTAAACTAAAAGGATGGTTGTCCAGTGCCATCATTAATCCTATCTTTTTATGTAAAGCTTGAGCTTTTGAGTCATTTATATCCCATAATTTCTTAAAGGAAAAACTTTCTTCTAACGTAGTTGCTTTTCCATGGCAACTAATTTTTTCTCCTTCGGAGCCATTGAGGTGGTCGCTATAGGTTGATTTTGATTTTCAGATGATTTGTTAAGTTGAGACACTTCTTTATATTCTTTTGAATGCAGCATCTTTGCATGATTGTGCAAAGGTTTTGTGCTATAGCACCTAGCACCCAATTTCTCTGATCCCCTTTTAATCTGTTTGGAACATAGGGAGCAAATAGCTATCGTTGGATTAGTCTCATGTATTGTAAATATTTTCCAAATAAAACTAGCCATTTTAGGGGGTAAATAATGTTAAAATATTGCTGTAAGCCTATAACTAATACTAACTAGCTATATAGCTATATGATTTAGGCAATGAAACAATCCTGAAAAGGATAAAATATAGGTAATTAGTAAAGTTATTGAAAGATAGCTATAATTTACATCAAATAGTGATTAAAATTTGATAGTATAGTCAATTAGTCAAGTAATAGCTAAATAATAATATATAAAAAATTCTGAATTATTTGAATGATATTATCCGGTATCCGGCCGGATATTTTTTTTTATTATCCGGCTATCCGGTATCCGGCCGGATAGTAAAAAATACTATCCGGCACACCCCTATTCGTATGTTGATTTGGTCGTAAATAGAGGCATTCGTAAGTCGAGGTTCCACTGTATTTGTATTTACAAATACAGTAAAACCTGTATTTGTATTTGTGGCATTCTAAGGATGTGTATTTGTATTTGTGGCATTCTAAGGATGTGTATTTATATTTGATTACTGTATTTGCTGTATTTGTTTCAAATAAATGTCAAATACAAAGTACCAACTCTCCAACTCTTTTTGGTGTTGCTGGCAAAGTTTTTCATTCAGACAGGTGTAATTTAAGTGATTCATGATTTGAAGATTTAATGTTTATTAAATGTAACAAGTAATCAATAGCTTTTTTAAATACATTGTTTTGTATATTTTTTGACAGTATTATATCATATGGCAATGGAAGTAATGGTGTATTTGATAATTCATAAACTGAAATATTTGTATTTGATATTCCCTGTAGGAGTGTATTTGTAATTGCTTGTGTATTTGACCCAATCCCTGGTTAGGTTAGGTTCTTTTTCCACCTCACAATGTTCATAAATAAATTATTTCCAATCCAATGGTGTAACTTTTATTCATGTGCAATAAAAATTTGAAGAATGCCTCTAAACTAGGAATTTACCATAATAAGTACAGGAATACCTTGATTTATGTAAAGTTATGTTCCTGAAAACCTTCATAAATAAAAATTTTGTAAATCAGGGATGATTTTCCCATTGACTCCCATTATAAAAGCCGAGATACGTTCCAGCCCCCCAAAAATCCCACCCATACAGTAACTTAATAAAATAACATAATAGTTACATAAAATTATATATTTTACGGCAAAGAAACACAAGGGAGTAAGGTATCCACACATTTGAAACATGAGGTGCAAACAGGTCAGATGCTACAAAAAGATGCTGTATGAGATAAACATCAGCAAAATCTGTACACAGTACACACAATACTTATAAACATAAATTTTGTGAGAAATTAAATTGTGATTAAATGTGTAATATACTTATATTTTTACATGAAAAGTGATTAGTGAGTGTTAATATCAACTTCAACAAACATCTACTCACTTTTGAAATTTTTTGAAAAAATTTTCATAACTGTCAGGAAAGCTCTGTAAAATGAGGTTTGGTACAGAAATTTTTTTTTTGTAACTGCGAATTTTCGTAAACCAAGGCTTCGTAAATTGGGGTATGACTGTAGTTGTATGCTAATTAGCTGATTTGAGATTAACATTTTGCAAGATTTTAAATAGTAAATGGATTGTAAATAGTGTATATTCTTAGCTTAAGTTATGTTGGCTGTACTTTGGTAGTAGTAAATAGTTGTATGTTAATACACTGACTTGAGAATGACATTTTGCAAGATTTTATTATTATAAAATTATAAAATGTAGCTCATGACTTGGATGGCCTCAATAGGCCCAAGTCACTTCATGTATTCAAAATGAAATGCAATGAGTAGTTTAGCTATGAAATGGCAAAAACTACAAAATTTTAAAATGCCAAGATGACCCAAGAGTTCAACTTCGTTAGTACACTCAGACTTTAGTAATTAAAATGCTATATTCAACATCATAAGACATGGCCTTCAACTAACATATATTTGAAAACCAAAGTCTCTCATTAATTAGAAAATTAATTATAAAGTTTTAAAAATACGCAAAAGTCACTATTTTGTCCACTCACTTTGTTCGTACGTGATTTAAGGTTGATGGTGCTTTATTCCAGAGGCATATTTCTAATTTATTAAGCCATGGTACTTTGTTTACAATTTGCATTCCCTTGCCTCTCACTCACAGGTGGAGCCTATTAAAACAAACAAACACAAAACATCTTTATTGCGATCATTCACAATCCATAGCCACTTAACCTAACATTAATATTCTGGTATAATCACCAGACAATGATTGTAAGATGGGGTGGGGTTAATTCAGAGACATTCTCTGTGACCAGTGGTGTCAGGCAGGGAGGAATATTATCCCCTCGGGTGGAGTGAAAAATCAAAAGTGCCAGGATCAAAATTGAGGGGGTCTAGATAGTTGTCTTTTGTCTAGGATTAAACTTTAAAACTGATTTTGGGTGGTTGCATACAAAACTGTGACAGCTACCAGGCAATTTATACAAATCATATATGCATATGACCAAATTTTGAACCCAGTGACCTATCTCAGGTTCTGGACATAGCTAATAGAAAGACAATTTAAAAACTGTTTATGATGTATTTTTTACCTCTGAAGCAGATTAAAACATTTGCAGAGGGCTGCAGGCTCAATGATGCATCAAAAAATCCATATTTCATCATTTTTGCTCAAAAAATGCAATTTTATGGCCCCTTTTCTCCAAATACTTTGATATATTTTTCTTTTCAGGTTGAATTTATAGAATTGATAAATACATGTATTTTGATAAACTTATTGACAAAAAATACTGCATAGTAGGATGTTAAGACGCAGTGACAGTTAAAATTCTTGATGGAAGTCAGATTTTCAAGCACAGACTAATTCCCCAATGGAAAGCTTCCTCTTGGTAAAGATGTCATCCAATGTGTAATGGCAGAAGAGAACTGGGCAACAGGACAAGCAGCTGATACAGTTGCACTAAGTCTGATTGAACACTGGATTTGGTGCAGTGTCTATCCAATTTCACACCCCAGTGTCACCAGCAAGATTCAGGATCTAGTCAAAGAATTTTCAAAGTAAGACTCAAATTTTCAGTCCCTTATAAAAAAATTTAAAATATGTCATACTTTTGTAAATTTTGTAGTTACATTTATTTGTTTGTGACAGTAATTTTATTAATAATTAATCATGTGATTCAGTGATTTCCAAATAACAAGAATGATTGGTAATAAATTCCTTTTTGACTAGAACTTAACTTGGGGTTTATAATTGAAATTTGCATTCATAACATTAAAGTTTTGGTAATTTTATAGGTTTGATAGATATCCAAAAAAGAAACATGGTGACAAGTTCCAGAGTGATCTTACTTCATTCATTGAAAAAACTTCCAAATTATTTAACATCTATGAGGACTCAATTGGAAAAGAGATTTGCAACATTTGTATCAACTCAAAATGACAGAAGAAGACTATGCTTTCTATGAGGATCAGAAAACAGCTAGAATAGGATGATGTGTTGGTTTTAAGGAATGCCTTACATCAGCAGACATCAGATACAAAAGGAGAGGAGTACAGCAGGAGCAAGCAAAAGAAAAGAATCAGTGAGTTTGATCTATACAAATTAAAAAACTTTTGATTAATGGCCACTGAAAATCTGGGTTTCTTGAAATGATTCTACTACAAATTATTAAAAAAATTTATATCTTTGGTTCCATCAAACTCAGCAGCAACACATGACAGTGATCTCGACAGTCTCTCAAGTCAGGGCAGCCTGCAAATCACATGATGAAACAGCTGGTGTCAGTGAACAGGAATCCAGGACAAAACAAAATAGGAAGAGTCTACCAAACCTCGCTTGGCAGTGTGGCAGGTATACTATATAGTTTAAAATACAAGTATGCTTTGAACACTCTTGTTGCTCTATTGACAATACCTTTGAAAAAATTATTTATAATCCACGTAACATTGGCTAATAGTTAAGAGTCTAAATCTTGGACTGTCCAATGAACATCTTGTTAGAATATTAACTTGATATAAAATAAGTATCTTTTACCAGGTATCAAGTAAGTGCCAGAGCTGGAGCAGCAGTTGCATCAGCAGTTTTAGAGGATTATGGAATTATCACTACTACTGATAAGATGAATGTAATTGACAAGTAACAGTCCAATTATCTTGTACATTAGTATCTGATTCAAATCAAGTATTTCACAAAAAGGCATACATTCCAAACAAATGTTAAAATTTAAATATCGTTAGTCAAAACCTATGGAGCTTCCTTAAATAACTGTCTTTAAAATTGAGTAAATTTGCGCTATGAACTTTGCAGGAACAAGCTGAGAAGAGAACGTGAAAAATATCATAAAGCCATAAGAAAAGAGGAGGGTAAATTGTTTGAATTGGTGGATGCTATTTATGTGGATGGTTGCAAAGATGCAACAATGGTGACAATACAAGTGAATGACAAATATTACAGAAGAACTGAACTAGAAGAGCACTATGTAATTGTAGGAGAACCTGGTTAAGATTTAAAATTTTGATCTTTAGTTTGCTTGCTGATTCAGACCCACAAATCTGCAACATTGCAGTTAAGAAGGTACTTTTGGTCAGAAGGAAGGAATCAGTTGAAATTGTGATAGACAATGACTTCAAAGGTGGTGACTTGATAACTGATTCAGATGAGGATATTGAAGTCCCAGAGTTACAGCCTGACTTGACTGTTGTGAAAGATGGTAGTGTCAGGAGATTCATGGTGCCTAAAACTCAACCAGCCTTGTCATAATCAGGCTGCAGAGAGGGATATTAAACTTGTAACAGAGGCTTCCTCAACTGTGGTAGGATTTGAATGTCACAATGGCATTATTCAACAAAAGATAAAAATCAAGAAAACTGATGAAAGTGTTCAATACAAAAATACAATATTCTGAAGCTGTTTAGATGATTATTTTTTATTACTTTGTTTAATGAGTGATACTTTAGATTAATCTTAAGTTGATTTGTAATATTTTCAGTAGAAAATTGTACATATTTACCACAAATTGTCTAAACAATTTGCAAGAAATAAAGGTTGAAAATTGCAATTTTTGGCCAAAAATAATATAAATATGGATTTTTTGATGCATTAACACTATGCAACAATTTTTTTTTTTATGTTGATTTTTCGATCTTTTCTATATGTTTTGGCCACGCTGATTACAGATTTGGTATCGGTTTTGCTTGGAAAACTATAGTTTTTATGATATGGTCAAATTTAGAAATCTTACTTTTTTGCTATTTTTAAGGCATTTTTCTGAGATAGCAAAAGTAATTTCAAGTGTAAAATTCAAAATGTCCCCAAAACTGCAGTTTATTAGTAATGTGTTTATTGGTTAAGGCCCATTATTAAATATTTGTACACATTTGGTTCCTTATTTCTGTTTATAAAATGTTTTTTTGTATTTTTCAGGTATTTGAATTAGAATTATATGGTGATGGCTACCAATAGGCCCTGCAGACACTGCAGATTCATTTGACTATGTTTGTGGCCATTACATCAATCCAAAGCAAGCACAAAATTGACACAGGAACAAAGTTTTGTACAGCATATCATGCTTACTTTGGCATGCCCATGGTCAATCAAGATAAATCATGGGCACCTCATTTTTACTGTGGAAGCTGCCATTCCACGTTAGAAGGATGGCTACGAGGTACCAGAAAAGGCATGCCATTTGCTATTCATCACATTTGGAAGGAGCAAACCAATCACCACAATGATTGCTACTTCTCCATGGTAGACATTTCACTCTACAAGTGAGGTAAAGGTCAAAAAACTGTTCTATCTCAAAATATCCCATCTTATGAGAATAAAAACCCACTCTAATAGACAGAGTTTATTTCCACGACAGTTTCGACGCCCACTGGCATCCTCCTCGGGTGGATACAGAAACACAAATGAAACAAAACAAGAGGGAAAAACAGTTCAGGGATTGACCATTAAGAAATTCGCACCTAGGTAATAAATTTAATTATAAATGTAATAATTATGTAAAAATAATAGAATCTGTATGTTTAGAACAAGAAGATAGTTTAAAAAAAAAAAAAAAAAAAAAATTTGTGCGAATGTACTTAATGAAAATGCCCCTCCTGTCTCGAGAGAATGGAATCCAACCTAGGTGCGAATTTCTTAACGGTCGATCCCTGAACTGTTTTTCCCTCTTGTTTTGTTTCATTTGTGTTTCTGTATCCACCCGAGGAGGATGCCAGTGGGCGTCGAAACTGTCGTGGAAATAAACTCTGTCTATTAGAGTGGGTTTTTATTCTCATATTTTGACCTTCACGTAAAAAAGTGAAGTTTTTTGCATTTATATCCCATCTTCTATTGCCCCAGTTCCCCCATAATGAAGATTTACCCATTCTATGACAACCCATCATGGAGGAACTAGAAGAAAAACCTTTAATATCCTCCAATGAAGATGAAAATGCTGACTTTGGGGGAAGCTCCAATACGTCACCCCATTTCCCCAATCAGAAAGACACAGACAACCTAGTCAGGGATATGAACCTTACAAAAACCAATGCAGAAATTATGACATCCCGCCTTAAAGAGTGGAATCTTTTGGACCCAAGTGTCAAGATCTCTTTCTACAGGGATAGGCATTTGTGATACGTTTCTTTCTTCTACTGTTTTGCATCAAGCTCTCTTTGCTACTGCTGTGATGTGAATGGCCTTTTTGCTGAGATAGGAACTGAATACAGCCCTGCTGATTGGTGTTTGTTTTTTGACAGTTCAAGTAGTAGTTTAAAAGGCATCCTACTACACAATGGAAACATGTTTCCATCTATTCCTGTGGCTCATTCAGTTGAATTGAAGGAAGAATATGAAAATGTAAAGCAGTTGCTAGACAAAATAAATGACAGTGAACATAGATGCAACGTATGTGGAGACTTCAAAATGTTAGGATTCCTGCTTGGACTACAGGGTGGTTACACTAAATATTTGTGTTTCCTCTGCCTTTGGGACAACAGAGCAGATGGTGAGCACTTTGTCAGAAAGGAATGGCCCATGAGAAATGAGCTTAATCCAGACAAACACAATGTTCTTAACAAAGCCCTTGTTCCAACAGACAAAATTTTGCTACCCCTGCTTATTAAGCAATTCATCAAAGCTTTGGATGCTGAAAGTGATGCTCTTTATCATATATGTTCAATGTTCCCCAAACTTTCTGAAGCTAAAATCAAGGGAGGCATATTTGTTGGACCTCAAGTCAGACGCATGTTAGCATCTAAAGAGTTAGAAGAAAAAATTATAGATCTTGAAAAAAATGCTTGGCAATCATTTTGGCTTGTAGTCCATGGATTTTTAGGTAACAAGAAGAATGACAACTACAAAGAGCTAGTAGAATATCTACTCAAACACTTTCGAAGGTTAGGTTATAGAATGTCCCTGAAGTTACACTATCTGGACTCGCATTTAGAATTCTTCCAACCAAATTTGGGTGAATGTTTTCACCAAGATATCCAAACCATGGAGAGGAGATATCAGGGAAAATGGGATGAAGCTATGATGGGCAACTATATCTGGTGTTTAATAAGAGATAATCCATGGGACTACAAGAGAAAAAGTCACTCAAATGTACATTTTTAAGCATTATATATCCATTTAGATTTGTGAGCATATTTGTGTGCATATTATATATACATATTATATATACATTATATATCTTTAAATATGGGCTATGTCGTGGCCAGAGATCAGCGAAGTTAAGCAACACTGGGGTCTAGGGATGGAAAATAACCAAACTATAAAACCAGTTTTCACCGTCGCTATATTCTTAAAGCCAGTTTTTACCAGTTTTCACCAATGGGATTCTGTATGCTTTTTAGGGAGGTAAATGATCAAAAGATTAAACAGAAATAAGGTTTTAATTGATTCAATCAAGTATGTGTAACATTTGAATTAAAAAGTTTATTATCAAACTTGATTTTTGAAATAACACGTGAGAAAACAAAGAGCATTAAGTGTCTGATCTGACATTCTTGATCGAATCTTTGTGATGAATAAACCAGCAGCTGAAAACACTCTCTCAGACTCTACACTGGTGGCTTTTATTGTAAGCAATGCCTCGTACATTCAGTCCAAATTTTCACTTCTATTCAAAGTAGCTTCAAAATACTTGAATTCATTGTTTACGTCAAAGGTCTCAGAAGAATCTTTCTTGGGTTTCATTTTCAGTTTGTTCATCTCATACATGTACTCATTCATAAGTTGATCGTCATCATTTATTTCACGATCTGAGCTGCAATGTGAATCTTCGAGTTTCAAAGCAATTGATTAGACTTGGTCATCTGTTTCTGAAATCTGGCAAGCTTCTGGGAAAAGCCTCTTAAATGTATGATCCGCATACTTCTTAAGTGCTTGTCTTGAAGGAAAGAGGAATGGTGCTGATGATTCATTTTTCAAGACCTCAGGATTGTGGAGAAAACTCAGCAAGGCAACAGCTTCTTTTTGTCTTCTCGATGAGTAGCGATCAATGAGACACTGACATAGCTCAAAAGCTAAAGGATTGTTTTTGCTTTCAAATTTATCCAACATGAACTTCATGGAAGATTCAGCTTTGAGCAAATTTGCATCTTCGGAACAGAGTCCCTTCAAAACAATTTCCAGTGGACGAAGCATGTCAAAGAGGCTCTTTAGAGCATTCCATTCTTCATCTGAAATCGTCTCTGCTGAGCGTATCACTCTGAGGGCCTTTGGAATGCAATTTTTGAGTTTCAAAAATCTTTCTATCATGGCCAAAAGACTGTTCCACCTCATTCTACAGTCAAGGATAAGCTTCATTGCCTTTCCATTAAATTCATCTTTGACAAAATCCTGCAATCTCTCATTTTTCAAAGAAGACTTTCGAAATATGCGGCAGATTTTTCTCACCTTATTTATTACTTTTAAGTAATCTTCTCGAAGTTTTGGAAGAACAATTACGTCATCTATGTCAGACTCAAAAATTGTATCAGTGCATAAAATTTCACACTCATCTTCTTCGATGGCTTCATCTTCAAGGGTAGGGTCACTTTCCCCTTCAATTGAATTTTCAGCAGTTTTTTAATACAAGATATCCAAAACCGCAAGATGTATAGCATGTGCAATGCATTGCTGATGATCAGGTACTATTTCTCTTCCAAATTTGACCATTACTGAGGTACCATCGGTGGTGCAACCCATGATATGCTTATCTAGGTCCAAGCCAAAGTTTTCCAATCTTTTCTAATGATTGCAATAGTTTTGGTGCTATCGAGAGAACCATTTATTTTCATGAGACCAAGAGACCAATGTTGATTTTCATCATGAACATTAATATATCTTTGGTTTTGCAAAGATGTATACTCATCCATAGTTAATGAATAGCGGATTCCTTGTCTCACCTGATTCTTGAAGTAGTTGATCAATTCATATTTCTTTTTCTCATAAAAAATAAGCACCATTTTTCTGACACCATTATGGGAAGTTGGATGAGGCTTGTCGTATTTTATCTTTCTTAGGCTTTCTTAAATGAATTCACTTTTAGCAATTGATTGGAAACTCAGTCCATCTACACACGCAAGTTTCAAAATTTCCTCTTCTATGGACTTTTTTGGCACAAACTCTTCCACTGTTCTTTGTTTCTTCAATGGCTGATTAATCTGGTCGATGTTTATGCCATGAATATTTTTCATGTGGGATGATAAACTTGAAGTAGAACCTCCACAACAACTTAAAACTTTGTGACATGTCATACACTCTGCTTCTTCTTTATTCTTACGAGTGAAATGATACCAAGCATTTGATTTCTTTGACATGATGCAGTATTAAATCTTAGAATCTTAACTGATCAATGTGCAATCATCCACATAACATTCAAGACTGAAGCACTAATTATTTACACTTTAAACAAACAAAAAATGATACAAAATGGCGCAAAATGTAATTACTATGTTTTTAAATATTTGGAAATGTTTGTTTTATAGAAAATGGACCAGTGATCGGAGATGCACAAAAATGTGAAAACCGGTTCTTATCGTCAGTTTTGGTGATGATTAAAAATTTTCATCAATGGTCAAAAACCAGTTTTTTAAAACTGGGTTCCATCTCTACTATGTAGTAGTTGGATGGAAGACCATCCTCTGCACCCAGATTATGTAGCAACCCATGGTTCGGACCCCACATAAAGTTGTAGGTCCCCTCCATCATATAACCTTAGATGTTGCAAAGGAGGTTAAACAACCGCAATTAAAAAAAAAAATCTTTAAATATGAAATATATTTATTTTCCTTTCTTTTTCTTCACTGTGATTTTGTTCTCTGATAAGCCACTAGGTACAAAAAATAGATTATGGTTTTCAGAAGAAACTAGAGTTTTCATAAGAAAACTAATGCAATTTTTTAATTCAGCACACCCAAAAACATAAAAACAAAAAAAAAATAAGATAAACACAAATTTTCCAAAATTTTGTTACATACCAGTACCAGTAGTGTTATTGAGCCTGCAACCCTCTGCAAATGTTTTAATCTGCATCAGAGGTAAAAAATACATCATAAACAGTTTCAAATTGCCTTTCTATCATATCCAGAACCCGAGATAGATCACTGGATTCAAATTTTGGTCACATGCACATACAATATGTATAAATTGGCCGGTAGCAGTCACAGTTCTGTATGCAACCACCCAAAATCAGTTTTAAAGTTTAATCCTCGACAAAAGACAACAATCTAGACCCCCCTCAATTTTGATCCTGGCACTTTTGATTTTTTCACTCCACCCTACTGAAGAAACTATCCCCTCACCCATCTCTTGACTATCACAAACCCAGAAACATGAAAGGGTGCTGGGTGGCTCAATGATACAGACACTTGGGGACTACAGCCTATGCAGCCACTGTAGCAATACCATATTATTCACATATCTCTAATAGTACTCTCAGTCCATGGGGAGAGGGTGACAGAAGAACAAGGTCATCAGCGTACATTAAATTATTAATTTTTTCCTTTCCAATGACACAGCCAGTACATGCAGTTTTTAGTTCATTGGTAAGGTCATCCATGTACCATATACAGATACTCCCCGAGTTATGACCACCCGACTTACATCCATCTGGACTTACGATGACGACTGTCGTATTAAATAAATTAAATAAAATAATAGACGACGAAAAATTTGAATTCCAATCAGTTTATTTACTACTATTATTTACTATTATTTGTATAATTTGTGTGTTTTGTTATTTTACTATGATTGAACTACGTATATGTTAACGCACATCACTACCATTGTGGTTATTTTTGACTTACGACCATTTTGACTTACGACAGGTTTGTCAGAATGTAACCCCGTCGTAAGTCGGGGAGTACCTGTATACAGAAAAGATAGGGTGATAATATATCCCCTTACCTAACACCATTAGTGACCTTAAAACCTGGTGATACAGTCCTTTTCCTTCTTACAAACATGGTCTGCTCTGTATACCAGAATACAAGTATCCTAAGTATATATTTAGGTACCCCTCAACACAAGAGTTTCTCAAAAAGTTTGTGATAGTTAACTCTACTGAATGCTTTTGATGCATCCAAAAAATAGGAATATACATTGCTACTTGACATCTTGTACTTCAGGATGGCTTTCTTTAGCATATAAATACACACGTCAGTACCATGTTTCACTCTAAAGCCAAACTGATTGTTATAAGTCTGCAAGTAAATACTTATCCTATTATAAATGGCATAATCTAACACCTTAGAAAGTATACTGGCAAGTGTTATTGGCCTATCTAATTATTCTTATCATAGATACTAGCATCCTTATTTTTAACAAATGGCAGCAATACAACTGACAAAATGGATTGTGGCAAGTACCAATATATCATACAGCTTGTGAAACACATTGCAAGCATAGGTATTATACTAGGGCAACATTTTAAATGTTCTGCTTGTATGCCATCTAGGCCACAACTTTTATCATCTAACTTATGAATAGTAGCCTGCCAGATTTCCGAGTCATTAATTAGTAGCTCCTCAGAGCATTCTACATTTAGGCATATATTTAGTCTAATTCCCCCTTAATTGAAATACAGGTAATTATATTGTAATGTCTGTGTTCATAAAAATAAACAATTAATATGATTCTATAGTGTTGAACTTCATGTAGTTTACTAGTCTTATACACTAATAAGGTTCCATTATGATTACTGCAAGTCTATATAAACAGCTACCACAAGGTCCACAAAACTTTTTTATTTGAACCAAAAATAGACATTAGACAACCAATGACAATTACATTACAATAGCTTTAGAGATTAGCTCATCAAGAAAATGTAAATTTATGGGCAACTTAACTTATTATGCTTTGCTATTTTTGTGAATGTGAAATATTTTTATATAATTACACTTTGAAACAAGCATAAATTATTAAGGATGTGCCAATATATCGGTATCGGTGATATCGGTAGATTTTTGTCAGTATCAGTATTGGCCAATTTTTTTAAATATTGGCCAATATTTCAAAAGTATGATTTTTCCAAAATTATGAATAAAAGACTATTTAGAGGATGAAATTTCCAATACTTTATTATTTTATCACTTCACATAACTCGTTATTTTTTCACAGGGGTTAAGTTCTCGTGTAAAATTGTCATTGTCCAATTGTATAACAAACAAAACTATGACATCTAATGCAGTGTTACCATCTTTAATGAAAAGAATTATTGCTTTATTGCCAAATTTTCCATACAGAAAATAAATTATGAATATGTTACAAAAATATGACAAACTAATAAACCCTAGCTGGATATCAGTATCAGTTATTGGCCAATACCATTTTCAATTATCACTATCAATATCAGTTATCGGCTAAAAAGTGATATTGGTATATCCCAATAAATTATCATGTTTTTTGGTGTTCAATGTTCTGTAAATATAGATTTTGTTTTGTAATAAAAATTTTAAAATTTCAAATAATCAGAAAGACAATCAGCTAAATTTGGCCAATTCTGCCAATGCCAATGAATCAGTACACCACTAGTTTTTATTGATTTTGATAATTTTGAGGGCCAGGTTCTTTACTGGTAAATATACTATTCAATTTGATGTAGCTATAACATGTTTTACAGATTTAATGACACACATGTTGTTTATACCCTCATGTAATCGCAAGTTTCTTTAAAAATATAATCTTATTTGTTAAACTTTAATACAAAACTGTCTCATCATCTAATTTGTTTTACAGAGAAGATAGTATAATAGCTCCAAATAAATTTCATACAAGAATAGGTTGAAAATTATTGTTCTCCATGAAGAAGGCAACACACTCAAAGACAAATAGCTGCTAAAGCTGGAGTATCATTGCCTACTGTTTCCAAAACACTTTCTCACCACTCATAAACTTGGGATGTGAAGAACAAAACAGGTTGTGGATGGAAGTGAAAAACATCTAAAAAGGATGAGTATGTATATGATAAAGATAACGATAAAGTTGTATTGTGGTAGCTGTTCATATAGACTTGCAGTAATCATAATGGAACCTAATAATTGTGTTGGTCAAACTGTATGCGAACTTACTTTGTTTCTTATGGCCAGCCAAACCACTGGCCAGATTTGGATGAGATTTGAGGGATAGAGGTAGGGGTAACTGAGGCCAGGGAAGAACATAGGCTATGTGGTGTTGGCTTCTATATTCCAGATTGGTTGAAAGATAGTGACATCACAGACACATCATAAAAAATATTAACAAAATGGGCAGAGCTCTATCATATACACATCATAAAATGGGTGGAGCTCTAGCATATATATATATATATATATATATATATATATATAATATTATAAAGGGTGTCAGGAAATGATTGCCCCCCCCCCCCCCCCCTGTACAGAAGAAACTGAAAGGAATAGAAAAAAACAGACAAAACCACACGAAAGAGCGTTTAATTTTGAATAAAAAACACTTGTTTTAATATCGGGTGTTGCCCCTATTTGCAGCTCTGACGGCCATTAATCGACGGGGGTATGATTCCAGAAGTGTCTCAAAGAGATCGGTATCATGACTCATTTCTTCAAGGACTTCGTTGATCTTTGCAGTCATAATTTCTGTTGAATACCGATTCTGAATGGGTTGTTCCAGCATTAAGGACTCCACCCGATCCTTCATGATGGATCCGACATGTTCACAGACATTAAGATCGGGAGAATTGCCAGGCCATTCATTATTTCCAAAAAAAATCAGTTATTGTCCTTAAGCAGTTGTTGAGTCGCAAGTGCTTTCATACAGGGGGCTTTGTCGTGAAGAAAGGTTGCCTGTTCAACATCCAAAACACACTCGGGGTCTTTCAAAAACGGAATTATATGTTGGGCTAAAATTACATTTCGAAAATAAGGCCCATCCCAACTGGTTCCTCTTGGTTTGATAACCCAGATGAGCTTCCGAATAGAGAACATAATGAAAACACCCACACATGCTGGATTTTTTACTATTTCTCGATACTTCTGGTCATCTGGGACTTCATCAGGAGTTGTTGCCCAAACCCGATCATTCTGAAAATTTGGTTTTCTGGAGACATAAACGAAGAATTCATCGCTGACAACCAAGTGAAGGAAATCGTCTTCCGTCCATTCCTCAAGATAATCACAAAACCATAGCCGATCTTCAATATTAAGATCACTCTTCCGTGGCTTAGCTATTTCATGCCAAGCACTCAAGCCTTGGCGAACTCGAAATTGATGCACAAGTTGCCGATTGACTATCTTACCACGACGGATAAGTATCTCTTTCGCTACCTCAGAGCAGCTCTTCTTTCGGCGCCATGATGCAGCAAGCACAATGTCTTTCGATTCTTGAGATAATTTCTCCGGTCTTCCTCCTCGAAATTCTGTTTCACAATCTTCAGGATTCTTATTCCAATTCCTTTTGACAAAGTCTTCTGATCTTTTTAATCTCTCAGCCACCCAGTGTCGAGTTATGAAAGTTGCACCAGCTTCCTTTGCTTCACGAAATGTGACAGCTCGAATGCGGTCAAGAACTCGCTTTTTCTCTGAATCGTTCAAAATAGATGATGCCATGGTTTCTGTGGGGAAAAAAGGGTAAGAATTAAAATCACAGGAATAGAATATAATGGTTTTTATTCAGATTTTAACGCTCTTTCAAGTGGTCTCGCCGGTTTTTATCTATCTCTTCTAGTTTTTGCTCTACAGGGGGGGGCAATCATTTCCTGACACCCCGTATATATACAGGGTGTCCAAGAATTATCAGTACAATTTTTGGCTGTTATTAAAAGTCAACCATGAAGTGTAGAAATTCCTGTGTTGTCCCATTTTACAGAGAATCCAATTAAGTTTTTTCTGATACCACGTTTTGACAAGTTTTTTAGAAATGTATGCGGGTGACAGACATTGATGATTTAAAAGCAAGAATCACAGCTGCTATTGGGCGAATTGATGTGGATATGCTGCAGCATACATGGCAACATTTGGAGTATCGATTGGATGTTTTGCGAATCACTAATGGTGCACATATCAAATGTTTGTAACAACGTTACTTTAATAAAAGAAACTTTTGAAAATACAGATTCTAAATAATCTTGTTTAAGAATTTTACGTGTGTTATCAAGAATTTTATTAAAAGATGAAATTGTACAGATAATGTTCGGACACACTGGAATTTCTAAAAAACTTGTCAAAACTTGGTATCAGAAAAAACTTAATGAGATTCTCTGTAAAATGGGACAACACTGGAATTTCTACACTTCATGGTTGACTTTTAATAGCAGCCAAAAATTGAACAGATAATTCTCGGACACCCTGTATATATATATATATATATATATATATATATATATATATATATATATATATATATATATATATATATAAGCAAACAACCACAAGGAAAAGGAAACACAAAGTGTTATTTTGTGATTCTAGTGCATATATATATATATATATATATATATATATATATTTTTTTTAAGTTTGGGAAGAACCAATTCGCCTCTATTTAAAAGGGCATATCTCAGCGGAAAAACAAAGAAAAAGTGAGAGGAAAGACAGAGGAAAAAGAAAGGGTGGAGGGGACAGTCGAAGTGGAAAAAGACCAAGGATGACAAGGACTGCAGGGTCGAGCCCCATCATCCTTGGGTGCTAGGGCCGGGAGGGCGCACGTGAAACCTCCAGGAACAAGCACGTACAAACGAGCACAAAGAGCACTCAAGAGCACGAGCTTAGAACCCCCTTGCGGGGAATATATATATATATATATATATATATATATATATATATATATATACAGCAAAACAGCCAATTTCCTTTAATTCTTTGAAAATTATTAGTTGTAGCCTATATCTTTCTATAGTTACGCTTATGAAACCTAATTTCTATTTTTTTGTGTCCACATGTAGTGTTTTTGATTGGAAATGGATATGGTGACACAAAGTGGGCCAGCCTTTTGGCATGTTGGCCACCCAGACCCAGCTATCACCAGTGTTTGATTGCCTTCCAGAGGCCAAGTGCTTAGGAAATATTACTTCCATCACTCTGTCATGAAGCAAACAAAAGCAGATGCTGCAAAAGCATCTATTCAAGCAGTGGTAGAGATATGGGAAAAAGCTAAAATTCCATCATCAACCCTGGCTTACAGCAAAGCCAAACTTTTGAAAATGATTGATGAGTATGACAAGCTCAATAAAAAACGCAATCGAGACTCTGAGACCTGTCGTACTCAAGAGGTAATGTTCCGGGACCAGCTTCAGGATCTCTTTGATGTGGCTCACAAGGATGCGACGATTATCATGTCAAATGAAGAGGATAAGGCCTTTCTGGTGAGCCAAAGGGAAGATTGAACATCATCCTCCATGACTGGGATCGATGTTATTCAGACCAAAGTC
The DNA here is from genome assembly GCA_023014485.1 of Bathynomus jamesi. Classification (NCBI taxonomy): domain Eukaryota; kingdom Metazoa; phylum Arthropoda; class Malacostraca; order Isopoda; family Cirolanidae; genus Bathynomus; species Bathynomus jamesi. The sequence goes on from JAJOZX010002192.1 coordinate 299,389, forward strand.
AACGCGGAAAAGAGAAAATGAGAGGAGGTGATTAAGCAACAGAAGGAGAGAAGTGAAAATGAGAAGGCGGCGTTATTTGAAGTCTCTGATTCCTCGCAGATGGCACTGCCTTCCTCCTCAGAAACAGATACAGAAGAGAATGATGCCAAGTTTATGCTCAAAGATGGCAGGTCACTGCAATGAAGGAAAGAGAATCAACATGTTCTGCTCAGCCCAAAAGTGAATGCAGCCATGGATTGGTTCAACATCTCTGACAGGGCCACCATGGGCCTTTCGGGAGCCCTGGCAAAGGCATCGGGGCAGAACCTGAAGAAGATGACACTCTCACGAAGTTCAATTCAATGACACAGGATGGCCAATAGGGAAGCATTCGCAAAGACAAATAAGAACCTGAACCTCCCTCCCAAAACCCCACTCCTCCTCCAGTGGGATTCAAAGCTTCTTCCTGATGTGTCCATGTCTGAGAAGGTTGACAGGATTGCCATCCTGGTCACAGGAGGCAACCAAGATATCCTTCTCGGGGTCCCCAAGATTGGCAGCAGCACAGGTGTGAACTAGTCGAATGCTTGCATCACTGCTCTTCAGGAGTGGAACCTCATGGATCATGTACGAGGCTTGGTGTTCGACACCATGGCCTCAAACACTGGTCTGTCCAAGGGAGCTTGCACAAAGATACAGGCTGCCATCAACCGGGAGATTATTTGGATTGTTTGCTGTCACCATATCCTGGAAGTTGTTCTCTCTGATGTCTTCAAGAAGGAGTACAGACCATCCAGCAGCCCCAATATCCCCTTGTTCATGCGGTTCCAAGAGCAGTGGAGATTCATTGATGGAACCCGCTGGAAGCCAGCAACACATGAGAATATCGTGGAAGAATTCTCTGGTCCCCTGGCAGGATTCAAAGAAAGGGCGCTGAAGGACCTGAAGGTGGCAATCGAGTCAAAGGCTCACCTCAGGGACAATTACAAGGAACTCCTTGTCCTGTCATACATCTTGGGGGAATTCCAGAGGGAGGTATGAAGATTAGGGTACCTGGGGCCTTCCACCAAGCCAGATCTTCTTCAGAGAGCAGTTCACCCTCACTGCTCACAAAATGTGTGTGGTGCAGAATCTCAGCCTCTTCATTTCTCTGTTCTACACCAGGTATTGGCATCAAGCAATGATCGCATCATATGCCCCCAAAAATGACTTGGATTTCATGAAGGATCTTGAGAGCAGAATTCCAAATCATCAGCTGGCGAACACTGCCCTCACAGCCTTCAAACACCACCTGTGGTATGTGTCCGAGAAATTGATTGGTCTTGCATTCTTTGATGACTGGATTGGAGAAGAGGAGAAAGTTGCAATGGTGGAAAATCTCAAGAAGAGAGAGTGGAAGGGACTGAAGAGAATTGATGGCAAGAGATTCTCTCCTCAAACACCGCTTCCTGACTTCGTGACTGCCAAGACCAAGAACATCTTTGACCTCATTCTTCCGAATGGTCGTCAGGAGTCGGAGTCCTTCCTCACCAAGCCACCTTCTTCCTGGAACAAAGAAACCTACCAACAATTCATGGCCTCCATTGCTTCACTGAAGGTTGTGAACAACAGCGCCGAAAGGGGTATTGCTCTGATCACACAATTCAACTCATCCATCACCAAGGATGAGAACCAGAAGCAGTACCTCCTGAAAGTTGTAGCTCAGCACACGAAGGATATGCCCTCCACGTCAAAAGCTGTCTTCCTGAAATAAACTTAGAATCTACAATGATGCCTTTCCTTTTCCGTGAGCTTATTTGAGATAACTGTGTCAATTTTTTGTGATGACCAGGAAGTTGAAGTTTTACAGGACCCCTGAATATTGAGATAAAAAACTGAAATTTTGCCTGAAGACATGTTTGGGGTAAAGGTATTAGGCCAACATGTATCTAAATTAAAATTCCAACTTTTAATTTTTTAGACCACCCTAATATATATATATATAATATATATATATATATATATATTATATATATATATATATTATATGTATGCACTAAAATCACAGAATAACACATGATCTTATTAATAAGCAAACAACCACAGGGAAAAGGAAAAGGAAACACGAAGTCCGAGCGCTTTCATGATATATTCACATCTTCAGGGAGAAACAAAAAAATATATATATATATAAAACTTTTGTTGAACGACTGTTCAGGATTAACCTGCAGTCAACCCCTCTGCAGCATCCCACCTCATTTGCAGGACTTGGTGAAGGAGGGAATTGCTCTCTGATTGCCTCCTGCCCTCGTAGCCAGCCACTCATGGCTGGTCAGGGACTTTGCACAAGAATCTGTCCAGCTGGTTCTTGAAGTTATTCAGGTCAGTGTGCTGGAGATTCCTCACTTCTTTTGAAAGGACATTGAAAAGCTTTGGGCCCTGTATTCTGAGGGTATTTTCCATCCTCATTTTCTTGGCTCCTTGTCCCACTGCAGCTGGGACCATACAAAATCTGCCTCTTCTCTCATTCCAGTTTGTTTCTATTTCATTTCTGAGGTTAGGGACAGAGCCCTCAAGTATTTTCCATATGTACGTACATTATTGTGTACCATTTTTGCCTTCTTTCAAGAGAGTAGAGTTCCAGGGATTGTAGTCGAGACCAGTAGTCTTCACCTTCCGTTTCCTCTATCTTAGATGTAAAAGTCCTTTGTATAGCTTCAATGCTCGCAATGTCTCTTTTTCTGTGTGGGTTTGTGAGTACTGAGCAATACTTAATTATTGGTTGGACTAGACTCTTCCATAATTTGAGCATGATGTTTGCTTTTCTGCTGCGGAAGCTCCTCCAGATGATTCCCATTATTTTTCTAGCCATTGTGATTTTGATTTTATAGTGCTCTCTGAATTCTGCATCCAACGACATTATTACTCCAAGATCCCTGACTTGTGGATTTGGTGTTATCTGTTTGGCTTGTGGAGTTTTGTACCCTTTTTCCTGTAGCTCTTTGTTATTACCATATCTTAGAAGTTGGAATTTTTCTTCGTTGAACTTCATATTGAACTGTCTTCTGCCCACTGGAATAATGTTTCGATGTCATTTTGTAGTTTTCTTATGTCATCTTCATTCAATATTTCCTTACATATCTTTGTGTCATCTGTGAAGCATGATATAATACTGTCCTTAATATCTGCATCAATATCTGCAATCATTATTATGAACAGCGAGGGAGCTAATACTGTCCCTTGTGGGACAGAGCTCATGACTTCTGAGACTTCCGATTTAACTCCGTTTACCACCACTCTTTGCGTTCTTTGCATCAAGAAATTAAATATCCACCTTCCTAGCTTTCCAGTAATTCCTGTATCCTTAAGTTTGTGTGCTATGATTCCATGGTCACATTTATCAAAGGCTTTAGCAAAGTCTGTATATATTACATCAATGTTTTGTCCTTGACACAATGTTCCTAATAGTTTCTCCTGGTGGTCTAGTAGTTGTGACAGGCATGATCTACCCACCCCACCCTGAAGCCATGTTGATTTGGGTTGTATAAGTCTTTTTCTTGTAGGTAGTAGGTAGTTTTGCCTCTAATTATGCATTCAAAACACTTTATAAGGTGTGAGGTGAGAGCCAAGTTGGCTGATAATTTTTGGGTGTTGCTCTGTTACCACCTTTAAATAGGGGGCAATGTTCGCGTTCTTTAAGGGGAGTGGAATTTGTCCTGTGTCAAGTGATTTCCTCCATAGTAAGTATAGTGGTTTTGCAATACTCTGCATTTCTTCAGAAATGTGGCACTCCATATGTCTGGCCCTGGCACTGAATTGTCTCGCATCTGTGATAAGGCCGTAATTACATCTCCTTCCATGAACTCAAAGTCCATTAATAGGTTTGTGCCAGGATTTGTTCTTGGTTGATCTGTATCAATATTGAAAAATGCATCTGGGTTTTCCACTTCCATCTTGGACTTAGGGGTGCTAAACACAGATTTAAATTGTTCCCTAAGCAGTTCACTTATTTCTTTCGGGTCATTTGTGTATTCAGCCTCCCCATCTATCAATGGTCCAATATTCTCCTTACACTGCATTTTCCTTTTCGCAAAAGTGTAGAAGTATTTTGGTTTTTTTTTTGTTTTCTGCTACCTTGTTTTCCTCCTCATTTGTCTTATGTATGACTGTTTGCTTTAGGTCCATTTCTATTTCGCCAAGTTTCCTCTCTAGTTTGAGTCTCTGCATCATTTCTGCATCTGTGGAGATGTTTTATGGTTTGTCTTCGTTGCCTGAATAGAGTCCTGATTTTCCTCTTGAACTTGCTACGTTTTCTTTCCTGTCTCTCTGGAATATGTTTCAGTATTATAGGTTTGGTTTATGGTTTATATATATATATATAAGGGTGGGGCAAAAGTCTGGCCCCATAGGAAGTTTATAATGGAAAAGAAAATTTTGGCCTACCTTAATGTTTTAATTCAGAAATTACAATAGGTGTTCAAATTGATGTCCACCTTCTAAACACTTTGTAACCCGGTTGACGCAAGACGTTTGCACATTCCTGAGGATGGTAATATTCGTTCTTATGGCTTCAAATTCTGCTGTTATGGTATCTTTTAGCGCCTGTATTGTTCTTGGCCTGTTAACGTACACAACTGATTTAAGGTGTCCCCATAAGAAGTAATCCAAAGGAGTCAGGTCCGGAGATCTGGGCGGCCATTCAATTGGCCCATGTCGACCAATCCATTTCCCTTGAAATGTTTCTTGCAAAAATTCGCGAATGGCCCTTGCAAAATGCGGCGGAGCCCCATCGTGCTGAAACCACATAGCTCTCCGATGCCGTAATGGTAGTTCATACAATCGAGGCGTAAGGAAATTTGCTAACAAATGAAGGTATGATTCACCAGTTACAGTGTCGGGGAAAAAGTATGGGCCAATTATCGTATCTCCCCACATAGCAGCCCATACCATAACTCTTGGGTTGTACTGCGAGCGTCCATCCTCAATCCAATGTGGATTTTCTTTAGCCCAATATCGTGCATTATGTCTGTTGACTGAACCATTTAGGTAAAAAATTGCTTCGTCACTGAACATGATACACTTTTCCAACTGCCTATGTTGCATAAACCAGACAATACTCCCTACGACGATCTAGGTCATCACAGTGTAGTTCCTGGACTAATTGGACTTTATACGGATGAAAATGATTAGTAGAGAGAATGCGACGAACCAAACCAAAATTTTAGTCTATGTGAACATAAACCTCCTATGGGGCCAGACTTTTGCCCCACCCTATATATATATATTATATATATATATATATATATAATTTTTTTTAAACCTATGACAAATATTATTAATACAATGACAGTTCACATACTAAGGATAGAAATATATACAATTGATTAGAAATAATACAGTAGTGTCAAAGTTAAGTGGAGCAACAGATAGACATTTTCGTACCAAGAATTCCATAGCTTAGAGGACAAATGGTAGGACTCATGGATAGCTTGGATAATCGGATTGGTTGATTTTTTTTAATTCTTTGCATTGGACTGTATTGAGCACATCTTGTTACCTCTGGGAAGCTCAGGACATTGCGGGTAGCAAACATTTGCAAAGCTGAGCATCTCAGGGATAATTTATGTAAGAGTCTAAAATACCTGTTGTATGGCAAATTTAGGGTTCTGCCAGAACCTTTTTTATAATTCACCCAGAATTGCTATCTGTACCATATAATTACTGCAGAAAGTATGAAAAAGAGCGTCTTTAGCTTCACTTGTACAGAACTGGAAGTTCTTTATATTCCTATTCACTTTAGCACAAAGGCTTCAAGATTGTTTTCTTATATCCGAGTCATTACTCAAGGAGCTGGTGATAATTTGACCCAAATACTTAAACTCTTGTACTTCCTCAATTACTTCACCTCTCATTTTAAACCTAATATAAACTGGCTGATTACAGCTTTTAGGATGAAATTGCATAACCTTAGTTTTTGTAACATTAAGTTATCTATAAAACATCCCACTGTTGCCTCATTAAGTGAAGCAATTAATCCATCAATATACACATTAAACAGCATAGGAGAGAGCAAGGAGCCTTGTCTCACCCTGCAAGAGGAGCCAAAACACTTGGATAGTACATTGCCCCACCTAACGGTAAAAGATTAGTGGGAATACCAAAATTTCAATAAATTTTAATATGTTCATGGGAACCTTCATGTCTTCTAATTTTTTAAATAAAATATTGTGGTTCACTCTATCATGTATGGTACCTTACTTATATCTAGGAAATAGCTATAAATAGTTCAATTCCTGTCAGTGTATTTAGATATTATTTCTTTAAGTACATAGATACACAGGTCAGTTAAGTGAGACCTCTCAAAACCAAACTGATTTGGAGATGTCCATAGGTAATAATTTAATCAGAGTAACAAGAGTTTTTCCAGTAGTTTTGAGAAGCAGGAAGCAACAGCACTAGGCCTGTAATTATTGTTGGACAGAATGTCTCCATACTTACTTTTGACCATGGGCAAGATATATACCCTCATGAACTCTACAGGGATATAGCTATGAGCAAACATGAGCTGATAAGAGCAATGATATATGCAGACATACCATGTCATTGGCATATTTTAAGTGCTCATTCGATAGGTCATCTACCCCTGATGCAGAACCAGTCTTTAACTCTTCAACTAACCTCTTTACTTCAGGAACTGATATCAAAGTATTTTCCCTTGCCCCTCCCACAGGCATTTCGCTGCAATCTATCTTAAGATTATCCCTATTCACACTGTTAAGAATGTTTTAGTGGTGGTTTTCCCACAGCTTTGCAATTTCATCCTCCCCCGACACCCCATTGATTGTCGGAGGGAGGACACTTTTGACACCCATTTGATTCTTAACAAATTTCCAAAAAATTTTATCATCTTTATTTATGTGAACTTCACAGGCTTTTCATGGTCAAATAGACTCTTCTTCATGTTTACATCGCCTTATACTGACTCCTACTTCTATACATATTCATGTATATACTGGTCCTAATCTGGGTCTACCATTAAAGCACCACAAATTGTAGGTGTCTTTCGATTCCCTCTTTAGGGGGGCAATAAAGTCATTCCATCCAGGAAAAATCTTAGTATGATAGTTGTAAGATTTAATTAGGGGGCTTCTTGCTTCTCTTAACAGGGATACTATCTTACTATAATACCTATCTATGAGTTTACAGTGAGAATCATTTGAGGAAGGATTACTACAGGCAAGATGCAAACTTTTTAAATTATTAAAGAGGTGACCTGTTCTGCCTTTGTATTCTATTCTCTGTTGCATATTAACATTAGACCAATCGACACAATTATTCTTACCTACTGAGTTCTTCTTATGTCATGTTGCGCATAAACAACAAACAAAACATCTTCATTGCAGATCATTCACAATCTATAGGCATTTAACCTAACACACAAGTACAAACTTACATATACATTGAACTTAATACAAAAATAAGGCCAACATAGCCACTTAACCTAGCATACTGGCATACTGTTTGATTAATTATCTGACAATTTTATGTGTACCTACTATTGTTATTACATGAGACATCTTATAAGACTTATTATAACACAACTTAATATGCATATATAATCTTTGCTACATTACAAAAATAAGGTATTGTAAACCAGTTGTCGTCTGAACCAAGACTGCCATATAGGTGAGAGGTACACAGTATCTGAAGACAGGACATTGTACAATAGGGTGGAGTGAAAATACTAAACCATCTTGCCTCACTCATGATTTGGTGTATTGACTCTCTAGAAGTTCTAAAAAGATAATACTTTCTTTTTAGGACCCTCCACCCATCGCATTTTTGCCAAAAACAAAATGGTGAAAAGTCATATTTTGAAAGACCACTAGTATAATAGCTATTGGTTTTTGAGAGAAGATATCGCATTATATTGTGTTATTTGGTTATAACAATGATAATGAGTGAATATATTCACACAACCAGGGCCGTAACTAGGGTTTAGAAATTAGTGAGGTCCAGATTTTTTTCGAGCGCGGTGGGACGAGCAAAATTCAGACCAAAATGACATCTACAAACACAACCCAAGCTATACACTAAACACAAAACCCTTGTCTATAATTAAATACTGTACAAAGGGACCTGTTAGCAAAAATACTTTTATTAAAGCTGCAGCAATATTTCACGGTTCAGTCTCTTTTTTTTTTTAGGAAATAATTACCGAGGTCCGGACCTCGGTGACCTCATAGGTAGTTATGGCCATGCACACAACACAAGCAATACTTACTAATCAGTAATCACCAACTACTTAAGAACACACAGATGCTTATCTAAACATTAGTCTCACTCAAGGGTCAATGACATCTTGCATATGGCTGATAAAGGATCAGGGTGGGAGCCACATGCTGCATATTGTAGCGTGGGTGGCTACAAAGACTATTCAGTAAAATATGTTTACATTTTAGTTTTAGAGCTTATATATAATTTGTTTTAACAAATTCCATGTTTTGCATTTTTTCAGATCTTCATAATGTGATATTTCTGTAGAAATTTAACCTCAGATCTAAATATGGCAAAATCCCTACTAACTAGACAGTTGGTGAAGCAACATTTTCTGTTCAGAATTCCAAGTGAATTGCCACAGTCTTACCCTCTAATATGCAGGTTGGGAGATATTTTCTTCTACTGAAGGAAGGCTCATCTCCAAATTGACAAATAATGATACAGTCGACCCTCGACTTATGTAATTAATCCATTCTGAGATGAGTTACTTAACTCAAAAATGACGTAAGTCAAACCCCAAAATACATGTAAATTGGGTAATCCATTCCAGGACCCCAAAAAAGTATTGAAAATAATAAAATAATTTAAAAAATTTATAAAAACTGTGTATATAAACAGAATTATAATGGTAATTAATAATTATTATTAAGAAACACCATCTGTAAAAGAAAATACATATTAAAAATTAATAATAAAAAATTAATTTACTTACATTGGAGAGAGAGTTATATAATGCACAGTAAAAATAACAATGAATAACGTGAAATACCCGGCATCCTGCCAGTAAGTGGTCATGCACTGCATTTGCGACCGCAGCTATTACACAACACGAAATAATTATGTAAGACGAATCAATTACAGTCAATTGGGGGCTTCTCGTAACTCAAAATTACGTAAGATGGTGACGACGTAAGACAAGGGTCGACTGTATTCTCGAAATGATAGCAGAAGCATTGGTTGAAGTGTGGAAATGTTCATCAATACCCTCAATGAGTAAAAAATCCATAATTACCAAGCTGAAATGCTTTACTGACAAAGTTACGCAACTCAATCAATCTGAAAGCAGTGCGAAGCTTATTGAATTGTTCAAAAAAATCATTGGTAGAACTCTCTGACATTTGTGCCTGTAAATGCAACTTCATTTTGCACCAAAATTTTGGCTGCCGAAAAAGTGGATGTAAAGAACATATTATTTGTGTTTGTCCAAAAGAATCAAGAATACCCAAAGAAGAACTGGAATTCCTTGAGGATCAGAGGACTATGCGAAATATGGTGATTGGAGGTATGGATGTTACCCTTTCAAGATCTACAGCAAAAAGAAATGCAAGAAAGTTGAAGGAGCAACAAGGAAGTGAAGAAAAATAATCATGCATGAAGAATTCGAAAAGGTAGTCATTAATGATGTGCTTTCACCTGATACTAATACTGATCTCTCTAGTACTGAAGAAAGTTCAACAACTGCGTATGAATATGAATGCTCCAACATTCAAATGAGAGCCCCTTTACCCAATCTCACCATGGAAGCCGACAGATTTGGTGTTTCAGATAGGGCTGCATCAGCCATTGCTTCAGCTACTTTGGTGGATTTGGGTATCAGTACTGAAAAAGACTGACTTTTTTATTGATCGAAGTTAGGTGAGAAAAGAGAGACAGAAATTGAGAAAAACATTACAAGTTGAAGTTGCACAAAGTTATGGTGATGTTAAAGCTTTATATTTTGATGGGAGAAAAGACAAGATGTTGGTAAAGACAAATAAAGATGGTAAATTGTACCAGGATATAATTGTTGAAGAACATTATGTACTACTGAGTGAGCCTGGTGAATACCTTAACCATTTGAGCTTTAAATCTGGAAAAGCAAGTGATGTATCTGAATCATTGTTCGCTTACTTGAATGAAGTGACACTAGATCAGAATTTCCAGGTGATAGGGTACGACAGTACGAATGTCAACACTGGGTCTAAAGGTAGCATAATCCATTTCATTGAGAAGCTGAACTGATCATTGCAATGGAGCATTTGTATGTTACATACAAACAAACTTCCCTTAAGGCATCTGTTTGAGCAATACAACAGGAAAACAACTGGGCCAAGATCATTCAGTGGATCTATTGGTAATGCTCTTAAGACTTGCCATGAGATGCCTGTGGTAAAGTTCTCCCCAATTATGGATGGGGCCGAGAGCATCCCAGTTAGGGTGGCCATTTATAAAGGAGGACACTGTGTATGTGGCCATACATTAATATATAATATATATATATTATATATATATATATATATATATATATATATATATACAGGGTGTTTGAAAACTTTCTGTACAAATTGTAATGGGGATAGGCAACACCAAGACAAACCCTTTTCGTCTATAAGTGTATGTCCGCTGACGTCACCATTTGGCACGAGAGGGCGCCGCTGCAATTGGCTAAAAGGTGAAGTGGGCTAGACTTGCGCTTGCCGCGGGCATTCTTAAATTGGACGTAGTACGCGTAACATGTTTATTTAAAGAAGGTGCTGAAAGTTGCGACCGGTAGCATCAATGCATGCCCGACAGCGTCGAAGCATTGACCGATGTACACGTCGAAAGATTCCAGGCATTTCGGGAACTTCCAGCGGCGACAGCAATTCTTGCTATGAGGTCTTCTTCTGAGTAAATGGGAGTCTCGTACACGAGGTTCTTCATGTGTCCCCACAGGAAGAAATCGAGGCATGTTAAATCGGGCGATCTCGGTGGCCAGGCTACGGGCCCACCCCGGCCTATCCATCGGTCCCCAAAACATCTTCCAGCAGTTCCGGCAACGTTTCTTCAAGAAATATCCGATAAACCCGCCCGTCGAGTCGGGCAGGCAGCAGGTACGGCCCAATCAACTTGCCATGGACGATACCCGCCCAAACATTGACAGCGAACCGTTCTTGATGAGCATGCACCCGTGTAGCATGTGGATTTGCGTGCGCCCACACGTGAGAATTGTGCATGTTAAACACACCCTCACATGTGAAACAGGCCTCATCTGAGAACAGCACATAAGCCAGAAAATTAGGCTGCACCACTGTCTGCTGCAGAAACCAGCGTGCAAATTCCACACGAAGAGGGTAATCCCGAGGTTGTAATGCCTGGACTCTCTGATGATGAAACGGATGTAACTGCTGCTCGTGCAACACTCTCCAGACCAGGTCGTGGTTCACACCGAGGATACGTGCAACACCTCGCGTGCTTGCACTTGGATTGTCATCAAATTGCCGTAGGATTTCTTCTTCCATGTCAGGAGTGCGCACGTTTCTCTCCCGACCAGTGTCATGCACGTTTGCATGGAATGTTCCAGTTTCTCGCAGTTGCCAATGCAAATCATAAAAAACTCAGGGGACCATTCTGAGTTCATTCCCATCTTGAAACGGACATGTTATACGTGCCTTGAAAAGTGGACGCTCAATTCTGCCAGTTGAGGTTTAAGTTTTGGTTTTTGGCTAAAAATATAATAGTTACCCCTTTTTCTTTTATGTATTCAATCTGACGCGAAGGCAGCGAGTCTTTTGCTTATATTGAGGTTCTAAATGTAGCAGGGCTAGGCTGCTTTAAACCCTAGATCCATGTCCCAAAGCTGGATCCTGTCTGCTTTGCAGATAGCTGGTGAGGGAAGCTATATTTATGGGACCTCTTTGCGAGTGACCCGTTGCCTGCGTCGGGCTAGCATCATGAAAAAGAAAAACTATGGTATTTGTCATTTACCATTACTTATTCGGACTATATTAGATTTAATTATCCCAGAAGAGTTCCTTGTTCCATGCACTGTCTGTGTGTATCATATATATATGTATATATATATGTGTATATATATATATATATACAGGGTGAGTCAGAAGTAGCGCCCGATTTCTGTCAGTTGATTGTTTGTTTGCCATTTGTATTACAGTGTACAAGAAGGTAGAAATAAATGGATGACATGTTTATCTAACCATTTATTCGGGGGAAAATTATTACGGAACTGTACCAAGCTGTTTTACTTGCAATTTTCAAAGTGCCCTCCCTCGTGATCGCTGCACAATCTGACAGCCGAAAAAACAGAAATCGGGCGCTACTTTTGACTCACCCTGTATATATATATATATATATATATATAATATATATATATAATACAACACGGGCATAACTCGCTTTACGATGCCTCGTTTTACGAATCCCCGGGTTTATGAATTTTATTTTACACTAAATAAAAAATTAAATAAACAAATTTAAAAGGTAAAAATAATTATCTCACGCAAGCATATACAATGCGTAATGTGGTAATCGCTTCAGAAGCATCGTGCGTGCGTTTGTTCACTCTGGCGCATTCACACACCTTGGTGTCTGGGAATGCATCAGTTTATATGTCTGCTTTGACAAGATCAGCTAACACTTGAAGAGGAAGAGGCCCCTGAGACTGAAATCCCTGCTCATTCATTAACTCTCAAAGGACTCGCTGAAGCATTTCATCATTTAGATAAAGCCCTCGACATTTTTCAGGCACAAGATCCCAATTTCGAACGAAGTGAAAAAGTTGCTGCTAGTTTAAAAAATGCTACTGCCTGTTACCGCGAAATTTACAGAGAAAAGAAAAAGTCTTGTTCAAAACAGACAACTTTGGATTCATTTTTCAAGCGTCCTCCATCCATGACTGCGTCTACAAGTGTGTCTACAAGCGCGTCTACAAGCAATTTTTATATAATTTTGTATGTAAAATTTTGTTCTGAAAATGTAACCCTTGATTATAACATTAAGTCTATGAGAAATAATGCTCTGCTTTACGAAGTTTCGCTTTACGGACACTCTCTTGGAACGAATTAATTCATAAACCGAGGCATGCCTGTATATATATATATTAACATACAGCCACATAAGCAGTGTCCTCCTTTTTTGAAATTTGGAAATGGCCACCCTAAGGACAGAGAGCTCAAAAGGCGGACTGTCCGCTTAAAGCCGGACATCTAGCCACCCTAATCCCAGTTCTCACAGATGAGCTCATAGAAGATTTAAGTAATGATCAACAATTCATATTCAGAATAACTGGGGCCATAAGAGAAGGATATGTTGATGGAAGCCTAGAGAAACTCAAGCCTGATCCCCTTAACAACTCTAGATGGTTAACTCTAGCTAACAGACTATGTTGTTATTATGTCTCCCAAAAGAATCCCTCCAAAGAGTTACATAGCCTTGTTCTGTTCATAGTAACAAACTATGGTCCGAACTAGTTCAATATAAAATTTAAACCGTATCTGCCTGATGGACCCAAACATATCTTTGATGCGATAAAAAGGTTCAACCTGTTACCCCAAAATATACAAAAAGTTGTCCAACCTTATATATACAGTATCATGGAATGCCTATTTCACTCACTCAGAAAATATTCTTCTATCGATGCTGTCAGAGTGAGCAAAAGCTGTGCAAAGTTGCAATCAATCAAATAATACAGACAAGAAAGTGTAAGGAAGCCAATACAAGGAAAATCTGAGAATTTAGAGTCCCAGAATTGAACTTCAAAGCATCACATTGGACAGACATCATCTTCTGGGATAGGATTGATATCAGTGAACCACCTCTCACTTCTAAATTGTGATGAAGAATTGCTTGAGTATGAAACAAAATGTTTCAAAGTTGAGCAATACCCAATTCACACACAGAATGTCGAAAGAGCCATGAAGTTGGTTACAGATGCATCAGCATCAGTAATATCACAGGAATCAAGAGATGGATTTATTAGGTCAAGAATAAAAAGTCACTCTCTGCTTCCCTCAGTTGAAACCAAAAAGGATCTGATGCCTCTCCTGAAAAAATAATATTTGAGATGAGTGGGTTTTATATCACATTCAAATGTAATTGATTTATGGCATCCATCCAAGTGAAACCAGATACAATTTTATTTCAATACAATGTATGCACAATGGTGGTTTTTAAGTACAGTTTTGCATTATAAAGCATTTTTCTTCAATTATTTTTTTTGATAAAACACTTAGTTTTTATATGAGCATATTTTTATTTATGGACAACCAGCTGATGGCCATTTTGCTTTTATGCAAAAATGCGAGAGATGGTTTGAGTTACAAACATTAAACGACTGAATACATCATTTTTATGTTCTAATACACCAAAAACAAGCGAGGCAAATAAATTTGAAATAAAAAGTTGTGTTTCACTCCACCCTAAATATTGTACAATAACACATTAGAGCTGTTTTGGACCTTAGTAATGAAATTATATATATTCTTCGGGATTAACATTTGGCTGTTAGGTAGGTTACGCATAGTAAACATAAAACTGGCACTGCACCATTTTTGTTCCCTACATAGCATACGAAAAATATTATTATAAGTAACAGAGTTTATTCATAGCAGTTTTTGTATAGTTCCACCACAGATGGGATGTATACAATGCAGTACAGTAAGTTCTAAATAGATAAATATTAACTGATTCTGAACACACCAAATTTCCTTACTAGCATGTTACCCTGTACATACAACTTTTTACATTGCCTCTTGATATCAACTTCATCTTGCAGCTTGAGAGTAATTACATGACCCAAGTATTTACATGCACATGTCTGACCAGTATAGTCTGACCATTCATTTCAAAAGACCCACATGATACATGTTTCAGTAGATTATGCCTAAAAATCAAAATACAACTCTTTGCCCCATTATAGGTGATGTCATTTTCTATACCATATTGTTCACATAAGCACACTGGACAACAAATTAGTCACCCCTCTCAGAATGTACCTAATAACGTGTGACGACGCCTCTGGCCTTGATAACCGCACGAATCCGGTGAGGCAGAGACTCTACGAGGTTGTGCATGTACTGAACATCGATTTGCTGCCACTCATTCATCAGCCGGTCCCGAAGTTCCGCCAGAGTCCTGCGCTTCACTTTCTGTTTCCAGCCTGAACAACACCTTCGACGCATTCGGGATTAAAGGCTTCATTGGACCTGCGATGTACTCGTCGCCTTCCATCATTGGAGAACAAACAAAAATGGGACTCATCGGACCAAATTACACGTTTCCAATCTGCCGCAGTCCAGTTTTTGTGCCTCTGAGCCCATTTATAACGTGCCAATTTGTGACTTGCTGTTAACAGCGGCCTCTTCCGTGGTACCCTGCTCCAGATGTCCATCGCATGCAGTTCTCGTCGCAATGTCCGTTCGGAAATTGGTCGCTGGAGAACCTCATTGGTTTCTTGGAGCAATTGTTCTCTGGTTTGAAAATGATTTGCAGTTACTAGACGAGAAACATGGCAGCGGCCCCTATTGTCGAGAATTGTTTTCCAGCCACAGTTACGCCGTCGAGTGTCAGTTGATTGCGAACTACACCACTCTTTGTAAACTCGCTGGACAGTACGCGTTGACACACCAACAAATTGGGCTACTTCAGACATTTTGTGTCCGTGGGCTCTGCCAAACACGATGGCTCCTTTTTGCCACTGAGTAACGTCTGCCTCACAACCCATTTTGCAGACTATATCCAACACACACTTTGTTCTTCACCACCTCACGAAACAGATCTGATCCTGTGTGCTACGTCACCGCTACTTGTCACTTACCAATGCTACATCAGCGCCCTCTGTGTGACCTTGAACTTCCTACTATCGGTGCTATTAGGGGTGACTAATTTTTTGTCCGGTGTGCTTATCTCTAATAGTACTCTCAGCCCATGGGGAGAGGGTGACAGAAGAACAAGGTCATCAGCATACATTAAATAATTAATTTTTTCCTTTCCAATGACACAGCCAGTACATGCAGTTTTTAGTTCATTGGTAAGGTCATCTATGTATATACAGGGTGTTTATAAAGTCCCTCTCTATTTCAATGAAGATGTAACAAAAAGGGTAAAATTTAATAACAATATAATAGAAAGTATTTAATTAGAAGAGAAATTATATATCCATAGGATGAAACTGTTCATGGTCTTTACCATAAGAAAAGGAAAAGTAAAAGTTAAAAGATGAAATTACAATTCCCCAGCATCTATGTTTTGCTGTAAAACTAGTCATGCCTTTAATGCTGTTTGTCTTTGAGGTCTTGTGTCTGTCAATGTTGTAATAGGATGTGTTATCACTCCTACTGTCAAAGGTATGGTTACTGGAAGTTCAGTGTCTCCAGTCATTACTGTCGGTGGAGGGGGCTCTCCAGAGTCCATTGTTTTGGGTTGAGACTCCTGGAGGCACAAAAGAGAAATGTCTCTTGTTGTATCACCCACTGAAATCCTTAATTTGACCACTCTTGTTCTAAAACTCTAGCCAGAGGCCAGTATTGTCTTGTAGTACTGTCATGTATTAGAACAAGGTCACCTACCTTAATTGTGTCAGACCAATCCTTCTTAGTCATTTGTTTATGTCTCTCCCTTGGGGTAATTCAATGAGAAATAGACAAATGAAGTACATGGTCACCTCTTCAAAATTCATGAAACTTGGTGTGAGGGTTGGTTTAGGTCCAAATTACAAATTTCTGAATTTTTTTGAAAATTGGTCAAGTTGGTCAAATTTTATGGCTTGACAAAATTTTGGTCAAATGAAAAAACCAATAATTTTCAAACGTAAATATCTCAGCTCCTAATTGTGGTAGAGTAGTAAGTCTTAAACGATAAAATATATAAAATTAACTGTAGTTTCTAAATATGTATCATTTTTTTTAGGGTAACAAAAATAAAATTATGATTTTTTGGAAAAAATGTCCTCTTTTTTTTTTTTTTTTTTTTTTTTTTGCAGCGAAGATATCATTTTTCGAAAAAAAGACCAGGAATAAAAAATGTTTATTTGATGTATGTACACCATAATAAGTAATAAAAAGTCAGCTTATCAACGATTATTATGAAAAAAAAAATGAAAAAAAAAATCATCCAAATTTTAACAATTTTTTGCTTTCTTTCCAGATTTTCAGTATATACCTAATTTTCTAGTATACGTAAATTTACCTAACCCTTAAAATGCCTCAAAACACAAAATTTTGTTGCGATCCTATGAAAAAACACAAGAAGAATTTTCTGTAACATCAAAAAGTAAACTCTGCTATGGCAGCTGCAAGCTATGGAATTTTGGAAGAAAATCAATTACTATGTTACAATTAAAAAGAAGCCAATTGTATTAGAACACATTCAGCTATACCTGAGCCAGACATACTTAATGAATCTATGGAGCAAAGCAGTAGCGATTCCACGAATCCACCACCATTGGAAGAATTTGTTGTTCAAGACAGGCAATTCAATAAAGATTTGCTCAGCGACAATATTTTACCTTTATTTGATGAAAGCCCTATTAAAACAGGTAATAAAACAATAGAGACTCCATTCAGGACATTTGTTTCTTAATGCCAAATTCATAGTTTTCTGTTTTTAAATATTAGCATCAGCACTTGAATACATATATACAAAATATTTGATATTTGATTATTTCACGCAACCTAAATTTATGAATTTGTTTTACAGCTGGATTGAAGCCAGGACAAAAACAGATAAAGGCTTCTACGAAGTTGTAGATGTAGAGCTTTCTTTGCAAAAACGTCTGAGTGAACCTATTACTTCTATCAAAGGTACTCAACAATTACATCGCTTCGTCCCAATTTCCAAGAATTCGTTGAAGGTTTATCCACTCTCTCAGAGTGCACAGTCAGTCGAAATAAGAGAGCTCATTAGAGTTTCTGCTTCAGTTCAAGAACATAATACTGTCTCTCAACACGAAATTGAAACAGGCTCTTTTGTGGGTTGTATGTATGAAAATAAACTATGGCTCGGATTAGTCCAGTCCTTTGACTGTGAATATGATGATTTTCTGATAAAATTTCTCCATCCTTTGGGCGTATGTCCCTCATACATTTTTCCTGCACAAGATGATGTTTCTCACATTCCAACAGAAAATATATTTGGGAGTATTGAAGCAAGTTTATGAGGAGGAACAAGAATACAATACATTTTTCCGCTTCAAGAATTAAATAACTTTTCAAAGAAGATAAAATAAATTCTATCGAATGTATACTATTTAAGATTGTCTATATAATATTTCTAAAATTTTTATCTAAGATTTGTGTATCTACTTAATAGTTATAAAAATCTTTTCAAATTCTTTTTTCTTATTATTATATTATTAGTGTCTAAAATTTGGATTCACTGGATGAGAATACTGTCTCTTAATTCATTCTCAAAGACTTGTGTACGTGTAGTATTAGGAAGAGTATTTTATACTCTAATAAGCGCTTTATAAATTAAACATTATTATTGTCAATATATTCTGTCCCTAAATATAAGAGAGGTTATGTATGTACATTGTACATATATTTTAAAAGATTTTTCTCCTTTGGTTTATCTACATGTATTTTTCATATGAATTGAAAATTGTCTTTTTTTGGACCAACAAGTCTGTAATAAATCTTTGTCTGAAAAAAAAATTTATTACTTAATTTCAAACTCAGTTTTGAGCCTTATAATAAACTATAAGCTGACTTTTTATTACTTATTATGGTGTACATACATCAAATAAACATTTTTTACTCTTGGTCTTTTTTTCGAAAAATGATATCTTCGCTGCCAAATCGCAAAAAAAAAAGAAATTGTCATTTTTTCCAAAAAATCATAATTTTATTTTTGTTACCCTAAAAAAATGATACATATAGTATTTAGAAACTACAGTTAATTTTACATATTTTATCATTTAAGACTTATTACGCTACCACAATTAGCAGCTGAGATATTTACGTTTGAAAATCTTTTTTTTTTTTCATTTGGCCAAAATTTGGTCAAGCCATAAAATTTGACCAACTTGACCAATTTTCAAAAAAATTTGGTTAATATTCGTTTTTTGACCCAGTCACACCCAGCTATAACAGCAATATATATTGAATAACCAATCAAAACTGAATAAGAAAATATGGTGCTCTTCCAATATGTGCTCTACCGCGAAACTGTGATCTACCATATTCCAATACGTGCTCTACCGTGAAACTAGCCTTATAAGGCTAACTAACGAAAATATCATGACTTAACCTAACCAATCATTAGGTCAACTATACGCCCTTGATGATTGGTTAGGTTAAGTCATGATATTTTCGTTAGTTAGCCTTATAAGGCTAACTAACGTACCTGCTGCTAATCTGAATAATCTAAGGTAGATCACGTATTGGAATGTAAATTTTAAGGTAGAGCACATATTGGAAGAGCACCGAAAATATATATATTATCTTGTGCAAATTTGTATAAAATGTACTTTTTTATAAAAAAAATATTTTCTACTTTCTAATATGTATGTACAGTATATAAATTTTGGTTACCTTTTTTGGTATATTTGGTGATTCTGGCTACTACTTCGTAATTCAATTTGTCCTGTTTTACAAATAAATCATTTTTAGCAATTTTTCGTCTGTTCAGTTTCATTTTTTTGTGACTAGAAGTATGCCGTGTCAGTTATGCATATTTGATTTTTAAGACGTGATCCGCCATATTGCCCTCGATGAAGACAAGAGTTTAGACCTTTTTTCAATCACAGAATAATTAAGACATCCGTGACCTGCCCTAAATGCAATAGTGTTTGTATTTTAACAAAAGACCAGAAGGTCTTTAAGTGCCGTAAAAAAATCTTAAAAATAACCGTGTGACATTTCAGTTTAAGGGCACGCGAAATTTAGCGGACTACCCATGCAATATTGGCACATGTTATTACATTATCATTTGTATAATTTAGGTCTCGGGGGTACGGGGGCAGAGCTCACGCATCACAAATTGATCGGTCCTAATGTCTTGCACAGTTCAGTACGTTACACCAGTTAGGTCAACTGTACACCCTTGATGATTGGTTAGGTTAAGTCATGATATTTTCGTTTAAATTCATTAGTTTAAACGAAAATGACGAGTGCAAACTTTTCTGGTAAATTTTGAGGTGTTTTGTACGAAACTGCCATCCGTTTCCTGTGCAAATGCATAGTTTTCAAGATGATGATATCTCGAAAACTACGCATTTGCACAGGAAACGAATGGCAGATTCGTGCAGAACACAGTTATTGTGTGTTTTATCACACTCAGTCATTTTACACACCAAAATACATTTTTCTAGTAGTATTTGATGTGATTTGTTCAAATATGACCTCCATATCCGTCGGAAATGAGATCCAACAAAGTTATAGTACTTTGAAGTTTGGCTCATTTTCAAGGGAAATGGAAGTCAAAATCTAAGCAAAACACATCAAATATTACTAGAAAAATGTATTTTGGTATTAATTAACCTAACCTAACCTTACCTAACCTTACCTAACCTAACCCTGGCTAAACGAGCCTAACCCTGGCTAAATGAGCCTAACCCTGGCTAAACGAGCCTAGAGTATTAGTGTACCTTATTATGGATTAGGTGGTGGATACAGACGAGAGCTCATTTAGCCAGGGTTAGGCTCGTTTAGCCAGGGTTAGGCTCATTTAGCCACGGTTAGGTTAGGTTAGGTAAGGTTAGGTTAGGTTAATTAATACCAAAATACATTTTTCTAGTAATATTTGATGTGTTTTGCTTAGATTTTGACTTCCATTTCCCTTGAAAATGAGCCAAACTTCAAAGTACTATAACTTTGTTGGACCTCATTTACTACTAGAAAAATGTATTTTGGTGTGTAAAATGACTGTGTGATAAAACACATAATTACCCAGAACACCTCAAAATTGACCAGAAACGTTTGCTCTCATTATAAAAAGAGACTGGGTCAAAAAATGAATAATTACCAAAAAATCAGATTTTTGTAATTTGGACCAAAACCAACCCTCACACCAAGTTTCATGAATTTTGGAGATGGTGGAGTGTACATTTGGCACTTTCATTTGTCTATTTGTCCTGGAATTACCCCTTAGACTCATCAAGTACTCAGTTTTCCACTGTTTAATGAAATGAGCTTTAACTCTAGGTAAGTGTTGTAACTTAGTCTGGAGTTCATGATGATGTTGAGTCCAGTTTGGGTCTTCCGAAGTCTATATTGTTGTCCAGCAGGAGACTAATCAAATGATTTGGAGTTAATGGTTGAGGGTCATAAATGTTGTTGTTTGTTTGTTTTTTCTGTTTAAGGTGCTTCAACCCTGCTGGATTATTGACACCATGGTCATAAATGTTGTCACTCACATAAGTGAGTGATCTATTGTTGATAATGTTTTGAAAGTTTTCATGGACTTTAGATAATTCAGATCTTGTTGATGTTGAAGCTATTAGATTGTCTACATCAAAATGTTCTTTAAGGAAGTTTAGTGTTAAATGAGAATGTACTGTATTCAAACCTCCTAGCACTTCAGACTAATCAATACCGATAGTTTTAGTAGATTAAATGTTATTCCTCCACAAGTAGATCTGGAGGGCTTGGAGCTTTAAATCCTGTACTCGTTGTTTCGCCTATGGCCAAGGTAGGCCATAAAACCCTTGTTGTTTTACCCATGGCCAAAGTAGGCCATAAGGCCCTTGTTGTTTGACCCATGGTCAAAGTAGGCCATAAGGCCCTTGTTGTTTGGCCCATGACCAAGGTAGACCATAAAACCCTTCAGTGTAGTTTGGACTATGGCCACAGTAGGCCAGAAGACCCTTCAGTGTTTGGGCTATGGCCCCAGTAGGCCATAAGACCCTTCAGTGTTATTTGGGCTGTGGCCACAATAGGCCATAAGGCCCTTCAGTGGTATTTGGGCTATGGCCACAGTAGGTCATAAGACTCTTCAGTGTTATTTGGGCTATGGCCAAGGTAGGCCATAAGACCCTTGCTGTTTGGCCCATGGCCAAGGTAGGCCATAAGACCCTTGTTGTTTGGTCCATTGCTAAAGTAGGCCATAAGACCCTTGTTGGATAGTTTGGGCTATGGCCAAAGTAGGCCATAAGAGTAGACCCTTGTTGTTTGGCCATTGGCCAAGGTAGGCCATAAGACCCTTGTTGTTTGGCCCATGGCTAAAGTAGGCCATAAGACCCTTGTTGAATAGTTTGGGCTATGGCCAAAGTAGGCCATAAGAGTAGACCCTTGTTGTTTGACCATTGGCCAAGGTAGGCCATAAGACCCTTGTTGTTTGGCCCATGGCTAAAGTAGGCCATAAGACCCTTGTTGAATAGTTTGGGCTATGGCCAAAGTAGGCAATAAGACGCTTCTTTGGCTCGTTTGGCTGTGTTACAGTACGGATAGCTATATTTTTAACATTTTAAAATATTTTAGGGCAATTTCGGGTCGTGACCGGCTGCCAGATGTACAGGATTGATTTTTACTTAAAGATTTCTCATCTCGAATGTTTGAAATCTGGCCAATCTTTGTCAACTGCCAGACGTACGACAGCCACCATCTCTTTGTCCGTGATTATGCCTTAAGAGTCATTTTAACTTCCGCTCTTCCGCTGGACAGAAGCTTTATAACTTTTTTTTAGACATTTTAACTAGTTTATGGCTTTGAAAAGGGCTTGCTTGTGACTGACCGAAATTAATTAGCATTTTTAAACACCGTTTTATAATTTTTTTCCCTGCGGGTTTGGGCGATTATATATTATATATATATATTATATATATTTATATATATATATATATATATATAATATTTAGGAGAAATCCAATGACAAGGAGAAATGTAAATGCCATGAAAGTCTTCTTTATTGCGCAACGTTTCGAGCAATACGCTCATCTTCAGGCTGTTTAATAACAATGTGAAATTAAAATCAATATTGAATGAAAAACAAACAGAAAATTTCTATAACCTATTCGTAAAGACAAATTTTAAAAGACTGAGAAAAGAGGGTTAAATTCTAAGTTATACAGATTTACATATAAAAATTAAGAAGTTATTTTTAAATACATGTAGTAAATGTGAAATTAATACACTGGAAAAATTACCAATAGTACACTGGAACAATGGAGCTATCTACCTTACACAGCAGTATCCGAGGCCGACTAATTTGAGCAGAGGAAACGGGAACGAAGGATGGCGAGGGAGATAGGGGAAGGAGGGATTATAAGGAATTGGGGAAGGAGGAGGGATCATAGCAAATTGAGAGGGACGGACGATGAGTCAACATTCAGACTAGGGGACAATGCTTTAATGAAAAGGGATTCTAAAATTCTTAGTGAGTTGGGACAAGTATTACAACCAAGAATTTTAAAATTGTCTAAAGTGACATCAATTTTGCATTTAATGCTATGTTCACGAATACTCGAGGCTTCCTTAGTTTTTAAAATTTTACCTGTTCGGCCACTTATTCCCATATGCGAATAAAATCTAGCCCTGAGAGAGCGAACAGTGCTGCCGATGTAATTCCCAAGGAGACACCTAGGGCAGGTAAATAAATATACAACACCGCTACGCAACGAGTCAGGGGTTCGATCCTTCGCTGAGAAAAAGCTACCTAAAGACGTTTTATTAATAAATATGATGCGGAAATCAGTATGATAAAAAAATTTCCTTAACAATTTTGTAAATTTAAGCTTAAATTCCTTATTCAAGGGACCCATTTCAGGTACCAAGAAATATTTTATATCCTTCGGCACTGTAATACATGGAAGTTGAGGGCTATAAACATTATTTAAGAAGGATCTAATTAGTTTGTCTACATATTGAACAGCAATATGTAGTCTTTGATAATGCGGTACAAGCGCAACAATTCTTTAACTTCCTAAATTCTTTGCACCCCAATATAACGTATACAATGGAAACTGAGCAAAATGGCTCCCTCCCCTTCTTAGATCTTTTAATTTCGAAAAACGGTGATTCTATTACTACATCAGTTTATAGGAAACCCACTTTCACTGGTTTGGGCATGAATTTTTTTAGTTTTACTGATTTCAACTATAAGATGTCTTGTATTAAAACTCTCCTGTTCAGAGGATATAATTTGACCTCTAATTTTACCTTACTTAATGATGAATTTAATAATCTAAGATCATACTTTACTAATAATAGTTTTCCTGTTCAATATGTAGACAAACTAATTAGATCCTTCTTAAATAATGTTTATAGCCCTCAACTTCCATGTATTACAGTGCCGAAGGATATAAAATATTTCTTGGTACCTGAAATGGGTCCCTTGAATAAGGAATTTAAGCTTAAATTTACAAAATTGTTAAGGAAATTTTTTTATCATACTGATTTCCGCATCATATTTATTAATAAACGTCTTTAGGTAGCTTTTTCTCAGCGAAGGATCGAACCCCTGACTCGTTGCGTAGCGGTGTTGTATATTTATTTACCTGCCCCAGGTGTCTCCTTGGGAATTACATCGGCAGCACTGTTCGCTCTCTCAGGGCTAGATTTTATTCGCATATGGGAATAAGTGGCCGAACAGGTAAAATTTTAAAAACTAAGGAAGCCTCGAGTATTCGTGAACATAGCATTAAATGCAAAATTGATGTCACTTTAGACAATTTTAAAATTCTTGGTTGTAATACTTGTCCCAACTCACTAAGAATTTTAGAATCCCTTTTCATTAAGCATTGTCCCCTAGTCTGAATGTTGACTCATCGTCCGTCCCTCTCAATTTGCTATGATCCCTCCTCCTTCCCCAATTCCTTATAATCCCTCCTTCCCCTATCTCCCTCGCCATCCTTCGTTCCCGTTTCCTCTGCTCAAATTAGTCGGCCTCGGATACTGCTGTGTAAGGTAGATAGCTCCATTGTTCCAGTGTACTATTGGTAATTTTTCCAGTGTATTAATTTCACATTTACTACATGTATTTAAAAATAACTTCTTAATTTTTATATGTAAATCTGTATAACTTAGAATTTAACCCTCTTTTCTCAGTCTTTTAAAATTTGTCTTTACGAATAGGTTATAGAAATTTTCTGTTTGTTTTTCATTCAATATTGATTTTAATTTCACATTGTTATTAAACAGCCTGAAGATGAGCGTATTGCTCGAAACGTTGCGCAATAAAGAAGACTTTTCATGGCATTTACATTTCTCCTTGTCATTGGATTTCTCCTAAATATTAAATTGAAGCTCTGTAGAAGCAACCCGCATAATTATATATATATATATATATATGAAAAATTATTTCACGAAAGTGACACGTGAAAAATATTTATGATGAATAAAACCACGAAGGGAAAAGAAACACAAAGGGGTGCTCAAGCGCTTTCGTTAAAGAAATAAAAAATAAATATAAATATAAATTGAGAAAAAATTAATTACAAAATAGTGCCTTAGTGATATATATGTCACAGCCTAAATAACCATAAAGAAATCGACAAATAAAAAACCACAAAAAAAATATATATATATATATATACACACACACACACATACACATATACATATATATAGTAAGTAAAGAAAAATTGTGAGAGGATAAACACATTTGTATGGGAAAATGACACTTTTAGCACTTTGGCCGACCTTCAATATAAATTCAAATGGCTTGTTTATGGAACAGGTCACAAAAGAATAAAGAAATAAAAATAAATATAAATATAAAAAGTGCCTTAGTGATATATATGTCACAGCCTAAATAACCATAAAGAAATAAACCAACAGATAAAAAAACCAAAAATTGTAAGTGGAGTCTACAAATTCAAGCTCAAAAGGGAAGTTTACAATCAATTTAATAGATGATGCCAAATTGATATATATGTCACAAAGAAATAAAGAAATAAACCAAAAAAAAATTTAAAAATAATAAAAAATAATAATAATAAATTGAAAAATAAATTTTAAGAGAGGCACACCAATTTATAAGGGAAAAATTACCAAAGGTTTTTTAGTTATTGTCTGAATCATGCATATTATAGTCACAAACGAATAAAAAAGTACAAGTAAATATAAATTGGAAAACAAAATGATGCCTAGATGATATATAAAGAACCATAAAAATATATACAACATATATACGGTATATATACGAAATATAAACGCAATATATACAGAATATATATATATATATATATATATATGCATAAGGGAAAAAATTACCAAAGATTTGTTTTTATAATTATTGTCTGAAAAAACGGTAGGTCGCAAAAGAATAAAGAAATAAAAATAAATATAAATTGAAAAAATTAGAACTAATACAACTACACATGTATACCCGCATAACCAAATATATATACATATACATACATATATACACACACACACCCACACACATATATACATATATATACATACAAGCTTGACCTTCGCGAAATGAGAAATCATCGCGCAGAACCTTTGTGAGGTTGTAAGGTAAGGTAAGGTACATACACATATATACATACATATATATACACACATATATATACACATACATACATACATACATATAAATATACACACATACATACATACATATACACACATATACATGCACACACACATTTAACTGCAATGACCACACACATACTCACATACACATACATACATACACAAGCACGCATACAGCAAAAAATTGAAAAATAAAATTGTAAGAGAAACCTACAGATTTATAAGGAAACAAAGACAAAAACAAATTTTTACCAAAGATTTAACAACCTGCCCTTTTTGTTTAAATCCATTCTGAAGGAATTCAGAGCAACGGGATCGAGTTGAAACAGACCTTTACTCATGTTAAGGTTATTTGTAAGTTGAATTATAGCCGACTCAAGAATATTTCTATTAACAATGTTGCTAGAGTGAAACAAAACTGAAACATTATTCCAATCAATACAATGGGATAACTCTGACAAATGGACAAAAAGGGCACTGGACAACTGTCCCGTTCTAACGGAATATTGATGCTGTTTTACACGCGTTTGCAAATCCTTTCCCGTCTGACCTATGTAAAAGGAATCACATTGCTTACACCCAATTTTATAGATAATGCCTAAATTATTGGTAGGGCTATTTTTTACTATGATGTTTTTCACAATATTGTTATATGAAAAAACTACACTGATATCCAAAAGTTTAAGTACATTAGCAATGCCTAAGAAGCCCGGGAAAAATGGAAGTACTAAAATATTCTTTGACAAGGTGCGAGTGTTATTATTCACACGATAGAAGGTTCGTTTAGCCTTATTAAGACAAGATTCCATGAACGCAGATGGGTAACACAACTCACTTCCAATACCGTTGATATTTTCCAATTCAGCATCGATGTATTCCGGACTGGTGATCCGAAGAGCGCGGAGAAACATTGAGGAAAATATGGCCTTTTTAATAGGGGTGTCATGTCCAGAGTAAAAGTGTACGTAGGACAAATTGTTTTTTTTTTTCCGAAAGATACTAAACTTAAAACCCGGGCTATCCCTATGAACACGCACATCCAAAAACGGGATTGAGTTGTCTTGTTCCACTTCTAAAGTAAATTTAATAGAGGGGACTTGGTCATTTAACTGAAGGAGGAAGTCATCCAGGTCACGATTCATGGGCCAGATTCCGTTAGAACGGGACAGTTGTCCAGTGCCCTTTTTGTCCATTTGTCAGAGTTATCCCATTGTATTGATTGGAATAATGTTTCAGTTTTGTTTCACTCTAGCAACATTGTTAATAGAAATATTCTTGAGTCGGCTATAATTCAACTTACAAATAACCTTAACATGAGTAAAGGTCTGTTTCAACTCGATCCCGTTGCTCTGAATTCCTTCAGAATGGATTTAAACAAAAAGGGCAGGTTGTTAAATCTTTGGTAAAAATTTGTTTTTGTCTTTGTTTCCTTATAAATCTGTAGGTTTCTCTTACAATTTTATTTTTCAATTTTTTGCTGTATGCGTGTTTGTGTATGTATGTATGTGTATGTGAGTATGTGTGTGGTCATTGCAGTTAAATGTGTGTGCATGTATATGTATGTATGTATGTGTGTATATTTATATGTATGTATGTATGTATGTGTATATATATGTGTGTATATATATATATATATGTATATATGTGTATGTACCTTACCTTACCTTACAACCTCACAAAGGTTCTGCGCGATGATTTCTCATTTCGCGAAGGTCAAGCTTGTATGTGTATATATATATATTGTGGGTGTGTGTGTGTATATATGTATGTATATGTATATATATTTGGTTATGCGGGTATATGTGTAGTTGTATTATTTGTAATTTTTTCAATTTATATTTATTTTTATTTCTTTATTCTTTTGCGACCTACCGTTTTTTCAGACAATAATTATAAAAACAAATCTTTGGTAATTTTTTCCCTTATGCATATATATATATATATATTCTGTATATATTGCGTTTATATTTCGTATATATACCGTATATATGTTGTATATATTTTTATGGTTCTTTATATATCATCTAGGCATCATTTTGTTTTCCAATTTATATTTACTTGTACTTTTTTATTCGTTTGTGACTATAATATGCATGATTCAGACAATAACTAAAAAACCTTTGGTAATTTTTCCCTTATAAATTGGTGTGCCTCTCTTAAAATTTATTTTTCAATTTATTTTTTTTTTATTATTTTTTAATTTTTTTTTGGTTTATTTCTTTATTTCTTTGTGACATATATATCAATTTGGCATCATCTATTAAATTGATTGTAAACTTCCCTTTTGAGCTTGAATTTGTAGACTCCACTTACAATTTTTGGGTTTTTTTTATCTGTTGGTTTATTTCTTTATGGTTATTTAGGCTGTGACATATATATCACTAAGGCACTTTTTATATTTATATTTATTTTTATTTCTTTATTCTTTTGTGACCTGTTCCATAAACAAGCCATTTGAATTTATATTGAAGGTCGGCCAAAGTGCTAAAAGTGTCATTTTCCCATACAAATGTGTTTATCCTCTCACAATTTTTCTTTACTTACTATATATATATGTATGTGTGTGTGTGTGTGTGTGTGTATATATATATTTATTATATATATATTTATATATATATATATATATAATATATATATATATATATATTATTTTTTTTTTTTTTTTTTTTTTTTGTGGTTTTTTATTTGTCGATTTCTTTATGGTTATTTAGGCTGTGACATATATATCACTAAGGCACTATTTTGTAATTAATTTTTTCTCAATTTATATTTATATTTATTTTTTATTTCTTTATTCTTTTGTGACCTGTTTCATAAACAAGCCATTTGAATTTATATTGAATGTCGGTTGAAGTGCTAAAAGTGTCAATCTCCCATACAAATGTTTGCTCCACCCACAATTGTTTCTATGCTTACTATATATATGTATATATATGTATATGTATATGTATATATATATATATATGTATATATATATATATATATATATATATATATATATGTATATATATATGAATATGTATGTATGTATGTTTATTTTGTAACCTATATATTGCCTTGATATGTCCTTTCACTCCAGTGTTCCTGAGGATGTCATTAGACGAAAGCGCTTGAGCACCCCTTTGTGTTTCTTTTCCCTTCGTGGTTTTATTCATCATATATATATATATATATATATATATATATATATATATATATATATATATATATATATACCTAATCATATTTCCATGCGATAGTCTTGTAGGCCTATTTTCTGACCTTACTGGAGAGGTGGTGGAGGGTACAGTTTAGCTGCCTCGATGAGGAAGTGATGCAGGTGGGTATCTCGGTTGGAAAAGTGCGCTTGAAACAAATAACGAGCAATGTACTTTTTATAATGGGCCAGGGTTGCCAAGTCTGACTGGAGCACCAATACCAAATTTCCTTTAATTTAGTACCAAATGAGGCAATTTATTACCAAATTATATACAAAAAGCCTGTTGAGATGAGCCAATTGCTCTTTTCACCCATGGATATTCTTTTCCCCATTCACTATGGTACAATCGCCCGGTTTCATAATCCGATTTCCACTTTGACATTGTTGCAATTAATAAGTTACATAGTTTAAGAAAAAACACACTTCAGCCAACCGTGAATCTCGATAAACTGACTGATGCATTAACACAACTAAGAACACGCCACCAATGAGCAATGACAAGCGAGAATTGCACGCATGCGCAATGCAGGCCGTAACTAATGCTGCCACATGATAAAATTTTAAAACTGCAACAAGTTCGTAACATGTTCGTTCGCATTTTCTATAACAATTCAGAGTAAGCTCCAAAGTCAGTTAAACAGTAAATTTATAACTGCAATTTGCTTTAAACATCAGTATCATTTTAGCAAATTTGAATCAGCATGTATAAATACTCAGGACTGAATAATTAGTAAAATTGATCGAAACTTTTAACAATGATTTGTTGTAACATGTTCACAGGGCCGGATTAACCATTAAGCAAAATAAGCCCGTGCTTAGGGCATCAAGGGAAGGGGGGCACCACAGAAATTTTCCATTGTCGGATTTACCATGGATTTATTATACTATTATAATCGCGGCTTATAGCCTATAAGCTGTTGAAAACTGAATTATATATATTCATATATAGTATTTATTTTTTTTCATTGTTTGAATTTGTAGTGAACAACAACCCTTTTGAGAGAATAAATATATTTCGTTGTAATCACACACTTTACGCTTTGCGTTATTATTTTGTTTATATCAAATCTTTGAGCGCCATATTAAAAATACATATAGATTAAATATTTTCGTGTGCTATAGGAAGTTATTCTGAACGTGTGATTTGTGCATATAATATTAAATATATATTTTACATAATCATTTGGTATTGTTTTACAGAAAGATTTAGGTTTATAGAATTGTAATATAAATTAATATTAAAATAAAAGAAACTATAAACTCTCTATATTGCTGTTGTATCAAGTGATGTTTATCACAGCCATTATAATAATAAGATATACTGACCTAAGTTAATTAGCGTTGAAGAAGTTTATCTGTTGCTCTCTCTTCTTCTCTAGGGTAAGTCTATGAAGTGTACTTTATTTGTATATATAACAATATTTTATCATACACGTATCTTTATTTTATAATTTATTTATCTGTTGTCATAACAGTATAAAAGAATTTAGATTGTAATAACCAGAGTGAATAATTTGTAATGTATATATAACATCAAACGTAGTTAGGACAATTTAGGCCCTAAGCAAATGTTCATATTTCCTATAATTAAATATTGTGTTTTAAATAAATAAATAAATGTAAATATAAAATGTGGCTCGTTAATAGTGAAATGTTAATATTGATATTTTTATAGATTGCGTATTATTAATTCTAATGTTAAGTATTTTATTTTATAGGTTTCGGTTCCTTCTTTCGGTTCCTTCTTTTGGTTCCTTCTTTCGATTTGATTTGTATTCAACATTTCGAGTTGATATTTCGGTTGAGTTATATTTAATTGCCACTTATATTTAAATTGCCACTTTGGTTGTGTACGGTTCCCATTTTGTCTTTCTGAGAATAAAAGAACAAAGCCAAGATTGTGATATGTGTAACTGTGTTGATTGCCACATAATATACAAATAAAATATTCTTTTTATTTCTGTATTTTACAGACCCCAAGAACCAAGATGAAACGTGTTCAGTTAAGTGGTGCACAAAAGCGAAAACTATCAAAAGAGAAACAAGAGAAGACTTTGGATTTAGAGTCCAAGACTGCAAAGCTGACTGATTTCTTCACACAAGTTCCACGACCACAACGTCAACATGATATACCGATTCTGAATCAAAACCAATCTCCGTCATCAGAAGTGGACACAAATACCACTTTGATCACTTCAAAATCAAAATAAGCACACCGGACAAAAAATTAGTCACCCCTCTCAGAATGTACCTAATAACGTGTGACGGCGCCTCTGGCCTTGATAACCGCACGAATCCGGCGAGGCAGAGACTCTACGAGGTTGTGCATGTACTGAACATCGATTTGCTGCCACTCGTTCATCAGCCGGTCCCGAAGTTCCGCCAGAGTCCGTGGGTGTCTATTCCTGCGCTTCACTTTCTGTTTCCAGCCTGAACAACACCTTCGACGCATTCAGGATTAAAGGCTTCATTGGACCTGCGATGTACTCGTCGCCTCCCATCATTGGAGAACAAACAAAAACGGGACTCATCGGACCAAATTACACGTTTCCAATCTGCCGCAGTCCGGTTTTTGTGCCTCTGAGCCCATTTATAACGTGCCAATTTGTGACTTGCTGTTAACAGCGGCCTCTTCCGTGGTACCCTGCTCCAGATGTCCATCGCATGCAGTTCTCGTCGCAATGTCCGTTCGGAAATTGGTCGCTGGAGAACCTCATTGGTTTCTTGGAGCAATTGTTCTCTGGTTTGAAAACGATTTGCAGTTACTAGACGAGAAACATGGCGGCGGCCCCTATTGTCGAGAATTGTTTTCCGGCCACAGTTACGCCGTCGATTGTCAGTTGATTGCGAACTACACCACTCTTTGTAAACTCGCTGGACAGTACGCGTTGACACACCAACAAATTGGGCTACCTCAGACATTTTGTGTCCGTGGGCTCTGCCAAACACGATGGCTCCTTTTTGCCACTGAGTAACGTCTGCCTCACGACCCATTTTGCAGACTATATCCAACACACACTTTGTTCTTCACCACCTCACGAAACAGATCTGATCCTGTGTGCTACGTCACCGCTACTTGTCACTTACCAATGCTACAGCAGCGCCCTCTGTGTGACCTTGAACTTCATACTATCGGTGCTATTAGGGGTGACTAATTTTTTGTCCGGTGTGCTTATGATGACGTTGGAATCACCGAGGTGTCACAAGCAGGTTCATCTACCACATGTCTCACTACTGATCTCACTTTGCCTGTAAATTCTCTTGATACCTCTACTGCAAATGTTGATTCAAGTTGCTTTACAAGACATTCTGGGGTTGAAATAATTGCTGAAAATGAAAGTTTAGTGTACCATGGTGATGGTGGTGAAATGAATCAGTCTGCAGAAGATGAAGTAAATATAGCAAAAGATCCAGGGTTGTGGCTTGATTTCTCTGCTGATGATGTGGCTTATTGGATTGCTTGTGGACCCAGTGACTGTCAACACCACAATGGGCCATTTGACAAGTCTTACCGGCATTTCAGTAGTGGCAAACCAGCAAGATACTGTTCACAAAAACTTTTCGTTGGGACAAAAGCCAATGGTGAGAAATACAAGAGAGAGTGGTTATTGTATTCACCATCAACAGGATCAGTTTACTGTTATGTTTGTAAACTGTTTGCTCCTAAAAATGTCTCACATTTTGTTATAAGAGAAGGGTTCAGTGACTGGCGAAATACTATTGTAATTGATCATCATGAAAAAAGCACTACTCACCGAGACTCTATGCGAACATACTTAACTCGCAGACAAGGTGCGGGGTTGGGACAACAGTTGGAAAAACAAATTCAGGAAGAGTGTGATTACTGGGAACATGTCTTGAGGCGTGTCATAGCTGTTATTTGTACGTTAGCTGAACGTGGCTTGTCTTTTCGAGGAACAGAAGAAAGATTTGGATCATTGCAGAATGGGAATTTTTTAGGGCTGCTTGAGCTCATAAGCCGGTTTGATCCATTTTTAGCAGGTCACATTTTGAAATATGGAAATTCTGGCAAAGGAAATCCTTCTTACCTGTCCAAAACCACCTGTGAGGAACTCATTCAACTAATGGCTCAAAAGGTCCACGCACTCATTGTTGACGAAGTAAAATCTTCTGGTTATTTTAGTTTGTCAGTTGATTCAACACCAGATTTATCACATATCGATCAGTTAAGTGTTGTACTTAGGTACTTAAAAGATGGACAGCCTATTGAACGCTTTTTAACCTTTCTGAAAATGAAAAGCCATACTGGTGAGGAAATGGCAAATCAGGTGTTGCAGTACTTACGTGAAGTTTGTAAGCTAAACTTTTCAAAATGTAGGGGTCAATCTTACGACAACGCTGCCAACATGTCTGGGCGTTATAAGGGGATGCAGCAAAAAATTTTAGAAACAAACAAGTTTGCTATATATGTGCCCTGTGCAGCCCATTCACTAAATCTGGTAGGCCGAAGTGCTGTTGACTGCTGTCAAGAGGCGGTTAATTTCTTCTCTACAGTGCAGTTGCTCTATACCTTTTTTTTAGCCTCAACCAGCAGGTGGGAAATTCTTAAAGGTTGTATTGGAAATGAAAGTGTCTTAAAATCCCTCTCTGATACCAGATGGGAGGCACATGCTATGGCAACAGCAGCAATTTTGAAATCTTTCCTTAAAATTTTAGAAGCGTTAGAATGTATAGCTGAAGACCAGTCACAAAAGGGAGACACTAGAAGAGAAGCAAATAATATTGCAAATAAGATGCAAGAGCTAGAATTCGTTTTTATGTTGAATTTTTGGGATGAGATTTTGCAAAATTTTCATAGAGTAAGCAAAGTTCTACAGAATAAGGATGTGAACTTAAAAACATGTGCAGATCTGTATGGATCATTAGCTAACCAACTGTGCACTTCACGAGATGAATTTGAAAGATATGAAGCAACTACAAAGGAAATGCTACCAGATGTTGATTACAAGGCAGCTCAAACTCGCAAACGTATCAGAAAGAAGGTACCCAATGACGGAGATGCACCAGAAGTATATCTGAATGCCAGAGATAAATTTCTTATCACCACCTTTTAAACAATTGTTGACAAACTTGAAACTGAGATGAGAAGAAGAGGAGAGATATACAAAGAAATAGCAGAGAGATTTTCTTTTCTAAGTGATGTGCCACATAATGTCACCACTTCATCATCTACTGAAATTGAAAGGTATTCTCAGGGTTGTAAAAAGATGATTGATGCTTATCCAGAGGACTTGAACACTAATTTCTCTGCTGAGCTTCAGCAGTTTCACTCATATGTGTGCCATAAGTTCAGTGCAAAAAAAAATGTAAAAACAAGATTCAGTCATGCTGAACTTTATAAAATAATTGTAGAAGACAATATTGAGTGTGCCTTCCCAAATGTAGAAATTGCCTTTCGTATATTTTTAACATTAATGGTCACAAATTGCTCAGCTGAGCGTTCATTTTCTCAGTTGAAGTACAGTATATTAAAAATACCAACAGAACAACTATGCAACAAGGCAGGCTGGATGCCTTATCTCTACTAAGTATAGAAGCAGATGTGTTACGTAAGATTAGTTTTGAGGATCTGATCAAAGACTGCAATTAAAAAAAGTAGGAGAAAACTTTTCAAATATAAATGAAGTGGAAGTATACAAAAATAAACATTATTTTCCATCTTACTGTAAGTTTTGTTTCATTTCAAAAAATAAAATTTTATTTTATGGTTTATTTTTGTTTATATTTTGAATTACATATATATGGGGCACCAAAATCTTTTAAGTGCTTAGGGCCTCTAAAGGTCTTAATCCGGCCCTGCATGTTCATAACATGTTGTGGAATGCAATGTTTATGAAACTCAAATTTTCTTACATTCTTATGTATATATTACCAAATTCAGCTCATTTCATTACCAGAATACCAAATAAATTTTTAAAATACCAAATTGCTTTTTCATTACCAAATTTGCCCAGATTTGGTAATGAATAATACCAGATGGCAACCCTAGACTATGTACACCAGTGTCTGAGTCCACGAAGTTTTCACTGTGATTGACTGTTTTATGAATGTAGCCGCGGTCTTTTAAAGAATTATATGCCTCCCAACAGTCACTAATAATTACCGTACACTTCCAGGAAGCACATAATGTTCAGTTAATAGTATGAGAGTATCAGCACTGCGATCATCTATGGGTAAAATAAATTTATTCTTTGAAACTGTTTCAATCCCACCAAATAGCCATCCCGTCCACGACGACAGTGGCGGCTCATGCCTAGGACACTCACTGCCAGGAGTATGATTCCTTCAGACACACAGCAGAATAATACACTACTAACAAATATATCGTAATAAAAAGTCATTACAGTCGTTCCTCCTTATTCGCGTGACCGACATATGCGAGACCGCCTATTCGCGAGAGAATAATAGTAACCATTAAATCAGCATCTGCGAGGGAAAGACTGCCTATTCGCGTTTCAATTGGCCGCTTTGAAAAAACTATATAAGGCTATGGGTAGATTGCCTGATACCCTCATCCGTTGGAAATTTCCAGCAGATTTTGACTGGAGAGTTACCGACAAAAGCCCTATGTTTTTTCGTTAGAGAGTTACGAATATGTAGGTCTTAAAGGACCTCTTTATATTTAATTGTTTATGGTAATTTTAGCGTCGGGATTTTAGATGCCTATATGTGAACGAAAAGAAATTGTCCCACCTTATTTTTTGCTGGATCTTAGTTTGCTTCGATGTTGGGCGTCACGATCTTTTTCGGTGTAGGGCCGCCACGATGGAGTTACGCGATGAGTTAACTTGATGTAATTAATATAGGCAGTCACAATATAAACACTTGTAGGTATAGGCCTATCCTTATTTTATGTATTAAGTTTATTATAAGGAATTCACTCAGAACTTTAGGGAAGACAAAAGCACATCTTCCCTGTTTAAAACGTTCGCTGTACAATAAACAGCTCCGAGAGCCGTGC
Organism: Bathynomus jamesi; assembly: GCA_023014485.1. NCBI lineage: Eukaryota > Metazoa > Arthropoda > Malacostraca > Isopoda > Cirolanidae > Bathynomus > Bathynomus jamesi. The sequence goes on from JAJOZX010002192.1 coordinate 335,981, forward strand.
CTTCTCGCGTTGTATTTTCATTATTTGCTGATCTGGCAAAGTTTTCTTTAGTCTACTTCTCTCTTGGAGAATAAACAATAAATTGGGTTTTCTTGTTGCTATGTGAGGCTCGATGCATACATACCGGTTCTTTGTACGTATGGCAATTATTTCATTCCCAATAGGCTACGTCGCCAATCCCGAGGCAATTTTGTATAGATATTTAATTCAATTAATTAATAATTTATATTTAATTATGAAATAAAGGTACCACATATGATACCATGTTGTGAGCGCGTATAGTTTTTCCATATACTGTGGGGGGCCGGAGAAAAATTTGCATGTTATAGATCAAAAAATTTTTGACAAACTGTGTAAAACATGTAAAAATGGATTAAAAGAATGAAGTAGAAATTTAGGAAGAGAAAGGTTACTCAAGACCTATTTAAATATAAAAGTTCAAGAGGTTAGCTTCTCAAGTTTAGTTAAAGCTATGTCAATCAGTTTGACTCCCTTTAGGTATAGGAAATTTATGGAATTAAAGTAAAGTTATTAAGCATTTTAACTTTGCTCAATTTGTGTAAGGTTTATAAGTCACCAGTCTTAATTTTTTTTTGTAAAAGTTTCCTGGCTTTCAAAGCAGTCTTTCTTTGAGGCCTGTCTGGTTTAGTCTGAGTTACATCAGGTACATTGAGAGATTCCTCCCCAATAGTATCCTGAGCCATCCTTTTGGGTAATGGTTTTAATTTAGCCCTACACTCCAAAGGATATAGTAATGTGATATCTCTGGTGGTTTCACCAGTTGCTGTTTTCAGTTTTACAACCCTGGTAATTTCGTCTTCACCAGTTTTGAGTTCCAAGACTTTTCCCATTGACCAATGTTGTCTTGGTGTCTTGTCATGTATCAACACAATGTCCCCAATTTTGACTGAATCATTCCAATTTTGTTTTGTTAATTGTTTGTCTTTCTCTGAGATTTGTTAAGTATTCTTCTCTCCATTTTGTTATAAATTGAGTTTTGATTTGTCAAATGTTGGTATTTTGTGTTGAGTTCTTTGTGTCCTATTACCCAATCTGGATCCTCTGTACTGTTATGTTCATATTCTGGTAACATGTTTACTGTTTCTCCCTTAATTAGGTGGTTTGGTTTGAGAGGTTCTGGCTCATTAATACCATCTCACACATAAGTTAATGGTCTGTTGTTGACAATGTTTTCAATTTCTGACAGAATAGTCATGAGTTCAAAAAGTTGTAGATGTTTGGTCCCAATAGTCTTTTTAAGGCAGTTCTTTACAGTCTGTATGTTTCTTTCCCAAATGGAACTATACCATGGTGTATTAACAGGAATGTACTTTCAGGTTATATTGTGTTTGATTAAATGAGTTTGTACCGTTTCACTGTCACAAATCTGATGAATAATTCTTTCACCAGATTTGAAGTATGTGGCATTGTCTGACCATATAGTTTTGGGTACAGAATTGTGTGCACAAAATCGTCTGAAAGCAGCAATAAAAGCTTCTGCTGTCAGATCTTCTACTATGTCTAGACATATGGCACGTGTGGCAGCACAGGTGAAGAGTACAATGTACGCTTTGTATTCCTGTGAATCCATTTTATCTCCAAAACTCACATTTACCGATTTACCGCTCCAGTGTAGTCAATACCCGTGGTTTCAAATGGCCGAGTAAATGTTACTCGTTCCACAGGTAGGTCTGGAGGGCTTGGGGTCTTAAAGGGTCGTGAATGGATACGTTTACAAGGAATGCATGTGTTAAATTTTCTTTGTTTCAGTTCTACCTTAGTAGCCAGTAAGTTTTTCTCAGCTCCGTCAGGGTTTGTGGGACCCCCATGTGGTGTATTTTGTTGTGGGTATCCCTGATGATGAGATTTGTGAAGTGATTCCTCCTCGGAAGAAGAATTGGGTGCTTAGAGTTGTAAGTCAAAGTTGACTTGTTAAGCCTTCCTTTACACCTTATCAGACCCTCTGTATCCAGGTACAGATTTAGATCCATGACAAGTGAAGGAATTCCTTTGTTTAATGTGTTACTGGACCTAAGATACTTCAACTCCTTGTCAAATTCTGAAGCTTGTATCTGTTTGAGCCAGTGTTTTGTTGCAGTTTCTGTTAAGTTAGAAAAGGCCTTCTGAGGACAGTGTTTGAGAAGGTAGCTATTGACAAACTTGCAGCAATAGACTGTAATTCTCAAGAGTTTGTTGAGGTCTGAATAATGTTTATAGTCAAATATAGGTTTGTCCTCAGTGATCTTTTCAGTTGTGTAGAGTTGAGTGTGAGGTTAACTACTTTGGCTGGCCAAAGATCCTCACATGTTAGCCATTCAGGCCCTTCATACCAGATTTTATTTGTTTTCAACAGTTTGTAAGAGAGCCCTCTTGTCAAAAAGTCTGCAGGATTCTTTTTGTTTGTATGTACCTAAATTTGATACCAAGGGATGTGTTTGCAGTTTTGATTTCTGTTAGTCTGTTTTTCACAAATATGTTTTTGCAAGAAGTTGTATCTGTGTTGGTCACCCATGTTAGACAAATTTGACTGTCTGTCCATAAGTAAATGTCTGTTATGTCAACTTCTTTATACACTTGTGAGAGAAAGTCTGCTGTTTTAACTCCCAATGAGACAGCTAATAATTCAAGTTGTGGTACAGTTTTCTTTTGGTTTAAGGGTGCCACTTTTGCCTTTGAATAAACCAAGTTACTTTCATTTTCACTTGTTAAATAGGCACAACACCCGTAAGCTTGTGTGCTGGCATCTGTAAAAATGTGTAGTGTTTGAGATTTCAATCTGTAGCCAGCACATCTTGGTACGTAGATGTCTTGAACTTTGTTTAAGTCTGCGGCTAATTTTTTCCAATGAAGTTGGTCTTCCACTGAAAGTGGTTCATCCCAATCAATTTTCTTTTTCCATAAGTCTTGCAAAAGGATTTTGGATCTTATGGTTGCTGGTAAATATAATCCAATGGGGTCAAAAATTTTGGATGATTCTGAAAGCACTTGTCTTTTTGTATTGGCATTTGGATTTAAGTTATAACTCTTTGTGCAAAGAGTGTCATCGTGTTCGGAATTCTGTTTTAAAAACCAAAGCATTCCAAGTGTTTTTGTGTAATTGTTTGGTTCAATGTTCCCATTGTTGTCTTTTGTTATTTGTTCATTTAATTTAGGAAAATTAGAAACCCACTCTCAGTCCAAAATTTCCTTGCTTCATTATGGGTTGTGACATTTGGTAAATTTCAAGCAATTCCTTTTCAGTTACAGTGGAACCAATGAGGTTATCCACATAAAAATTTTGTTTTAAAAACTGAACTGTTAAGCCCTCTTGAAATAAGTTAAAGCAAGAATACTTGGAGAGCAATTTGCTCCAAAAATAATTACTTTAAATCTGTAGGTCTTGAAACCTTTGTTAAAGTCATGTGGATCATTAAACCACAAAAGCCTGAGATGATTTTTGTCATACTCAAGCTTCAAATTTATACAGAGGAATGCTTTTTCTATGTCACTTTGTACTGCATAATTGTCTAAATGGAAGCAAAGGAGAATTTTTCCAAGATCTGAGACAAGGTTTGGGCCTTCCATGAGACAATCATTTAAACTAACAGAATTTGTGTCTTTTAAACTACAGTTGTATACTACTCTTAGTTTAGTTGTGGATGAGTCTTCTCTGTAAACTCCCCTGTGTGTTAAATAATGACAACCTCGTTTTTTAAAGGGTTCATCAGTAACTTCTTCAATGAAGCCCCTTTCTATTTGTTCTTTGAATATGTTGTTGTATTGTTCTAAAAGATTGTCATTTTTAAGTTTTCTGTAATTTTTATACAGATGTGCCTTAGCTACTTTCAAATTGTCCATTATTTCTGGACAAGGTGTTTTCCAAGGCAGCTCCACATAGTATTGATTGTCTCTGTGTTGTTTGGTTAAAAGAGTTTGTACTGTATTCAAACCTCCTACCACTTCAGACTAGTCAATACCCGTAGTTTTAGTGGAGTAAATGTTACTCCTTCACAGGTAGATCTGGAGGGCTTGGGGCTTTGAATCCTGTACTGTTTTTGTGTTGTTTGGCCTATGGCCAAGGGAGGCCACAAGACCCTTGTTGTTTGGTCTCTGGCCAAGGGAGGCCACAAGACCCTGTTGTTTGGTCTCTGGCCAAGGGAGGCCACAAGACCCTGTTGTTTGGTCTCTGGCCAAGGGAGGCCACAAGACCCTGTTTTGGTCTCTGGCCAAGGGAGGCCACAACCCCTGTTGTTTGGTCTCTGGCCAAGGGAGGCCACAAGACCTGTTGTTGTCTCTGGCCAAGGGAGGCCACAAGACCCTGTTGTTGGTCTATGGCCAAGGGAGGCCACAAGACCCCTGTTGTTTAGTCTCTGGCCAAGGGAGGCCACAAGACCCCTGTTGTTTCGTCTCTGGCCAAGGGAGGCCACAAGACCCCTGTTGTTTCGTCTCTGGCCAAGGAAGGCCACAAGACCCCTGTTGTTTTGTCTCTGGCCAAAGGAGGCCACAAGACCTTTGTTGAACATGTTGGGCTATGGCCGAGGTAGGCCATCAGCCCTTTTGATGAATTTGTTGGGCTATGGCCAAGGTAGGCCAAGGCCCTTTGATGATCTGTTGGGCTATGGCCAAGGGTAGGCCATCAGCCGCTTGATGAATTTGTTGGGCTATGGCCAAGGTAGGCCATCAGCCCTTTTGTGAATATGTTGGGCTATGGCCGAGGTAGGCCATCAGCCCTTTTGATGAATTTGTTGGGCTATGGCCAAGGTAGGCCAAGGCCCTTTGATGATCTGTTGGGCTATGGCCAAGGGTAGGCCATCAGCCGTTTGATGAATTTGTTGGGCTATGGCCAAGGTAGGCCATCAGCCCTTTTGATGAATTTGTTGGGCTATGGCCAAGGTAGGCCATCAGCCGTTTGAAATAGTAGTTTGGGCTATGGCCAAAGTAGCCATAAATCCCTTTAGAGTAGAGTAGTTTGTTTGTATGTGTCACTAACCATATAATTTTTGGTACAAAATTATGTGCACAGAATCAGAGCGCAGCAATAAAAGCTTTTACTCTCCGATCCTTGGTTATGTTTAGACAGGTTGTTGTGTTTGAGACACATGGAAAGAGTAGTAGTAGTAGTGTGTGTGTGTGTGGGGGGGGGGTGTTGCATTCTTCCGAATCCAGTTGGTCTTCAAAACTTGGATTCACCACTCCATTGAAGTCAATACCCGTAGTTATGAATGAGTAAATGTTGTGTATCCTACAGGTAGGTCTGGAAGGTTTGGGGTTTTGAAGGAATCCAATCTGTTTGCAAGGAATGTATGTGTCTGTTGATGAAATCTGTTGTGTGATTCTTCCTTTAAAAGAAGAATTGGATGTTTGGAGTCGTATGTATATATTTATATACTGTACCGTACGTATGTGTATAAATGTGTATTTTGTTATAGGGTTTTATTTTTGGGTTTTGGGTTAGGTTAACCAATTTGGCTGAGTAAAGATCCTCAAATGTTGCATTTGAGACCCTTATATCAAGCCTTGTCTGTTTTATGCCTATATGTCAAATAGGACTTAGAATAGGTTGTGCCTATATGTCAAATTGGACTTGGAATAGGTTGCGCCTATGTGTCAAATAGGACTTGGAATAGGTTGCGCCTATGTGTCAAATAGGACTTGGAATAGGTTGCGCCTATATGTCAAATAGGACTTGGAATAGGTTGCGCCTATATGTCAAATAGGACTTGGAATGGGGTTACGAATAGGTGTTAGGTGGGTGTAGGTTTGAATTCGTGCAATTGCTTTAGGTCTTTGTGATGTTACAGTTCTGAGTCGAATTTTATGATGTTACTGAGTCTTATGAGTAAGTTAAATTGCTGAAATAAATTTTATAACCTACACCACAGGTTGAATTATAAATTTAGTGTTTTTAGTTAGGATAGGCCTTGAGTGTAAAGAGTAAGGTCTACTTTAAGAGGTAGGCCTATTATGTAAGGTAAAGTAAAGTGGGCCTACTAAGTATGCTTATGTTTGGGCGTATTATTTTATAGGACCTTAAATGAGTTAAGCCTGTTAAATCAACAAGGCTTTGTTTTGAGTTTGAAGAGTAAGACCTATTAAATAGGCTTAATGTTGTGGGCCTATTTTTATAGGGCCTAAAATGAGTTATGCCTGTTAAATGAACAAGCCTTTGTTTTCGGTTAGTGTAAAGGTAAAGGGATCGGTTCCCAGTTGCATAGGCCACCATATAAAAAAACTATAGTGGGGTTATGGTTGAAATTGGGGTTAGGCCTAATGAGCTAAGCCTAGCCACTGTGTGTGTCAGTGTAAATTTTAGAGGGGTCAGTTCCCCATACACGGGCCACCATTTGAAAAAACTATATAGGGCTATGGGTTGATTGCCTGATACCCTCATCCGTTGGAAATTTCCAGCAGATTTTGACTGGAGAGTTACCGACAAAAGCCCTATGTTTTTTCGTTAGAGTTATGAATATGTAGGTCTTAAAGGACCTCTTTATCAAAGCTGGGCACTTGCGGTTTTTTTTGCGGTACTGCGGTACTGCGGTACTACCGCACTACCAAACCGGTACCGCATAACGCAGTACCGCAAAAAATGCGGTAGCGGTACTGCTGTACTTTCAGCGATCCTTTGCGGTACTGCGTTATGCGGTACCGGTTTGGTAGTGCGGTGGTACCGCAGTACCGCAGTACCGCAAAAAAAACCGCAAGTGCCCAGCTTTGCTCTTTATATTTAATTGTTTATGCTAATTTTAGCGTCGGGATTTTAGATGCCTATATGTGAACGAAAAGAAATTGTCCCACCTTATTTTTTGCTGGATCTTAGTTTGCTTCGATGTTGGGCGTCACGATCTTTTTCGGTGTAGGGCCGCCACGATGGAGTTACGCGATGAGTTAACTTGATGTAATTAATATAGGCAGTCACAATATAAACACTTGTAGGTATAGGCCTATCCTTATTTTATGTATTAAGTTTATTATAAGGAATTCACTCAGAACTTTAGGGAAGACAAAAGCACATCTTCCCTGTTTAAAGCGTTCGCTGTACAATAAACAGCTCCGAGAGCCGTTCCTTCTCGCGTTGTATTTTCATTATTTGCTGATCTGGCAAATTTTTCATTAGTCTACTTCTCTCTTGAAGACTAAACAATAAATTGGGTTTTCTTGTTGCTATGTGAGGCTCGATGCATACATACCGGTTCTTTGTACGTATGGCAATTATTTCATTCCCAATAGACTACGTCGCCAATTCTGAGGCAATTTTGTATAGATATTTAATTCAATTAATTAATAATTTATATTTAATTATGAAATAAAGGTACCACATATGATACCATGTTGTGAGCGCGTATAATTTTTCCATAGCCGCCATCTGGCCGATGCGCAAAAGTGTACTAAATGCGGGTCCATCCTCGCGCAGCTGCTTCTCCCCACATACGAGCGAGAGCCGAGAGTGAGTCAGTCACTGAGTTCCCTTCATTAGCGACGCTAATATTTTTGTTTGTGTATTAAAACAACAATGAAAAAGAAAAGTTTTCTGTAATTTTCTTTATTATAGGTGTTAGAAATATTGATAGGCTATGTTCGTGTTAGGCTAGGATTTATCGCTGTCGGTAGTGGTAGAAAATGATTTCATACAATGTTTTGTTGTTGTTTCTTTTAATTCTATTTACTATTAATCTATGTAATTATTAACGTAATTGGTGTTTTTTTCGGCATTTATGGCTAAATTAGGTGGGCAAAAAGGGATTTTCAGGGGAGCTGGGAACTTAACCCTATTTTTCCATAAGTTTATATGTTCAACATCCGCGAGATCAACACTCGCGACGATTTTTAAGAACCTAACCCTCGCGAATACTGAGGAATGACTGTATATGTTATTTTTCAATACGTTACTAAGTGAATTTTCATTAAAACCAGACCAAAATTTAAGTTACTTTCATAGTTGCTGTACGATTCATGTCTGTTATTAATTGGCGCCACATCTGGAAACAATGAGCTGCAGTCGGTGCAGCTCAGTCTCGTGTTTGCATTGCGTGCGGACCGTGCGGTTAAGTCGTGCTTTCTTTAATTACCCTTTGATGATGGAAAATCGAGTGAAGTATTTGCAAAGCATCAACTTTTCCCAGCTGACATTAAATGAAAAGACTGAAATCAAAGCAAGAGGAAGACCTACACTAGTTTTATCCATTCAACAGACTAGTACAAGCAGAAACAAAGAATATACACGCCAGTTTAACATCAGTGTTTATCAGAAATGTGAATGGCTCTGTGGTTGTGACGAGGCAAATGCTTTATACTGCTTTCCTTGCTTATTGTTTGGTGGGGACTCGTCATGGACGAAAAGTGGTGTGACTGACTTGAGGCATTTGCCACAGAAAATAATGAAACATGAGCAGTCAGCCAAACACATGAATAACATGATTGATTTATCGTTGCTGGGTAAAGTGAACATTGCAGCTCAAATTGACACAGCATACAAGCTCTCAGTTGCAAAACACAATGAACAGGTGAGAAAAAACAGAGATGTGTTATCCAAAATCATAAACTGTGTAAAATTTTGTGGAAAATTTGAACTCCCTCTTAGAGAACATGATGAAACTACGTGCGAAAAATGCTCTGTATGAATTGGTCCACAATTAACCCACCCCTTATATCTCCAGTCTAACTATAGAGTAGATCAAGTCTAGCCTAGAGGGGTCAGCCTAGAGATTCCGGAAATGGTCCAGAGCGGGCAGATAAATTGAGGTCCACAGTAGGATTCCTCACAAGATTAGGTTAGGGCAATCTACCTTCACCTTTGTTAAGCTATGAGTTGATGCTGGGTCTTAGGCCACAATGTAGGCCTAACTTGTCTGACCCAGCTTAATTTAATTTGATTAACTTTCTGGTGTAAAAACTCAATTAGTCACTTACTTTTAGTTATTGGAGTCTCTCCCTTTGTTCTCCTCTTCGCGGGGCTTCTTGCACCAGCGTTGTCTTGGTTTATTCCTCGGTTGGTTGAGCGGTAATGTATCTCCATTACCGAGCACGCTCCTCCCACACAGTATATAAATACTAGTGTGGAGAATAACTCTGGTGAGCAACCAATTGGTTTCTTCCACCCAGTTATTGACATAAAAGGAATTTAATAATTGTTAGATTAACTACCTACCTACTCAGTGAACCATTTTCGTTACCTCCCAACTACCCACTCATCAGTTTTCCATATACTGGGGGCCCCGGGAGATAAAGATTTTGGTGTCATTGTCACCAATTTTTGTCTGAGTGTAGACTAGCTAACTATTTAACTGTAAATGCCTGTTAATCTGATTAACAGTGCCTATCCTCACCTTCTCATGGAGAAGGTGTAGCATTTAATTAGAAGAGAAAATATACACCCATAGGATGAAACTGTCTATGGTCTTTACCATAAGAAAAGAAAAAATGAAAGTTAGAAGATAAAATTACAATTCCCCAGCATCTATTTTTTGTTGTAAAAATAGTCGCGCCTTTAATGCTGTTTGTCGCTGAGGTCTTGTGTCTGTCAATGTTGTAGTAGGATGCGTTACCACTCCTACTGTCAAAGGAATAGTTACTGGAAGTTCAGTGTCTCCAGTTGTTACTGTCAGTGGAGAAGGTTCTCCAAAGTCCATTGTTTTGGGTCCAGACTCTAAAGGGTACAAAAGAGAAATGTCTCTTGTTGTGTCACCCGTTGAAGTCCTTAATTTGACCACTCTTGTTACCCCGTCTGCCCCTGGTCTGAGTTCTGAAACTCTAGCCAGAGGCCAGTATTGTCTTGGAGTACTGTCATGTATGAGAACAAGGTCCCCTACCTTAATTGTGTCAGACCAATCCTTCTTAGTCATTTGTTTATGTCTCTCCCTTAGACCCATCAAGTACTCAGTTTTCCACTGTTTAATGAAATGAGCTTTAACTCTAGTTAAATGTTGTAACTTAGTCTGGAGCTCATCATGTCGTTGAGTCCAGTTTGGGTCTTCTGAAGAGTCTATATTGTAGTCCGGCAGGAGACTAACTTGTTCTCCCCGAATCAAATGATTTGGAGTTAATGGTTCTGGGTCATTAATGTTGTCACTCACATAAGTGAGTGGTCTATTGTTAATGATGTTCTCAATCTCAGCCAGGAGAGTGAGTAACCCAAACAAGTGTATCTGTTTTTTGCCAATTGCTTTCTTCAAGCAATTCTTTACTGTTTGTATATTCCTCTCCCAGATAGAACCATACCAAGGAGAGGCAACCGGAATATACTTCCACTTTATGTTTGTATTTTGTATATATAATTGTGTGATTTCATTGCTTAACAAGTCGTGGATGACTTGTTCACCAGCTTTGAAATATGTAGCATTGTCAGTCCAAACTGTCTTTGGTACTGAATGTCGTGCACAGAATCTCTTAAAGACAGCAACAAAAGATTCTGCTGTAAGGTCCTCCACAACATCCAAATAAACAGCTCGTGAGGCAGCACATGTAAACAGTACAATGTACATTTTTTGTTCAGTGTCACCCACCCCCAGGGCCGGATTAACCATTAAGCAAAATAAGCCCGTGCTTAGGGCATCAAGGGAAGGGGGGCACCACAGAAATTTTCCATTGTCGGATTTACCATGGATTTATTATACTATTATAATCGCGGCTTATAGCCTATAAGCTGTTGAAAACTGAATTATATATATTCATATATAGTATTTATTTTTTTTCATTGTTTGAATTTGTAGTGAACAACAACCCTTTTGAGAGAATAAATATATTTCGTTGTAATCACACACTTTACGCTTTGCGTTATTATTTTGTTTATATCAAATCTTTGAGCGCCATATTAAAAATACATATAGATTAAATATTTTCGTGTGCTATAGTAAATGTAAAACAAGATTCAGTCATGCTGAACTTTATAAAATAATTGTAGAAGACAATATTGAGTGTGCCTTCCCAAATGTAGAAATTGCCTTTCGTATATATTTAACATTAATGGTCACAAATTGCTCAGCTGAGCGTTCATTTTCTCAGTTGAAGTATATTAAAAATACCAACAGAACAACTGTGCAACAAGGCAGGCTGGATGCCTTATCTCTACTAAGTATAGAAGCAGATGTGTTACGTAAGATTAGTTTTGAGGATCTGATCAAAGACTTTGCAATTAAAAAAAGTAGGAGAAAACTTTTCAAATATAAATGAAGTGGAAGTATACAAAAATAAACATTATTTTCCATCTTACTGTAAGTTTTGTTTCATTTCAAAAAATAAAATTTTATTTTATGGTTTATTTTTGTTTATATTTTGAATTACATATATATGGGGCACCAAAATCTTTTAAGTGCTTAGGGCCTCTAAAGGTCTTAATCCGGCCCTGCCCACCCCTACAGTCAATGCTCCTGTATAGTCAATGCCTACAGTCTCAAAGGGTCTGTTGAGAGTAACTCTCTCCTCTGGCAAAGCAGGAGGATTTGGTTTCCTATAGGGCCTAGCATGAATACGCCTACATGTGACACACTCACTCAGGACTGTTTTAACAGTGATCCTTCCCTTGGGTATCCAATAAGTTTTTCTTAATGTAGTTAGTGTCTGTGGTACCCCCATATGATATACATCATTGTGTGTTTTTCTGATGATTAATGTTGTCAAATAGCTAAATCTAGGTAAAAGGATTGGATTTTTGCTTTTGTATGACAGTTTTGATTTGTCTAATCTCCCTTTACACCTTAGAAGGCCTTCCTCATCTCTGAACAAGTTTAGATCCACAACTACTGATGGTACAGGTTCTTTTGTTTGTTTCCCATTAGTTAAGAATTCTAACTCTTTATTGTACTCTTTTTGTTGTGCTTGGCCTATCCAGTATTGGGTTGCAACTTCTGTATAATTATGATTGTTTTTATTTAGCTGTTTGTTAATTGTAGCTAAACAGTTGTGAGCAAACCTCAAACAGTAGGCTGTCACCCTTACAAGTTTGTTGAAATCAGAATACTTTTCATAATTAGTGATTGGTTCAACCTTTTCATTTGAAAAGATTAAATTTAATGTCAAGTTAACTTGTTCCACAGGCCATTGGTCTGTATTACAGAGCCACTTAGGTCCCATAAACCAAGTTTTGTTTGACTTCAACAACTTGTAGGATAAACCTCTGGTCAGAAAGTCTGCTGGATTCTGTTTAGTTGGAACATAGTGAAAGTTTACTTGTAGGCTTTCATTAGCGTCAGCTATTTCTTTTAGCCTATTTCTTACAAAGATATTCTTACTATTAATGCTATCATTCCGTATCCAGGCAAGACAAATCTGACTGTCAAGCCAGATGTGGATCTGAGTTATGAACACATCATAGTAAGCATCCTTAAGCAATGAAATGGTTTTAATGGCTAATGTAGCAGCCAATAGTTCCAATTGAGGTATGGTTCGGGTAGGTTTGAGAGGTGCAACTTTCCCTTTTGCATAAATTAGATGACTTTCTGTAGGGCTTACAAGATACGCACAGCACCCATAAGCTTGTGTGCTTGCATCAGCAAACACATGAAGTCTCTGGGGCTTATCCCTAAACCCACAGCACCTTTGAATTTTAATGTTCTGCACTTTTGTTAAATCAGTAGCTAACTTCTTCCAAGATTTTTGATTTTCATTTGTTATTGGATCATCCCACCCAACATTTGTCCTCCAAATTTCTTGGAGGAGAATCTTTGATTTTATTGTTGAAGGCAAGAATAGACCCATAGGATCAAAAATTTTGGAAGCCTCTGATAATATTTGTCTTTTAGTATTTGCTTCCTCATCAAGTTTAAAACCTTTAGTACAGATTGAATCATGACTGTTAGAAGTTGCATCCAAATACCAGTTCATACCTAAAGTTTTAATTCTGTCTGATGGCTCAGTAAGACCATTATTATCCTTTAAAATCTTTTTGTTTAAATCCTCATCATTTGAAATCCACTCTCTAAGTTCAAAGTTACCTTGTTGCATAATGTTTTGAGAGTGTTCATAGACTTCAGATAATTCAGATTTTGTTGTCGTTGAGCCTATTAGATTGTCTACGTAAAAATGTTCCTTAAGGAAGTTCAATGTTAGAGAGTTATTAAACTGGTTTAAATGATGTCTAATTGTCAATGCTAATAGGCTAGGTGAGCAATTGGCTCCAAACAACACAACATTAAATCTATAGGTTATGAACCCTTTATTCAAATCAAATGGATCCTTGAACCATAAGAACCTAAGTTGGTTCTTATCATATTCATTTTTAAGATTTATTCTCAAAAATGCCTTTGAAATGTCACTTTGTACAGCATATTTGTCTAACCTGAACCTCAGTAAGATCTTCACAAGGTCAGAAATGAGATTAGGACCCTCAATCAAGCAATCATTCAAACTGTGTTTATCACTGTCTTTGAGGCTACAATTATATACTACTCTGAGTTTTGTTGTTGGGGCATCTTGTCGATAAACCCCCCTGTGGGTTAAATAATGACAACCATCTTTTTTAAAAGGGTTATTTGTTACTTCTTCAATGAAGCCTTTCTGTAGCTGTTCTTTGAAGACATTATTATATATTTTTACATTATCATCTTGTTTGAGTTTTTTCATTACTTTATATAAATGTCCTTTAGCTACTTTGAGATTGTCTCTTAAAGTTGGACAATTTATTTTCCAAGGTAACTCAATAAAATAACTATTGTCTTTGCACTGAATGGTGTCTTCAAATCTTTCTACCATTAACTGATCTTCTGAAGTTTGATTTGTGTCATGTATACCCACAGATTCTAGCAACCATAAAGTTTGAATTGCCTCATCCAAAGTTTCATTTGATAATGATGAATTAATGTTCTCAGTTGAGATAATATTATTCAAAGTGTTGCTATTCTTACAGGTGTTATGTAGGACTGAGTTGAGGCACATAGTATTTGTTGGTCATGAACTGTTTTGGTTTAGGTCTAGGTTGTATTCTGAGAGGTCACCCAAAGGGGCTATCCCTGATGGAGTCTGAATAGCTATACCATTACCTATCTCTACTATGCCCTTATGAATAAGATTAATATAATCTGCCCCTATTAGCATTTCAATGTTAGCTACTGTGTTGTTAGTGATATGTCTATCAGCTATTTTGTAGTGTTTTCCCAAATGATTTATGGTTTGTTCTAGTTTGGGTATAACCAGTTTGTTTTGTCCTACTTTAGAATAATAACTGCTTCAATTTTCTTGAATTTACTTTCTAAATGTAGTTCCAGGTCAATTGTCTTATAGCTATTTTTGTCCGAGTTATCCTTAACAAAGGACGCAATATTGAGGTTTTGTTCATTCGGGTTTGGTGTCAAACCCAATTTATTAACTACATTTTTTGAAACAAATGTTTGTTGAGAACAACAGTCTATAAGACATCTCACTGGAGTGGTACTACCCTCACTATTCACTAAGTCCAAAGTAATAGTTGGTAAAAGAATCTCAGTGTTTCTTGTTACATTGTTTGAACAAGCAGAATGTCCCATGAAAGTGGCATTTTCTTGATTACCTTTGTTTGGGGGAGGTATCTTTTGAGTTTGAGTATTATTGTTTGGACACTTTGGTGAATCACACATTGATGAGACATGTCGTAAACTTTTACAAAACTTACACTTGAATCTTAACCTAGATTTACAGTCTTTCTTATAATGTCCCTGGCCAGTACACTTTTTACACAGGTTCAACTGTTCACATCTTTTAGCCCTTTGGTTAAAGTCTGAATATTTGTCACATCCAGTACTACTGTGTTCATTACTTGCACAAAATTTGCAATGTGGTGTGTAAGTTGAGGCAGCAGTTACATTAAAGTTCTGTAATGTAGGTGTTCGTGTATTATAGTTGGTCACATTTGATTCTCCAGTATCAAGTTTTGTCTGTTTGGCTGTAGCTAGTTGGTCTCTGGGAACAGTCTTTGGTTTATCCATAGTCTGGGTCTTATGTGTTGGAAAATCTCTCAATTTGTAATTAATTAGGATATTGGGGAAGTGTTTTCTTATTTGTTCTAAATTAGGATAATTTTCTCCCGTCTTTAGAATTAAAATATCTTTAACCCTCGAAGGAAGGCACCTAAGTACTATGCTTTGTATAAGCCAAGATGAAGTTTTAATATCTATCTCATTGCTAACCAGTTGTCCTATAATAGCTTCTAATTTTGTATAAAAAATTTCCATATCACTATGGTTATCTTTTATGGGTGCAAATTCAAAAATTTGTTGAGATAATTCATATACAATCAAATCTTTATTAATGTAATTACGTTTTAAAAGATCAATAGCTACTTCATATGAATCCCCTACGGCTGGTAAATAGGCTATTAGGTTATAGGCTGGGCCTTTAAGGGAACTAGTTAAGTAACTAAACTTTTCAACAGTTGAAATATAAGGTTTATTACCTATTAAATTCTCAAATTTGTCAATGAAAGATGGGAATTGTACCGTGTCCCCTTCAAATGTTGGTACTAGCAAAATGGGTAACTGAGCCCTCAATTCTTGTGACTCAGGGTTTAGCATGCCACTTAAATTTTGTTGAAGGTTAGCCCTACTTTGATTAAAATCAGAATTAGGTTTTTTTGGTGTTAAGTCAGTCAAACGAGACCGCAGTCTCCTTATTTGCTGTTCAATTGAGCTTACCTGATCATCATCATCAGCGTAAAGGTCTATCAATTGTTCTTCAGCCATTTTGGATTCAACTAACTCTGAAATACTCTCATTAATGGCTATTATTTCCTTCTTTTTAATTTCCAATTTAATAATTACACTCTCTAAATTTTCCTTACCTGGTTGTGTAATATTGTTAAAAGTGTTCACAGCCTTTGTAACAGCTCCCAACTTTGCCCCCCTTTTCTTTTTTAACTTTTTCAATTCCGCACTGTCCATGTCTAAGTCAAAATTGTTTAACTGGGGATCGTAATGAAATAGAGGACAAGAAGAAATTACCAGAGAAGAGAGAGCACAGACAAAACAGTCGAGTTTAAATTTGGTTTAATCCCCCCCAAGTACTTATGTCACTCAGGTCTAAGCTTATAAGAGAATGAGACTCCTTAAATGTAAATGTTTCCTAGTTAGGCCCTAGGTTGTAGACCTAATTAGGCTTGATTAGGTTATGCTTAGGCTTAGGCTTAGGCTAGACCATTTAGCCTAATTCTGCAATTTTTTTGTTAAATAAGGTTAAGGTTTGTAAATTCCCCACACACGGACCACCAATGTGAAGAATGCTCTGTACGAATTGGTCCACAATTAACCCACTCCTTATATCTCCAGTCTAACTATAGAGTAGATCAAGTCTAGCCTAGAGGGGTCAGCCTAGAGATTCCGGAAATGGTCCAGAGCGGGCAGATAAATTGAGGTCCACAGTAGGATTCCTCACAAGATTAGGTTAGGGCAATCTACCTTCACCTTTGTTAAGCTATGAGTTGATGCTGGGTCTTAGGCCACAATGTAGGCCTAACTTGTCTGACCCAGCTTAATTTAATTTGATTAACTTTCTGGTGTAAAAACTCAATTAGTCACTTACTTTTAGTTATTGGAGTCTCTCCCTTTTTTGTTCTCTTCGCGGGGCTTCTTGCACCAGCGTTGTCTTGGTTTATTCCTCGGTTGGTTGAGCGGTAATGTATCTCCATTACCGAGCACGCTCCTCCCACACAGTATATAAATACTAGTGTGGAGAATAACTCTGGTGAGCAACCAATTGGTTTCTTCCACCCAGTTATTGACATAAAAGGAATTTAATAATTGTTAGATTAACTACCTACCTACTCAGTGAACCATTTTCGTTACCTCCCAACTACCCACTCATCAGTTTTCCATACTACGAGCTCCAAGAATCCGGGAGTATTTCGTGGATTAGTTGATTTTGCCTGTGAACTGGATTCTAGCTTAGATGCTCATTTAAAGACCGCTACAGTTTTTAAAGGGAAGCCTGTTAAGAGATTCTGGGGATTTTTTAACCCTATCAACCAGACAGCAGAATCCTTATCAAGTGTGTTACTTAAAGAGCTCCAGACTTTAATTGGTGATTGTCCACACAAGCTCATTGCTCAAACTTACGATGGTGCAGCTGCTCTAAGTGGAGTCAATAAAGGTGTGCAAACCAGAATAAAAGAAGTGTATAGCAGTGCCCACTTTATCCACTGTCATACACACCAACCAGGGCCGGATTAAGACCTTTAGAGGCCCTAAGCACTTAAAAGATTTTGGTGCCCCATATATATGTAATTCAAAATATAAACAAAAATAAACCATAAAATAAAATTTTATTTTTTGAAATGAAACAAAACTTACAGTAAGATGGAAAATAATGTTTATTTTTGTATACTTCCACTTCATTTATATTTGAAAAGTTTTCTCCTACTTTTTTTAATTGCAGTCTTTGATCAGATCCTCAAAACTAATCTTACGTAACACATCTGCTTCTATACTTAGTAGAGATAAGGCATCCAGCCTGCCTTGTTGCATAGTTGTTCTGTTGGTATTTTTAATATACTTCAACTGAGAAAATGAACGCTCAGCTGAGCAATTTGTGACCATTAATGTTAAAAATATACGAAAGGCAATTTCTACACATTTGGGAAGGCACACTCAATATTGTCTTCTACAATTATTTTATAAAGTTCAGCATGACTGAATCTTGTTTTTACATTTACTACAGCACACGAAAATATTTAATCTATATGTATTTTTCTTTTTTGTTTTAATATGGCGCTCAAAGATTTGATATAAACAAAATAATAACGCAAAGCGTAAAGTGTGTGATTACAACGAAATATATTTATTCTCTCAAAAGGGTTGTTGTTCACTACAAATTCAAACAATGAAAAAAAATAAATACTATATATGAATATATATAATTCAGTTTTCAACAGCTTATAGGCTATAAGCTGCGATTATAATAGTATAATAAATCCATGGTAAATCCGACAATGGAAAATTTCTGTGGTGCCCCCCTTCCCTTGATGCCCTAAGCACGGGCTTATTTTGCTTAATGGTTAATCCGGCCCTGA
The DNA here is from genome assembly GCA_023014485.1 of Bathynomus jamesi. NCBI lineage: Eukaryota > Metazoa > Arthropoda > Malacostraca > Isopoda > Cirolanidae > Bathynomus > Bathynomus jamesi. Next base: position 353,928 of record JAJOZX010002192.1, read on the forward strand.
CACCAACTGAACTTGATTTTGGAAACGGCAACATCACAAAATACTAATGTTCAAGTATTTTTCAATAGCTTGTCAGGAATACCAGCATTTTTTTCTACGTCTTCACAAAGAATGGCTGCATTGGAGAATGTTGCTGGCCATCGAATTCCATGGCCATCGAATTCCAAGGCCATCTGCAACACGTTGGAATTTCAAGAGCAGAACAGTCAATGCTGTGCATGAAATGAAAGATGCACTAATTGAATGTTGCAGCACACTGGAAGCATCTAACTCAAGAGACACTGGATCTGCAGCAGCTGGTATCAAAAGAATTGTGAATGATCATGAATTCGAATTTTGGTTTGAATTTTTCTCTAAAGTAATGCCTCATGTTGACATTATGTTCTCTCAGCTTCAGTCTAGAAATATTGATGCAGCTAAGGCTAACGCCTCTTTAAAAGTTTTTAATTCCCCAGTTCAGAAGTTAAGAGATGAATGTGATGCCATAGTGTTGTGGGGCCGCGCAGTTAATTTTCCGCATTTATATTATTTTTATATTAGTTACCGACAAACCAATTTTGCGCGTACCAAATTGTATATATTTTATCACTGTGTAATTTTAAGAATCATATATAATCTTTATAAATAAGTATTGTACATAAATTTATATATATATATTTAATTAATTCAGCTGTATATAAAATAACAAAATCTTCTGTAAAATAACCTAAGCCAACCAAGAACTCAATAAACTCTGAAAACGACCGGCTTTTCCTTCAAAACGCCAACCCCCCAAACGACAGGGAAAGAAGAGGACACGAGAGGCCCCTAAAAGAGATACCCAACAAAGCGATAGCTTGCCTCTCGTATCCTTCATTCTTCCCGGCAACTACAAGTAGCACCAAGAAGGAGCCAGCTACAATTGGTGACCCCGGAGTGACCCGAAGCAGCCAGCGGAAGCAGCATCCTTCAGTCGCCGGGCGGAACAAACCGAAGCCACACCTCTTCGCCGCCCACCCGTAGTAGCCGGTCGGAACCAAAGCAGCAGCAGACCCGAATTACATTCCCGCAAGATGGAATCTGTTGAATCAGGAGTGCACCATGTCACCATCAAGCCACCCACGTTCTCTGAAGCGTCGGCCGCAGGATGGTTCTCCATCATGGAGGCACAATTCCACATCTCCAGAATAACATCCGAAGAGACCAAATTTTTCCATGTTCTAGCCTCGTTACCCCCCGAAGTCGTCTCACGAATTTCAGCAGCAACTCTCTCCAACAAGTCGTACACCGATTTAAAAGAAGAAATCGTGAGTCATTACGAAAAGACGAAGCCAGAACTCTTCGAACGACTCATCTCCAACACTCCTCTCACTGGAAAGCCCTCCCAATTCCTTCAAGATATCCATCAAACGGCACTGAAGGTGGGCGTCAGCGATGATTTGTTGAAGCATAAATTCATCCAGGCGCTCCCATCCTCAATAGCGCCCGTCGTAGCAGCACAAAAGGAGCTGACGCTAACTCAACTCGGCAAACTAGCCGATGAGTTAATAGCGTTCGCTCAACAAAGCTGCTACGCGGCGCAAACGTCAACTCGAGCCAATACAAGCCCAAGAACGAATATCCCCATCGGCCTAAAACCCTTCAGCGAGAATCAGCGGCCGGTGGTGTGCCGCGCGCACCTTTATTATGGCCCCCAAGCAAGGACCTGCAGGCCACGGTGCAAGTGGCCAAATAAAGATGACGCCAAGCTGCTCCCCTCGTCACGCCCAAATTCAAGATCTTCCTCACCATCAAGAGAAACGTCGGAAAACTAGATAAGCAGGCTGTGATTAACGCGACGTCCGGCCTGCCGCTGATCTCAGTCGCAGCTCGCATCGCCAGTCTGAAGGTCAATTTTATCATTGACACAGGAGCGAGCATCTCAATTTTACCACCAACTTGTGTCAATGATTGTCAACTCCACCCAACCGCAGTAAAGATTTCCACCGCAAACGGTCAGCCGCTCGAAATATTCGGAGAAGTAACACTGGACATATCAATTCCTAAATTACGAAGAATATTCAGGTGGCCATTCGTCGTCGCCCAAGTCTCCAGTCCACTTCTCGGCGCCGATTTTCTATCCCATTATGACATCCTTGTGGACTGCAAGCATGACATTTTGAAGGATAGAGCAACAACTCTTCAAGCCACTACTAAACCTGTGCAATCCAAAGACCTTCACCTCATCAATATTAACCATACCGACAAATTACCTCAAGAAATCAGGAACCTGCTTGACAAGTACTCCTCACTACTGAAACCAGCTCAACCGCAGAAAGTTTCCACCAACACTGTCAAGCATACCATCGACACTGGCAGCGCACCACCAGTGTTTGCAAGCCCTCGACGTCTTCCACCCGATAAATTATCCTCAGCTAAGGCTACTTTCAACAACTTACTTCAAGATGGAATTATAGAACCCTGAAAATCACCATGGGCCTCACCGTTACACCTCGTTCCGAAGAAGATACCAGGAGAATGGCGGACGTGTGGTGATTATAGAAGCCTAAACGCTGTCACGAAACCGGACAGATATCCACTTCCTCATATAAGAAGTCTGTCAACATCCAGAGCTGGGCAGTATTTAAATACATTTGTATTTAAATACGTATTTAAATACATTTGTGTACTTAGAACTGTATTTATAAATACATTGTTTCTCATGTATTTAAATATAGTATTTAAATACTTTAATGAGTATTTAAATACAATGTATTTAAATACTCAAAATATAAAAATGTAAATACTTTTACTGGTTTAATACACGTTCTGTACTAGCACAGTACGACGCGTCGACAGTGTAGTACAGCATGGTTCATGTTTCAACGTGTCAGTTCAATCAGTTGTGTGCCACTCTTAGTCGAAAGCGGTTGATTTCTTTATCGTGTGCGTGTCATGGCTTCAAGAAGCAAATTTGTATGTATTTAAAATGTATTTACAAATGTATTTAAATACAATTGATGTATTTTGTATTTAGTAACTAAATACATTCGTAAAATGTATTTAGTATTTAGTATTTAAATACATTTCTCCCATGTATTTAGTATTTAGTATTTAAATACATTCAATGTATTTATTGCCCAGCTCTGTCAACATCTCTGCACGGAAAATCATGCTTTAGCAAAATCGATCTAGTCAGAGCATATCACCAAATTCCAGTCCACCCAGAAGATATCGAGAAAACGGCTGTAACAACTCCATTTGGTTTATTTCAGTATTTATACATGCCATTTGGTTTAAGAAACGCCCCTGCAACATTTCAACGCTTCATGGATACAATTTTCAGAGGAGTTGACTGCGTATTTGTGTATCTCGACGATATTTTAGTCCATTCAAATAACGCAGTTGACCATTTGAAAGACTTAGAACGCGTATTCAAGATCCTTCAAGAACACAATTTAAGAATTTCCTTAGAAAAATGCATATTTCAGCAATCCAAAATTGAATTTCTGGGTCATGAAGTTTCCCCAGCAGGCATTCGTCCTTCTGTAAACAAAGTCTCCGAAATTCAAGATATTCCCCAACCGCAAGATTACCAAAGCCTCAGAAGATTCCTAGGAATGACGGGATTCTATCGCCATATGATACCCCGTTACGTCGATTTAGTCTCACCTTTAAGTGAAATCGTCAGAACTCGAGTCAAAAGCAAAAGTCTACAGTGGAACGACGAAGCAATTCAAGCCTTTCAAGATGTCAAGGATGCACTACGGAACGCCGTTACGCTTTGTCATCCTCTTCCATCAAGCTCAATCCTTCATTTAGTTACGGACTGCTCACAAATAGCAGCTGGAGCAGTTCTTCATCAAGTAATCGACAGCACACCAGTTCCCATCGCCTTCTTTTCCAAGAAATTAACTACAACTCAGCAAGCGTACGCCGCATACGATAGAGAATTACTCGCAGCATACCTAGCCGTCCTGCATTTCCGTCAATTTTTAGAAGGTCGTCAAGTAATACTCTTCACGGATCACAAACCGATGGTTTCTGCCTACAAGAGTCCCTTACGAGCCAAGACAGACCGACAACCAGTGGCGGTCCTAGCTTACATGACGCCCTGGGCGAACCTCACCTTCAGCGCCCCCCCCCCCTGTTCGCCAACACACACACATTCGAATCCCCCCAAAATAAAGGACAGACATAACTCTTTCACAAAATAACTTTTTATTGGACTAATTGTTGGAACTTCAGAACCAAAACAAAGACTCAAATTTCTGAATTTTACAAATCCTTCATCACGTAAATAGAATAACTCACTTAAGAGAATGTAATTATGATACTATGAACAGGAAAAATACAAATTAAATTGCACAACTGCCATAAATAAACTAGAGAATCAAATTTCTAAATTGTACAAATGCTCTATCACATAAATAGAATAAGACACTTAAGAGAGGGTAATTATTATGCTACACTTTGAACAAGAAACAAAATAAATTGCACCACAGCACAACTGCCATCTAAAGCCTGACTCTTCTTACCTTCCTTGATGCAAAGTCATTGATCTTTTATTATTTATTTTATTTTATTTTTTATTTTTATTTATTTCTTTATTTATTTATTCTTATTTTTATTTTTTTTGCAGGCGCTCATGCCGCCCCTCCACAAATGCCGCCCTGTGCGGCTGCCCATATTGCCCATATGAGGAACCGCCACTGCCGACAACAACGTCATTGGTCTGCCATCACGGAATACGTATGCGATGTAATACATATCTGTGGATCCGAAAACGTCGTAGCGGACTGCCTTTCACGCAAAGTAAACGCAGTACATATCGACGCTTTCGATTTATCAGCAATCGCGGAATCTCAACAAAAGATCAAGAGACGCAAGAATTTCTCCCACGTCTCAAGCCGTTCCCGTTTCCAGAAAATACAACTTTATATTGCGATACATCCACGCCATATCCCCGTCCTTAAATCAAGATACTTTTGGCCCTCAATGAATAAGGATATTCGAACTTGGTCCCGAAATTGTGAATCATGTCAATCCTCAAAAATTTCTCGCCATACAAAATCAGAAATAACCCCCTTCGATTTATCAAGTTCAAGATTTGAAACGGTACATATCGACATCGTCGGTCCCTTACCGCCAACCACTTTGCCCGGTCAAACATATCCTTCCCCATATAGATATCTCCTAACCTGCATCGATCGTGCCACAAGATGGATAGAAGCATATCCTCTGATTGATACTACAGCCACATCAATAGCACACGCATTTCTCGATGTATGGATTTCAAGATTTGGTGTACCACTGCAAGTCACAACGGACCGCGGATCCCAATTCGAATCCGAACTTTTTAGGGAACTCTCAGCTCTCATCGGATTTTACCGACTAAGAACTTTGTCGTATCGCCCTCAGACCAACGGAATAATTGAAAGATCTCATCGCACCATCAAGACAGCAATCATCGCTCGAAGACAAGATTGGCTCCCCGCTTTACCCATAGTTCTCCTTGGTTTACGCAGTCCCTCCAACGAATCGGGTTATTCACCGTTCACCACCGCCGGAACCACCCTATTATGCCCGAGGCCAATGATCGCCAATTCGTCGTCAAAATCCAATTCAAAATTCATCTCCGAATTAGCCAAGAAAATTACGCAAATCAATTTCGCCCAACTCTCTCAAGGAAACATTCACTCAGCCCCCAAATCATTCATTCCATCGGAACTCCACAAATCAAGCCACGTATGGGTACGCATCGACCGCGTTCGAAAACCATTCGAGGCACCATATCAAGGACCTTTCCGTGTTCTCGAACGCCACGATAAGTACTTCGTAATAGAAAAAACCAACGGATCATCAGAAGCCATTTCAATTAATCGTTTAAAACCGGCGTATATAGTTTCAGGTCCCACACAGGTACCGGGCGCACAATCGGACGACATCGGATCGGAGAAAAAGCACGCAAGGAAAAAGAACGATGGAGGACGCACCTCGGAGGTAGCAAATACAGACCTCAGGACGGGCGCGCAGGACAACGCAACAACCGGAAACGAGGCCGACCGAGGATCAACGCGAGCTGGACGAAGGATCCGATTCAAATCAAGACCCGAATATTTCTACTTTTGATATACGTGCTCCGCTTCTCGGGGTGGGCAGAAGTGTGGGGCCGCGCAGTTAATTTTCCGCATTTATATTATTTTTATATTAGTTACCGACAAACCAATTTTGCGCGTACCAAATTGTATATATTTTATCACTGTGTAATTTTAAGAATCATATATAATCTTTATAAATAAGTATTGTACATAAATTTATATATATATATTTAATTAATTCAGCTGTATATAAAATAACAAAATCTTCTGTAAAATAACCTCAGCCAACCAAGAACTCAATAAACTCTGAAAACGACCGGCTTTTCCTTCAAAACGCCAACTCCCCAAACGACAGGGAGAGAAGAGGACACGAGAGGCCCCTAAAAGAGATACCCAACAAAGCGATAGCTTGCCTCTCGTATCCTTCATTCTTCCCGGCAACTACAAGTAGCACCAAGAAGGAACCAGCTACAGTGTCGCCTCCTGAGCAGAAGAGAAGAAAATTTAATACAGATAGATCAGCTGCTGCAAAGGAGGTCTGTGACGTAATTTTGCTGCAGTGCAGAGAGAGATTCAGCTTTACTAATCATTTGGAAGCAAGCAAGTTACTTTCAGTGAATAATTTTCCAGTGTATGCCAAAAATTTCCCTAGTAATGAACTTGCACAAGCAGTTGCAGCCTATCCCTTGCTTGAAAAAGACAAATTGAGAACTGAACTTACTGTACTGTACACAAGAGAAGACTTGTGTAAATCAGAAAGTCTCATAGACTTGTTGGAGATGGTGAACGACAATCATCTACAGTCAACATTTTCAGACACTGTCAAGTTGCTGAAAATTTTAATAACAACTCCAATGACAATGGCAGAAGCAGAAAGGTGCTTTTCAACTTTGAAGAGAATTAAAACTTTTTTGCGCAGTACCATGGTGAATGACAGACTGTCTGCTTTAACAATGATATCCACTGAAAATAAAATTATAACAGTAATGAAAAAGTAATAAACCATTTTGCTACATCGAAGAGCCGACGCACCGATTTTATTTTCAAGTAATACTACCATCACCACCTCAGCCATCCCTACCGCCACCACTACCACCCCGACCATCACTACTACCATGCCCTGGAAATCCGTGAACATCAACTCAAACCTGAGGTAGGTCAAATTTGTGTACCCTACTGTTGTGTGAAGCTTGCAGTCCCTCCATTTTATTTTATCACGAGCCGCCAATGCACGATGACACTTCGACTTTCTGAACTTAGACTCGTCTATCTCGACCGAGATACTTGGGCCACCGATGAGTTCCTGATTAAGCAGCCAATTCTCGCACACTTCAGAGCAAAATGACTTCCAGTTCATTGCAGTTTCTAAGGAAATGCCTAGATAGTGTTGGACATCACGCTGGTTGAAAGACTTCTTCAAAAATTCGTGGCAAAACAAAAGATTCTGACTCGGTGAGATATGCGCACAGTCCAGCCAAGTACTGTACCCCGAAACGCAGATGTAGAATAGTTACATCGAATACGAACTTTTCTGTTGGAGCGTTTTTCTACGCGCTCATACGTACAATAATATAAATGCTGTTCAGCACGATATGCAAGCCGATGCAAGAGCACTTCAGACACACTGGATCACTCAACAATACCCCGTGTGTTTTGAAAATGTCGATAGCCTCAGCTGAATAACCGCATAGTAAGGTAGAAAACACTGTTGACACCCGTCCTGCATGACGACCGAATTTCAAATGATTTCAAACTGGTCAACCGCAGTCTTCATCGCGAGAATCGTGTTAGCACATGCGTGAAATACGTCTTGCAATAGCTGATTGGTTAATTGCGGTCAGTAATATAGCCGCAAAAGGGTAGAGTGCAAGAATGTTGCAAGTGATTACGTAATGTTGCAAAGGGGGGGGTGTTGCAAAGGGGGTGGGGTGTTGCAAAAAAAATAAAAAATAAAAAAAGGAAAAAGAAAAAAAAGAAAAAATACCCCAAAGGGCCCTTTGTTGCCAACCGGGGTTGCAAGGGGCATGCAACTTGGAGGTGGAGTTCTCCCCCAAGCTATTCCCCCCAAAGGGCCAGAAAGAGAAAGGAGGAGAGGGGTACACCTGAAGGAGAGAGAGAGAGAGAGAGAGAGTAGTTGCCTTTGATTGTAAGGCATGCAACTTGGAGGCGGAGTTCTCCCCCAAGTTATTTTCGTTTACCTAACCTAAGAGGCCTCTAAGGGTTTTCCCAAAGGGCCAGAAAGAGAAGGACCAGAGGTCCTTGCTCGGCTGGGAGCCGAGCTTGAATGACTCCGTCAGTCGTCTCTCGGTCTTTTATAAACCTCTATTCTGGCTGAGTTGCCAGATAGCGCAATGTATTCAGTTGCCAGATAGCGCCATGTGTCCCAGATAGCAAAAACCATATATTAATCATCCATTAAATAGTGTACCACAATTATTTATATGACGGTAGTTAATCCAATTAAATTCTGTTTATTAAATAAATAATTTTTACACACTTAATCTTTATTATTATTAAACCTGGAATTGCATACCTTTCCAGTTTTTTTTGCAATGATCGGATTGTTCTTGCTAGATATATATTATTATGCATCATTTTAATGAGAAAGAAATGTACTTTAATATTATGTTTATTAAATTCTCCTAAAATAATTATATAAGACCAAAGTAATGGTCTGACGTTGGAAGAAAAAAAAAGTAGAGAGAAGTTTAGTCTTGGAGGCCTCTTAGCAAGACAAGTCTCCAATCAAAATTAGTTTTCTTTACTTACTTTAGCTTCAAATTTTATGGGTAACTTGCATATCTGAAAAGAAAATGAGTTTCACTGCCTCAATGAATAATAAATTAATGTTTTTTGAGAACGCTATCGCTATTGGCCTAGCCTAATTATTGATACCTACACCCCGATACACTTGAATCATTACACACGATGTCAGTATCACTTTCACTTCAAGACATTATTGTATAGAAATAAGGTAACACAAGTACTACAAGAAATAAATAAAAGAAGTACCCACAAACAAATCTGTAGTGATAAGGTAACACAAGTACTACAAGAAATAAATAAAAGAAGTACCCACAAACAAATCTGTAGTGAAACAAAAAAAAAAGGCAAAACAGACCGCGTGACCCTGAACATTTTAATGAGAAAGAAATGTACTTTAATATTATGTTTATTAAATTCTCATAAAATAATTATATAAGACCAAAGTAATGGTCTGACGTTGGGATGAATCCAATTAAATTCTGTTTATTAAATAAATAATTTTACACACTTAATTTTTATTATAAATATTTAAGTCACGAATAACGAAAATTTACGAAACAATTCATTTAAAAGTTGAAATTAGCCAAAACACAATCCGCTAGAGGAAAGGAATTCCGAGAATCTGGTCAAATCGGTTCACCTATTGCCAGAGGCGATTTTTTTTCTGACCATAATTACCTTTCTCCCAGACAGCTTGAACAAAACCTCTCTCGACTCCATTTCTTAGATATGCCCACAATTATATATATATATATATATATATATATATATATATAGAGAGAGAGAGAGAGAGAGAGAGAGAGAGAGAGAGAGTTTTGTTCAAATAACGGGATATGCTTGTATCTTTTGCCATTGTGTTCGAACACAATTGTTCGAACACAATTGTTCGAGCACAATTCGATTGTTCGAAAACGAGCATTGTTCGAAAAGTTCGAAAACAGTTGTTCGAAGCAACAATTATTCGACGTTATAATTGTTCGAATGAACAACCAACTAAATAAAATCTTAGTTGCCAAGACGCAAATACGAAGATGTAAATAAGAAGGTTAGCCTCTTCATTTAAACTATAACATTTATAGTGCTGCAGTAGTATACCACCCTTAAAATGGCAGAGTTTGTTTCTAGTGAGAAAGGAAATCCAAATCGAAAACCATACCCATATTATGTTATATCAGTCAGGGTGAGTCTTCTGCCACGTCAGGCGTACGCTAGGTTAGGCTGTAGAGCAATTTCCCCATGTCATCAACTTTCGGACAGTCAGGGATCGTTGGGCGTGATTTCCGACTTTTCCAAAAAATATGTGGCTGTAAAATTACCTACCTACCATACCTCTTTGTTTAGGAGTGTATCGTACTTACTGATGTCATGCAGGGATGACACTAATAACATGTAAGTAAAAATAAAAACCGGAAACTATAAAAAATCTATTAAACCATTCTTAAAATTAAATGCTTTACTCCATTTATAATGAAAAGGTACGACTTGTGACGTCATTCGGCTACTGAGAGTTATTAGCAAGGGAAACTCTGAGTAAATGGAAATATTATTTTCTCGAAAACTATGGGTGATAGAAAAATTCTGAAACCGGAATCAGTATCAAAAGTTCTATAAGAATCACCAAATAATTTTCGTTGTACCCTAGTGCAATTTCTCGCCGAATTAGAAAGGTTTTCACTCCGCCTTAGACCCACAGTTTAACGTGGAAACTGAATGCTTTTTTAAAATATAATTAGGCTATATTTATAATTTCTTTATTATAAAATAAGTTAACAATTGAAATTATGTTAACACAAGAATTTGTGAAAACAATACTAATAACTTGTAAGTAAAAATAAAAATATAATATAAGGGACTACCATAGAAATGTAAGTGTCTATAATTTATTCACAAGAAACACGATTTTATATATATGTTACTCGTCCGGTCCCGTTATAGCGGATTGGTACACGTCATAGCTCCACCCAGCTACATCGGCAGCCAATCACTACGAACATCTGGTCTTTTGGGCGGAGCTTGGCGATTGTGCATATAAAAGGGGATATTTTTCAGTTGGGAGTAACAGTAGCTATTTTCGCGTCAGTGAATAATCATTCCCTCCACCATGGACCTGTACGTCTCCCCAGACTTGTATGAAGAAAGTGACGCTGCAGCATTAACGACAATTAGTCTTTTTAACGCAATTGACCGTGGTGAATTATTTCCAACGCAAACCGTTGAAGATATTTGCAGTGACGCTCCTTACAACCCGACGCAGGGGACTACCATAGAAATGTAAGTGTCTATAATTCGATTTATATATGGAGAGTTGTAGTATCTCGTCAAATAGATACTCGCCAAAATTTTTTATGTCAATCAATGTTATTTGGTTTTACCTCTTATCCCCATTATGCTAAAATCGAAATTTTTTATGGCAATCAATGTTATTCCTCTTAAATGAACCAAAGATATCTTCACATAATGGGGATCTGTCTGTATACTCTGTATATGTTTTAAAAGAATGAACATTATTCCTTTAAGGTCCGATGAGGATTTGACACGTGTTATACAATCTTTTGAAGAATCTCGGAATACGGAGGATATACTGAACAGTCAGCAATGTCACACATCCTCCACCATGGACCTGTACGTCTCCCCGGAATTGTATGAAGAAAGTGACACTGCAGCATTAACCGCAATTAGTCTTTTTAACGCGATTGACCGTGGTGATTTATTTCCAACGCAAACCGTTGAAGATATTTGCAGTGACGCTCCTTACAACCCGACGCAGGGGACTACCATAGAAATGTAAGTGTCTATAATTCGATTTATATATATGGAGAGTTGTAGTATCTCGTCAAATAGATACTCGCCAAAAATTTTTTTTATGTCAATCAATGTTATTTGGTTTTACCTCTTATCCCCATTATGCTAAAATCGAAATTTTTTATGGCAATCAATGTTATTCCTCTTAAATGAACCAAATATATCTTCACATAATGGGGATCTGTCTGTATACTCTGTATATGTTTTAAAAGAATGAACATTATTCCTTTAAGGTCCGATGAGGATTTGACACGTGTTATACAATCTTTTGAAGAATCTCGGAATACGGAGGATATACTGATCAGTCAACAATGTCACACCGAAATAATGTAAGTGTTTTTCAATCTTTTTGGGATAAGAAGACAATATATTTTCATAAATTTATTAAATGAAAGAAATCAGTACAATAAACAACTACAGAATATACCGTTACAAATATACGAACAAAAACATTATAATATACAACGAGTACGTACAATTGGAAAACGGATTTTTATCTGTCTGCATACCATTTCATCGTTTCGGCGAGTGTGACACGGGTCAAATAAATTTAAAAAATTTATAAATTCTTTATCACTTGACATATGCATGAGAAATGAGACGCAGTACATTCCGCAAACATTAGTAAAATATCCTTGTACACGAAATGGGTTCCATACAACTTCGGGAATATGTAACTGAGCGAGAAATTTTACAATAATAGGGTCACTCCAGGGTTGAGTACCGAGTGAATCAAAATAGTACAGGCGCTGTCTATTTTTAAAATAGACAGCGATCCAGTGAATCCCTTCATTACCGATGACATCTGTGTTCACAATAAGACTACCGCATTCTCGCGTACTTGGCAAACTCAATGTTTCATTCTTCGCAAACACGCCGATAAATTTGGAACGTGTGACTCGCTCCATTACTTTCTGAAGTGTATTAGCATCCATTTTAAAAGTCAGTGATAACGCTCCTAAATCTATCTACTTCTATTAGGGCTTGCGATTCGAGATATACTAGTACACTAATAGGAGCGTCTATAGGCTTGGCGAATTCCAGCCGCACTGAGATGTTTCCGCTCTGCTGTGGGGTTAAATGGGTATTTACGCTAGCAGATAAGTCAGGTGTAATGTCAAACGGATAAAGGTTAAATTGATCAATGAATTCTTCCTGCGTTACCCCATTACCAAGCTCATCACAATCACCTGCAATATGGGTCAGATTACTATAGGCTCTGGCACAAAGAGGTAACACAGCGTCTGATGAATAGTCCGTACCCATTGTTCCACCCAAAGCAGTGCCATTAACGTATAGAGTTATATTTTTAAGTCCGAAATTCTCGAATTTAAAGGCACTCTTTTTATATTTTCCATTCACCGAAGCATGGTCCTGCATGCCGATTAATATCCTTTTAGGAAGATTTCCCAGGGCAATGTTTTCTATCTGCTTCGATGCCAACCCTGCAGGAACCGTATATAGTTTGATTTGCACTCTGTTAATAGGATATTTCACTGTAGCGTTTAGTAAATTTTTCTCAATTTCTAGTTGTTTTGGTGAACTTAATTTCACTCGCCGTACGCGGAGATATGTGTCCATAATGTGAACCACAACGGGCTTTGCACCCTCTTCTTGATCAGCATCCAGATTTAAGCAGATCTCAGGACTCGTGCGGGTGAGCTTTATTTTCATATCCACCCCGTTGATAAGCAACTTCTCCTGGAAAGTGAAATCTGTGTGCAACCGTCCAAAACACTCGTATATTTTCTTTTTAGAATTTTTAAATTTGTCCTTTATACTATTTTCATCTTTAGTTTGATAATATCCCTCGGCACTTAAAAAGGTAGCCTTCGCTTCTTTGGAAAAGTTGAGGACATTTTCCAGATAGGCTCGTAGATGATAGTACCCCGTGCCTGCCGATATGTTGGTCTGATTTAAATATACGTCACACTGGTTGAATATGGAGTGCAGAAAGTTTGTTTCAGGGTATACAGCATATTTGTCATCGCAGACCGTTCCATCAGAATGGGCTATACGTAGCTTAGCGTACATGTGCACACAGCTTGGATCAAAAAAGTAAGGACCTGAGCTGGGTATCACGAATTCTATAGGTGCACTCGGGGAACTAATTGTGTTTAAAGGGTTAATTGTAATAAAGTCACTGTGCTCAATAGAAACTTGGGTTGGAGGTAGCTCAAAAAGGGACAGCTCCGATTTACAGCATTGTGAACTACATGGGTGGATGAAGCGTGCCATGGCGAAATAGTGACTCCTCTCTCGACAAGTGGTAAACAAACTATGATTCATGAGATCAATGTCCTTAGCTTATATCAGTCAAAAAAGTGGTCAACCATAGGTTTCATTCGCTTACAGCACTTCTTTTTTGATAGCCTTTTACGTTTAATACCACGTGACCCCTTCTTCTTCCGGGCAGCCCGCTTCTTCCCGCCACCACGCATTTTTCTCTTTGCATCTTTGATGATTTCGTCCCGTGTACGCTTTAAATGTTTTTTTAGAGCCTCTTTAGGTTTAGCCCCGGCCAATATGTCTTCTGCAGTGTTAATACCTGATTGTAGCGCTTTCCTTCCAAGGTATCTGGCACCCCTCTTCAGCAAAGGAACAGCCGTACGTAGTATGGATGAAAAAATGGACCCAAGTCCAATGTTCCCTCTAATTTTTTTTAGTCCGTGTGCGCAAGAAATTTTCGTTGTGCATACATTTAGATTCATGGTGAAAAGTTGTGCAAACTTTTCTGAGCGCTATTATCTTCAAAATGAAATATATATAAATATTAAATACTTAATAAATATTATTTCCATAAGGTGATAGCTTGATCATTACGGTACTATTAAATGGATATTAGAAAACTGTTTACAATATTATATATTCTTAAAAAAGAAAACATTTTATCAATTCTAAAAATATGAATAAAATAAAAAATAGAAAAATAAAATTCAACAAAATATAGAAATAAAATAAAAATGACATTAATTGAAAATGACTATTTTAGTTATCATTTCTCAAAACAATTTTTAGGATTTAGCAATTTAAAATAGACCATCAAGATTAATACATGATTTTATCCATTCACAAAATAGGAATAAAATAAAAAATAATTTTATTTTTTATGAATTATGAGATAATTACTATTCGTTTTTATGCAAAAATAAGAAAGAGAACGTTTATATTCAATGCGTTAATGTATAAAAGAAAAAAAATGCAAATACATAGAGTAAAAAAAATCCGTATTGAGTAATTGCGCGGACGTCGGCGAAGTTGGGCGGAAGGGGTTAATACTTAAAAGAGCGACTATAGAGTATGTTGATGCAAATGGTCAGACCTTGTGTGACGGTATATTTTTTAAATTACTTCATTTACTGTCGTGACTCATGATACGCTTGAGCCTGTGCACATTTTATTTTGTTGTGTGCGCGGGTTTCACAACGCGTGTGCGCGCGCACACGCGCACACCTTAGAGGGAACATTGCCCAAGTCCACTACCGCGCTGGTATCGCACCCCTCGATAGACGGTGAAATGCTTTCTATCCATTATAACTCAGTGCGTCGAAAGTGTAGCTTCACTGTTAAGCTCCCGTTACCGAATGGGAAGTTTTCACCCTCAATCGTTCTTATATATATTGAGATATTGGTTATTAAATTAGTTGCGACATTCACATAATGGGGTCTGTCATATGTAATACTCAAACTCCTTCCTCTATGGTTGGGGATGTGAGCAATGCGCAGCAGGCGTGCCTGGGTATCCCCAACAAACTGGTGCTCCACTATATTACTGTAAATATAGCACATGTCTGGGGACCTTTCAGCCAATTTCTCCATCTTCAATTGATACATTAATCTGGACAAGTCATGCTGTGTCTCGTGAAATGTGTCTCTTTGGAAGGCTGCGCTATATCGGCCATTGGCTAGAATTTGGAACTTTCTATGGTCTTTAATACGTCTGTTAGTCTTTGATTTTAGGATTAGTGTATGTGCAGGGTTGTTTACGATTTCGTATACTAAATCATTCGTAAGGTTTGAGTTTCTTAAACTTACGTTTAAGCCTCTCACAACATCCTCGGCCGAACCATATTGACCCGGTCCTAGTCTTACTTCTGTACTGTAATACCGTGCAACCTTAGTCCGAGCGATACGCATAGTTTCATCCATAGCTACCCCAGCTTTTTCACACTCGTCAATGTCTCTAAGAATCGTAAAAACGGTTTCTTTATGTTCAATATTTAAAAAGATGGTGTCCAGCTGAATTTCGCATATCCCCACCTCATACGAATCACGACCCAATTCAATGTGCTTGTGGAGTTCTGTTACAAAGTTGGCTAGTGTGTTGTTATGGTGTACAGACAGGGACGAGGAGGACGGGAGTGTGACGTAGAAATGGTTAGGAGCCATGTTGCATACTATTTAAGCTTCATTATTGCATCAGCTTTTATATAGGTGTTGAAGCTTTCTGGGTACCCTAGCCATTTCACCAGGTACATTTTTCTCTTTCCTGAACCTTTGCTTCCTAAAATGTTCTCAATTTTAAACACATTTTTTCCTAAATTAAACGCAACTTTCTGCAATTCCTCGCGGTAAAAGCCTCCTGAGATTTCTTCCCCATTCAAATCTTCAATGTAATACATCATTATCTCACCTTTAGGTCTCATAGCCCTAACTTTAAAAATCTCGCGTGTCCATCCTTGCTCAAAACCCTTTGCGAATTTGTTCCCCGAACGCGATAGCCTTACATAATCATTGATTTTGAAGCGCGCAGAGTGTGGTGGTGGTGGTGATCCATCTCTCCTCGGGAGCGTACCTCTTTCTAAAACTTCGTTAGGTGTTGTCCCAATCGTGCGATGGTGTGAGCGGTTGTAGGATGACGCCAATGATTCCAGAATGTCTAGAAATCTGTATGTGTTTTTATGTGTAAAATAACGGTGCATGCGTTCCTTTATGGTGCGCTGAACTCTTTCAGCTAAAGAAGCCTTATGTATAGAATTGGTTGTGTAATAGCTGATATTAAACTCTGTCAACATGTTCTGAAAAGCACGGCCTATAAATTCCTTTCCCATATCCGTACAAAAATAGCCAGGAACCCTGTTTTCTTTTAACATTAGCGTTTTGGTGGCTTTAGCAACTGTTTCAGGTGATTTATTTTTCAGAGGAACTAGCCACAGATATCTAGAGAATATGTCTATTATGAATAGAATGTAGCGGTAACCATCGTTATACACAGAATATCTTTGCATGTCTTAAATCTGCTTGCCAAATAGAATCAATCGAGGAAGCCGTTGTCTTGGTTGTTTTAAACCTTTTTCTGACAGGCTTATGAAGCGTATAAGCGTCCTGCTCCCTCAAAAATCTTTCAACATCTTTTTTTCCTACTCCGTAAACACTTCTGTACAGTCTATCTACGCCGCCGTAAGAGGATGGGGTAGAAATGTCATAATAGCGTTTAGTTAATACGTTAGCCATTTGCGTATTTTAGATGCACGTGGGTAGGGTTGGCTTAGCCTCTTCTTGCTCCTCTTCAAAGGTGTTACCGCCGGGGGTGACGGCGCCTTCAATTGTGTCACAGGCGTTGCATGTTCCAAGTCTTTTAACCTGTTCAGATTTCCTATCAACGTTTTAGGGACATTTATTTGTTGTAGTCTTGCTTTAATATGCTTCCATCCTGATGGTGATGGCCTCCCACTTTCTCACCAGATCATGGACAATGTCTACGATATTCGATCCCTGTACCTTTGATCCTTCCACAATGATCTCCCCTGTATCGGTCCATTGTATGGCGGGATCCTCATTCAATAGATTATAAAGACTTAAGCCTTTACTCCTCAATGTATGTGGGAGGGTACTTTTTAATACATGTTCGATATGTTGTGTGGCTAATCTTTTTGGTTGGTCAGCTGTATCGTCGGGCTCAGATCCTATGTCGCCATGTCCATCGTCCCCCGTGCTGTGCCTAATAACCACAGGAATCTCTGTAGGGCTCTTATAATTTTCGTACTCGTGAAGAAATTTCTGCAGAGCTTCTTGGTATAAGATTCTTTTCTCATCAGGTGTTTTTTCACTGTTTAATAGGGCTAGCAATTCGCTTTCCATTCTTTTAAGTCTGCTTTTACGGGGATCTAGATACGTGTCTGGATTCCTTTGCAGTGAAGCGTACACCTCGTGGGGAATCACTACCACTTTCTTCATTATATAATTTATATTAATCTAGTCAGTGAAGGACCCAAAACTGAAAATAAGATGGGGAGAAATGACCCTCCTGTTTGTACAATAATTCGTTTTTTCTTCGCTGCAGTTTGACTTTTACGAGCGAGTGCACGTATTATGTTCTTGTAGCGGCGTAGGCGAGCCTTCTGAGGGGTTTTCATTGATACATTGCAATTTATAACGTTAAGACAGATTTCACAGATGCATTTTAAAAAGTCGGCGTCGATATTTTTAATAAACATCTGCTGCAATGCCCGGGGCAGTCGATGATAGATTTTTATTAATTCACGGTATTTCTTTAGTCTCTTTGTCATTCTGGAATATACACCGTTTCAGGCTCGTTTGGAAATATATTCGTTCGCAGAAGCACTCTAAACGTGTTTCGCGGATGAAGGTCGCAAAGCAAATATCCGTAACGCGTGCTTGTAGCTTCTTTATAAACTTCCAAAAACTCCTTACGCTGATTCGGGAACATTTGATTGGCTAATACCCCAATTTGTGATACATCTCTACGTTGCGCGAATAAGACTAGATATTGCGTATTTAACGACACATCGCGCATGTATCTATTTTTGAAAAATAGATTCTGATTGATGAAAAACACGTTTATGTTAAGATGGTGGGAGAATACTCTAAATGTCTCGGCAAACGTTTTATCCATCTCCAACATGAGATCGTCAATTACAATGATTGTATGTTCATTTCCCTTTAACGAATTAACGTCATATACGCCTTTGTGGAACAAAATATCATCTTGGTACTCGTTGAACACTGATTGATACGTCGAATAGCACCATATAACTTTATGCACAAATTTCGAGAACATCTCTCCCTTTTCTTTAATGATTTTAAGCATAAACACAGTTTTACCACATCCTGTAGGTCCAGATATAATACATGTGGATGGGCTCGTGAATCTGAATTTTTCTACAGAGTCCATTTCTAACACGTCACACTCCTAAGTGGGTCATTTACAAAATATTACAAATTTTGAGTGCTGTTCCTTATATTTTGCTTTCTTCTCCCACAGAACCGTGAATGACGATGAGGTAGAGCACCCCATCATTGACATTACGGATGACCTCGACGACAGTGTAGTTGTGATCTCCTCCCCTGCCAACGAACCCTCACCAGCGATACCGCTAGCACGTCCAAAGCGGAGGTATGAGAACCCCACGTCAGGTATAAAGCAACCGAAATACGCGCCTGTTGCAGCGGTAATAGATCCCCAACCCTCAACCTCTTACGCAACAACCCCCCCAGCAGCACCTCCCGCTAATATACCCCCTTATTCATCCGCCGCCCCCCGTTCTGTTAAGTCTGCAATAATAGAGCCCCAACCATCAACCTCCTACGCAACAGGCCCCCCAGCAGCACCTTCCGCTAATATATCCCCTAATTCATCCGCCGCCCCCCGTTCTGTTGAGGATGAAATAACGTTCGAGTTGGTGCGCTCCGCAGCCCCCACCCAGGCCTTGACTAGAAATCGGTATAGAGTCAGGGTCGACCCTAGAGCCATGTATAGCAATGGAATTGAGCGCGGGCTACGCCGGGTTGTACAGCATATTATAGAGTTTGCTCTTCAGAATCGCGACGAGCGTGAAGTCAGGACGAGTCTGTCCTTTGGATTCGGGTCAGATGACGGTGATGTAGACGATTATTGGGTGATAGTGCCATTTAGACGTTTGGCGGCTGAAGATGTAGAATATATATTAGAACTTATAATGCAAGCCGCCCAAAGTAGTATAGCCTTCAATATGGACAACTTCACGGTAAATATTGACCGTGTATTCCGTGTTGCGGGTCATAGTGCCATACCGTACACTCTTAACCTCAATTCTCAAGCTATTTATAGACGGCATATAAACGTCGATCGTGGTTGCGGCTTTATAGCAGTAGTCTTGGCTAACATGTTTACTGTACAAAACACACGGGCTCGAAAAATGTGGCTGCCTACGGTCGTGGAACGTGCCCGTAAACTAGCTGTAGACTGTGAACTTGAATTTGACTGTAATATGGGGCCTGAAGAGCTGAGAAGGGTAGAACAGGAAATGAATGTCCGCATAGTTGTATTTGGGTTGGATGATCGTCGTAGGACTGTGTATGTTTTTAAAAGCTGTGTGAGAGATCGTACAAGACCTCTACTTATTTTAGGATTGTCAGGGACAACGTATCTCCCCATCCGTAATATAAGGTGGCTTTACGCGAGTTATGACAAAAGTCGAAAATATGGGAGACATCATGATTTGTGTAAGGGGTGCCTCGAGTTTGCGGATGATATTGTGCGACATTGTAAAGAATGTCACATGGTATGTGAGCAGTGTAAAAGCACCAAATGTGAAAGCCGTGTAGTTGAAGCTGAGAAGAGAGACTGTGATGTGTGTAGACGCACATTTTTCAATAATAGCTGTTTTGATTTCCATAAATCAATTGGCACGTGCAGGAAAATGAGAATCTGTGAATGTGGTATGTTTCACACAATGGATAATTGGGGGAAATTTAAGCACAAGTGTGACGTAATTCACTGTCCTACATGCCAGGAGGAATATAAGGCGGATGGAGTAAAGCATGTACAGTGGCGGTCCTAGCATACATGACGCCCTGGGCGAACCTCACCTTCAGCGCCCCCCCCCTGTTCGCCAACACACACACATTCGAATCCCCCCAAAATAAAGGACAGACATAACTCTTTCACAAAATAACTTTTTATTGGACTAATTGTTGGAACTTCAGAACCAAAACAAAGATTCAAATTTCTGAATTTTACAAATCCTTCATCACGTAAATAGAATAACTCACTTAAGAGAATGTAATTATGATACTATGAACAGGAAAAATACAAATTAAATTGCACAACTGCCATAAATAAACTAGAGAATCAAATTTCTAAATTGTACAAATGCTCTATCACATAAATAGAATAAGACACTTAAGAGAGGGTAATTATTATGCTACACTTTGAACAAGAAACAAAATAAATTGCACCACAGCACAACTGCCATCTAAAGCCTGACTCTTCTTACCTTCCTTGATGCAAAGTCATTGATCTTTTATTATTTATTTTATTTTATTTTTTATTTTTATTTATTTCTTTATTTATTTATTCTTATTTTTTTTTTTTTTGCAGGCGCTCATGCCGCCCCTCCACAAATGCCGCCCTGTGCGGCTGCCCATATTGCCCATATGAGGAACCGCCACTGAGCATGTATGTTATATGAAAGATGCTAAGCCTAAAAATAACCCTTGTATAACTGTGTACTACGATATAGAAACATATACGAACGCTGAAACCAAAGAGGTAATTCCACATTTACTTGTGAGCCAGACCATCTGTAATGAGTGTATGGGTATCGAATGTGACGAGTGCCCCAAATGCGGTAAACGGACAAACGTTTTTAAAACGAATGTCCGCGATAGTCCTGTGAAATTATTTGTGTCCTATATTGTCAAGTTAGCCGACAAGTTCAAAAAAATGACTGTGTATATTCTCGCCCATAACGGGGCAAAGTTTGACACGCAGTTCCTTTATAAGGAGTTGCTTGAACACGAATCCTCTGAGATATTTACAGGTGATCCATTGAAAAGAGGCAACAAATTAATACAGATGCAGATAAGAGGCAATGTACAATTTAAAGATACTTTATTATTCACACCTTGTAAATCAGCAAAGCTACCCAAGGTGATGGGAGTAGCAGCTGAAGTTTCCAAAGGATACTTCCCTTACACTTTCCTCACCAGCGAGACTTTAAACTACGTAGGCCTGTAGTGCCTTGCACCACAAGATTATTCTTTATTAGTAAAAACTGCCACAAATTGGCATGAGTGAATTATTTAAATCTAAATAAATAAATAAATACAAATTAAATTTGATCACTAGACATATTTAACTTGTATTTATTTATTTATTTAGATTTAAATAATTCACTCATGCCAATTTGTGGCAGTTTTCACTAATAAAGAATAATCTTGTGGTGCAAGGCACTACAAGTACTGCCCCCCAAAAACATGGTTGTCAGGGGTAAAAAAAAAACACTTAAATGTCAAAACGCACTGGCTTACGAATGACTCTTCCAGAACGAGTCATTGTTTGCTTTTGGATGGCAATATCCTGCAGCACTGATTCTGAAGGCATGGATGGTGCTACAGGTGCAGTAGGGACATTGGGGGAAGGGGATTCTTGATGCCTGTGCGATGGGGCCACTGGCTGGTTCAAAGACAGTTGGTTGCGATAATGAAGGAGAATTGGAAGAGGGATGATAGATTGTTGTACCCTCGGATGAGGTGGTGGTACATAGGATTTAGGAAGGGTAGATTGCTGTACCTGTATATGAGATGAAGGTACAGAAGATTGAGGAGGGATAGGTTGATGTACCTGTATTTGAGGTGGAGGTACAGAAGATTGAGGAGGGATAGGTTGCTGTACCTGTATTTGAGGTGGAGGTACAGAAATTGAGGAGGGATAGGTTGCTGTACCTGTATTTGAGGTGGAGGTACAGAAGATTGAGGGAGGATAGGATCTTTTGTTGGAGAAAAATCAAGGTATGCTGGTTTCAAGCGGTCCACAGAAACGGTTTCACGCTTGCCCACCTTGTCAATGATGAAAGTTTTGGGTCTACGGTCTAACACAAGGAAGGGACCATCATAGGGACAGTGAAGAGGGTAGCGGTGAGCATCATGTCTCAAGAAAACATGTGTGCAAGTTTGTAAATCAGGGGAAACGAAGGTATTTTGTGAAGTGGAAGTTCTAGGTGCTGTGGGACGAATTTGCTTCATAACAGAGCGTAATGTCTTGACATACGAAGCAGGCTCACATGTGGGGTTAATGGGTGTAGGTGTGAAAAATTCTCCGGGTAACCGGAGTGTGGTACCGTAAACTAATTCTGCTGCAGATCATGCAAGATCAGTCTTCAGAGCAGTACGAATTCCGAGTAGGATTAGGGGTAGCCTGTCCACCCATGTAGTAGATGGATCAGTGGCTCGGAAGGAACTTTTAAGTTGACGATGGAAGCGTTCTATCACCCCATTGGATTGCGGGTGATAGCTTGTTGTTCTGATGCGCTCAGTCCCAAGAAGGAGCATGAGTTCCTTCCATAAGGCCGATTCAAACTGGGCACCTCTGTCTGTGCAAATGGTTGCAGGTATTCCAAAACGGGAAACCCAACATGAAACAAAGGCATGAGCTACTGCAGAAGCAGTACAAGAAGTCAAAGGAACAGCTTCTGGCCATCTTGTGAACCTATCAATGACAGTGAGAAGATAGGTATAACCTCGAGAAGAATAGAGGGGGCCGACTATGTCTAGATGTATGGCCTCAAAACGAGCCTTTGGCAAAGGAAAGGTACCAATTTCTGACTTTGTGTGTCGGTGAACTTTGGCACGCTGACATTGAAGGCAAGATCGAATCCAATTGCGGATATCTTTGTGCATACTTGGCCATACAAACCTAGCTGCAATTAATTTTTGGGTGGCCTTAATTCCCGGGTGAGAAAGGGAATGGAGTTTAGCAAAAACAGCTCTTCGCAGCCCTTGTGGGTCCAACGGTCGAATATGCTCAGTCGAGACGTCACATAAAATTAGTAAGTCTGACTTGGGTTCAACTGGTAAAGAGCGGACTTGCAATGAAGTGGGTGAATTAATAAGAGCGTGGAGGTCTGTATCCGTGGACTGAGCCTTAGCCATCTCTGAAAGGTTGATGTGAGTGTGTCCAGGGTCAGAAATTGCTGAGATGCGAGACAGAGCATCCGGCACAACATTCAAAGAACCTGAAATGTGTCGAATGTCTGAAGTAAATTGAAGAATAAAATCAAGGTATCTTCGCTCATTAGGAGCATGAGAGTCTGATTGAGAATGGAGAGCAAATATTAACGGACGATGATCCGTAAAAATGCTAAAGTCACGTCCTTCCAGGAATGACCTGAAATGACGGATGGAGAGGTATATCGCCAGCAACTCTCGACCAAAAGTGCTGTACCTCATTTGTGAAGGTGAGAGCTTGCGTGAAAAGAATGCGAGAGGTTCCCAAACGCCTGAAACAAGCAGCTGGAGCACTCCTGACACGGCAACGTCAGAGGCATCAGTGGCTAAGTTCAGAGGAGCGTCTGGTTGAGGGTGAACAAGGCATGTAGCTCGTGCTATAGCCTCTTTTGCTTGTGAAAAAGCATTGGTAGCTTCGGGGTTCCACAGAACTGCAGTGGATCTGCCCCTTTTTGATTGGCGAAGAAGAGAGGTTATGGGTGCAAGAATGTTTGCACACTGAGGAATGAAGCGATGGTAGAAGTTTACCATCCCTAAGAAGCGGCGAAGTTGCTTTTGAGTTTGCGGTTGTGGGAAAGACCTTATGACAGATACTTTATTTTCGAGAGGAGAAATGCCCTTCGAAGTAACCTTGTGTCCTAAGAAGGTGAGTTCATCTACAGCAAAGACACATTTTTCAGGGTTTAGCAATACACCATATTCTGCCAACCGAGAAAAAACTAAGCGTAAATGTTGAATATGTTCTGAGGGAGAAGAACTTGCGATGAGAATGTCATCAACATATGTGAAAGTGAAGGAGAGACCTCTCAACACTTCATCAATGAAGCGTTGAAAAGTTTGGGCCGCATTACGCAGTCCGTATGGCATTTTTGTAATTTCAAATAACCCAAAAGGGGTTGTTATAGCAGTTTTATGTATGTCATCAGGGTGTACAGGAATTTGATGAAAGGCTCGCACCAAGTCAAGGCGTGAAAATACTGTGGTGCCATGGAGAGCAGAAGTAAAATCGTGTAAGTGAGGAAGGGGATAGCGATCTGGAATCGTGTTGTCATTCAAAGCACGATAATCTCCACATGGACGCCAGTCTCCAGGTGTAGGTTTTGGGACCATTTGTAAAGCAGAGGCATACGGGCTACTTGAAGGCCGTATAATACCGAGTTCGAGCATGTGTTCAAACTCTCGTCTCACAATTGCAAGACGATCTGGAGCTAAGCGACGTGGGCGGGTGAAAACAGGTGAGCCTACCGTATCAATACGGTGGACAACAGAGTGTTTAATAGGGGTATCCTTAGAACAGGGTTGAGTAAGGGAAGAAAATTCATTTAGGAGCTGCTCTATAGCAGGTGAGCACTGTGGCAGGGAACTTGCCAATAATGAAGATGGGTGTGTAAGAGTCCGGTTTTATTTATTTAGACCTTTACAAGTTTACGTAGATAATTAACTATATGCCAGGGTCACCAGCGCCCAAGTACTAGATTGGCATCCGGCACTGCGGCGCAAAGTTAATTTTAATAAAAGAAGGGAAGGACTGATTATTAAATCAATATGAATTTTTATATTTTATTAACAACAATTAATAAGTATATGCAAAGGGGATTTTTACCCGTAACAACTTTGATGGACTTATAATGGTGAGATTAAATAATGGCCTGTTTGGCTAATATATAACAGTCTGCAAATAATACTGATTATAATAATGAATATGCAATAATACAATTAATTCAAATAATAGTAATAATAATAATAATAATAGTAGTAATAATAGTATAGTAATAATAAACTAATAATATAGTAATAATAATAATAAACTAATAATATAGTAATGATAATAATAAACTAATAATATAGTAATGATAATAATAAACTAATAATATAGTAATGATAATATGATAATAATAATAATACAGTAACAATAATATGGTAATAATAATGGTAATAATAATAGTAATAATAATAGTAATAATAATAATAAACTAATAATAATACAGTAATAATAATAATATAGTAATGATAATAGTAATAATAATAATATAGTAATGATAATAGTAATAATAATAATATAGTAATGATAATAGTAATAATAATAGCCACAATGACAACCTTGTCTGCAAAGAGATGGACAAGAATACTGTAAGTGATATTTCAGAGAAAAAGAATAATAAAAATGGCAATAATTAATAATTAAAATACATATAGGTTATATAGGCCCCAGTAACCTGTGGATGATAAATTACAGTTAATTCTGGTTATGGGATTGTGTTAAGTTGAATGGGAAAACTAAAGGAAATATGTAGGCTACAAATGATTAGTAGGCCATCTGCTAAGAAAATAACATGAAACATAATAGGCTTATAAAGTAAAATATACTAAGAAAATTAATGGGCAGGCCTTTGCCTCTTCAACATATCCAGCTGAGGTTAATCTAAAACAAAGACTATGGTAGGCCTCAGTTAGGCTAGTTACAATTTGGCTTTTGCCTAGACCTAACTTAGCCTAAGGTAATTTATTATATGAACCTTACATTACTATTTGTAGTATAAATCTTGGTACTAATTGCAAACAGTATAAGGCTTGTTAGTATCTACAGTATGCGGTATTGCATACAGATATGGAATAGTAAAGAATATAAACAAATACAAAACATACCACAAAGGAACTTTGCTTGCTGGTGGGGTGATTTCGAATAATAATGTTTTTTTTGGCGTCCTTTGTGTTGTCGTTGCACACAAGTTTGTTTTTACTTAATAATTTTACCAACCAGCCAAAATAATCCTTAAAAGCCCATTCATGTCTAGTCACACCACTCTGAATTCTTAAGAATTAAATTTGATCACTAGACATTTAACTTGTATTTATTTATTTAGATTTAAATAATTCACTCATGCCAATTTGTGGCAGTTTTCACTAATAAAGAATAATCTTGTGGTGCAAGGCACTACAGGTGCACGGTAGGAGAACCAATTACTGAAAGATGTGTGACATTATCAATTAATTGTGCTCTACGAACATCAACTAATAAATCATTAGCAGAAAGAAAATCAGAGCCTAACATTGGAGTATATACATCCGCGACAAGAAATATCCAGCGGAAAACACGTCTAAGTCCAAGAGAAACTGAAATAGAACGATGTCCATAAGTGTGAATAGATGAAGAATTAGCTGCACGTAAAATGAAAGGAGAAGGCCCGTTTGCACGGTCTGCGGCTGTTGCAGGAATAACACTGTATTGAGTTCCAGTGTCAATAAGGAATGCATAGCCTGAAAGTGGATCATGCAAGGTGAACGTTGGACCAGGTGGTGCAGTAGTTTGTGAATCATTAAATTTTTGTGGAGGAAGGTTAGTATTGCTGTGGGAAGGAGTTTGTGTTGTATTTGAAGGATTAGTTGTAGGTATTAAATTAGTTGTAGTTGAATAAGTAGGTTGCAATTCTTTAACTTTACTTGCGTACGTATGTGTTGGTTTGACAGTGTTAAATGAGGTAGTTGAGTGTGTAGTAATAGGTTGAACATTATTTGTGGTAAAGGTTGGGTTGGTTGAGGTAGAGTAATACTTAGTTAAAATTGAAGTAGGATTAGATGAGGTAGTGGTAGGGTTAGTTGAAGTAAGGATAGGTTGAGAGGCTTGAGAGGCTGTAGTGTCAGACGCCTGTGACACCAGCCTAGTTAGTTTAAAGGAGGATTAGGAGTCCATGGGCAAGGTGTGAGACAGCGCGTTGCACGATCTTTAAACTTTTCATGATACCAGCAAGGAGGGGTATGAGCAGTAGACTGTGGTAAGGAAATAGGTTGAGAATGAGGCTGAGTAGTGGGGATTGAGGATTGAGGATGAGGTAAGGCTAATAGATTCGGATTAGGAGCAACCAACTGACCTGTTTGCGGTGGCTGTGGTTGTAGGAGAACGAGGCGTTGTCCAGGTTCATATTGGGAGGCTCTAATTGGACCAGAGGGTCGTCCTCGTCTTGAAGAACTTCTCTCTCGTTCCCTGTTGTTAGCTAGCTCTATTCGGAGAGCTTTAAATTCATCTTTAATTGTTTGTAGTATTTCGTTGGATACTTTAAGACATTGTGCGACCAGACTCAGATTGTCGTCCTGCGTGGCACAGATTTGGGGGTGATGGGTGTGGTTATCTACTTGGCCAAGGTGGATTTCAATCATCATCTTATCAGCTGTTTTGGCCATTGTGAGGAAGTCTGTATCATCTGGCATACAACGGAGCATTGGCCGTAGGGCAGTGGGGAGACCATTGAGGAAGCGGCGTCGCATTAAGGGTGAGTTTTTATCGTCTTCATTGGTCTGTCCAGCCAGGTCTTGCAGATGTCTCAGGAAGGCTGTTGGCGTTTGATCCCCAAGAACTTGGTCCTTGAGTAGAGCATTGAGTCGCTCTTCTTCTGATTGGCCGAGTATCTTGACTAACTCGCTGAGGAGGCTCTCAAAAGCTTGGTCAGACGGTGGCAATAGAGTCACATCCCGCACTACTTTGTATACTAGTGTAGGCAGGAGGTTCTTTGTGATTAGGAACTTGGTTCGTGGGTCTGTAATTCCTTTTATCGCGAAATAATCCCGCAGTTGACTCACAAAGATTCCAGGCTCTTCAGCGGTGAATTGTGGAGTGATAGGCTGATACATTGTTAGAAGGTCTGTTATAGGTGGTGAATTTGGAGTACCACCATTGGCTGTTCCTAGGTTGTTGTTGGTCATTGTGGCTATTATTTGTTACAAGGTACTAAAAAAAATTTAAAAATGGGTCAAAAACTGACAAGATTTCAACAAATGTTGTTGAATGCAAATAATGGCTTCAGGTAAGCTTGGTTGAATATGAGACTCAATTGGAGTTATGAATGCCAATAACAAAAAGTTACGTCAAAATTTTTTTTTTTTTTTTTTTTATGATGTAGCCCAATATTAGCAGAAAAATAGTCTGCGTATAGGCTGTTTGCAAAATATAAGTAAATTTGCACAAAAAAAAACTAGAAAACGCTGATTTTATAAAAAGGCAAAATAAAAGGAATATATTTTGCAATAGAATACACTTCCAGTACAGGTGAGTGCTTAGTACTAGTGAATTTAATAAAATTATAGATGCAGACTAAATATATTGACAAAAATTGAGAAAAAACTTTTAGAAATTTTTTTTTTGCATAAATTACGGTTTGGTCACTCCAGGGGTGTCACCAATTGTAAGAGTCCGGTTTTATTATTATGGACCTTTACAAGTTTACGTAGATAATTAACTAAATGCCAGGGTCACCAGCGCCCAAATACTAGATTGGCATCCAGCAGTGCGGCGCAAAATTAATTTTAATAAACGAAGGGAAGGACTGATTATTAAATCAATATGAATTTTATATTTTATTGACAACAATTAATAAGTATATGCAAAAGGGGATTTTTACCCGTAACAACTTTGATGGACATATAAATGCGAGATTAAATAATGGCCCGTTTAGCTAATATATAACAGTCTGCAAATAATACTGATTATAATAATAAATATGTAATAATACAAATAATAGTACAAATGATAATGCAACCTATTATTAGTATTATTATTTTTAGTTATTATTATTATTAGGTTGCATTATCATTTGTACTATTATTTGTATTATTACATATTTATTATTATAATCAGTATTATTTGCAGACTGTTATATATTAGCTAAACGGGCCATTATTTAATTTCGCATTTATATGTCCATCAAAGTTGTTACGGGTAAAAATCCCCTTTTGCATATACTTATTAATTGTTGTCAATAAAATATAAAATTCATATTGATTTAATAATCAGTCCTTCCCTTCGTTTATTAAAATTAATTTTGCGCCGCACTGCTGGATGCCAATCTAGTATTTGGGCGCTGGTGACCCTGGCATTTAGTTAATTATCTACGTAAACTTGTAAAGGTCCATAATAATAAAACCGGACTCTTACAGGCCCACCACCCCCCAAACATTAATTTGACTGTATGGATGAACGTGAAGACTTTGATCGATACTACGACAGTTTTAATGAAAGTAACCCTTATAATATAGCTGATGAATGTGAGCGTTATTGCGTGAATGATGTGCGCGTGCTTAGAGTATGTTTCCAGGCCTTTAGAAGGATGTACATAGCCCGTTTCAAATGCGATCCACTGCAAGTCGCAACCACCATCGCATCATTATGTTTTACGGTGTTCAAGAATAACTTCATGCCTAAAGACACCTTAGCCATTATTCACCGAAACAATCCCCGCAGTTACGGGCACAAGGCTAT
Organism: Bathynomus jamesi; assembly: GCA_023014485.1. Classification (NCBI taxonomy): domain Eukaryota; kingdom Metazoa; phylum Arthropoda; class Malacostraca; order Isopoda; family Cirolanidae; genus Bathynomus; species Bathynomus jamesi. The sequence goes on from JAJOZX010002192.1 coordinate 383,754, forward strand.
TTACTGGCTCATACACCTACAGCAACAGACAGGTGTATACATAAAGCAGGCCCGCAACACGGGTGAAGTACCCATTAAGATTAATGGACGTGTTTTTTGGGTTGATGGGTTAAGTGAAAACCGTGTCACTGGTGAGAAGACTGTGTACTCCTTTAACGGTTGCTGGTGGCATGGATGCCCCCGTCCTGAGTGCGGAATCACCGGAGATATCCACGGTAGGTCTCCTGCCGACTGTCTTGCATCGACCCGCACCCGCGATCAACTTATAGGATCACAGTTCACTCACAAAGTCTTGTGGGAGCATGAATATGATGCACGGATGGAGACAGACGAGGTGTACCGTAAGGAAATAAACACGATCAAGCGTTCAATGGTGCTGGATCCTCTCAAATGTGGTGATAGCTTGTTTGGAGGACGTACAAGTCCTTTCAAACTATACTTTCCACCTACGGAGGGCGTGAAGCTCCATTACTACGATTTCTGTTCTTTATACCCATACGTGATGAAGAGCAATCCGTACCCCGTGGGCGCTCCTGAGAAACTGGTGGGACCTAGCCTACCCTCCATCAATGAATTTTCAAAAAATTTGAATGATCGTTACTTTGGGCTCTCTTTCGTAGACGTACTCCCCCCACGCAATTTATGGATGCCGATCTTACCTGTCGTTATCGACGACAAGCTCATGTTTCCCCTGTGCGTGAAGTGCGCGGAAGAGGATAACGGCGATGTAACCATATACCCCACCAGCGTAAGATCAGAGGCGTATATACAAGTCCTGAGCTGGCCCTAGCCGTACGCCATGGTTATAGAATACTGAAGATACATGAGGTGTGGAGGTTTCAGAAGCTACCCAACCTTTTCACACCATATATAAACGCATTTTTGAAGGATAAGGTTGAGGCATCAGGGTATCCGCGAGGAGTTGATACCGAAGATGAAAAGTCTGCCTATATTCAACGTTACCGCGACCGCGAAGGTATACAACTTGATCGTGTCCAAATTGTAAAGAATCCTGGCAAGCGCTTAGTGCAAAGTTGTGTCTAAACAGTCTATGGGGAAAATTTGCGCAGAATACCGGCAGAGGGAGCATTCATTTGGCACAAAGTTATAGCGATGTCTGGGATTATGCCAATGCTCCCGATAAAGAGGTCATGGAGATCGTGAATGTAGGTAATACTTACATAATAAAGTACAACAACACTGAATTTGCCACAGATACCTCAAGGGTTACAAACATACCTGTGGCCAGCTTCACAACAGCCTACACCCGTATAAAACTTTGGGGTCTATTGCATTCTCTTGGGCGGAGAGTATTGTATGCCGATACAGATAGCGTGATATTCACAGAGAGGGAGGGTGAACACATGCCCGCTATTGGGGAGTTCCTCGGCGAGCTCACTGATGAGATCAAGGATGAGTATGGGGACAACGCATACGCCGACTCTTTTGTCTCAACAGGACCTAAGACTTATGGGGTACGGGTCAGGGTGGGGGAGGAAATGAAATATATCGTGAAGGCAAAGGGTATTACGCTCAACCATGCGAATCGGCGGGTTGTTAACTTTGAATCGTTGAAGGATCTAGTATGTTTGGACGATGATGTGGGCGAACAACCTCCCCAACTAATTGTAGGCACCCACAATTTTCGGGCGCAGAAGCTGGGGGGCGTGAAGGAACTTAGGGGTACGAAGGTGTGCCGTAACACCTATAGGAAACGTTACCAGTTACCTGGTACCTATGATACCGTACCCTTTGGATACCATAACGTATGATGCTGCTATTGTTAACTCACACGTATTTGTCTTGTATATAATCGTATCTATTGATTTATTACACGTATTTGTAAATATATATATTATATAACTTGAATATCTCGTTTATTAAATCGTATTTGTAAGTTATCTATTGATTTATTACACGTATTTGTAAATATATATATAACTTGAATATCTCGTTTATTAAATCGTGTTTGTAAATATATATAACTTGAATATCTCGTTTATTAAATAAATCATGTTTCAATTAGCGTTTTACTTTCTCCTTTGTGTGTGTGTGTGTGTGTGTGTGTGCGCAGGTGAGTTCTAAGCTCCGCCCACTGTAAGACCGTGAGTCATGCTACTATCTGGGAGTCCCTGCGTGGTCAGTCAACTGCACTAAGCCCGAGAGATCAGACGTGTATTCAGATCAGACGTGTATTCAAATGGCTACCTTTAATATTGCTTGTACAACGTTTATGAAATGGTATTCAGCAAAGTGTCAGGATGTGGTGGATACCGAAAAACTTCCTATTCCTCCCTCCTATACCTCTTTTAAAAACACATTGGATTGTGCGAAGTTCCAAGATGTACAAATACTCTACGGATGTTCTGGTGAGACCGTTGAAGGCTTTCGTTGCACAGACGATGTGCTGAAGTATACTGCAGAGCTAAACTTTATAAAGTCTCACATACACCGTGAAGTAAAAGAAACAACGCGTGCAGAAGAGAAGCAGCAGGTATGGATAATGAGCCTTGCGGATGGGTGGTGTGACAAGCGGTATTACGTCATGCTACACCATGTCGATTACTCATACCCTACGACTGAAAATGTGAATCTCGTGATCATGGACAATCTTAAGTATTTTTATCACTATATTAACGTATATCATGATGAGGTTCGTAGTGAGGTTGTGGCTAGTGCCCTACGTGAGTTTTTAACAGACTTTAGAGACGAGTATCGTTTGATGGGCAGAAAGGAAAAATATGAGCATATGTTCCTCTCAAATAGTGCGCCGGAGTGTGAAGATGTTTAGTAAAACATAAAATGTTCCTAGTTCTTATCCTGAGGTAAAATGTCTGGTGCGAAGGCTGGTAGTGATGAAATTAATTCTTGTACCGGAAAAACAAATATGTACAACAATTCGGTACGACTCGCGGATCATACGAACAAGACCATTCACGTATCATCGAGTCAGCCGCCCGTCGAACCGTTCCTGCCTACCTGCGTGCCTCACACGGCTCATAGTTATCTCAGAGCTTGAACCGAGTGGACGTGCGCTCCTCGAATACGATGGAACTTCCTTTGAGCAGCATTCTCAACGCCTCGTACGATGTGTCCGTGACGAAATCGTTGCGCGTGTTCAGGCGTAATTCCGGTACCATTAGCTATGTACTGGAAACGGAATGTAGACAAACAAACAAACGGGTTTATTTAAGTGTCGAGGAGATGAATAGAATCTTCGTGATAGTTGAGAAGTGGAGTGAAGATCGTTATAAAATACCTGCTAACGTAGGTACAAGAAGAGAGCAGATTAGTGACGCACCCTCATACGCCGTTGTATGTACGTTGTGTATAAATAACGATCGGCCGTGCATTGATATACGGCTGATGTGGAAGAATGCTTCTGATAATAACGCTCTTGTTCCTACGCGAAACCGTTTCATCCTCGACAGAATGTTTGAAATCGTCGGATTCCGCAAGCTGAAACCTATATTAGACGCGCGTGTTACGGACATGCTTTATTTTGATACAGTACTTGAATACGCCTACACCGCTCTACTCGATGGGTTTACCGAGTGTAGGGCTGGTGAGAATGGTCTAGTGCTGGACGTTTATTTAAAAAGTTTAGACTCTTTGAAATACCATGAACTTTGGTACAAAGCAATTGATCGGTACAAGGCTGAGCTCACCTACACCGTTCACCCTGAAGAACTATTTCTTTATATAACGCGCAGTTGTAACGATTTAGAAGATTATTTCAATTGCCGCTATGTTGAGTGAGTTCACGATTGAAAAGCTCGAGTCGGTAGAAATAAACCCTCGATTGGAAAAGCGTGTTTATAAACTTGTGTTTAATAATGTAGCTAACGATGAACTCTTTGTGCGTGCTTTTGATTGTATTCTAGACGTATTTAAAGATGACTTACCAACCGGTTGTAAAGTGGGAACAAAAATAGTACTGAACGATATGAAAGCCCTTTATATCGAATACAGGTTTCCCTATACTTTAAGCGGTGAAATATTATTAAGCCGCATATACTGCGTAATGCAGAGCAATAATGATGTACACACTGTAATTGTAAACTCGATTAAGACCGAGTTTAGTATTTTGAAAAAAAAGTGAAATGTATTTATATATTTTGCTTGATATTTCTCCTGTACTGTTATCAGTGGCGGTTCCTCATATGGGCAATATGGGCAGCCGCACAGGGCGGCATTTGTGGAGGGGCGGCATGAGCGCCTGCAAAAAAAATAAAAATAAAAATAAGAATAAATAAATAAAGAAATAAATAAAAATATAAAATAAAATAAATAATAAAAGATCAATAAATATATTTTTATTAATAAAAAACCATCTATTGCATTTTCCATAAACCTTCCCATAAAAGACCTAAACAATGCAAAATGCTTCCAGATTAATATTATTGGGAATAAGAATAAAGGCCCATACTTTAACATATGTAATGTTATTTTTCTGGGTTTGGTTAAATAGTGAAATGTATATTATTTATTACAGAACGAATCTTCACACTAAGCCACTAAGGTCTGTCAAATAACCGCAAATGGATAAGAAGAGGTCAAAGCTATCAGGTGCTCAGTTTAGAAAAAAGAGGAAAGAAGAATAAGAGAAACGAGCAAAAGATAAAGGTATAGAGCTATGTCATCTACTCTTCACTGCTATATTGCACTGCTATTTTGTGATATAGCTTTCTGAGTCATTTGAAGTGTACTATTATGTATATAATTAGCCATTAACCAAGGAGGTTGTATTATTCATTTGTTTCCTATTCTAAAAGTTTAATAAATTGTGCTTAATAACATGTTAAATTAATTGTACTAGCCTATTCATGCATTGGTCTGTTATGTTCTATTTTACTATTTGCAGGGGCACTTTTGAAATATTTTGGAACACCCTCTGCCACTAGCCAGGATGAGAAGCCGTCTACTTCTGCCATTATTGAGGCTGAGGAGCCATCTACCTCCTCAGCCTCACATATGTCTCCACAAATGCAGTCTGATCCTGAGGATGAAGACCCATTTGCTTCTACTTCTCCCCGGCAGGACTCTTCAGGTGAGTTTGTGTGCACATATGTCTGTGAGTGTGTGCGTGTGTGTGTATGTGTATGTGTGTGCATCCCTGCAAAGCATTTTGCAAACAGTTATAAATTATAATGTTATTATCACTGGGTCTGGGTTACTGGGTATGTGTGGTGTTTCACCACCATAATTCCATAACACCACCACCATAACAAAGTGCTGTGAATAATGTGTTATCTAACTTAGGTGTGTATACTAATGAGTAATGCTCTTGTTCTTTCTATTAGAAATGCCTGGAGCAGAATCGCCTCCTGAGGATGAGTCTCTGTCCACCGACCCTGCTAACTGGCCTTCAGTTCTGACTGAGAGAATTCGGACACAACTGGTTTCCAGGGGACCAAATCAAGTACCATCTGACTTTGTATTCCCTAGAAACGACAGTGACGGAAGAAGTTTCCACCATCAATACTTCAGGAAGTCATTGGTTAGTGGGGAAAATATAACCAGAAGTTGGTTGGTCTATTCCTTAAAAAACAACAGCCTTTTCTGTTTCTGTTGTACATTATTTTCCAAGAGGAAAATAAATTTAACAAGTTTGGGACTCTCGGACTGGAAGCATGCAAGCTCATTGCTCACATCACATGACAACAGTTCAGAACACCTAAATTCTATGAAAATCTGGAAAGAACTGGCAGTGAGGATGAGAAAGGGGGAGACCATTGACAAGCAGGAGATGGCACTTCTGGAGGCTGAGAAGTTGAGATGGAGAGCGGTGCTGACACGTCTCACTGCTATTGTGCATTCTCTGGCAGTTAGGAATTTGGCACTAAGGGGACATACAGAAAAATTGTTCTCACCATCAAATGGCAATTTTCTGAAAGAAGTTGAACTGATGGCACAATTTGATCCTATAATGCAAGAGCACATTAACCGTGTCCAAAAAGGGACCTCCAGTCACACCAGCTACCTCGGCCACCACATACAAAGCGAACTCATTGATTTGTCGAGCAGCAAGACCATTTCAGCAATGGTGAACGACATCAAACAATCAAAGTTTTTTTCAATAATTCTAGATTGCACTCCAGATATCAGCCACACTGAACAGTTGTCAGTTGTGATTCGGGTTGTGTCACTGGAGGGGAAGCCCCATATAAAGGAACATTTCATGGGGTTTTTGGAGGCAGAGGAGTCCACTGGTCAACATTTGGCATCTCTGATTCTGAAGAGACTGGAGGAGCTAAAAGTTCCTTTCATGGACTGTAGAGGACAATCATACGACAACGGGGCCAACATGAGGGGAAAAAACAAGGGTGTTCAATCCAGGCTCCTAGAAATTAATCCCAGAGCTCTGTTTGTTCCATGTGGGGCTCATTCTCTGAATTTGCTTGTGGCCGATGCTGCTAAGGGATCTATTGATGCCACAAGTTACTTTGGCATCTTGCAGAAGCTTTACAACTTGTTTTCAGCCTCCACACAACGATGGGCCATTTTGAAAAAACATGTGAACATCACATTGAAGATGTGGTCTGATACAAGGTGGGAAAGCAAGATCAAGAGTGTGGAGCCCCTGAGATATCAGGCAGCTGCAGTGAGAGATGCACTGATCGAGGTGAGGGACCACACCAAAGACTCTGTAATAAAGGTCGAGGCTCAATCTCTGTCAGAGGAGGTTGGGTCATACCGCTTCGCCATTTGTTCAGTGGTGTGGCATGACCTGTTGTGCCAAATTCAGCATGTGAGCAAGCAGATGCAGTCTCCTAGCATGCACGTTGATGTTGCAGTAAATCTCCTAAAAAAAACAGAGAGAGGTCTCCGCAATTACAGGGCAACAGGTTTTGTGGCTGCACAAATGGCAGCCACAGATATCTGTGAACAAATGAATGTGGAGGCTGTGTTAAAACAAAAACGGCTGAGGTCCACAAAGCGGCACTTCTCCTATGAAGCATCTGATGAGCCCTTGATTGATGCTTTGAAGAAGCTGGAGGTGACATTTTTCAATGCAGTGGTTGATGCTGCAACATCAGCCATTCAGGAAAGATTTTCCACGTTGGAAATTGTGGGAGAGAAGTTTGGAGTGCTGACACATTTCCAAAATCTCACATTTGAGGAGCTGACAGAACAATGTGTGAACCTTAGTACTACACTACACTTTAAGGGACAATCTGACTTGGATTGCAGAGAGCTTGCACAGGAGCTGAAGAACTTGCCTGACTTGCCATCAAAGACCATATCCTTGCTTGAACTGCTGACATTTATCCATGAAAGGGAGCTCTCTGAAATATATCCAAATTTGTGGACTGCTCTCAGAATTGGTCTTACTCTTCCAGTCACTGTTGCTGAAGCAGAGAGGAGCTTTTCAAAGCTGAAGCTCATCAAATCCTACCTGAGGTCAACTATGTCACAGGAACGCCTTACCGGTCTGGCCATCATCAGTATAAATCATACAATTGCTGAGCAGATTTCATATGATGATTTAATTCATGACTTTGCATCAAGGAAGGTAAGAAGAGTCAGGCTTTAGATGGCAGTTGTGCTGTGGTGCAATTTATTTTGTTTCTTGTTCAAAGTGTAGCATAATAATTACCCTCTCTTAAGTGTCTTATTCTATTTATGTGATAGAGAATTTGTACAATTTAGAAATTTGATTCTCTAGTTTATTTATGGCAGTTGTGCAATTTAATTTGTATTTTTCCTGTTCATAGTATCATAATTACATTCTCTTAAGTGAGTTATTCTATTTACGTGATGAAGGATTTGTAAAATTCAGAAATTTGAGTCTTTGTTTTGGTTCTGAAGTTCCAACAATTAGTCCAATAAAAAGTTATTTTGTGAAAGAGTTATGTCTGTCCTTTATTTTGGGGGATTCGAATGTGTGTGTGTTGGCGAACAGGGGGGGGGGGCGCTGAAGGTGAGGTTCGCCCAGGGCGACATGTAAGCTAGGACCGCCACTGCTGATGCTGATGCATCTGTAACCAACTTCATGGCTCTTTCGACGTTCTGTGTGTGAATTGGGTATTGTTCAACTTTGAAACATTTTGTTTCATATTCAAGCAATTCTTCATCACAATTTAGAAGTGAGAGGTGGTTCACTGATATCAATCATATCCCAGAAGATGATGTCTGTCCAACGTGATGCTTTGAAGTTCAATTCTGGGACTCTAAATTCTCAGATTTTCCTTGTATTGGCTTCCTTACACTTTCTTGTCTGTATTATTTGATCGATTGCAACTTTGCACAGCTTTTGCTCACTCTGACAGCATCGATAGAAGAATATTTTCTGAGTGAGTGAAATAGGCATTCCATGATACCGTATATATAAGGTTGGACAACTTTTTTTATATTTTGGGGTAACAGGTTGAACCTTTTTATCGCATCAAAGCAGGGTTGGCAAAAACCCAGCAAAAACCCAACTGGTTTTTTGCTGGGTAGTTGGGTTTTTGCTGGGTTTTGGGGTTTTTGCTGGGGTTTTGCCAACCCTGCATCAAAGATATGTTTGGGTCCATCAGGCAGATACGGTTTAAATTTTATATTGAACTAGTTAGGATCATAGTTTGTTACTATGAACAGAACAAGGCTACGTAACTCTTTGGAGGGATTCTTTTGGGAGACATAATAACCACATAGTCTGTTAGCTAGAGTCAACCATCTAGAGTTGTTAAGGGTATCAGGCTTGAGTTTCTCTAGGCTTCCATCAACATATCCTTCTCTTATGGCCCCAATTATTCTGAACATGAATTGTTGATCATTACTTAAATCTTCTATGAGCTCATCTGTGAGAACTGGGATGCTATCGGCCCAATCCGTAATTGGGGAGAACTTTACCACAGGCATCTCATGACAAGTCTTAAGAGCATTACCAATAGATCCACTGAATGATCTTGGCCCAGTTGTTTTCCTGTTGTATTGCTCAAACAGATGCCTTAAGGGAAGTTCGTTTGTATGTAACATACAAATGCTCCATTGCAATGGTCAGTTCAGCTTCTGCTCGATGAAATGGATTATGCTACCTTTAGACCCAGTGTTGATATTCGTACTGTCGCACCCTATCACCTGGAAATTCTGATCTAGTGTCACTTCATTCAAGTAAGCGAACAATGATTCAGATACATCACTTGCTTTTCAAGATTTAGAGCTCAAATGGTTAAGGTATTCTCCACCAGGCTCACTCAATAGTACATAATGTTCTTCAACAATTATATCCTGGTACCATTTACCATCTTTATTTGTCTTTACCAACATCTTGTCTTTTCTCCTATCAAAATATAAAGCTTTAACATCACCATAACTTTGTGCAACTTCAACTTGTAATGTTTTTCTCAATTTCTGTCTCTCTTTTCTCACCTAACTTCGATCAATAAAAAAGTCAGTCTTTTTCTTTTTCAGTAATGATACCCAAATCCACCAAAGTAGCTGAAGCAATGGCCAATGCAGCCCTATCTGAAACACCAAATCTGTCGGCTTCCATGGCGAGATTGGGTAAAGGGGCTCTCATTTGAATGTTGGAGCATTCATATTCATACGCAGTTGTTGAACTTTCTTTGATACTAGAGAGATCAGTATTAGTATCAGGTGAAAGCACATCATCAATGACTACCTTTTCGAATTCTTCATGCATGATTATTTTTCTTCACTTCCTTGTTGCTCCTTCAACTTTCTTGCATTTCTTTTTGCTGTAGATCTTAAAAGGGTAACATCCATACCTCCAGTCACCATATTTCGCATAGTCCTCTGCAGTGGCGTATCAAGGGAGGGGCGAGAGGGGCGACCGCCCCGAGCGGCACTTCCCGAGGGGCGGCAAATTACTGTCAGGCGGGCGCAGTATGCAAAATTTTGGGTTTTTATGTTTTAAAATGCAACCCTCCAAAAAATTATATCTTATCATTGTCGCGCGTTATTTGTGTACAAAATATCCATGGTTTTGATGAAAAATCATCATTAAATGCTATATATGCCACCTCAATGCAACTATTTCCACAAATAGTTGCGTTAAATTTTCACATCGGAAAGGTTGCCAGCCCTATTTTTCAGACTTTCCCTATATTATTTAGGTTAGGCTTTGCATTCTTTGAGCTTTGATGATGTTAATAATTAATGGTTGTTTTATTTTGCAGATACCCTACTGAATTAGCAAACATGAACAAACGACAGAGACTGAGTGGTGCTGCATACAAGAATCTTCGCGAAAAAAAAGAGGAGGAAGGCAAGCGTGCTGCTAAACGATTTCATCAGTTAATGGGATTCTCAGACACACCGTCAGTGCCTTCTGGGAAGCAAGGAGATCAACCGCAATGTGATATATCTTTAGAGATAGATGTTCAAGCGGCAACTTCAAGTGAACCCCCAAACAATCAGGATCAACCCTCATCTACATCACAAAGTCACCCACCCACCCATCACCCACAGAGTCTGTTTAACGATTCTGGCAACTGGCCCGTTCCAATGACGGACAATTTGAGAATCGAACTCATTAAACGTGGACCATCACATTTGAAAAACATGAATGGACCCTTTCCAGCTGATTCAAACAATAGGTCAATGTCAAAAGTTTGGTATTTCAAAACTTTGGAAAATGGCGAAAAAATTGAAAGGTCATGGCTAATCTTCTCACCTTCAAAATGTAGCTTGCATTGCTTTTGCTGTCGTCTCTTCAACAACATCTCCAGTGCATTTGGAAAAGAAGAAGGATTTTTTGCCTGGAGGAAACTGAATCCAAGAGTACCTGAACATGTATGTCCGTGGCAAGTTGCGAACGAAGTTTCTCGAAACTGAAACTTATAAAAACTTACCTCAGGTCAACTATAAGTCAATCTAGACTGAGCAATTTGGCGATTATTTCAATTGAACGCGAAGTTGCAGAGACAATGGACATAGAAAAAATCATTCATGAATTTTGTTATGAAAGTCCGAAACTTTAACTAGGCATTATACATTATGTAGTTATTGTTAAAATTATGTAGTGTACAGTATTATGTTATGTACGGTACATTATGTAGTATTGTTAAAATTGAAGTTGCTTTATGTAAGTTTTTCTTCCAATAAAAGTTTTGCTTAGAAGTGTATTTTTGTAAAGGAATTGTTTTTAAAATTGAAAATTGTTGCAGGGGGGGGGGGGGGGGCGTTGGCATTTTCGCCCCGAGCGGCAAAAAGTATTGGTACGCCTCTGCTCCTCTGATCCTCAAGGAATTCCAGTTCTTCTTTGGGTATTCTTGATTCTTTTGGACAAACACAAATAAATAATATGTTCTTCTTTACATCCGCTTTTTCGGCAGCCAAAATTTTGGCACAAAACGAAGTTGCATTTACAGGCACAAGTGTCAGAGAGTTCTACCAATGAGTTTTTGAACAATTCAATAAGCTTCGCTGCTTTCGGATCGATTGAGTTGCGTAACCTTGTCAGTAAAGCATTTCAGCTTGGTAATTATGGATTTTTTAATTGAGGGTATTGATGAACATTTCCACACTTTGACTAATGCTTCTGCTATCATTTCGAGAATATCATTATTTGTCAATTTTGCGGATGAGCTTTCCTTCAGTAGAAGAAAATATCTCCCAACTTGCATATTAGAGGGTAAGACATTATGTGGCAATTCACTTGGAATTCTGAACAGAAAATGTTGCTTCACCGATTGTCTAGTTAGTAGGGATTTTGCCATATTTAGATTTGAGGTTAAATTTCTACAGAAATATCACTATGAAAATCTGAAAAAATACAAAACATGGAATTAGTTAAAACAAATTATATATAAGCTCTAAAACTAAAATGTAAACATATTTTACTGAATAGTCTTTGTCGCCATCCATGCTACAATATGCAGCATGTGGCTCCTACCCTGATCCCTTATCAGCCATATGCAAGATGTCATTGACCTCGAGTGAGACTGATGTTTAGATAAGCATCTGTGTGTTCTTAAGTAGTTGGTGATTAGTAAGTATCGCTTGTGTTGTGTGAATATATTCACTCGTTATCATAGTTATAACCAAATAACGCACAATATAATGCGATATCTTCTCTCAAAAACCAATAGCTATTATACTAGTGATCTTTCAAAATATGACTTTCCGCCATTTTGTTTTTGGCAAAACTGCGGCGGGTGGAGGGTCCTAAAAAGAAAATATTATCTTTTTAGAACTTCTACGTAGAGTCAATACACCAAATCATGAGTGAGGCAAGATGGCTTAATATTTTCACTCCACCCAGGGCTGGCGCCAGGGTATTCAGCGCCGTAGGCGAGCCCTTCAATGTGCGCCCTGCCCAATAAGTTTTGATAAAGTAATGTAGGAACTCTATTAGCTACTACAGTCATTCCTCAGTATTCGCGAGGGTTAGGTTCTTAAAAATCGTCGCGAGTGTTGATCTCGCGGATGTTGAACATATAAACTTATGGAAAAATAGGGTTAAGTTCCCAGCTCCCCTGAAAATCCCTTTTTGCCCACCTAATTTAGCCATAAATGCCGAAAAAAAACACGTGTGTTAATAATTATATACATTAATACTAAATAGAATTAAAAGAAACAACAAAAAAAAACTGTATGAAATCATTTTCTACCACTACTGACAGCGATAAATCCTACCCTAACAAGAACAAAGCCTATCAATATTTCTAACACCTATAATAAAGAAAATTACAGAAAACTTTTCTTTTTCATTGTTGTTTAATACATAAGAACATAAGAAATTTTTATAGTGGGCACACAAGGGGCCACTTCGGCCCATCGAGGTGGCTCCACTATGTAAAAACTGCCTGTACATTGGCAACAACCAATTTTTACAAAACTAATTAATTATAAATTTAAAACCAATTAATTATAAATTTAAAACTAATTAATTATCAATTTAAAACTAATTAATTATCAATTTAAAACTAAAGATAGAATCTCTGGATCCAGAGGATCAAAGTCATAATAGGCTACTATCCACAAATATGTTACACTCTATATCTATTTATAACTGACATGCAAATATATCCGATCCAAAGAATCCAGTCAATTTCATTACGGTACCCATCAATACCAGTACCTTGCCAACCAAAAATAAGTCACGGTCCATATCAATTGTGGACAAGTCACAATTACAACCATATACATTACAATGTATATACTTAGGAGGAAAAGTGTAGGTGTGGCTGTAAAGACTGTACAGTAATGTAGAAATGTGTGTGCACCCATTTTGGGTCTCCCATTTAAAGGTGTTTGTGGGGCAAGTGAAGATCATGAGTTTTTCAATACCTCACAGTACTATGGGGGGCACTGCTCGGCAGAGGAATCTCTTTAAATAGGGTGTGTAAGGACAAAGAGTATCCCCTAACCCAAGATGCTGCCTCCCTATATCCCACAACACTTGTGTTGAGCTGTGGGATCTATCACCTAAATGCACATAATATATATGAAATAAACTAGTACCATTCATGCAATAAAAATGGGCTTAAACAATATCACCAGATGTCCCTTGTAGACATCAAACTATCCAACCTTCTTTTGAAAGAATCAAGTGTATCTGAAGTCACCACTTCTTCTGTCAGACTGTTCCAAAACTTAATTACTCTGTAAAATTGTTTTCTTAAATTTGTTCTACATCTTGGCTTAAATAATTTCATACTATGACCTCTAGTCTGGTTATTGTGATCTTTAATGAAAAGATTTATACACCTCTATCATATCACCCCTTAACCTCCTCCTTTTTAATGAGAACATGCTTAGATACGCCAGTCTTTCCTTATATGTCAATTGTCTTAGAGATGGGATCATTCTTGTTGCTCGTTTCTGTACTTTTTCCAGTTTTTCAATATCTTGTATCAAATAGGGACTATTAAATTGAATGCAGTATTCGAGGAGGGGTCTCACATATGAAATGTATAGTTGCTTTATAATATTGGGTGATTTCTATTCAATGTGTCTCTGCATGAGATTGAGCCTAGCATTTGCTTTATTTCTGATTACCACAGAGTGATTTGAGGGTTTAAGTTGTATTTGCCGGAAAGAATGAAGGATACGAGAGGCAGGCTATATCTTTGTTGGGTATCTCTTTAGGGGCCTCTCGTGTCCTCTTCTCTCCCTGTCGTTTGGGTTGGCGTCTTGAAGAAAAGCCGGTCGTTTTCAGAGTTTATTGAGTTCTTGGTTGGCTGGGTTATTTTACAGAAGATTTTGTTATTTATATACAGCTGAATTAATTAAAAATATATATATAAATTTATGTACAATACTTATTTATAAAGATTATATATGATTCTTAAAATTACACAATGATAAAATATATACAATTTGGTAACGCGCAAAATTGGTTTGTCGGTAAATAAAAATAATATAAATGCGGAAAATTAACTGCGCGGCCCTACACTACTGCCCACCCCGAGAAGCGGAGCACGTATATCAAAAGTAGAAATATTCGGGTCTTGATTTGAATCGGATCCTTCGTCCAGCTCGCGTTGATCCTCGGTCGGCCTCGTTTCCGGTTGTTGCGTTGTCCTGCGCGCCGTCCTGAGGTCTGTATTTGCTACCTCCGAGGTGCGTCCTCCATCGTCCTTTTTCCTTGCGTGCTTTTTCTCCGATCCGATGTCGTCCGATTGTGCGCCCGGTACCTGTGTGGGACCTGAAACTATATACGCCGGTTTTAAACGATTAATTGAAATGGCTTCTGATGATCCGTTAGTTTTTTCTATTACGAAGTACTTATCGTGGCGTTCGAGAACACGGAAAGGTCCTTGATATGGTGCCTCGAATGGTTTTCGAACGCGGTCGATGCGTACCCATACGTGGCTTGATTTGTGGAGTTCCGATGGAATGAATGATTTGGGGGCTGAGTGAATGTTTCCTTGAGAGAGTTGGGCGAAATCGATTTGCGTCATTTTCTTGGCTAATTCGGAGATGAATTTTGAATTGGATTTTGACGACGAATTGGCGATCATTGGCCTCGGGCATAATAGGGTGGTTCCGGTGACGGTGGTGAACGGTGAATAACCCGATTCGTTGGGGAGACTGCGTAAACCAAGGAGAACTATGGGTAAAGCGGGGAGCCAATCTTGTTTTCGAGCGATGATTGCTGTCTTGATGGTGCGATGAGATCTTTCAATTATTCCGTTGGTCTGAGGGCGATACGACAAAGTTCTTAGTCGGTGAAATCCGATGAGAGCTGAGAGTTCCCTAAAGAGTTCGGATTCGAATTGGGATCCGCGGTCCGTTATGACTTGCAGTGGTACACCAAATCTTGAAATCCATACATCGAGAAATGCGTGTGCTATTGATGTGGCTGTAGTATCAATCAGAGGATATGCTTCTATCCATCTTGTGGCACGATCGATGCAGGTTAGGAGATATCTATATGGGGAAGGATATGTTTGACCGGGCAAAGTGGTTGGCGGTAAGGGACCGACGATGTCGATATGTACCGTTTCAAATCTTGAACTTGGTAAATCGAAGGGGGTTATTTCTGATTTTGTATGGCGAGAAATTTTTGAGGATTGACATGATTCACAATTTCGGGACCAAGTTCGAATATCCTTATTCATTGAGGGCCAAAAGTATCTTGATTTAATGATACGAAGTGATTGCTTGATGCCTGGATGAGAAATATTATGAAATTGATTGAAGATGGAAGATCGATGCTGCTTGGGAACAAAAGGACGGGGATATGGCGTGGATGTATCGCAATATAAAGTTGTATTTTCTGGAAACGGGAACGGCTTGAGACGTGGGAGAAATTCTTGCGTTTCTTGATCTTTTTGTTGAGATTCCGCGATTGCTGATAAATCGAAAGCGTCGATATGTACTGCGTTTACGTTGCGTGAAAGGCAGTCCGCTACGACGTTTTCGGATCCACAGATATGTATTACATCGCATACGTATTCCGTGATGGCAGACCAATGACGTTGTTGTCGGTCTGTCTTGGCTCGTAAGGGACTCTTGTAGGCAGAAACCATCGGTTTGTGATCCGTGAAGAGTATTACTTGACGACCTTCTAAAAATTGACGGAAATGCAGGACGGCTAGGTATGCTGCGAGTAATTCTCTATCGTATGCGGCGTACGCTTGCTGAGTTGTAGTTAATTTCTTGGAAAAGAAGGCGATGGGAACTGGTGTGCTGTCGATTATTTGATGAAGAACTGCTCCAGCTGCTATTTGTGAGCAGTCCGTAACTAAATGAAGGATTGAGCTTGATGGAAGAGGATGACAAAGCGTAACGGCGTTCCGTAGTGCATCCTTGACATCTTGAAAGGCTTGAATTGCTTCGTCGTTCCACTGTAGACTTTTGCTTTTGACTTGAGTTCTGACGATTTCACTTAAAGGTGAGACTAAATCGGCGTAACGGGGTATCATATGGCGATAGAATCCCGTCATTCCTAGGAATCTTCTGAGGCTTTGGTAATCTTGCGGTTGGGGAATATCTTGAATTTCGGAGACTTTGTTTACAGGAGGACGAATGCCTGCTGGGGAAACTTCATGACCCAGAAATTCAATTTTGGATTGCTGAAATATGCATTTTTCTAAGGAAATTCTTAAATTGTGTTCTTGAAGGATCTTGAATACGCGTTCTAAGTCTTTCAAATGGTCAACTGCGTTATTTGAATGGACTAAAATATCGTCGAGATACACAAATACGCAGTCAACTCCTCTGAAAATTGTATCCATGAAGCGTTGAAATGTTGCAGGGGCGTTTCTTAAACCAAATGGCATGTATAAATACTGAAATAAACCAAATGGAGTTGTTATAGCCGTTTTCTCGATATCTTCTGGGTGGACTGGAATTTGGTGATATGCTCTGACTAGATCGATTTTGCTAAAGCATGATTTTCCGTGCAGAGATGTTGACAGACTTCTTATATGAGGAAGTGGATATCTGTCCGGTTTCGTGACAGCGTTTAGGCTTCTATAATCACCACACGCCCGCCATTCGCCTGGTATCTTCTTCGGAACGAGGTGTAACGGTGAGGCCCATGGTGATTTTGAGGGTTCTATAATTCCATCTTGAAGTAAGTTGTTGAAAGTAGCCTTAGCTGAGGATAATTTATCGGGTGGAAGACGTCGAGGGCTTGCAAACACTGGTGGTGCGCTGCCAGTGTCGATGGTATGCTTGACAGTGTTGGTGGAAACTTTCTGCGGTTGAGCTGGTTTCAGTAGTGAGGAGTACTTGTCAAGCAGGTTCCTGATTTCTTGAGGTAATTTGTCGGTAGGGTTAATATTGATGAGGTGAAGGTCTTTGGATTGCACAGGTTTAGTAGTGGCTTGAAGAGTTGTTGCTCTATCCTTCAAAATGCCATGCTTGCAGTCCACAAGGATGTCATAATGGGATAGAAAATCGGCGCCGAGAAGTGGACTGGAGACTTGGGCGACGACGAATGGCCACCTGAATATTCTTCGTAATTTAGGAATTGATATGTCCAGTGTTACTTCTCCGAATATTTCGAGCGGCTGACCGTTTGCGGTGGAAATCTTTACTGCGGTTGGGTGGAGTTGACAATCATTGACACAAGTTGGTGGTAAAATTGAGATGCTCGCTCCTGTGTCAATGATAAAATTGACCTTCAGACTGGCGATGCGAGCTGCGACTGAGATCAGCGGCAGGCCGGACGTCGCGTTAATCACAGCCTGCTTATCTAGTTTTCCGACGTTTCTCTTGATGGTGAGGAAGATCTTGAATTTGGGCGTGACGAGGGGAGCAGCTTGGCGTCATCTTTATTTGGCCACTTGCACCATGGCCTGCAGGTCCTTGCTTGGGGGCCATAATAAAGGTGCGCGCGGCACACCACCGGCCGCTGATTCTCGCTGAAGGGTTTTAGGCCGATGGGGATATTCGTTCTTGGGCTTGTATTGGCTCGAGTTGACGTTGGCGCCGCGTAGCAGCTTTGTTGAGCGAACGGTATTAACTCATCGGCTAGTTTGCCGAGTTGAGTTAGCGTCAGCTCCTTTTGTGCTGCTACGACGGGCGCTATTGAGGATGGGAGCGCCTGGATGAATTTATGCTTCACCAAATCATCGCTGACGCCCACCTTCAGTGCCGTTTGGTGGATATCTTGAAGGAATTGGGAGGGCTTTCCAGTGAGAGGAGTGTTGGAGATGAGTCGTTCGAAGAGTTCTGGCTTCGTCTTTTCGTAATGACTCACGATTTCTTCTTTTAAATCGGTGTACGACTTGTTGGAGAGAGTTGCTGCTGAAATTCGTGAGACGACTTCGGGGGGTAACGAGGCTAGAACATGGAAAAATTTGGTCTCTTCGGATGTTATTCTGGAAATGTGGAATTGTGCCTCCATGATGGAGAACCATCCTGCGGCCGACGCTTCAGAGAACGTGGGTGGCTTGATGGTGACATGGTGCACTCCTGATTCAACAGATTCCATCTTGCGGGAATGTAATTTGGGTCTGCTGCTGCTTCGGTTCCGACCGGCTACTACGGGCGGGCGGCGAAGAGGCGTGGCTTCGGTTTGTTCCGCCCGGTGACTGAAGGATGCTGCTTCCGCTGGCTGCTTCGGGTCACTCCGGGGTCACCAATTGTAGCTGGTTCCTTCTTGCTACTACTTGTATTCGCCGGGAAGAATGAAGGATACGAGAGACATATCTCTTTGTTGGGTATTTCTCCTCTCCCTGTCGTTTGGGAGGTTGGCGTCTTGAAGAAAAAGCCGGTCGCTTTCAGAGTTTATTGAGTTCTTGGTTGGCTGGGGTTATTTTACAGAAGATTTTGTTATTGTATATACAGCTGAATTAATTAAAAATATATATATAAATTTATGTACAATACTTATTTATAAGGATTATATATGATTCTTAAAATTACACAATGATAAAATATATACAATTTGGTAACGCGCAAAATTGGTTTGTCGGTAACTAATATAAAAATAATATAAATGCGGAAAATTAACTGCGCGGCCCTACAAAGTTCATTAGTCACAGTGACACCCAAGTCTTTCTCTTTATCATAGTTGCTTTATAATATTGGGTGATTTTTGTTCAATGTGTGTCTGCATGAGATTGAGCCTAGCATTTGCTTTATTTCTGATTACCACACAGTGATTTGAGGGTTTAAGTTCATTAGTCACAGTGACACCCAAGTCTTTCTCTTTATCATAATTTTTTATCCAAATTCCATTCATATTGTATTCAAATTCTGGATTTTTTGGCCCAATATGCATAACCTTGCACTTATCAACATTAAATTTCATCTCCCACTTATCTGCCAAGGCTGTTACTCTGTCTAAGTCTTTTTTGTATTGTCATTGCTCCTGCTACTGACTTAACATTATGGCCTAATTTTGTATGATCAGCAAATTTTGAGGTTTTAAAGGATAGGCCCTTCTCTAGATCATTTATATAGACAACAAAAAGCAGAGGTCCCAGCACAGACCCCTGTGGGACTCCGCTCAATACGGGTCTCCAAGTAAACTTATTTCCATTTAGATGAACTCTCTGTTTTCTGTTTCTCAGCCATTCTTGTATCCAGTCAGCTATATGACCTCTTATACCATGGGCTCTAACTTTTACCAACAATCTTGCATGAGGAACAGTATCAAATGCCTTTTCAAAATCTAAGTATACTATATCTACTGGCTCTTTATTGTCTAAATGCAATAGGACTCCATCATAAAATTCAATCAAGTTGGTTAGACAGGACCTTCCATTTCGAAAGCCATGATGGCTATAATTTATAAGGTTGCACTCTTCAAGGAACTCAGTAACTTTACCTCTAAAGATACTTTCGAGTAATTTGCAAATAATGGAGGTGAGGCTGATGGGTCTGTAGTTTTTTGCCAAGTTTCTATTTCCTTTTTTAAAGATTGGAGCCACATTTGCTTTCTTCCAATCCTCTGGAATTTCAGTACATATCAATAATCAGAGCTGGGCAATAAATACATTCAATGTATTTAAATACTAAATACTAAATACATGGGAGAAATGTATTTAAATACTAAATACTAAATACATTTTACTAATGTATTTAGATACTAAATACAAAATACATCAACTGTATTTAAATACATTTGTAAATACATTTTAAATACATACAAATTTGCTTGTTGAAGCCATGACACGCACACGATAAAGAAATCAACCGCTTTCGACTAAGAGTGGCACACAACTGATTGAACTGACACGTTGAAACATGAACCATGCTGTACTACATTGTCGACGCGTCGTACTGTGCTAGTACAGAACGTGTATTAAACCAGTAAAAGTATTTACATTTTTATATTTTGAGTATTTAAATACATTGTATTTAAATACTCATTAAAGTATTTAAATACTATATTTAAATACATGAAAAACAATGTATTTATAAATACAGTTCTAAATACACAAATGTATTTAAATACGTATTTAAATACAAATGTATTTAAATACTGCCCAGCTCTGTCAATAATTCATTAAAAATAATTTCTAGTGCCTGTGCTATATTCTTTTTGGCAGCTTTTATGACTATTGGATGCATTTCATCTGGCCCTGGAGATTTTTCCATTTTTAATTTATCTATTGCTTTTAGGATATCTAGTTTTGTTACCCTTAATTCATTTATTTCTCTATCTTGTCCTGGTAGTATAAGATCAGGAATATTATTTAAATTTTCATTTATAAATACTGATGAGAAGTATTTGTTTAGTTCTTCAGTTATTTCAAGATCATCATCTATAGTTTTATCATCTATATGGAGCGGGTCAATTTTCTTTTTCACTCTACTTTTCAAATTGAAGTGACTGAAAAACTTCTTAAGATTGTTTTTTGAATTCTTGGCTAGGCTTTTTTCCAGGTCTCGTTTGCTATCTCTGATTGCTTTCTTGCAAATGCTTCTTTTACTTTTATATATTTCGGAGTCTGTGCCATTTTTAGTTCTTTTGAATTTATGAAATGCTTTTGTTTTTTCTCTGATTGCTCTTTTTACATTGCAGTTTATCCAAGGTTGTTTTCTATTTTTTCTAGTTCTGATTTTACACTGTGGGATATGCTTCCTTTGTATGTTCATTATTATACTTTTAAATTTTTCCCACATACTAGTTACTCTCTGTTCAGGCTGTAGAATATCTATCCAATTTATTAGACACAGATCATTTACTAGTCCATTTATATTTCCTCTTTTAAAATCTGGAACTTCTTCTTTATTTTCACTAGGTCTTGAATTACAAACAATATTAAACTGAAGGATACAATGATCACCTGAACCTAGTGTTTCTGAAACTGAGATATCCTGGAAGGTATCTGGATTATTTGTTAGAATTAAATCTAGAATGGCATCAGCCCTGGTTGGCTCCTTTACTAACTGGGTTAAACCGTTCCCAATTATACAGTCTAAGAATCTCTCATTACTTTCTGGTGTTTGTAATATTTCCCAGTCTATATGCCTATAATTGAAATCTCCAACAATAATAATATTGCTTGTCATTGCTTTATTTATTTCATCAATAAGTTTATTTTCTACATACTTATTTTCTTCTCTACTTTCGGGGATTCCTCCAACTGAACATCCCTCAGGTGGTCTATAGATACCCACTATCCAGATTTTCCTGGCATTTTTATGCCCAATATCTATCCATACAGATTCAACTATTTCCTCTTTAACGGAGGTAACTTCAACTGGATTAAGATTTGTCTTGGCATAAATAAATACTCCGCCACCCTCTGAATATTTACGTTCATAATAAAAAAATTCATAGCCATCAATTTCATAAGTAATGGCATTATCTCTTTCACTAAATGGACTATTTGGTATCTGTAATGAGTCTTTACTAATTATTGTTTTCTGTGTAACAAGTCTTTACTAATTATTGTTTTCTGTGTTTCAGATCTATGCTATGTTTATGTTGAATAAAGCCTCAAATTGGCCTTTACTTTATCTTTAGCCCGCTAACAAACGCGGCACCACAATTTATTCAACATTTCAATCAGCCATTCAGTCGGCCTTTCAGATACAGCAAGCAAATATTCATCCAGTAATCTTACTATATCATGGAGAAGGTGATTCGCCCGGATAAATTTATTACTTCTCCGAATTCTCCCCAAGCTGGGAAACTATGGAAATTATGGTCGCGCGGATTCAAATATTTCTTGAGTACTATCGCCGAACACAACCCCAATAAATTGGAGGTTCTATTCATACATATCGGCCCCGATGTCGCTGATATCATTCAAGACTGCTCTACTTATGAGAATGCCATGGCAGCCTTAGAGGCCACCTACGTCAAGAAGCCAAACGAGGTATGCGCTCGCCACCTGTTGTCCACCCGTCACCAAAAGCCCGAGGAAACCCTCGATGAGTACTTGCAAATTCTTCAACAACTAGCCAATGACTGCAACTTCAAATCGGTTTCCGCCGACGAAAACAGGAGTTCATCTGTGAGAGACGCTTTCATCCGAGGAATTAGATATAGCGCCATCCGCACCCGCTTACTCGAAAATGACACACTCTCACTGGAAAAGGCTATCGTCCAGGCTCGAACATTAGATCAGGCCCAGAAAAACTCAGAATCGTACCTCACTCATTACGGTACTGTTGCAGCCACTGGCTCTCGCCACGAACCGTCGCCGACTACTGACTCTGCCCGGCCTGCCTGCGTCCAAGGAGACGATATCCCAAACTCTTCAGCCGCTACGAATTTCGACAACAAAGCCGCTCTGTGCTTCTTCTGCGGGTCTCGACGCCACCCACGAAGCAGGTGTCCGGCAAAGGATTCTATCTGTGCGAAATGTGAAAAGACCGGCCACTGGGCCAAAGTCTGCCGCTCAAGTACTTCCTCGGCACGTCAAAAACAGGATAAAACCACAGCGTCTCATTCAGCCGCAGCATTAGCGACCATTAGTACCACTCTATCGTGTAGCTCCTCCATGCCTACCAACTCAACAGTCGATATCCTTGTCAACGGCCGTTCGTGTCTCGCCTTGTTGGATACTGGCAGCTCGGACAACTTCATTCGTGAGGATCTAGCCAAACACTTAGAGCTGCCCATTCTTCCGCACTCGGGCGTCGTATCAATGGCTTCGCCTAATCTATCCGCAGCCATCTCAGGTCGATGTACAGTGAAGGTTACGATGGGAGACCGCGACTACGAAAAGCTCGAACTATCCGTCTTGTCGGATCTGTGCGCTGACATAATACTCGGTACCCCATTCTTAATCAGACACAAGGAATTGAACATCAATTTCGGAGGTCCGGAGCCAGCACTCCATATATGCGGCCTTACTCGATCAAGAATTTCAGCCCCACCACTATTCGGCAACTTAACTGCCGATTGTCGTCCCATCGCCACGAAGTCCAGACGATTTTGCTCTGAGGACAA
Source organism: Bathynomus jamesi (assembly GCA_023014485.1). Lineage (NCBI taxonomy): Eukaryota > Metazoa > Arthropoda > Malacostraca > Isopoda > Cirolanidae > Bathynomus > Bathynomus jamesi. The sequence goes on from JAJOZX010002192.1 coordinate 407,020, forward strand.
AATTTTCATTGGGAAAGAAATCGAAAAGCTACTCAGGGATGAGATAATTGAACCCAGTAACTCACCCTGGCGTGCTCAAGTAGTCATCACATCTACCGAAACAAAAAAAAACGCAGGGTAATCGATTTCTCTCAAACCGTCAACCGATTTACCATGCTAGATGCATATCCTCTTCCGCGAATCGATGATATAGCCAACAAAGTCTCACAACACAAATACTACAGCGTAATTGATCTGTCAAGCGCATACTACCAGGTAGAAATCGATCCGTCTGAACGACCTTTCACAGCATTCGAGGCTGACGGAAATCTATACCAATTCAGAAGGATCCCTATGGGAGTAACTAACGGAGCCGCGGCCTTCCAGCGCGTCATGAACGAATTCATATCCTCGAACAACTTATCACCAACATACGCCTACCTCGACGATCTCACCATCTGCGGAACCACTTGGGAAGAGCACGATGAGAACCTTCGACATTTCTGGGAAGCCGCTAAACGAGTAAATCTGAGTCTAAACAAGGAAAAATGCAAGCTTTCGATGACATCAGTGCACCTGCTCGGATATTCTATCTCTCATGGCGTATTGCGGCCCGATCCCGAACGCCTCCGGCCACTACAAGAACTTCAAACTCCTCGCAACAAGTCGTCTCTACAACGCGTAATCGGACTATTCGCATACTATGCTAAATGGATTCAGAACTATTCCCTCAAGATCAAACCTCTGCTCAACGTTTCATCATTCCCATTAACTCGCGAGGAAGTATCAACGATCCAAACACTCAAAGATGATATCTCGAAAGCTGTCGTCGGTTCAATCGATGAAGAACTGCCGTTCACTGTGGAGACGGACGCTTCCTCTTCAGCAATCGGAGCCACCCTCACCCAGAACGGCCGCCCGGTGGCGTTCTTTTCTCGCGCTCTGAATAACACAGAACGTCGCCATCACATCGTTGAAAAGGAGGCATACGCTGTAATCGAATCCATTCGCAAGTGGAAGCACTTCTTAGCTTATCGACACTTTACTGTCGTCACCGACCAGCGGAGCGTATCTTTCATGTTCGATGGAAAAGCTACTGGTCGTATTAAGAACGATAAGATTCTCCGTTGGCGTGTAGAACTAGCCGGCTACTCATTCACAATAAAATAGACCGGGCCCCGAGAACCGAGCCGCAGACGCATTGTCGCGATCCTTTTGCGCTGCTACTCCAAGAATATCCCTCGCCCAGCTGCATGTTAATCTGATACACCCAGGAGTCCGCCGAATGACTCATTTTGTGAGAGCTAGGAACCTACCATTCTCAGTGGATGACATCAAACGAGTTACGTCGGAATGCCAAACATGCGCTAAATGTAAGCCACAGTACTATAAACCAGAAGTTAGTCACTTAATACGGGCCATGTCCCCGTTTGACCGACTTAACATCGACTTTAAAGGCCCGCTTCCGAGCGCAACTTCGCGACCTTACATCCTAACAGTAATCGACGAGTATTCACGCTTTCCTTTTGCCTTCCCGTGCCGTGATACGAACACGTCAACCGTTATCGCCCGTCTCACCGAGTTATTTTCTACCTTCGGAACTCCCTCTTACATCCACACAGATCGAGGGACATCGTTTTGTCTTCGGAACTAAAACTGTTCCTAACTAAACATGGTATCGCGACTAGTCGCACAACGCCGTATCACCCCCAAGGAAACGGGCAATGCGAACGTTACAATGGAATCATCATGAACACCATCAAACTAGCCATAGAAGATCGCGGGTTGCCGATGTCGCAATGGGAGTCCGTCCTACCAGACGCGCTGCACTCGATTAGATCGCTGCTGTGTACGGCCACGAACGAAACTCCTCACGAGCGTCTATTCACGCACCCGCGGCGTACTTCTACCGGTTCTGCACTACCGACGTGGCTGTCTTCTCCGGGAACTGTACTCCTTCGCCAATTCATTCGCCGATCCAAGAACGACCCCCTCGTCGAGGAAGTTGAGTTAATTGAGGCAAACCCCAACTACGCGTTTATACGGCATCCGAATGGGAGAGAAGATACCGTATCCATCAGGGACCTGGCACCGGCGGGACGTAGCAATACGGATGACACGAATCACTATGAACCCCCGTACCCAGTCCGCCAATCAATTCCACCCCGCTAACGGACGACTCAGAACCCGCTGAGATCCGCCGACACACGGTCCCAACATCTCCCGTCGAAGCGACTCCAGTCGAAGTCGAGAGAGGCCCACCTGTGTCAGTAACCTCCGAGACGAGTCCCCCTCTGAGAAGAAGCACTCGAATCAGATACCCAGCTCAACGCCTAAACTTGTAGACTCTTCTTTCTTCCAAAATATCTTGAACTTGTCGTTTTGTTTCTTACCGTGCAAAGTATCACGTATTATAAAAGAAGAGAGGAATGTAATGAGTCTTTACTAATTATTGTTTTCTGTGTAACAAGTCTTTACTAATTATTGTTTTCTGTGTAACAAGTCTTTACTAATTATTGTTTTCTGTGTAACAAGTCTTTACTAATTATTGTTTTCTGTGATCACGTATTATAAAAGAAGAGAGGAATGTAATGAGTCTATACTAATTATTGTTTTCTGTGTAACAAGTCTTTACTAATTATTGTTTTCTGTGTTTCAGATCTATGCTATGTTTATGTTGAATAAAGCCTCAAATTGGCCTTTACTTTATCTTTAGCCCGCTAACAAACGCGGCACCACAGTATCGTACTGAATTTTGTCCAAGTTTCAGTGACAATCATAACATCAAGATTTTCAATACCTATGTGAGTCATTCCATTATAATTCAGTCATTTTAGAAAAAAAATTTACACCACACCATTCTAGATTTTGTTGAGCTGCAGGGAGCCAATAGGCCTTGAAAAATGATGAAAGTAGCAATTTAAATTTTTGTAATCAGACCTACGGTTCTCGAGTTATAGCACTTCAAAGTTTGACACTTTTGCCACTGGGTGGCGCTAAGAGTGCTCTGAATATTTACGTTCATAATAAAAAAGTTCATAAGTAATGGTATTATCTCTCTCACTAAATGGACTATTTGGTATCGTACTGAATTTTGTCCAAGTTTCAGTGACAATCATAACACCAGGATTTTCAATACCCATGTATGCCCTGAATTCATTTATTTTATCTCGGATACTTCTTGCATTTACATAGAAAAATGACAAAAAACCGTTGGGATATTTTGCTTGTAATTTAGTCTGGTTCTTGTTCTGTGATGGTATATTATTTGTGTAGTAATGCTTAGTTAAGAGTATTAATTTGTTTAATTAAATAAGATAATGTTTAATATAAATTTACTAAAAATTGTGATGATTGCGATAAAGCATGTTTGTTGGTTTTGAATTGTTTAAAATGGGTATAGTTGGTAGTCCTGAACAGGGACCCAAGAGAGCAGATTATAACATAATTTTCAGTCTTGAGGCGGACGCGATACGCGTTAGATTTAGAACCATGTGATCTTAAAGTCAAATTGTTTTGTGTTCCTCTCCGACCTAAATTATTATATATAAATGTCATACTCGCATATCCCCTAACTAACTAAACCACTTTCGAAATTAATAAAACGTAATAAGTGTTAATAAAGAGTATTAATATACCTTCCCCCTCCCCCCTTCGTTTTGTAACGGTCTTTTAGAGTCAGAACTCGGCGTCGCTACCGGAAACTATACGAAGAAAGTGATAAATGAAGCAAAGAGCCGATAGAGAATAAATAGAGATAATAATAAAGTAGAAGAAGCGTAAATAAATAATGAAGATAATAAATAATAAAACGTAGTCACTACATCTGGTGGCAAGCGGTGGTCTTACATCATATTTTGTGAGGCTTACCCACGTGTTAGTATTTCGATTAAAATTCTTAAAACCCGGTATAATAACAAATAGCGTTAATGAATATTTTATTTCGATTATTAAAATATCTAAATGCAAATTTTACCCCGTTTGCAGGCAAATTTCGATTTTCATGCCTTAAAATTTCATTGTAAATAAAATTTAAAAATGGCGCTTGCCTTCGCGTCCTGATAGCGTCCCTGACTCGCGCCTAAGAATTCAATTTGTTTCGTCCAGTTCCGTTGCTTTTCGTTTGTCCGACTCAGTATTGCGAGTCATTATTACGTTAAATTTCGTTCATTTCGGTTGGAGAGGGTTTTGAAAATTTAGCGTTCTGCCTGAAGACTCAATTTTCTTATTTTTTTCATCTCTTCTACTCTTCTACTGTATGCCTGGTTCAGCTTACCTCTGTTGTTTACTTGTTTGTTTAAAACTTTTGGAATTAGTAGTAATTGTAATATAATAATAACGATTAATATAGAAAAAAAAAAAAAAATTGTACGTAAGTATAGTTTGAATACAGTATGATACAATTTATATGGTCCTTTCAAAGTGTTTCAGCGAAAATTTGTATCGCATTTCTGGGTATATATACATATATAGTACAACATTTCAGGAACATGAGAAATTTTCTGGGGTTCATTAGCAGATTTTTTTATATTTCGATTGTTTGTAAATATAGGTTTACGGGCTTTTTGCTTTGCTCGCTTCGCGCTAAAATAGGATTACGTTACAGTTAAGGGACAAATCGAAAAATAAATCTTAAAGATATTAAAAATTGTCAGATTGGGCCGTATAGGATTGTGTTAAATTTCAAAAATAAGCTAAATTGGTTTAATGGAACTAGAGAAATTGTGTTGTGAAATTTTCTATAAAAGTTGTTTTGGATATTTTTTTATACTCATTAATTATATACAATTTGGTAGGTAAGCTGGTTATCTATTTTTTTTCCTCTGTTTCTTTCGATTCATTTCACGACAATTCCGACATATTTGGTAAAATGGCTATTGTATCGTACTTAAGAAGAATTTCTTGTAGGCCTATCGTAAAATATTGTTCGGAGATTAACCGTTATTACGGTATGTCTATTGAGTGTAAATTTTTAGTTATTTAACAAAATTTTCATTGGTTTAACATAAATAAGCATAGGATTTTTTCTTTAATAAGCACAAACGTTATGCATAACATTCTAAATTGTTCTTTCCGCGCATAGCATGGAATTTATTAAATATAGGGCCTAAAAGTGCGGCAGTAAATTTTATTTTTATTTTGGCGGCCAATGTGAGTTACGGTACACATTTTACTAAATCTGGAAATTATAATTTTTTTTGAATTACAGAAATTTGTGTAGAAAATTTTCTTTACGTTTTATGAATTCATTCAATAATCAATTTTATTTGTACAAGTAGGCCGATTTTTATTTTTCTTGCCAGTTCAATGACAATGGTAAAATTTTTAGTTCAAATTTAGATTGTATTCTAAAAAAGGATGTTTTAATTTGATATTTTAATTTGGAATTAGAAATGGAAAATGTCCTTTTTTTTAGTTTGAGCGTTTGCATGGAAAATATTACGAAATTATGTTAGGATATAATGCAGTTTCATTCGGTTAGGGATATTTGTATAGAGGTTCGCTTACAAACAAAGCGACCACTCTCAATTAGGAAATGTTTTAGTTTTGTTTACAGTGGATTGTGTGTAATTTTTTAGTGCATATGATCTATTCTTATTTAGTATAATTATGCAAATTTGTAGTTTCACTTGGAAACGGTAAATTGCTGAGATTTTTGTGATTTGCAAACCATACTGAGGTTTCTGTTGAAGGAGAGAGTTGTATCTCAGATGTGATTTGCGAATTGCAAGTTCAATTCTTATGAAATTTGACGTTTCAAGTTGGAATTACTGTAGTAAAATAATTTTTGGTAGTAATATTAAATTTTTTTTACTTTTTAATAACTGTTTAGAAAATTATTATTGTTTAAACCTTCAGTCGGAGTTAACTAGTGCATTTGAAACATTGACTCAAGTGTACACTCGGAAATGGAGCCTCCTAGATAGCCAGTAACGTTTTTGTGGCGTCTGTGTGCTCCTCCTCAAAGCAAGAGGGTTCATGATTGTCAGAGAATGGATGACATGAAGTTTCTGGGGTTCATTTTTGTCTTTTGTATTTGGAGGTATTGAGGTGATTTCTGACGGTAGTTTGAACAATAATAATTCTTAAATTATACTAACAGTTACTATATATGGGCGCTTTTATATTTATACTGTACAATTTTTTTTCGTGCGTTTTATGACTTTTTTTTTATCTTCTCTGCTGTGACTGCCATAAGTGACCTTATTGGTAGCTAGATTTGATTAAATTTTTGCGAAATTTTTTATATTTTTTCCGTGAATTTGGCCAGAGCAAATGTGTAGTTATTGTTTCGAAGTGAACTATCGAGAAAATTCGCTAAATTAAATATGAAATGATAAGCAGTACAGAAACACGTTTAGAATAAACTTTTTTTTTCAAAATTGCAAGGCTCAATTTGGGTCAACCAAGTTGAATCCGAGTTCCATCAAGTGAGTTAGTCGACCGGATAGGTGATCGATCACCAATGAGAGAGAGAGAGAGAGAAGAGAAACCCAGACTGCGCATGGACTTGGCGCAGGATGGTTTCGGAAGAGAAGAGAGAAGAGAGGAACCGAATGCGCAGGGACTTGGCGCAGGACAGTTCCGGAAGAGAAGAGAAATTTACGTGTGCAGGGTCTTGGCACACGAAAGTTTCGATCGAAGATGGTCTACTGGTATTTTTCGGGCAGTAGCTGGTCACGTTGTTCGAATGCTTCGCTGAATATGTGTTGTAGCATTCGGTAGACAAGCCGCGCGAGCTTGAACGAGTGCCTACGACTGTACTGTCCATACAGACATACAGTAGGTTCGTTGGGAAACGGCCTACGGCGGAGTCATCGTTTGATTGTTGCCAGTAGAAGAGTCTTTCAGCTGGACGTAGGAAGAGCAGCGTTCACCGACAAAAGTGGAGATGAGACAAGGCGAGTTTCTTCATCGACTTCTAGAATTGCAAATTCCGTCCAATTCCAGCGCGTGGTCCCGCTTTCAGATATCTCCCCCCCTGATCCTTTTAGAGTTGGACGTCTCTTGTTTTTTTTTTCGCCATTGGAGAGAGAGCGGAACCATTATAGCGTGCTGCCCTGTTGCATATTGATTGATGCAATCCCTTGCATTCTAGCGAAGTGAGCAGGAGAGCTGCGATTGAAAATTGAAATCCGTTGTCAGCGTGCGGAGTGTCATCTAAACAACGTCCAGCAAATAAATGTACTGATTATTATCTAATGAAATTATAAGTGAAAAGGGTCCGATTATTGCCCATATTTGTTGTTTTTCGTGAAATAGTATGTGCGCTCTTGGTCAGTATTTTATGTAAACTTTTTCTTATTTTTTTCTATGTTGCCCTGATAGTAACTGTATAACTATACAAATAATTGTTTCGAATGTAAAGCGATCGTTGATGAGAAATCGCGGGAATAGATTGTGAACTTGGGATTTGTGTAGCCACTGTAAGAAAATTTTCTGTTATTTTTTTTGGCATGTATAGATTAGTTACAGGTTGTAATTTAATTATTAGAGTGAAATGTTATGTTATGCAAATGTGAAAATTATAAAGTTTTCGGTTTTATAATATGATACAATATATGTATGGGAATTGTCATTCTATTATTTCTTGTCTATTTCTAAACTTTGAATTGTTAAAGGAAAAAAAAAAAAAAAAAAAAAAAATTGCAAAATATGTAAGTTTGTTGAATAAATTTATTGACATTGTTAAACGATATTAATAAGTTTTACTAATGGAAAAACTTATTTTCAAAGGGGTGATGCGAGTGTAGTAATGCTTAGTTAAGAGTATTAATTTGTTTAATTAAATAAGATAATGTTTAATATAAATTTACTAAAAATTGTGATGATTGCGATAAAGCATGTTTGTTGGTTTTGAATTGTTTAAAATGGGTATAGTTGGTAGTCCTGAACAGGGACCCAAGAGAGCAGATTATAACATAATTTTCAGTCTTGAGGCGGACGCGATACGCGTTAGATTTAGAACCATGTGATCTTAAAGTCAAATTGTTTTGTGTTCCTCTCCGACCTAAATTATTATATATAAATGTCATACTCGCATATCCCCTAACTAACTAAACCACTTTCGAAATTAATAAAACGTAATAAGTGTTAATAAAGAGTATTAATATACCTTCCCCCTCCCCCCTTCGTTTTGTAACGGTCTTTTAGAGTCAGAACTCGGCGTCGCTACCGGAAACTATACGAAGAAAGTGATAAATGAAGCAAAGAGCCGATAGAGAATAAATAGAGATAATAATAAAGTAGAAGAAGCGTAAATAAATAATGAAGATAATAAATAATAAAACGTAGTCACTACATTTGCATCTCTTTTACTTTCTTTGTTGACCGTTTCCTTTTGAGTTTTAATTATATTTTTTATTAGTTTATTGTTATCAGGAGTATTGGTATTTGTACTAATTTGGCCTATTCCTTTGGTTTTTAGTCAATTATATGATACAATCTTTGATAGTAAATCAGTCCCTTTACTATTAAGGTGAATTCCATCTTTGTTATAGAACTCTCTTTTTTTTGTAAAATTTATTCCACAGTTCGATATATGTAATTTCCATGCTCTGACATAGTGTCTTAAGCCTACCCTTTAAGTGAACACAAACAAAAATATTTGCGTAATGTTAATGTAATGAAAACTTACCGATGAAGGTGAGACGATCTGCGTTGGTGGTTGGGGGCAGCTTGCGGTGGGGTCAGGACGATGTAGGCTCCCTCCCTCATATCCCTCCCCCCTGATGGGCCCCCATCATCACCAGGGGAGAGGCTGAACGGTGGTTACTGGGTGGGGGAGGATGGAGCAGACTGCCCTGAAGCTGTCCCTCCATCTCTTTGACCACCTTCTTTCTCTTAGGGGTATTTTCAATACCACTAACACTGCACTTGGAATCCATAGTTAATAAAAAAATAAGGCAAAATACCGTCAAAATCACGAAAGTAAACACAAAGTTCAGCGCAGACATTGCGTCGCTAACGAAGGCAACTCAGTGACTGACTCACTCTCGGCTCTCGCTCGCACGTGGGGAGAAGCAGCTGCGCGAGGATGGACCCGCATTTAGTACACGTTTGCGCATCGGCCAGATGGCGGCCACTTTGAATCGCGAATAGGTGGTCTTTCCCTCGCAGATGCTGATTTAATGGTTGCTATTATTCTCTCGCGAATAGGCGGTCTCGCACATGTCGGTCATGCGAATACGGAGGAATGACTGTATATTGTTTCTGCAACTCGAAAAACCGTTGATAACATGTACATTTTCATCTTGTGGCTTCATATTTTCATTCATGCAAATAATTCCATATAATTATCACAGAAAGTCAGTGAATAAAATGTCAATAAAACAAATTTCTGTTAATAATATGTATAATAATAATATCTTCTACAATTTACCTCTTTCGAGGCATGAGAGAACTGTATTACCATACATCTGTAGTTACATATGAAACACAGATGGAATTACACTCAAGTTTTCAGACTTTTTTGTCATTTTTAAAGATATACTTGTCTGCTGTGTATAGCACTTAACCTACATAAGATGTTATTTCGGTTTACCTAAATTATGTCCACTATAATTATAAATTTACAACGAAATAATAAGAGTGATTTACAATGCTCTCATTTGTTATTTACTATAAGAAAAAAGATTATTATATTTAATTCTGTCAAACACGGAACTTGATGGAAGGACTTTTAATAGCACTTAGTAGTATTAAAGAACCTTTAAGATTGTATAGATGGGTTGGCCTCTGAACGTTTCCACCAGGTGATCAATAATTAACAGTAACCTATCAACCACGTCTGACCCCCAGATGAGCTAGGCTTATGACCTGTGGGAATACCAGGGCCCTAGCCGGCCGATGTGAGGTCCACACCTGCCATGGATTAACAAGCCTTATGACCTGGAGATTACCTTGGTCAGTACCAGTCTTACTGAGCTCTGCAGTTATGACTGCTTGCTGAATACAGGAACAGTGGCTTATATATATAGCGTACAATATTGTGTCAATCGTTCAGCTGGTGATGATTCAATTTTATGCTACTGCTACAACATTGTGCAAACAGCTACAGCAATTCTTCGTTAACAGATATGGATACTAAGGTTAAAAAATATGTTACATATTTTTTTCTTTTTCTTTATTTTCTTTTTTTTAGGTTCTTTGAAAATAATATATAAACATAAATTGTATCCCATTATTTTTTCACTGCTTGTATATAACAATAATAAAATTATTTAATACTGTAATAATAATAGATTAAAGAAGCTAGCTACATGATTACATTATTGTTATGAGGAAATAAAACTTTGAGACCAAAGCTTTATTCAACAAAAATTCAACACACCTGAAACAACAAAACACCAATTATAATCAGCAATCGAAAACGCAATATTCAGACAAACAACAATTGTAATTAAAACTAATGGAACATTTGTCATCAATATGAATACCCCAATATAAAGATACATTACACTCGCCCCCCCCCCAATAAAAGAATATACACAATGCTAAAGTATTCATAAAAACCCAACATATAGTTCTAGAAATTTAGTCTATCAACGGGTTTACGAACACGGCTCGATCGGCGAGGGAGCGTTGTCGGAGTAGGGGTCGAAGGCGTACTCGTCTCAAGTTCAGGCGGCTGCTGGGGCGACGAGGGTCTTTCATTTACGGTCACATTACGATCGGGGATTACAAGGGGTAATTCAGGGACTACAGGAACGGGCGCCGTTTGATCGGGAGAGTCTGGAGGGGAATCTAGCGGGGAATCAGCTGAGGGCGCAAGATCTCGAACGGAGACAGTCTTCACGGCCGTTAGGGAAACGGACATGAGCGAATTGAGGGTTGGCCGTCATTAATTCGACTTCCTGGGCGAGCGGTTCATCTTTGGTTCTTCTCTGCCTTCTGAGAAGGACTAGGCCAGGGGTCATTAGCCACGATGGTACACTCTGCCCGCTAGAGGTGTTGCGAGGGAACGCGAAGAGGCGCTCGTGAGGCGTAGCATTAGTCGCAGTACACAAGAGAGAGCGCACCGAATGAAGGGCGTCCGGCAATACGGCTTCCCAATCGCGTCTGTCGAACTTCTTCGTCTCGAGGGCGAGGAGTATCGTCTTCCAGATGATGCCCACATACTGTTCACATTGGCCATTTCCGGTCGGATGATAAGGAGTGGATTTACTCGTAGAGATACCGAGATTGAATAGGAATGATCTTAGTTCGCCAGACATAAAAGAGGATCCCCGATCGGAATGGAGGTAGCAGGGAAGGCCGAAGATGGAGAAGAGGGTAGTAAGGCAATTAATGACGACAGCAGCTGACATCTCACGACACGGAAAAGCGAAAGGGAAGCGTGAAAATTCGTCGACGATTATTAAAAGATATATGTTAGAAGCATTGGACAGTAAGGGGCCTTTAAAATCCAGGCTTAATCTATCGAAAGGCCGCATGGCTTGAATGAGGGTACCGGGCTTAGGGCTATGGAATTGAGGTTTTAATCGACGACAGGTCTCACAGGAAGAGACGACACTTCTTACCTGGTCGATCGAATAAGAAAGGTTACGAGCCCGTATAAAGTGAAGCAGCCGCGTCACGCCTGGGTGGCAGAGAGAGTTGTGCAAACCATTAACGTCAGAGAGACTAATAGCGGCACAGAACTGTCGCGAGATGGCATCTGCTGCAGCGTTAAATTTACCCGGTCGATAGCGAATTTCAAAAGAGTAGGGCATGAGTTCTATTCGCCATCGTAGTATCTTTTCATTTTTTATTTTGCTTTTATGCTGCTGATTGAACATAAACTCCACCGAACGTTGATCAGTTACTATCGAGAAAAGTTTCCCTGACAGAAAGTGGCGCCATTTCCGCACAGATTCAACGATGGCGTAAGCCTCCTTCTCTATCGCACTGTGGTTCTTTTCGGCGCGATTCAGTGAGCGGGAGAAGAATGCGACGGGGCGTCCTTCATGGTTCAGCGTAGCGCCGATAGCAGAATCACTGGCGTCGGTCTCAATAGTGAACGGTAATTTGTCATCGATTCTGGTCTTTACAGCATCGCATATTGCTTCCTTCAATCCTGAGATGGCTGATAAGGCGTCGTTTGATAGGGGGAAGGTAGCCTTTACTAAAGGGCGAATCCGTTCGGAGAACTTAGGAATCCAGCGAGAGTAGTAAGCGAACAGTCCGGTCAACCGAGAAAGGCTTTTCTGTGAAGTAGGGAGCGGCATCTGTTTTAGCAATTCAAGCCTAGTAGGATCCGGTCGCAGCTCGTTATTACCGATTTCGTACCCCAATAGGCGGATGGTGGATACGGCACAGACGCATTTATTTTTATTTAAAGTCATATTGTACTTCTGAGCGACTCGGAAAAATTTACCTAGATTGCGGTCATGTTCTTCTCGAGTGGAACCACAAATCGTCAGATCGTCGAGGTAAGCGAAGGTGCCTTCCAATCCCTCTTGATGTATGATCTCGTCCATAATTCTTTGAAATGCTGCCACCCCGTTCGTGAGGCCGAAACTCAAGCGTTTAAACTGGAAAAGACGACCACAAGCTTCAAAGGCGGTGTAGGGGCGGTCCTCTTCAGAGAGGGGGATTAAGTGATATGCGCTCTTAAGAGGGATTGAACTGAATATTTTATAAGATGATATTTTGTTGACGAGATCGTCCAAATTAGGTAGGGGATAAGCGTCTAATAGAGTGTATTTATTTATGGTTTGAGAGTAGTCGACTACTAACCGCTTTTTATCTCCCTGGTTGACGACAACGACCTGAGCCCTCCAAGGTGAGTCGCTGCTCTCGATCACATCCTCCGACAGCAGGCGATCGATTTCGCAGCGGATGAGCTCGGCATCCGCTGATCCGAAGCGCCGAGATTTGGTAGCGATAGGCCGGCAATCAGGGGTCAGGTGAGTGAACACCTTAGCGGGATTCACGTTTAGGGTAGCGAGGCCGCAGATTTCGAGGTTTGGGAGAGCGCCCCCGTAGGAGATCTTGACATGGGAATGCTCCTTCAGAAAGGGGAGGCCCAGAATAACCTCGGAACAGAGTTCGGGAAGAACGAGGAGACGGACTTGAGGGTAGACGCGGCCTTGCACTTCAAGAGAAGCAGTGCAGCATCTGGTTACTGGCGTCTTGAGTGAAGAGGAGGCCATAGATATTATTCCTGAATAATCGGAAACATCTAATTTAAGTCGATGACAGGTGGAAGTCGAGATGAAGTTCTCAGAACTCCCTGTATCGATGAGCGCTTTAGTAGGTAGCCCATCGATTAGCACTTCGAGGACAGAACTCCGCAAACCTTCAAATGTGGCCGCTAGAGTGGCAGAGGAGCAGCCACTCGCTTTAGATGATGAAGAGCGGCAAACTTTTGCGAAGTGACCCTTCTTCTCGCATTTCAGACAGATGACATCTCTGGCAGGGCATCGCGTACGAGGATGCCACAGTCCACCGCAGAAGAAGCAGTTCCACTTCTTCAGAGTAGAGGCGTGTGATAGCGTGGGGTAGACACCCCAGTTAGGTTACTTAGGTTCTAGCAAACAATGAAAAGCACTTACCGGTGCGTTGAATTAGATATTCCTTTGGGAGCCTACCATTAGATTCCTGTGTCGCACAAACGGCCTACCTAACTCTCTCTTACATTACCAATTTAGAAGCTATAGACATTACCCCTAACTATACTTAAGTACGGACAACTTTCTACCCCATTTGTCACCTTAGAAACACCACCTAATTACACTCAGCACCAACGATTAGGTCAGAGAGGAAAAAACATCTCTAGGCTAGCCCAAAACGATACGAACAGCCGCGTTGGTTCGTTTATGACTTGCTCTTGCCATTCAGCTTAGATTTAGTGATATTTCCCCTTTAGTGACTTTTAGACTATATACATATATATATACACACACGTCACCTCACTCCTCCCCTACAAGTTTAGTCTGTCAGGGGGATGAGGGACCCTAAACTACCTGCGGAGCGGGGTTGATGTAGTAGGATTAGGTGCAACCTGTATAGGAGGGCGAGTTGAACCATTTTCCGGAGGATCAGTTCTCTCTTCCGGAAGACTCTGTTCCTTCTGCAATTCACGTTCCCATATCTGGTCCTGATGGCGTTTAATAGAACGACCATCTTCTAGTTGGCACTTGAAGGAAACAGGGCCCGTTTTCTCCTGCTCAGTTGCAGAAACCCATTTTGGTCCAGCCCCATAGTTGCGAGTCATAACTGGATCATTAGGTTGCGCTTCTATAACTCTCCCTCTTTTAGTGTCGTGGTACAACTTCTGTTTTTCCTGATGGCGTAAAACTCGTTGTTGTAACTTTTCGTTTGGACGTAACAAATCGAAAACTGAACGAATTCCCCGGCCAATCATAAGTTTAGAGGGAGACACCCCCGTCGTGGTGTGAGGTGTTATTCGATATTTAAACAAAAATTTATCCAACACCACTTGCATTTCCTCCCCACGAGAATGACGCAAGGCCGACTTGAAAGTACGGACCAAGTTTTCCGCGAGACCGTTAGTAGACGGGTGGAAAACACTAGACCGGACATGTCTAATGCCATTTAGGTGGACGAAGGAACGAAATTCCTCACTGGTAAAACAAGTACCATTGTCGGAAACCAGGACTACGGGTAAACCCCATCGAGCGAAAACCGAACGGAGTAAGCGAATAGTAACACCCGAAGTCGTGGAAGTGGTTGGAAAAATTTCCACCCACTTAGAGTAGGCGTCCACAATGACTAGGAAATAAGTATTATTTATAGGACCTGCATAGTCAACATGGATCCTATGCCACGGTATAGTAGGCCATTCCTAAGGATGAAGTGGACTTTTCCTTGGGAGATCTCTGTTCTCTAGGCAGCTTTGACAGGAACGAACCAATGATTCGAGTTCTCCATCTAAACCAGGCCACCAGAAAGAAGCTCTCGCCAGCTCTTTCATTTTTGTTGCGCCCATGTGTTCAGCGTGAAGTTCCTTCACTAAATTTGACCTGCCTTCATTTGGAATAATTACTCTGTGGCCCCATAAGAGACAGCCATTTTGAATCGAGAGGCCAGACTGACGTTGATAAAAAGGCTGTAATTCACTCTCAACCTTAGTATGCCAACCAACTGAGCAGAAATGGATGACCCTAGACAGAATAGGGTTTGATTTTGTCCACTGCTCTATTTGTACCGCAGATACTGGAGTGGATTCCAAAAACTCCACCAAGTGAACCCATTCTATAGGTATAGGTACACAATCATTTGGATTTTCTAAGGGCAACCTACTTAGCGCATCAGCCGTACCTAGAAGTTTACCTGACCGATGTACTAAGTCAAATTTATAGGCTTGTAGAATCAGAGCCCATCGTTGAATCCTACCTGAGGCCATAACTGGAATATTTTTATTAGGTGAAAATAAACCTAAAAGAGGCTTATGGTCAGTAATTAGTTTAAATTCATGACCCCATAGATAGAAATGAAATTTTTTTACTGCAAATACTAAGGCTAATGCTTCACGTTCCACTTATGCATATCGTCTTTCAGTCTCAGTTAGTGTTCTAGAAGCAAAACAGATAGGCCTATCTACACCATCAATGTGGTGAGATAACACTGCCCCAATTCCATAAGAACTGCTGTCTGCTGAAACTACGAGAGGAAGTTTAGGATCATAATGCACTAGGAGTGTGGACTTTAGTAGTACGTCCTTGGAAGCCTCAAATGCTTCCTTTTGAGTTTTCTCCCATCTCCACTGTTCCCCAGATCGTAATAGCTTATTTAGGGGTTCAAAGAAAGTCAATGCATTAGGCAAAAATTTCCTATAAAAGTTTAGGAGACCTAAATAAGCTTGTAACTGTGTGATGTTTTGTGGAGGTGGTGCATTTTTTATTGCTTCTAGTTTATCCACCGTTGGATGAATGCCTGAGGCATCTATGCGGAACCCTAAATATGAAACCTCGTTAGTGACCCATGAACACTTTTCTCTCTTTAGCTTAAGTCCGGCATCCCGGATTCTTTTTAGAACCGTGGTTAATCTAGTTAGGTGTTCTTTTTTAGACGAACCTGAAATGAGGACATCATCTAGAAAGCAAAGTACCCCTGGAATGTGACCTAGAACTTGGTCCATTGTCCTCTGAAAAATACCCGGAGCCGATGCTATTCCATAGCATAGCCTATTGTACCTATATAGGCCTCGGTGCGTATTTATGATAGTTAATTCTTTAGAGTTTTCATCTAAACTTAGTTGAGCATAGGCTTGGGACATATTGAGTTTTGTGAAATATTTACCCCCAGCAAGAGAGCTAAATAATTCATCAAGCTTGGGTATAGGATAGCAATCTAGAAGGACGGCTCTATTTGCTGTTAAACGGTAATCCCCACATAACCGCACGGACTTGTCCGGTTTTAGTACAGGAACTACTGGGGCAGCCCACTTAGCGTGTGTGACTGGTTCAATAATTTTATCTTTTAGTAGCCTGTCAATTTCTAAATGTACCTTCTCCCGCAGTGCATGCGCAATTGAACGAGCCTTACAAAATTTCGGAGTTACATTAGGATCTACTTCTATGCAGACCTGATGGCCTTTTAGGTCGCCTACTTCAGGCCCAAAAACAGAAGAAAACTCCCTTAACAATGAGTCTATGTCTGATGGATATGAGAGTGTATGCACATCTGCCTGACCCTTTGGCAAGATTTTGTCAATCGGCATTTTCAAAGCGTCAATCCAATCACGGCCTAGTAGAGTAGGCCCTTGCTCATCCACCACTAAAAGGGTTAAGGGATGAGACAAAGTTTTCTGGTTGAGTGTAACTGTGACGGATGCTTCTCCACAAATAGGTATTTGTATGTCCCCATATTTCTTCAAAATAGTTTTAGATGCATGTAGTTTAGGTGTGTTTTTGAAAATTTTATCAAAAACTGTTTTGGACATGACAGTTCGGGCAGCACCTGTATCTAGTTCTAGAGGAACTGTAATTCCATTTAGGCCTACCTCTACAATATATGGGCCTGTATTTTTCCCACTTTGCTGCTCATAAAATAGGTACTCCACTCCAATGTTCGAAGTATTTCCCCTTTGAGGATTTACACTAGAAATGTTAAAATTAGAATTTTCACCCTTCGTTTTCTTTGAAAAACACACTTTAGCTATGTGGCCTATTATAGTTAAAAAGGTAGGTACTTTCTTAGCATCAGGAATGGAATTTGCCTCGAAAAACAACCTCACCCTAGTGGCATAAGCTTCGAAGTCCTCTCCAGAGTCTTCGTAGGGGCTTATATGGCCAATCACCGACATGCTAGAGCAAAACCGAATTAGGCCAAATCACGTGAAGTAGGTTAGATTAGGTTTAAATTTGATCTAGTTACTCCCTAGTTAGGGCTGAATAGTGAATTGTATTAGAGTTAGGGCTGAGTAGGAATTAGTTTTAGAGTTAGGGCTGAGTAGGAATTAGTTTTAGAGTTAGGGCTACGGGACCTACGCTATAGTACGGTAGCTTACCCACGCAAACAAACCAAATCGGACGACCCACTAGGCTACATCCGATTTTCCAAACAACCACTTGAACCCAAGAAGCCAAATTAAACCAATGAGCCAAATTTAACCCAATGAACAAAATTTAATCAAATGAGCCAAATTCAATCCAATGAGCTTAATCGAATCCCATGAGCTTAATTGAATCCCATGAGCTTAATTGAATCCCATGAGCTTAATTGAATCCCATCCTCGTCGCCAAATGTGATAGCGTGGAGTAGACACCCCAGTTAGGTTACTTAGGTTCTAGCAAACAATGAAAAGCACTTACCGGTGCGTTGAATTAGATATTCCTTTGGGAGCCTACCATTAGATTCCTGTGTCCCACAAACGGCCTACCTAACTCTCTCTTACATTACCAATTTAGAAGCTATAGACATTACCCCTAACTATACTTAAGCACGGACAACTTTCTACCCCATTTGTCACCTTAGAAACACCACCTAATTACTGTACACTCAGCACCAACGATTAGGTCAGAGAGGAAAAAACATCTCTAGGCTAGCCCAAAACAATACGAACAGCCGCGTTGGTTCGTTTATGACTTGCTCTTGCCATTCAGCTTAGATTTAGTGATATTTCCCCTTTAGTGACTTTTAGACTATATACATACATATACACACACGTCACCTCAAGGCGCAAGCTTCCAAATCCTGCTCAGTAAGCCCAGGGTCCTTGGACTCTACGACAGCTACAGGCATCTCACAGTACGTACGGGCATCAGTGGCTGCGATTTCCAATGCCCTGGCTTGTTCTAATGCAACCGTCAACGTCAGAGACCTGTTCTCAAGCAGGCGAGTGCGTATGAGCGAGGATGAGAGGCCAGTGATGAGCGCGTCCCTAATGTAGAGGTCCCGGTGAGTTTCAGCTGAGACACTCTGGAAGTTGCAGTCTGAGCTCAACTTCTGGAGAGCTCTGAGGTAGTCACTGACAGATTCCCCCTCAATCTGACGACGAGTAGCCAGACGATGACCAGCAACCACCTCGTTCGGAGGTTGGATAAAAGCCACCTTGAGAGCGTTGAGAGCGGTTTCCAAAGTCCGGCATTCCGAGATGACATCAAAGTTCTCGGTTGAAAGGCAATTGGCCAGGTGTCCGAGTCCTGTAGCGTCAGGCCCGTCGATCAGCTCGTGAAGCATTCAAACACAAACAGCCAGTGCTTGAACACCCGAGCAGCATCAGGTGAGGAGGGAGTAACCTCGAGCTTGTCGGGGCGTAGCGTCGGACTCGGATTCATTCTTGTTGAATAAATTGTTATGAGGAAATAAAACTTTGAGACCAAAGCTTTATTCAACAAAAATTCAACACACCTGAAACAACATAACACCAATTATAATCAGCAATCGAAAACGCAATATTCAGACAAACAACAATTGTAATTAAAACGAATGGAACATTTGTCATCAATATGAATACCCCAATATAAAGATACATTACAATTATGTTTGTGTTTTTCATTGATTATCTACTTCAAAATAAAGTTTAAAATTATATTATAATTATATCATGACCCATGAAGTTCAGTTCCATCAAAATTTTACTTTTCGTGCTTTTGTTCTGGCAAACGTGCGAACAAGTTGTTTCAAGTCCAGTTTCTCAGCCATTTCATGTTCTATTGACAGAGTAGAAAGCCCAACAAGTCTTTCTTGCGTCATGGTTGAGTGCAATTACGTTTTTATCAATTTTAGTTTGGAAAAACTTCGCTCACCACTGGCCACAGATGCAGGGAGTGTTAAGAGAATACGTAAAGCAATAAATACATTTGGAACACTATCTGAAATTTATATTGCATATAAATTTCAGAATGTCTTGTGGGGATGCACTCTTCTCCACCCTTCTTGCAATGACTTGTAATTCACTACACATATGCAGCATCAATATCTTTATTATAACTAGTGGCGGCTCGTAACTAAAAATTCTAGGGGTGCTGTCTCTAAGAATGGGTTGAAATAATTACTGAAATAAAAGGATGAGCATTGAGCAATGAATAAAAGTTTCAAAAGTTATTGAAAAAGTTATTCAGTGAGCTCATCCTTATATTGTTCTTGATTATTTCAATTGTAAATAAAAAATTTAGGGGTGCTGCAGTTCCGCAGTCTACCGACGAGCCGCCACTGATTATCACCATGTTGTAAAGCTTTTTCTAGTGTTAAACAGTGATCCATTATTTCCTTCGTTTCATTGTCTGCATCTTGTGGATGTCATCAGAGCTGGGCAATAAATACATTGAATGTATTTAAATACTAAATACTAAATACATGGGAGAAATGTATTTAAATACTAAATACTAAATACATTTTACGAATGTATTTAGATACTAAATACAAAATACATCAATTGTATTTAAATACATTTGTAAATACATTTTAAATACATACAAATTTTAACATATGCATTCACTAATTCATGTTTTGATAAATTTCTACTTTAGTGCATTTTACCTTATTACCGTCTTTAGATTTAATTTTAAAGTATTTTCCATCAAACAGAGAGTGCACTAAATTGTTATCTGCAGATATATCACTGTTTGATTCACCGGATTTGCTTGTTGAAGCCATGACACGCACACGATAAAGAAATCAACCGCTTTCGACTAAGAGTGGCACACAACTGATTGAACTGACACGTTGAAACATGAACCATGCTGTACTACACTGTCGACGCGTCGTACTGTGCTAGTACAGAACGTGTATTAAACCAGTAAAAGTATTTACATTTTTATATTTTGAGTATTTAAATACATTGTATTTAAATACTCATTAAAGTATTTAAATACTATATTTAAATACATGAAAAACAATGTATTTATAAATACAGTTCTAAATACACAAATGTATTTAAATACGTATTTAAATACAAATGTATTTAAATACTGCCCAGCTCTGGATGTCATAAAGGAAGCCAAACAAAGAACTAACTTGATGCATATGTGTGAATCTTTATTCAACTGATTGTATTGCCGAATCCAAGACTGCAAAATAAAAATTCACCTTCGCTGCTTCTTGTGAGAACGAAATTTTCTCATTCTTTTAATAAAACACTTCCAACAAAGTTTTTTTTTTCTCAATATTGCTATCATCAGTCTTAGCCACTGCAGCCTTTATTACTAAGTTTTCGTGTTTTTAGTTGGACGAAGTAGTTTTGTCTAAGTTCAGAATTTGTGTGGCGCCCCCAGATTTTGGCGCCCCGGCGATCGCCTAGTTTGCCTAGTGGGTAGCGCAGGCCCTGACTCCACCCTGTTTTACAATGTCCTGTCTTCAGATACTGTGTATCTCTCACCTATATGGCAGTCTTGGTTCAGACAGCTGCTGGTTTACAATACCTTATCTTTGTAATGTAGCAAAGATGGTATTATTCATCCGAAAATGACATTCATTTCCGTTGCAAATTACTGGTTTTTGTGAAATCGGGGTTTTTGGGAGGGGGGGGGATAGAAAACGAGTGATTTGCGACGGAAATGACCCCCTCACCTCAGTTTCTAATAAAAATTATTGCAATGCGTAGAAAATAATAAATAAAACCTTTCCTTTAAGTAAAAATTTTTTCGGTCGATCATACGTATTTATGGAGATATTTGCTTCTGAAATTTTAATTAACGATATCCATTTGACGTGACGTCACGTCAAATGCGACTTTTTATCATAAAATATTTTTCCTGATTGGGCTATTTTTTCGCTACTCTGCGACTTAATTAGTTGGTTGGTTTTTGTTCTGGCTATTTTTTTTCTAATTGGATTCAGTTTGGTCGTGTTTGTGAAAGAAATATGACGTGCTGTTCGTGTGGTTTCGACTTTGAGAACTTGATTCGTCATGTGCCCTAGATGAAGACTGAAAAAGTGCATAATTTAACATGCTATTACATTATCATTTGTATAATTTAGGTTTCGGGGGTACGGGGACGGAGTCCCCGTAAAGACCACGCATCACAAATTGATCGGTATAGGGTTCCTAGGTTTTCCGTTGGTTTCTGATGTGATTCATCTGAAAATGACATTCATTTCCGTCGCAAATCACTCGTTTTTGATCCCCCTCACCTAAAAAACCCGATTTCCCACGCATTCCCCCATATTGTAGGGGGGGGAATCACAAAAACGAGTAATTTGCGACGGAAATGAATGTCATTTTCGGATGAATCACATCAGAAACAATCGGAAAACCTAATTTTTATTTTTCAAAACGAGTTGTGGTTGAAACTATAAATTTACTGCAAAGATTGGTAATTTTTTACTATCAGTCCAGCCTCTGGAAACTGAAAATGAAGTTTACCATAAGACTCATTACATTTTTTTAAACAACTTTTATTAAGTACAATATGAAGGCAAATGCCGATTAAAGCTATAAAATTAGTTAAAAATTTTTTTTTTTTGAGTGATAAAATCGCGGATCATGTTTTTGGGAGTGATAAAATGGCTGATCCCACAAAGGTTAGGAAGGTACCGCTAACAAAATTGAGGGGTTTGACCTGAACTCATAAGACTTTAGTGTCAAGATGGCGTTGGTTTGCGATGGTTGTAATTATTCAGTGTTTAACTTCATGCAAATTTTTTGATGATGAAGAGGCTGCATTTAATTTGGATAATATGAGTTTCATCGTACTCAGAATATCAAAAGTAAATATAATTATAAAATATTAAAGCATAATTTTCTCATTATTTTGATATGTCACTATGTTCACAGATGGGTCCTTACCAAAAATATGTAGATTTGAATATTATGACATTTTTGCGACATTTTTTTCCCACCCTCCCAATATTTGCCTGGTGACGTCATGAAAATATGATATATGAGCTAGGCTTGGGCTATTTTTTCGCTACTCTGCGACTTAATTAGTTGGATGTTTTCTGTTCTGGCCATTTTTGTTTTTGTAATTGGATTCAGTTGGGTCGTGTTTGTGATAGAATTATGATGTGCTGTTCGTGTGGTTTCTGACTTTGAGCACTTGCTTCGTCATGTCCCCTAGATGAAGAGAAAGTATTGGATGTTTTTATTAATTACGGCGTTATTCTCTCATCCTTAACTTGCCCAAAATGTGACAATGAGTGCCTAATACGAAAAGATCAGAAGATATTTTGGTGAAATAACCAATATTAACCAGTTAGGCCAACTGAATGCACTTGATGATTGGTTAGAAACATAAGAAACATAAGAAATTTGGTAATTATGTGTTTTAAGTAACTCAGTCATTTTACACTATGATGTGATTTGTTCAAATATGACCTCCATTTCCATCGGAAATGAGATCCAACAAAGTTATAGTACTTTGAAGTTTGGCTCATTTTCAAGGGAAATGGATGGAAGTCAAAATCTAAGCAAAACACATCAAATATTGGTTAATATGAGTTTTATCGCACTCAGAATATCAAAAGCAAATATAATTATAAAATATTAAAGCATAATTTTCTCATTTTCATATAAGTCACTATGCTCGCAGATGCGTACTTAACAAATTATGTACATTTGAATATTATGACATTTTTGCATTTTTTTTCCCGCCCTTCCAATATTTTGATTGGTGACGTCATGAGAACATGATATATGAGCTAGATTTTTTAAGTTCTTAGGCCTTTTAAGTTGCTAGTCTACTTCTGTTAGGTTTTGATAGATGTTTGTGGCGATGACATGTGAACGGTGCGAATATTATTTTGAGGATTTAATATACTCTAGGCTAGGTTAGCCAGGGTTAGGTAAGGTTAGGGTTTTATGTATTTTATCACACTCAGTCATTTTACACACCAAAATACATTTTTCTAGTAGTATTTGATGTGATTTGTTCAAATATGACCTCCATTTCCGTCGGAAATGAGATCCAACAAAGTTATAGTACTTTGAAGTTTGGCTCATTTTCAAGGGAAATGGAAGTCAAAATCTAAGCAAAACACATCAAATATTACTAGAAAAATGTATTTTGGTATTAATTAACCTAACCTAACCTTACCTTACCTAACCTAACCGTGGCTAAACGAGCCTAACCCTGGCTAAACGAGCTCTCGTCTGTATCCAACACCTAATCCATAATAAGGTAATACTCTAGGCTCGTTTAGCCAGGGTTAGGCTCGTTTAGCCACGGTTAGGTTAGGTAAGGTTAGGTTAGGTTAGGTTAGTTAATACCAAAATACATTTTTCTAGTAATATTTGATGTGTTTTGCTTAGATTTTGACTTCCATTTCCCTTGAAAATGAGCCAAACTTCAAAGTACTATAACTTTGTTGGATCTCATTTCCGACGGAAATGGATGTCATATTTGAACAAATCACATCAAATACTACTAGAAAAATGTATTTTGGTGTGTAAAATGACTGAGTGTGATAAAATACATAATAACCCTAACCTAACCTTACCTAACCCTGGCTAACCTTACCTAACCCTGGCTAACCTAGCCTAACCCTGGCTAACCTAGCCTAACCCTGGCTAACCTAGCCTAGAGTATATTAAATCCTCAAAATAATATTCGCACCGTTCACATGTCATTGCCACAAACATCTATCAAAACCTAACAGAAGTAGACTAGCAACTTAAAAGGCCTAAGAACTTAAAAAATCTAGCTCATATATCATGTTCTCATGATGTCACCAATCAAAATATTGGAAGGGCGGGAAAAAAAAAATGCAAAAATGTCATAATATTCAAATGTACATAATTTGTTAAGTACGCATCTGCGAGCATAGTGACTTATATGAAAATTATCAGAAAATTATGCTTTAATATTTTATAATTATATTTGCTTTTGATATTCTGAGTGCGATAAAACTCATATTAACCAGAAATTTTTATAGTGGGCACACTAGGGGCCACTTCGGCCCATCGAGGTGGCTCCACTATGTAAAAATTGCCTGTACACTGGCAATAACCAATTTTTACAAAACTAATTAAGTATCAATTTAAAACTAAAGATAGAATCTCTGGATCCAGAGGATCAAAGTCATAATAGGGTACTATCCACAAATATGTTACACACTACCTATATCTATTTATAACTGACATGCAAATATATCAGATCCAAAGAATCCAGTCAATTTCATTATGGTACCCATCAATACTAGTACCGTGCCAACCAAAAATAAGTCACGGTCCATATCAATTGCGGACCAAGTCACAATTTACATCCATATACATTACAATATATATACTTAGGAGGAAAAGTGTAGGTGTGGCTGTAAAGACTGTACAGTAATGTAGAAATGTGTGTGCACCTATTTTGGGTCTCCCATTTAAAGGTGTTTGTGGGGCAAGTGAAGATCATGAGTTTTTCAATACCTCACAGTACTATGGGGGGGACTGCTCGACAGAGGAATCTCTTTAAATGGGGTGTGTAAGGACAGAGAGTATCCCCTAACCCAAGATGCTGCCTCCCTATATCCCACAACACCTGTGTTGAGCTGTGGGATCTATCACCCAAATGCACATAATATATATGAAATAAACTAGGGTATTATTATAGTATTACACCCGTCTAACGTCCAGCAATTATTATATGTTCATTAAGTAGATTTTTTAATTCTAAGACACTTTCCTTCTATAGCGTTTCCGTCGCAAATGCTTCATTTTTGAGATATAAACATTTTTTGGTGTGTATCTAGTGTGTGTGTGTGTGTGTGTACGTTCGTTTGTGTGTTCGTACGTTCATTTGTGTGTTCATACGTTCGCTTGTGTGTTCGTTTGTGTGACTGTTACATGTCTGCCCAATCACTGCGCTCCATCCATTTCGAATTTGAATTACTTTGCTACTGGGGTGGCTTTGTGTGACACTTGCTTGTTTGATTATTACCACTGCTGCCTCCCTATATCCCACAACACCTGTGTTGAGCTGTGGGATCTATCACCCAAATGCATATAATATATATGAAATAAACTAGGGTATTATTATAGTATTACACCCGTCTAACGTCCAGCAATTATTATATGTTCATTAAGTAGATTTTTTAATTCTAAGACACTTTCCTTCTATAGCGTTTCCGTCGCAAATGCTTCATTTTCGAGATATAAACATTTTTTTTGTGTATCTAGTGTGTGTGTGTGTACGTTCGTTTGTGTGTTCGTATGTTCATTTGTGTGTTCATACGTTCGCTTGTATGTTCATTTGTGTGACTGTTACATGTCTGCCCAATCACTGCGCTCCATCCATTTCGAATTTGAATTACTTTGCTACTGGAGTAGCTTTGTGTGACACGTGCTTGTTTGATTATTACCACTGTATTGTCGCTTTCTACAAAAATTTAGAAAAAAGTGTTGAGTTTCTGCATGCTCACAGTGTTCTACCGACAGTAGTGAAGTGTCCACATTGTAAAATGGAGTGCATATATCATCAAGACCAGAAACTGTGGCGTTGTAGAAAAAGTTATGTTATGCTTAAAATGAAGAAAAACAGTATTGTGATTATTCTGTCTTAGATTTTAAAGGTAATTCCTATTTTTCTTTTAGGTTAGGTTTAGTTTAGTTGTTAGTTTGGTTGTTAGGTTAGGTCAATTTTGAAGGTAAAATTTGTTTTACTATGGTTTTTGATGTGTTTTGAACAAATCTGACCTTCAAAACTGTCGGAAATGACTCGTTTTCTGTGATTTCCCCCACATTGCCGGCTGGGGGGTGGGTATCTCAAAAACGAGTCATTTCCGATGGTTTTGAAGGTCAGATTCGTTCAAAACACATCAAAAACCATAGGAAAAACATAAATTTCACCTCCAAAGGGAGATGGGTGTAATACTATAAATTTACCTAAACTAGTACCATTCATGCAATAAAAATGGGCTTAAACACTATCACCAGATGTCCCTTGCAGACATCAAACTATCCAACCTTCTTTTGAAAGAATCAAGTGTATCTGAAGTCACCACTTCTTCTGTCAGACTGTTCCAAAACTTAATTACTCTGTTTGTAAAACTATGTTTTCTTAAATTTGTTCTACATCTTGGCTTAAATAATTTCATACTATGACCTCTAGTCTGGTTATTGTGATCTTTAATGAAGAGAGACTCAAAATCTATCTTATCCAACCCTTTTATCATTTTATACACCTCTATCATATCAACCCTTAACCACCTCCTTTTTAATGAGAACATGCTTAGATACGCCAGTCTTTCCTTATATGTCAATTGTCTTAGAGATGGGATCATTCTTGTTGCTCGTTTCTGTACTTTTTCCAGTTTTTCAATATCTTGTATCAAATAGGGACTATTAAATTGAATGCAGTATTCGAGGAGGGGTCTCACATATGAAATGTATAGTTGCTTTATAATATTGGGTGATTTGTATTCAATGTGTCTTTGCATGAGATTGAGTCTAGCATTTGCTTTAGTTCTGATTACCATACAGTGAGGGTTTAAGTTCATTAGTCACAGTGACACCCAAGTCTTTCTCTCTATCATCATTTATAATCCAAATTCCATTCATATTGTATTCAAATTCTGGATTTTTTAGCCCAATATGCATAACCTTGCACTTATCAACATTAAATTTCATCTCCCACTTATCTGCCCAGGCTGTTACTCTGTCTAAGTCTTTTTGTATTGTCATTGCTCCTGCTACTGACTTAACATTATGACCTAATTTTGTATCATCAGCAAATTTTGAGGTTTTACATGATAGGCCCTTCTCTAGATCATTTATATAGACAACAAAAAGCAGGTCTCAGAACAGACCCCTGTGGGACTCCGCTCAATACGGGTCTCCAAGTAGACTTATTTCCATTTAGATGAACTCTCTGTTCTCTGTTTCTCAGCCATTCTTCTATCCAATCAGCTATATGACCTCTTATACCATGGGCTCTAACTTTTACCAACAATCTTGCACAGGCCCGGATCTAGAAGAATGGGGGCCCGTGGCTAATTATTTTTTTTTGGGCCCCTCTTGGCTACAATTTTTATTATATAAGGATTATAAGCTTTGTTTATGAGGAAAATTAAAGGTTTTCAGAACAAACATATTACTTTACTTTATTTATTTAGTTTTCAGAACAAACATATTACTTTACAAATATTTTACTTTATTTTACATATTATATTTTCCTGAATTAATAATTTTATACACACCTACCTACTGATTATGAGTTGGCAACTGATTGAACCGACGAGCCTTTTTTTGTGCAAATTCATTAATAATATTTTGAAAATCGACTTCTTTGGCCAGAGCATGTTCAACATAGAGAATTGCCAGTGACTGTAATAATAAATGTAAAAACCTAAAATTAAAATAAATAATGTAAAAAATTTGGGGGCCCCCCTCAAATGCGGGGCCCGTGGCTGCAGCCCACATAGCCCCCCCTTAGATCTGGGTCTGATCTTGCATGAGGAACAGTATCAAATGCCTTTTTAAAATCTAAGTATACTATATCTACTGGCTCTTTATTGTCCAAATGCAATAGGACTCCATCATAAAATTCAATCAAGTTGGTTAGACAGGACCTTCCATTTCGAAAGCCATGATGGCTATCATTTATAAGGTTGCACTCTTCAAGGAACTCAGTAACTTTACCTCTAATGATACTTTCGAGTAATTTGCAAATAATGGAGGTGAGGCTGATGGGTCTGTAGTTTTTTGCCAAGTTTCTATTTCCTTTTTTAAAGATTGGAGCCACATTTGCTTTCTTTCAATCCTCTGGAATTTCAGTACATATCAATGATTTATTAAAAATAATTTCTAGTGCCTGTGCTATATTCTTTTTGGCAGCTTTTATGACTATTGGATGCATTTCATCTGGCCCTGGAGATTTTTCCATTTTTAATTTATCTATTGCTTTTAGGATATCTAGTTTTGTTACCCTTAATTCATTTATTTCTCTATCTTGTCCTGGTAGTATAAGATCAGGAATATTTAAATTTTCATTTGTGAATACTGATGAGAAGTATTTGTTTAGTTCTTCAGTTATTTCAAGATCATCATCTATAGTTTTATTGTCTATATGGAGGGGGCCAGTTTTCTTTTTCACTCTACTTTTCAAATTGAAGTGACTGAAAAACTTCTTAGGATTGTTTTTTGAATTCTTGGCTAGGCTTTTTTCCAGGTCTCATTTGCTATCTCTGATTACTTTCTTGCAAATGCTTCTTTTACTTTTATATATTTCGGAGTCTGTGCCATTTTTAGTTCTTTTGAATTTATGAAATGCTTTTGTTTTTTCTCTGATTGCTCTTTTTACATTGCAGTTTATCCAAGGTTGTTTTCTATTTTTTCCAGTTCTGATTTTACACTGTGGGATATGCTTCCTTTGTATGTTCATTATTATACTTTTAAATTTTTCCCACATACTAGTTACTGTCTGTTCAGGCTGTAGAATATCTGTCCAATTTATTAGACACACATCATTTACTAGTCCATTTATATTTCCTCTTTTAAAATCTGGAACTTCTACTTTATTTTCATTAGGTCTTGAATTACAAACAATATTAAACCGAAGGATACAATGATCACCTGAACCTAGTGTTTCTGAAACTGAGATATCCTGGAATGTATCTGGATTATTTGTTAGAATTAAATCTGGAATGGCATTGGCCCTGGTTGGCTCCTTTACTAACTGGGTTAAACCATTCTCAATTATACAGTCTAAGAATCATTACTTTCTGTTATTTGTAATATTTCCCAGTCTATATGCCTATAATTGAAATCTCCAACAATAATAATATTGCTTGTCATTGCTTTATTTATTTCATCAATAAGTTTATTTTCTACATACTTACTTTCTTCTCTACTTTTGGGGATTCCTCCAACTGAACATCCCTCAGGTGGTCTATAAATACCCCCTGTCCTGATTTTCCTGGCATTTTTATGCCCAATATCTATCCATACAGATTCAACTATTTCCTCTTTAACGGAGGTAACTTCAATTCGATTAAGATTTGTCTTGGCATAAATAAATACTCCGCCACCCTCTGAATATTTACATTCATAATAAAAAAGTTCATAGCCATCAATTTCATAAGTAATGGTATTATCTCTTTCACTAAATAGACTATTTGGTATCGTACTGAATTTTGTCCAAGTTTCAGTGACAATCATAATATCAGGATTTTCAATACCTATGTATGCCTTGAATTCATTTATTTTAGGGTCATTCTCTGTCAGATCAACCAAAAAAAATTGAAATTAACACCCTCATCTCTCATATTTTGCTGAAATTTGGTTTATAGGGAGTTTGTGAGCCCTGAATCCATTTCTGAAATTATAAGGTCAATCCGACCAACGGTTCAAGAGATATGACCTTGGGCAATTTGAGGTCACTCGCGAAGTTACTAACATTTGGCGAGCCATAACTTGGGTAATAATTGTCATAATTATATAAAAGTATATATATTTAGAATCAGAAAACGACAAGGAATCCAAATATGCAAGTTTTAGAACTCTAGGTTGAAAAATAAAAAAGTTACACTGTAACCAAAATTTGAGGTCACGATTTGACCTCTGGGGTATCAAATGAGAATTTTTTTTTTAAATGTAAAAAATGAAGGCATAGGCATTGGCTATTAGAATCAGCAAAAAAAAGCTTGTTTATGTTAGTATTTTTCATGTAACTAACATATAAGTGAACATATTCATAAGTTGTGCGTCAATTCTACCTATTTTTTCACACTTAAGCTCATAATTTGACCTATAGAAATTAAAATTACATTTTTTATAGATATAAAAACAAAGTCAGAGTTCTTGACTAATAGAAACAATCATAAAAAGTTTGTTTATGTTGGTACTTTTCATGTAACTAACTTATAAGTGAACACCATATTTATAAATTGCTTGTCATTTCAAGGAATTTTTATATCTTAGCTATCAATTTGACCTCAAGCTCCAAGAATTTAATAAAAATTGTATTTCACTGCTAATCTACACTGGCAATAATAGTTATAATAGTGAAAGGGGAAGACTAAGCTCACATGTAGCCTAAACAAACCTGTTGAAACATGTTGCTACTTGTCTAAGTGCAGAATCAACACAGATAGTTGCAAAATTCCTTGTCTACAGGTTAGTACAGTTCCAGCCAGCACTGTGGGTGGCTGGTGGGTATGGTGTTTTAATGAGCCTCAGAGACTATCAAGGCCTAAAATATTAAGTGTGTATAGCTATATATTTTCTAAAAATATATATTACCTAATTGTAAATCCTATATCTTTACAGATCAAAATACAATGGTTCGGCACTTGAAATACTGCCAGGACCCTATTCAAAAACACAAGAAACGCATAACAATCAATCTTAGAAAGTGACTGAACTTGTTGAAAAAAAAGAAGGAAGAGTGAAAAAAGACTCATTGTTGTGTGTGAACTGCTGGACACTGATAATGAAAAACCCCACTATACTTAGTACCACTGAAAACAACGAGTCTGAGCAGGATTCAAATGAATCATCTACTATCAGTGGCTTGAGTAACATCTCTTCAATTCAAGAACTGGACAATGACAGTGATTGCTTGATAAAGGAAAATCCTTCAACTTCAGTTGAACCAGTTCTAGCATTTCTGGACCAAACACCAGTTAAAAAAAGTAAGTAATAAATTAATATAATAACTTATACTTTACTACAAGGTCTGTTTGATCTACTATATAGCCAATTATATAGCATTTAAGGTACTATAATTAATATTTAATTACTAATATTCAGGTGTGTGAAACCTTTTTTTCTGTTTTCTTTTCAGAAGGGCTGTCATTAAGCCAGAAAAAGCGCAAGGCTCGTGGTAAGCTATCATCTGCTCAGAAACACCTGAAGGAGGGCTAGAACTCAGTTATGGTGTTTAAATTACCGAGGAGGTAAGTGATACTTCAAAACCTGAAACTAAATCTGAAAAACATCTAGACAAATTAATGAATGAATTGAAACAGTCATTCCTGGAGAGCAAATGTCACCATCACAAACTACAAATATTGACACTCTCCATACACAATTGAAAAAACAGCTAGTTTCTTTCAAACTACAACATACATGGTGAAAAGAACTGTTCACTTAAATCAGAACATGGAATCCTTCCGAAGATTCCACTAATGAGCAAAGGAAAAGTGATATCTGAAGAACACAAAGATATAGTTAGAAGATTCTATGAGTCAGAAGAGGTTAGTCGTATGTGTCCTGGCCAAAAGGATTGCGTGAAAGTTATCAGTGCTGAAGGTGCAATGAAGGTGCAAAAAACGATTGGTCCTCAGGAATTTAAGAGAGATGTTTGAACTATATAAAAATGATGAAAAGAATCCCAAAATAGGATTTTCCACATTTGCAAAATTACGGCCATCATATTGTGTGCTTGCCGGTAGTGGTGGGACTCATTCTGTCTGTGTCTGCACATACCATCAAAATCCAAAATTGCAGCTGGCTGCATTGGGAGAAAGAGGTCTTTCATACAAGGATCTTATGGATTACAGTGTCTGCAGTACAGAAAGAGAGACTTGCATGATGCAACTTTGCAATGATTGCCCAAGAGAAGAGGGTGTCCTGGATTTTCTTGAGTTACTTGACAGTGTGAAATCAGCTCCAAATGAAAATATCTTACAAGCAATGGGTGACTGTTGACCGTTGTACAATGGTTGATAAGGTGGAGCACTTCATGAATACTTATCATCCCTAAGCATGAAAATATCCCGCATGGTTCGTCATCACTTTGTTGCTCAGCAACAATCACAGTACTTCAAGCAGTTGAAAGAAACACTACCACCTCAGAGCGAGGTAGTTATAGTAGGTGATTGTCTCTGAGAATTATTCTTTTCATTGTCCAGGATGCTGACCAAGGGTTTCACTGGGACAATTTCACAGTACAGTTCACCCTTTTTGTCATCTATTATAGATCATCTGCAGACCCAGGAACTTAGCCATTTTAGTGTCCTGTTCTTATCTGCATCACTAAAACACAACAAATAATGGTTTACTCATTCATATTTGAAGCTTATGACATATGTTAAATTCAGATGCCCACAATTGAAGAGGGCACTATTTCTCAGATGGATGTGCTGGCCAATATAAGAACATACACAACTTCACAAATCTCTGTTACCATGAAGAGGATTTTGGTCTGTCTTGTGAATGGCACTTCTTTGCTACATCCCATGGCAAAAATGCATGTGATGGGATTGGAGGAACAGTGAAAAGAGCTACTGCTCGTGCCAGTTTGCAGAGAACTACAGAGAGGCAAATTCTTACACCAGAACACATGTTTCAGTTTTGTGAAGAAAACTTGAGCAAGAAGATAAATTTTTTCTTTGTAACTACAGCTGATTTGAAAGATGCAGAAGAACGGTTGGAACATCGATTCAAGGATAGTAGGGCTATTCCTGGAACTCAGAAATATCATAGATTTGTTCCCCTAAACAAGGAAGAACTGATGGTGTATCCCATTTTAAGTGGCATTGGAGAAAAGAAAGAATAAGGAAAAGTCATTTTACTAATGAACCTGCAATGCTTGGTAACCTAAAATGTGTCAAACCAGGAGAGTATGTTGGCTGCATTTATGACATGCAAGTTTGGTATGGAATTGTGGAGGAATATTGTGAAGAGTTTGATGATTTCACTGTGAACTTTCTACATCCCTCTGGGTCATCAGGATCAAGTGCATATTATTATCCATCAAACAAGGATTCATGTGCAGTGCCAGGACATCATATATTAACTGTAATGAGTTGTCCTACCCTAAGAGGAGGCAGTAGAATTCAATACATTTTTCCACAAAAAGAAATTGATGAGAGCATCGAGCATGCAAAATTTGTATTAGGCTAGCACATGAATCCTCTAAGTAGGTCTTCCCCTTTCACTATTATAACTATTATTGCCAGTGTAGATTAGCAGTGAAATACAATTTTAAATTTTTTGCCTTTGTTTTTATATCTATAAAAAAATGTAATTTTAATTTCTATAGGTCAAATTATGAGTTTGTGTGAAAAAATAGGTAGAATTGACGCACAACTTATGAATATGGTGTTCACTTATATGTTAGTTACATGAAAAATACTAACATAAACAAACTTTTTTTTGCTGATTCTAATAGCCAATGCCTATGCCTTCATTTTTTACATTTAAAAAAAAAATTCTCATTTGATACCCCAGAGGTCAAATCGTGACCTCAAATTTTGGTTACAGTGTAACTTTTTTATTTTTCAACCTAGAGTTCTAAAACTTACATATTTGGATTCCTTGTCATTTTCTGATTCTAAATATATATACTTTTATATAATTGTGACCATTATTACCCAAGTTATGGGTCGCCAAATGTTAGTGACCTCGCAAGTGACCTCAAATTTCCCGAGGTCATATCTCTTGAACCGTTGGTCGGATTGACCTTATAATTTCAGAAATGGATTCAGGGCCCACAAACTCCCTATAAACCAAATTTCAGCAAAATCTGAGAGATGAGGGTGTTAGGCACTGGTTGATCTGACAGAGAATGACCCTTTATCTCCGATACTTCTTGCATTTACGTAGAAAAATGACAAAGAACCCTTGGAATATTTTGCTTGTAATTTAGTCTGGTTCTTGTTCTGTGATGGTATATTATTTGCATCTCTCTTACTTTCTTTGTTGACCTTTTTCTTTGGAGTTTTGATTATTTTTTTATTAGTTTATTGTTATCAAGAGTATTGGTATTTGTACTAATTTGGCCTATTCCTTTAGTTTTTAGTCAATTATATGATACAATCTTTGATAGTAAATCAGTTCCTTTACTATTAAGGTGAATTCCATCTCTGTTATAGAACTCTCTTTTTTTTGTAAAATTTATTCCACAGTTCGATATATGTAATTTCCATGCTCTGACATAGTGTCTTAAGCCTACTATTTATATATAATGCTTGTGAGTACCACTTATTATTCTCATGTATCCTGGGAATTATACCTGTGATAGATATTTTATGGTTAGGTCTCCGTTCCTTTAACTTTGTTAATAGCTGTTTATATGACTCCATGATTTCTTCGGAGTGCTTACCCTTTATATCATTTCCACCTACATGTATAACCATATTCTTTGGTACAGTTAGGTCAATACCAGATCCTTTTTCTATAATTTTATTACTAATTCTATTTATCCCTGCACCTGGATAACAGTAAGCTATGCTACCTCTAGGTAATTTAGATCCTAGGCCCCTCATTTGAGAGTCACCTATAATGGATGCTGGTTCAAACACACCTATAGTTTTAGAGTGCCTGGGTTTATACAAGTCTGGATTATTATTGCTAACATTTTGTTTTATAAGACTAGCTACTTTCTTCAGCTTTCTCATCTTGATCCTGGACCAGTGAGAAAGTATGAAACTGATTGGTTAGTTCTAGAAGGACACTTTTCCTTGGCTCTTGAATTCTAGCTTTCCAGGTTTTCCTAGGTTTAGTCCACTCATCATTTTCAGAAATTGTCAGAGGATATCTAGGCCTCGGCTCACTGTGAGGTATAGGGACATTTAAGTTTACTTGAACTGCTACTTCACTAGATTTAGGCTCAACTGCAGTATCTCTATAAGTTGGTCTGGCCTCTCCCTCACTAATAGACCCTCTGGACTTATTAAAATTTTTTATTACAGTACTACACTTGTCACAAAACCACATCAAGTTGACATTAAGCTTAGAAGCAGCATTTATACCTTTATATATATCATTTGTAAGGCCTTTGCAGCTTATGTGATACCAGTTATCACAGCTATCACATGCAATAGCTCTATCTTTACTCTTAACTTCCTTTTTACAAACTCTACAGTCACTTTCAAAACCCATTTTTGTAGTGTAGGCTATGTTCCTAAGTTAGGTCCTAGGCTTAAAAATTTTGTTGACTCACCAACTTTGATACTATCAAGTTATATCAAAATAGTTACTCTCAGGTTAGGTCAAGTGGGAGTCTTACCTTGTGGTTAGGCTAGGCTATCATAATAAGCTAAGCTAGGCCTGTACAAACAAGTACAGGTAACACCAGAGTAGGTAGGTTAGGTTAGTATAGTTTTACGGTATATATAATGGTAATTTTTACTATCACTCCAGTCTCTTCAATTCCCATAATTTATAGATCAATGGATTCGTTATTACACCAGGAATGCGATTTGGATAGTCTCAAGTGAGGGAACCTGCCCAAAACTAAGTTAGGACACGAAGTTTGTTTTGGGGTATGTGTGAAAAAATACCCTAAAATGCGGGTAATTCCTTCAGTAGAGACTATCTAGGGCGCATTCATGATGTAAAAACAAATCCATTGATATATAAATTATGGAAATTGTACAAATAGCCAACATGAGTGACCTAGAAGGTATATACATACATTTATATATATGTAGTAAAACGAACACTGTATATATTATATATACCGTAAAACTATACTAACCTAACCTAACCTAACCTAATTTTAGGTACTACTCTTACCTGTATATGGCAACGAAATGCTTTTCTGTTTTTATCGAACACACACTTATTACCACAAACAATACCTTCCTTGTTTTTCTTAGGGCAAATAAATTCTTTTAGCAATACACCGTGTTCTACATAAAAATTAAAGGTAATTATGTATAAAGAGTAACTCATTCATTTTACACACCAAAATACATTTTTCCAGTAGTATTTGATGATTTGTTCAAATCTGACCTCCATTTCCCTCGGAAATGAGATCCAACAAAGTTATAGTACTTTGAAGTTTGGCTCATTTTCAAGGGAAGTGGAGGTCAAAATCTAAGCAAAACACATCAAATATTACTAGAAAAATGTATTTTGGTATTAACCTAACCTTACCTAACCTAACCCTAAAACTAACATAAGTGGAAATAGTAACCTAAAATGCCTAAAACTAACGAAAATATCATTACTTAACCTAACCAATCATCAAGGGTATTCAGTTGGCCTAACTGGTTAATATTGGTGATTTCACCTAAATATCTTCTGATCTTTTCGTATTAGGCACTCACGGTCACATTTTGGGCAAGTTAAGGATGAGAGAATAACGCCGTAATTGATAAAAACATCCAATGCTTTCTCTTCATCTAGGGCACATGATGAATCAAGTTCTCAAAGTCAGAAACCACATGAACAGCACATCATAATTCTATCACAAACACTACCAAACTGAATCCAATTACAAAAACAAAAATAGCCAGAACAGAAAACATCCAACTAATTAAGTCGCAGAGTAGCAAAAAAATAGCCCAAGCCTAGCTCATATATCTTATTTTCATGACGTCACCAGGCAAATATTGGGAGGGTGGGAAAAAAATGTCGCAAAAATGTCATAATATTCAAATCTACATAATTTGGTAAGGACGCATCTGCGAACATAGTGACTTATATCAAAATAATGAGAAAATTATGCTTTAATATTTTATAATTATATTTGCTTTTGATATTCTGAGTACGATGAAACTCATACTATCCAAATTAAATGCAGCCTCTTCATCATCAAAAAATTTGCATGAAGTTAAATAGTGAATAATTACAACCATTGCAAACCAACGCCATCGTGAGACTAAATTCTTATGAGTTCAGGTCAAACCCCCCAATTTTGTTAGTGGTACCTTCCTAACCTTTGTGGGATCAGCCATTTTATCACTCCCAAAAACATGATCCGCGATTTTATCGCTCAAAAAAATAATTTCTAAACATTAATTTTATAGCTTTAATTGGCATTTGCCTTCATATTGTACTTAATAAAAGTTGTTTAAAAAAATGTAAAGGGTCTTATGGTAAACTTTATTTTCAGTTTCCAGAGGCTGGACTGATAGTAAAAAATTACTGCTGTCTCATGTAATAACAATATACATAAAATTGTCAGATAATTAATCAAACAGTATGCCAATGTGCTAGGTTAAGTGGCTATGTTGGCCTTATTTTTGTATTAAGTTCAATGTATATGTAAGATTGTACTTGTATGTTAGGTTAAATGTCTATGGATTATGAATGATCTGCAATAAAGATGTTTTGTTTGTTTGTTGTTTATGCACAACATGACATAACAGGAACTCAGGGTTAATATTCGTTTTAATGCTCCCTTCGTTTTCGATAGGAGACATTCTATGACAATTTAATATATAAATTCGTATTCAGGACACCTTGAAACCTCAGGGAAACTGATAAAAATCAAGGAAATGTAAGAATTATTTTTTATGGAAAAAAACAAATTTAGACGTTGATAAGCAGCCATTACAGGCCATTGACCCAGTGTTTAGCTCTTTCCTCGGTTAAAATTTTGCTGCTCTCCGTCCTCTCCAGTTTTATGGGGAGACATCTCGTGGCAAAATTAGGAAACATAGGTCAAATCAGCCAATTAAATCTGGTTTTTGTTTCATGTGACCTTATCTGACCAATCAGAGACGTGCATTTTGAATCTCCCATAATGCATACTCATTCCAAAATGCTTTTTCAGTTCGCTTTTCACTATGGTTTGTGGAGGTTATGATTTGGATTACTATCAATTAATACAAGATATTTATAAAAAAGATGGTGGTGCTGAAGTTTTCTTTACCAATCATGGTGTTTTACCTACTCGTATTATTTGTCTGCAGTGTGGTCATGAGTGTAATTATAGACAAGTTGCTGACCAATATTATTGCAAAAGAGTTAGGTTAGGTAAAACACATTTTTCTGGTGTTTTTTGTTCAAATCCAAACTTCGTTTCTTTGGGAAATAAGCTGTTTTTGAGAAATTTTAAAATTGAAAATTTCTAAAAAATGGCTCATTTCCCAAAGAAATGAAGTTCAGATTTGAACAAATCACACCAAAAAACACCAGAAAAATGTGTTTTGATTCAGAAAGGAGAGGGAGCACTAAAACAAATAATTACCAAACTCAGTAGGTAAGAATAATTGTGTTGATTGGTCTAATGTTAATATGCAACAGAGAATAGAATACAAAGACAGAACAGGTCACCTCTTTAATAATTTAAAAAGTTTGCATCTTGTCTGTAGTAATCCTTGCTCAAATGATTCTCACTGTAAACTCATAGATAGGTATTATAGTAAGATAGTATCCCTGTTAAGAGAAGCAAGAAGCCCCCTGATTAAATCTTACAACTATCATACTAAGATTATTCCTAGATGGAATGACTTTATTGCCCCCCTAAAGAGGGAATCGAAAGACACCTACAATTTGTGGTGCTTTCATAATAGATCCAGATTAGGACTAGTATACATGAATATGTATAGAAGTAGGAGTCAGTATAAGGCGATATAAACCTCATAGTGAGCGCAGGCCTAGATATCCTCAGACAATTTCTGAAAATGATGAGTGGACTAAACCTAGGAAAACCTGGAAAGCTAGAATTCAAGAGCCAAGGAAAAGTGTCCTTCTAGAACTAACCAATCAGTTTCATGCTTTCTCGCTGGCCCAGGATCAAGATGAG
Source organism: Bathynomus jamesi (assembly GCA_023014485.1). Classification (NCBI taxonomy): domain Eukaryota; kingdom Metazoa; phylum Arthropoda; class Malacostraca; order Isopoda; family Cirolanidae; genus Bathynomus; species Bathynomus jamesi. The sequence continues at coordinate 445,740 of JAJOZX010002192.1, forward strand.
AAAGCTGAAGAAAGTAGGCCTATAAAACAATGTTAGCAATGATAATCCAGACTCATATAAACCCAGGCACTCTAAAGCTATAGGTGTGTTTGAACCAGCATCCATTATAGGTGACTCAAGTGAGGGGCCTAGGATCTAAATTACGTAGAGGTAGCATAGCTATTGTTATCAAGGTGCAGGGATAAATAGAATTAGTAATAAAATTATAGAAAAAGGATCTGGTATTGACCTGACTGTACCAAAGAATATGGTTATACGTGTAGGTGGAAATGATATAAAGGGTAAGCATTCCGAAGAAATCATGGAGTCATATAAACAGCTATTAACAAAGTTAAAGGAATGGAGACCTAACCTTAAAACATCTATCACAGGTATAATTCCCAGGATATATGAGAACAATAAGTGGTACTCACAAACACTATATATAAATAGTAGGCTTAAGACACTATGTCAGAGCATGGAAATTATATATATATATCAAACTGTGGAATAAATTTTACAAAAAAGAGTTCTATAACAGAGATGGAATTCACCTTAACCCCTTAACGACAGGAAGCCATTATATTGGTGTGAGGCTTTCAGTGCTCATATGATGGGCATGCCACCCATTGTTAAGGGGTTAATAGTAAATATAATTAAATATAATTAAAACTCAAAAGAAAAAGGTCAACAAAGAAAGTAAAAGAGATGCAAATAATATACCATCACAGAACAAGAACCAGACTAAATTACAAGCAAAATATTCCAAGGGTTCTTTGTCATTTTTCTGTGTAAATGCAAGAAGTATCTGAGATAAAATAAATGAATTCAAGGCATATATGAGTCATTCCATTATAATTCAGTCAGGGGTGTAAACCACACCATTTTGGATTTTGTTGAGCTGGAGGGAGCCAATAAGCCTTGAAAAAATGATGAAAATAGCAATTTAAATTTTTGTAATTGAACCTATGGTTCTCGAGTTACAGCACTTCAAAGTTTGCCACCTTTGCCACTGGGTGGTGCTAAGAGTGTTATTTTATTTTTTTTTAATTTCAATACTAATCATTTTTTGTTCAATTTTAACAAAGTATCAAATCCTATATTTTTGAGGGCAAGGAATCCAAAAATGATATAAAAATATGGAAAAAATTCACCCTACTGTCATATCTTCCATATTTTATCATCTTAGACCAAAAAAGTGGGTTGGCTTTGAGGGCCTGTATCTCGGGTCTGCATAGGTTTTTTTCAAGGGAAATGCAGTATTATTTAGGATAGACATATGAGAAATCATGTTTAAAAAATCTCAGATATATTATCTTTCTGTATGATTTTACAGGCATGATAGCATACCACATTTTTTTCTTGTACAAAAATGGGATTGTGCTCTCGCACCCCATTGCTATTTGCAAGAAATGCTCTAAAATTACAATTTTTATCAACAATACAAAACAAGATGTCAAATTCCTACAATTCAGAGGGCAAGGAATCCAAAAACTACATAAAAATGGAAAAACTACAGTAAAAGAGGCCATAATATCTAATATCTTTCATTTAATGGTAAGCATAATGGACAATTCCACTGGAATCAGTAACATTTAAATGCCATAAATAGATTATTTTTTAAAATGTTTTATTTATGGCACCAAAATGTGTAGAGTGAAACATTTCTGCCATTAAACCTAGTTTAGACCCATTAACATCACTTGTTAAGTTTTGAGGAACTTCCCTATGGCTGTAACACCCATCACCATTTTCTCAACTAGACTTTGGACTAGCTATGGTAGATTTAATGTTTTTTTGTTTTTTCTAAACATTTTCAAAAAGTTGAATACAAATCTTTACATGAATACATATTTGGTTACACAGACCGTATATTGTTCATTGTGCTCACAAAAGTGGATCTAAGAGAAGCACCTATTACAATAAGTTTAGTGTGTGTGTGGTTTGTCACTAAAATTCAATGAGAGCAGTGAAATCCTCATCTGATATTTTGTACACACGTCCTGATGTAGTAATCGGTGCAATGAGTATTCTCAATATATTTGACTTTGGAATCCAGCAGATATCATCCTGAGTTGGCCAAGAGAATGTCTGTCTTGGACCATGAGGTGTCATGAATTTAACCTCATAGTCATCAGATTCCTTATCAACATCAGTAATCACTCCAATCCACTGGTCAATGACTGTCATACATGGCAGCAACATAATCATGTACTTTAGGTATCAGTGTTGTTGATACAGTGGATGGTGAACTGAAAAAAGAAAACATTCCTGAAAGTTCCTCATCCTTTGCAGTTCTTTTGTATGAGATGCAGCCAATCTTTTCTGGAATGAAGACATGAAAGCTTCTTGTTCCAGGAACAGTTGTTCCAGTTTTGAACCTTTCTTCTAAAGTGGCTCTTACTGGTATAAGTTCGTCATTTGCAATATAAAAGAACTATTGAAGGCATGCTGCTCTTACAAAAAATGAAAGCTTGAATGGCAGAAAAATCTGATCTTTCTCTGTTAGAGTTAAACTTTTATGAAGCAGTTTTCTTTTAATAGTTCCACCAAGACCCAGGGCCGTAACTAGGGTTTAGAAATTAGTGAGGTCCAGATTTTTTTCGAGCGCGGCGGGATGAGCAAGATTCAGACCAAAATGACATCTACAAACACAACCCAAGCTATACACAAAACACAAAACGCTCGACGCTCCCTGGTTTCAAAAGAAAAGCGGTAATATGCATTTCATACACGGAGAACAGTTCACTCTTTTTTTTTTTTTTTAGGAAATAATTACCGAGGTCCGGACCTCGGTGACCTCATAGGTAGTTACGGCCATGCCAAGACCATCACATGGAGATTTTCCATGACTGGTGGCAAAGAAGTTCCATGTTGCATTGAGTTTGAAATCTTGTTTGTGAAAGGTTAAATTAAGAAAATTTTTGAAGTTTTTTTTACTGACTGGAGCATCCATCAGAGAAATATTAAATTTTTGAGATATGGGGCAAATACGAACGAATGAAAGAACAGAGAACAGTTTGAAGATGATAAACAAGTCCAGTGTCATGTTCAAGGTCATCAGAGAAAAAGGCAAATGATTTTGTCTGAAGCTTACCAAAGGAATCCACATGATATAACACAATAGGATGGATAGTAGTCCAGGGCTGTGGAGTCGGTGATAAAATTTGCCAATTCCAACCCCGACTCCGACTCCAGAAATCTGACTTGTATAATTACGACTGACGGAATGTTAAGGCCAAATTGATTACGATTAGCTTTATTAGGCCAATGGAGATTCATAAACAAGGCATTTCGTCACCACCACATGACTCATCAGGTTACTTAGTGGCTGTAACTATGCCTTAATGGCTTTTTTCCTCTTTATTCAAAAATTACAATAAATCCCAAAATACAAAATGATTGAAACTTAAACAAAATAAGATTATTATTGGTTTAGCAAATTAATAAGATGTTTTTGTATTATTATAAACATCCGTAACAAAATATACTAACCTAAACTGAATTTGTTCTTAAAAAAAGGATCGCTTCCATTAAATCTTCTTTCAGTGATGCTTATCAAAATTATCAAATTAAAATCTGAAAAAGATTTAGGGTTGCTAGTACAAAATTTTTAAATTTCCTTATTATTAATTATGTTAATTAATTAATTATAATCCTTATTAATTATAAGCAACTATATTTATATTTATATATTTGTTATATATTATATATTATTTATATATTATATTATATATTAAAACATTAAGTTAAATCTATTTTATTCATAAAATTGAGCTAGGCCTAGGCCTAGGCTGCTATGGTTATAATTGAAGGATTTGCACCAACTCCGACTCCATCCAACTATGCACTTCCGACTCCGACTCCACTCAAAATTGACTGACTCCACGACTCCGACTCCACAGCCCTGGATAGTACATTGTTGCTTAGTCCAGTGCCACCCTTGAACTGCATCCTGAATGGCCATTGAATAATTTTCAGCAAAATCAGCAAGAATGATGCAGGTTGAAGGATTCACAGAAAGTTCTTGTTTTAGTTTGTTGAGGTAACGTGCTTGACATTTGGAAATGTAGGAATGAGATGTCATATTGTCAATTTTAGAAACCAAAAACTCAAAGAATTCAAACGGATCCATAACCAGTGATGGGCAGTATCTAGATACATGTATCGCCGATACTTTTGTATCAGTATCGCTTTAGCTACTTGACAAAAGTATCGATTTATCGGTATCGCTAAGGTCAATTTTCTTAAATGTATCGAAAAAAATCGATACATCGATACATTAATAAGAATTTTTAAATATTTAAATAGATGTTATAATATGACACTACTGAGTTATATTTATAAATATATATAAATAATAATAATATTAAATATTTATTTAATGACAGTACTACTCTACTGGTCACGTCACACAGTACAGCGCAACGTTTAAACACGTTTGTACTTGTGTTATTGAGATTAATTAACCATAATATAGAAACGCTCATATAATATAGAAATGCTCATTGGTGTTGCAACACTATTGGCCACGCCTACTCGGTGTTGAGTTTAAACAGGTTCCTCTTAAACAGCGATTCCTCTTGGTCCCCTGAGGCATTGCTTATCAATCAGTCACTCATTAAGTAGACGTCATGCCGAGTAGTTGTGCGATAATGAGTGAAGATATTAATAGTAATAATAACGCGTCAGGGAGTGAGCCACAAAAGGAACAACCTGGTGAAAATGACGCGACAGAAAATCATTTCCATAAAATTAAAGATACCAACTGGTCAAAATCAGGCTTAATAACTTGTGGTAAATATTTTAAGATTGCGAATTGTGATGAGACTTAAATTATCTTGCTTGTGTGTCTCGTTTAGTTTGGCTGGTTACATTCACGCTCCAAAAAGGAAGACTGTCTGACCAGATGTTTAGCCAGCTGGTATTTTTGAAGGGTAATAGTAATTACTTTTAATTGTTAGTGTAATATTTTCAGTCATTCATGTATCCTACAAAATTAAAACATACTTTCATTAAATAAAGCAATTGTTTTTATTTACATCTATAAAACCCCATTAAAATGTCGTTGATTTTACTTACAGTGCGTACAAATTACTAGTATAAACAATAATATTTAATACCTACATATTAAATGAATAATTATAAAAATGTACTGGCGATACATGTATCGGTATCGGTATCGCTTAAGACATCTAGAAAGTATCGGCGTATCAGTATCGCTAAAGAATCGATGTAGGTATTGGTATCGCTTTAGCTATTTTCATGTATCTATGCCCATCACTGTCCATAACCACTGACACTATTGTTGTACGATCGGTAGATTGCCACCTGGAATGTAATTTGGTCATGTTCATCAAAATCTGGAAAGGATTCTTTAAGAAAGTTGATCAGTCTTTCTTTACCAAGGCAATTTGAACAATGATGTACCATACATAGCTTGCTCGACAAATCACATACAACCATCTGCATTAAATGTTTGTAATCCAGGTTCAATGCATGGGCAGCAAGGACAGCATTCTGATGTATGGAGCAAACACAGATGGAATGCCCACCAGCAGAGCCAACAACCTTACACCACTTTGGACGAAGTGAGCAGAATTTTGAAAAACCTATTTTCATGTCTGGATGTCTATCTTTAAACGAACAGTACAGTTCTTTCAGGTTGCAAAGAAGCAGTCTTTTTTTGTTTATGGACTTTGTACGATATGCTAATGTAGTCCTTTGCACAAGGCATTTCTCTTGAATACTCGTCATCCTGATAAACGTCAATAACGGTATTGATTGTGGATTCTTCAAGTCCTTTTCTTGCAGCTTTAGTGGGTTTGGCCAAAACACCATATTTTTTTTTTTAAGTTGATGGGTGATTGAATTAAGGGTCATTCCAACTCAATTGGTACAGGGGTGGTCGGGTGACCATCTCCGGTTTTCTTCAAATTTTCAGGGTTGATTCATACACCATTCAATAGCTTAAATCTAAAATTTTAGCTTCCTCAGTCAAAAACTTTTAATTTTATGGTCGCTTAAATGGCCCCCACCTTCGACAAAAAATGCCCATGTTGGGCTTGATCGGCCAATGCCTTCATTTTGAGAGGCCTTGAAAAGTGTCTTCTAATAGGAGTAGAAGCTTCAAATTTGTCATGCCAATACAACTTCTGGTGGGCTTTTCAATTTTGCAAGCAAAAAGGCTGTGGAACAAATAGTTTCTAAGTTACAAGGGCTTAAATATGGCTCCATTTTGAAGCTTGCATCAATTCCTCCCACTTTTACGACTCTACCATTTTCAAAAGTTTTAGTTCTACATCAATCACAGCTGTTTTAATACTCCTAATAGTCTCTATGGGTTGTAAATTTATGAGTGAAATAAAAAAATAACCAAAAAAGGATTTATTTCTATTTTTAAAAATTTCCAAAAGTTGATATTTTCACAAAATTTGCAAAATTAACATCAACTTTGGGGCTTAATATAAAGGTGTCCGAAATTAGTCAGGGAGTTGATACTTCTAGTAAAGAAAGATACATATGTGTAAAAAAACATATATTAAGGAATAGATCTCAACTCAACTCCTTCATATAGTTTTGGTGATTCAAAGAAAAGTGCTTTTTGTGAAAAATCTCAAATTTTTGCAAAATTTTTAAATTTTAAATTTCTATTTATGACATTGAATTGTAATTTTACTTCCATTTTATTACTTATTAAGTTGATTTACAATTGTAATAATATGTAAATAAGTCTAAAACATACAAGAAATTTAATATGTCTGTCAAAACAACCAGCGACTCGAAGGGCTCTGGGTAGCTCATTTCGCTTTGTATATTCTTATAAATGTAAAACATGATGGTTAATCATTAATGTCCAGGCCTATTTTATAGATCATGATCTTTTATTTTCAGAAAATTTAACTAGAGCAATTAACTTAATTTTACTGCCTGTAATAATGGCTTATTCTAATCAAGAATCAAAGTGCAGCTTTGGTATGTACTTGGATGATCCATGTCATGAACACAGACTCACCAGGAAGGTGGGTATGTATACCTTACATGAGCTGACAGATGAAACAAGGAAACTGCTATTGTGGAGAACAAAAGCAACTGTAATCAACCCAAATAGTGCTACTGTATGCTACCACCATGAAAAAATGTTTGGAATGCATTACCAACAAATGCAACGTAGCTGCCAAGATCCATGGAGAAATCATCGAAAGAAGATAACAAGTAAGTAAATATAGGTACTAATATATTTATATTTCATAAAGAAGTTTATATTGTAAATTGTAACCTAAATTAGCTATTTAATTTTAATAGGGTAGGCTATATACTGTGCTACTGAATGCATATGTTTTGAATATTTTATACGAATAGCCTATAACCAAATGTTGAGGTTTTAAAATTATTTTCCAATGTGTTTAGAGTTTACATTACCCTACTTTATTTGCAGAATCACTACAAATTATTGACAAAGACATAGCAACTAGACTGAATCTGATACCAGGACAGAAACTTTGCTCAACATGCTTCTCTAGAGCCAAGACGATTGAAGATGAAAAAGACTCAGGTAGTGATGAATATGTTCCAGAAGAAATAGTTAAGGAGACATTTGACGAAACGTTAGGTTCACTAGAATGCTCACCCATTAAGTATGTAAGAGCAAGAGATCGAAAGTTTTACGCGAAAAGGAAACTAAAGCAAATTGAAACATCAACAAAATCAAAGCTGTCAAAAGTACTTCATATGAAGCCTAGCATTTTGGATGAGGAAGCGGAGAAACCTATAGAGAGTGAGGAAGAAAAGTGTTATCAGCATATGATAGAGGAACTGAAAGAAAAGTGTAAAACTAGTACCAGACAAGAAAAGATACAAATTCTAACACTCCTTCCAATTGGTAAAACCTGGTCCAGAGAAAGAATTATGAAAGAATTTGAAGTGTCAGCCAGAATGGTTAATGCTGTGAGGGCCTTAAAGAGAAAAGAAGGTATCCTTCCTATAATGAGAAATAAAAAGAGTAGCAAGGGTATAAGCGATGAAATAAAGGAAAGAGTGATAGAATTTTTCCAAAACAATGAATATACTAGAGAATGCCCTGGTAAAAAAGACTACAAATCAATAAAAACACCACAAGGGAAGGTTCACAAGCAGAAAATACTGTTGTTGACAAATATCAGAGAATTATATACGCTTTACAAAAATAAATATCCAAATGACAAAATCTCCAAATCAAAGTTTTTTGAACTGAGACCAAAATGGTGTATGGGTGTGGGGAGTAAAGGATCACACAATGTATGCATTTGTGAAATACACCAGAACTTTAAACTTTTATGTGAATCACTCCCCGTCAAAGTAGAATTAAGAGAGTTACTAGGGAAAATAGTCTGCAACACTGAAACCAGAAACTGCATGATTAATAACTGCAAAACATGTCCTGGTTTAAATGAATTACGGGATTGGCTTCTTACCATTTTTGAAAACAATGATTATGACATGGATGATGAGGTTTCCTTTAAGCAGTGGCTTCATACAGACCATACCCAACTGGTCACAATGACAAAAAGTGTTTCGAATGTAGTAGAAGACATATGTGAAAGTGCAAAAAAGTTGAAAGTACACCATTTCATAGCAAAAGCCCAATCAAAATATTTGTCCGACTGTAAAGAAAACCTCAATGATTCTACAGCATTAGTGCTTGTTGACTTCTCTGAAAACTATAGTTTTATAATTCAGGATGCCGTACAAGGGCATCACTGGGACAATACCCAGGCTACCTTGCATCCGGTAGTCTGCTATCAAAAAGTTGATGGTGAACTAAAAGTTACAAATTTTTGTGTAATATCAGATTCACTTACACACAACACAACTGCAGTTCATTCTTTTTTATGTGAAGCCTTGAAATTACTTAAAAGTCAGAATCCTAAACTAAAACATATTTGTTACTTTAGCGATGGCGCAGCAAGTCAATATAAAAACTATAAAAACATCATTAATTCAGTGTTACATGAAAAAGATTTCCAACTAACATGTGAATGGAACTTTTTTGCCACCTCTCACGGAAAGAGCCCCTGTGATGGTGTTGGTGGCACGTCAAAAGGTTAGTTGCCCGGGCAAGTCTACAAGCAACAAGTAAAGGTCACATCACCAATCCAAAAGAGATGTTCGATTGGTGCAAATCTAATATTAATGGTATACAATTTCTGTACATTGATTCAGCTAAAATTGAGGAAAATGCTAATTTATTTGAGTTAGAAAAAAGGTATTCCTTAATTAAGACAATCCCAGGAACCCGTTCATATCACTGCTTTAGACCTTCATCAACAGGCATTAAACTGTACAAAATTTCTAGTGATGAAAATTTTTTTAACGTACAACTTTCCTTCCTCAATGCTACACAAGAAAATGTGGCTTACCAATATAAACCTGGTACATATGTGGCATGTTCCTATGAAGGTGACTGGTTTGTTGGAAACATAGTTGAAGTGTGTGATACTGAGAAGGATCTATTAGTAAATTTAATGAAAAAGAATCCTTTTAAATGGCCTGAACAAGAGGACGTTTGCTGGATTCCATTCGAACATATGTTCAATTGAACCACCTACAGTTGCTGGGAAAATGGGGAGACAGTACAAGTTATCAAATGATTGCTTATCTAAAATTGAGGAGTATTTTAAAAAAAGCCTAAGTAACTGCAGACCTGTATCAAGCTGAATAATAAATTGCCAATTTATGGCTGTGAGGCCATGGAGTGTTGAAGACAATCAGACTTAAAGCCTGAGTACAATAATAAATTCCTGAGTCAGTGTCTAAACATAAGAGTTATTAGCTATATATAAGTTTACATACAAATTTACATAAAACAACACATATTAAAAAAAGAATATGAACTTATAGCCAATAATTCACATGCTTAAAAACTCAGGAATTCATTATTGTATATAGCTAAGTACTGTACACTTGTATTAAGGGAAGTAATACAACAAAGCTACTTAAATTTAAGGTTTTGTACTGAAAATGGTGGTTACTGCTAGTTTATCTGTACTAACTGCATAATTTAAATTACTAGGAAGTGCTTAAAGAGCAGTAGAACACGGTTCTACATGATTTACTTAGGTAGATCCAAGTATTGAGCCTACAAGCTGGTCCATCTGTTGTGTTAACTGCAAATGTAGTAATAATCTAGGTATATATTGTCTTTTTTATGAGTAAAACTTATTTAGATAATTTAACATTTGTGAATTAACTTATCAAGTAATAAAATGGAAGTAAAATTACAATTCAATGTTGTAAAAAGAAATTTAAACATTTCAAAATTTTGAAAAAATTCAGAATTTTTCACAAAGTACTTTTCTTTGAATAGCCAAAACTATATGAAGGAGTTGAGTTGAGATCTATTCCTTAATATATGTTTTTGTACACATATGTATCTTTCTTTACTAGAAGTATCAACTCCCTGACTAATTTCGGACACCTTTATATTAAGCCCCAAAGTTGGTTAATTTTGCAAATTTTGTGAAAATATCAACTTTTGGAAATTTAAAAAAAAAATAAATCCTCTTTTGGTTATTTTTTTATTTCACTCATAAATTTACAACCCATAGAGACTATTAGGAGTATTAAAACAGCTGTGATTGATGTAGAACTAAAACTTTTGAAAATGGTAGAGTCGTAAAAGTGGGAGGAATTGATGCAAGCTTCAAAATGGAGCCATGTTTAAGCCCTTGTAACTCAGAAACTATTTGTTCCACAGCCTTTTAGCTTGCAAAATTGAAAAGCCCACCAGAAGTTGTATTGGCATGACAAATTTGAAGCTTCTACTCCTATTAGAAGACACTTTTCAAGGCCTCTCAAAATGAAGACGTTGGCTGATCAAGCCCAACATAGGCATTTTTTGTTGAAGGTGGGGGCCATTTAAATGACCATAAAATTAAACGTTTTTGACTGAGGAAGCTAAAATCTTAGATTTAAGCTATTGAATGGTGTATGAAACAACCCTGAAAATTTGAAGAAAATCGGAGATGGTCACCCGACCAACTTTCTGAAATCTGTACCAGTTGAGCTGGAATGACTCTTAAGTATTTGCTGGCACCAAAAAATTCCATTGTTTCAGCAGTGGTCCAAGATTTAGGTTTTAACGTAAGGATTTGAACTTTTTCAGCTTTATTTTCTGTTAGACAATATTTGGTTTTTAAATCATCTATTAATTCGTTAAGGTCCTCTGCATCTGAATTATGGGGAAGTTGAGTTTTGGAGCAAGATGGCAAGTCTAAACCTGTGGACGTGAATGCAGTCTCCATATATTTTGCTGCTTTTTCTATTTTTTGTTGGATGTGTGAAATTTTTTGTTATTTTGACTTGCCATCTGATTTCAATGGAGATATACTCCACAAGCTGTAAGCGAAGTCTCCAACAATTCAGAGGTGAGTTCAGGAGTTGAAAAATCAGGATCATTTCTTTGAGAATCATCAGACACACTTTTGTCAGATGAACTGTTCTGAACAATGGATTTTGCATGTTTCCTACATTCTTCTAAGCAGAGCTTTTGACCAGGGATTACCTGAATAGATGATGATGAAAGTTGACAGGCCAAGTCAACAGTAATCACATGTGAACCATTCTGCATCTTCTGCTTGTGCCTACCTACGCAACCATGCAGAGTAAAAAGGTTGCGGCATTTTTTCTGGCGATTTTCATATCGTTTAATGTACATGTCATAGTGAAGAAAACAAACTTTACTTTCATCATTCAAAGAGACAGTTCCATTTTCTAGTTGTGGCTTTATGCCAGACTGCCAAGTAAGCAGTTCAACCTCGTCTTCTGCCAGTTCTGCAAGATGTCTGTAGCCTGTATTCTTGTTGTACCATGTTTTATGACATGAGTCTTCTGAACCTTTAACCACTCCAATTAAACAAAGGGAAAATTCTGTTTCCATGTCCATTTCTGAAGCATACTATAGCACTGTTAATGAATCAACACAATCACAATCAGTTCACAATCATAATTAATTCACAAATCAATTTTGAGATTATTTTAGAGCAGTCTATGGTAGTGTGCAGTCAGTCTGAAAAGAAAACACAGGTATATTAGGGACCTATTTAAGATATAGTGTGGTGAAAATATAAGATGATGTTTGATTCAATTAAAAAATACATATAAGCAATACCATCCTTGAAAGCTGCATATCTTTTGTCTCCAAAATATTATGTATTAATAATTGTATAAAAAATATTATGGGTCATTCCATAGTGTTGCTCATAACATTTCGGAGCAACTTATTGTTACATTTCTCATCATATTTCTATTAATTATAGAGCAATTGAACTTTTCTTACTATTGGGTATTGAGGGATGGTCAATGAACACAATGATGTGTGTTTCAGCTAAATCAGGCAAATACATTGTTTACAGCAAATGTCTAAAGTTACGGTGTTGCTCGTAACTGAAATGCAGCTGGCACTTACTCGTACTTACATTTGTCTGAATTCCTGTGAATTGTGGACATCTACGGGAAAAACGTATTATTCTTTGTTGAAAGACAATAAAATTTGCTGCAAATTGAGACCTAGCAATTAGCTCTATAATTTTAGGTCCCCCCCCCTGGGGGAAATGTGTAGTGTTGCTCGTAACCATGCGATTCTGTGGACCAAGAATACAATATTTGCACATTAAATGCATTCATACATAAATAATGAATAGCATAGTGGACACAATACACAAATATTATTGAAATATATTATATATATATATATATATATATATATATATATATATATATATATATATATATATATATAATATTTAGGAGAAATCCAATGACAAGGAGAAATGTAAATGCCATGAAAAGTCTTCTTTAATGCGCAACGTTTCGAGCAATACGCTCATCTTCAGGCTGCCTAAAATCCATAAAGCTGGAACACCTCTCCGTCCTATTTTAGCTTCGTATAACTTACCCACCTTTCAATTGGCAAAATTTGTTGTTCGTCTCCTGTCCCCCTTTGCGAAAAATGCTTACACTATAAATAACTCGTTTGAATTCCAAAAAGACCTCCTTGGTAAAAACTTCGATTCAAAAAAGTTTTTTGTCAGTTTTGATGTAAAGTCGCTTTTCACAAATGTACCTGTATCTGAAACTATTGCCATTGTTTTAGATAGGGTTTTTAGCTCAGTTGATAATTTTCATGGTTTTTCATTGTCTCATTTTAAGGAACTTTTAGAATTGGTCTTCAAACAATGCTATTTCACTTTCAACAATAAGGTTTACCAACAAATTGATGGAGTAGGGATGGGATCACCTGTCGGACCGTTAGCAGCTGATTTTTTTATGACTCATTTAGAAAGTGTAATCTTTAGACAATCTCCCACTCATCTCAAGCCAATTTTCTATCGACGCTTCGTTGATGATTCGATAGCAGTCTTTGATAATGCGGTACAAGCGCAACAATTCTTTAACTTCCTAAATTCTTTGCACCCCAATATAACGTATACAATGGAAACTGAGCAAAATGGCTCCCTCCCCTTCTTAGATCTTTTAATTTTGAAAAACGGTGATTCTATTACTACATCAGTTTACAGGAAACCCACTTTCACTGGTTTGGGCATGAATTTTTTTAGTTTTACTCATTTCAACTATAAGATGTCTTGTATTAAAACTCTCCTGTTCAGAGGATATAATTTGACCTCTAGTTTTACCTTACTTAATGATGAATTTAATAATCTAAGATCATACTTTACTAATAATAGTTTTCCTGTTCAATATGTAGACAAACTAATTAGATCCTTCTTAAATAATGTTTATAGCCCTCAACTTCCATGTATTACAGTGCCGAAGGATATAAAATATTTCTTGGTACCTGAAATGGGTCCTTTGAATAAGGAATTTAAGCTTAAATTTACAAAATTGTTAAGGAAATTTTTTTATCATACTGATTTCCGCATATTTATTAATAAAACGTCTTTAGGTAGCTTTTTCTCAGCGAAGGATCGAACCCCTGACTCGTTGCGTAGCGGTGTTGTATATTTATTTACCTGCCCTAGGTGTCTCCTTGGGAATTACATTGGCAGCACTGTTCGCTCTCTCAGGGCTAGATTTTATTCGCATATGGGAATAAGTGGCCGAACAGGTAAAATTTTAAAAACTAAAGAAGTTTCGAGTATTCGCGAACACAGCATAAAATGTAAAACTGATGTCACTTTAGACAATTTTAAAATTCTTGGTTGTAATACTTGTCCCAACTCACTAAGAATTTTGGAATCGCTTTTCATTAAAACATTGTCCCCCAGTCTAAATGTTGACTCATCTGCCGTCCCCCTCAATTTGCTATGATCCCTCCTCCTTCCCCAATTCCTTATAATCCCCCCTTCCCCAATCGCCCTCGCCATCTCTTGTTTTTCCCGTCTTGCCTCTGCTCAAATTAGTTAGCCTCGGAAACTGCAGTGAAAGGTTAGTTAGTTTCATTATTCCAGTGTACTATTGTTAATTTTTCCAGTGTATTAATTTCACATTTACTATATGTATTTAAAAATAGCTTCTTAATTTTTATATGTAAATCTGTATAACTTAGAATTTAACCCTCTTTTCTCAGTCTTTTAAAATTTGTCTGTATGAATAGTTTATAGAAATTTTCTGTTTTGTTTTTCATTCAATATTGATTTTAATTTCACATTGTTATTAAACAGCCTGAAGATGAGCGTATTGCTCGAAACGTTGCGCATTAAAGAAGACTTTTCATGGCATTTACATTTCTCCTTGTCATTGGATTTCTCCTAAATATTAAATTGAAGCTCTGTAGAAGCAACCCGCATGATTATATATATATATATATATATATATATATATATATATATATATATATGATACACACAGACAGTGCATGGAACAAGAAACTCTTCTGGGATAATTAAATCCACTATAGTCCGAATAAGTAATGGGACCTCTTTGCAAGTGACCCGTTGCCCACGTCGGGCTAGCATCATGAAAAAGAAAAACTATGGTATTTGTCATTTACCATTACTTATTCGGACTATAGTGGATTTAATTATCCCAGAAGAGTTCCTTGTTCCATGCACTGTCTGTCTGTGTGTATCATAAAAAACTCAGGGGACCATTCTGAGTTCATTCCCATCTTGAAACGGACATGTTATGTGCCTTGAAAAGTGGACGCTCAATTCTGCCAGTTGAGGTTTAAGTTTTGGTTTTTGGCTAAAATATAATAGTTACCCCTTTTTCTTTGATGTATTCAATCTGATGTGAAGACAGCGAGTCTTTTGCTTATATTGAGGTTCTAAATGTAGCAGGGCTAGGCTGCTTTAAACCCTAGATCCATGTCCCAAAGCTGGATCCTGTCTGCTTTGCAGATAGCTGGTGAGGGAAGCTATATTTATGGGACCTCTTTGCGAGTGACCCATTGCCCACATCGGGCTAGCATCATGAAAAAGAAAAACTATGGTATTTGTCATTTACCATTACTTATTCAGACTATAGTGGATTTAATTATCCCAGAAGAGTTCCTTGTTCCATGCACTGTCTGTGTGTATCATAAAAAACTCAGGGACCATTCTGAGTTCATTCCTATATATATATATATATATATATATATATATATATATTATATATATATATATATATATGGGAATGAACTCAGAATGGTTCCCTGAGGTTTTTTATGATACACACAGACCATGTATGGAACAAGGAACTCTTCTAGGAAAATAAATTAAATCCACTATAGTCCGAATAAGTAATGGTAAATGACAAATACTATAGTTTTTCTTTTTCATGATGCTAGCCCGACGTGGGCAATGGGTCACTTGCAAAGCCATCCCAAAAATATAGCTTCTCTCACCAGCTATCTGCAAAGCAGATAGGATCCAGCTTTGGGACAGGAGCTAGGGTTTAAAGCAGCCTAGCCCAGCAATATAAGCAAAAGACTCGCTGCCTTCATGTCAGATTGAAAGTGGATGCTCAATTCTGCCAGTTGAGGTTTAAGTTTTGGTTTTTGGCTAAAAATATAATAGTTACCCTTTTTCTTTGATGTATTCAATCTGATGTGAAGGCAGTGAGTCTTCTGCTTATATTGAGGTTCTAAATGTAGCTGGGCTAGGCTACTTTAAACCCTAGATCCTGTCCCAAAGCTGGATCCTATCTGCTTTGCAGATAGCTGGTGAGAGAAGCTATATTTTTGGGACTGTTTTGCGAGTGACCCATTGCCCATGTCGGGCTAGCATCATGAAAAAGAAAAAACTATAGTATTTGTCATTTACCATTACTTATTCAGACTATAATGGATTTAATTTTCCTAGAAGAGTTCCTTGTTCCATGCACGGTCTGTGTGTATTATATATATATATATATATATATATATATATATATATATATTATATATATATATATATATATATATATATATATATATAAATAAAAATCTTATATCCCATTCGATGCCTTCTGGCTCAACCAGGTTAAGTAACATACCAACATAATAAAAGTATTTGCCATGCCCTTTACCTGCATAGCGCACTAGAACATAATATTTACAATACATAGTGCAATACAATACAATATTTACAATACATACTGGTAGTATAGAGATGCAGTTAGTACATGTTCTTAGGATAACACTGCTTCCACTCCCATGTGAAACGTGATCGTTGATCCTCAGCAGGTTTCGGAAGTAGGTGCAGGATTTTGCAGCCGTAAATAGTGTGTCTGTCTTCATTTGTTGGGAATTTAAATCCACCAGTAAATTTTCCATCACGCTCATATTTCCTCATGTATGAAATGCAAAATTCAGTTTTGTATCCTCTATATTTCTTTGTTTACAATTTGAGCGACATAAGATGTTTTTCAGTGTATTTCACTATAACGAAGTCAGTAATTGAAGGCTTGTGCGTCACTGGAGGAAAATCTGTGGATGACCTACCAATATTAGCATTAGCACTGTCCTCTTCACTGTCATTATTATCACTTGGTGAGGGCTCAACATCTGATATTGAAAAACTATCTATTTCGGATGCCTCTGAACTTTGAGCTTCTTCCACTGTGCTGGGATTGGTCTCAAGAGGTTTGAGGTTGCACTCCTTTATTGGCGATGGGTCATTCGTGTTTTCAAAAAGAGTAACATGGTAGGGTGCCAGGGACTTCACACAATGGCATTTCTGAATTTGTTTGGCAGTTCTGCAGTTGTCCCACAGCTCACTGTATGTAGCCTTGGAAGACTCGATTTCTTCCAAGTCCACATAAAAACAGATGGTCTTGTTGGTAATTTTTTTGGCAACCTGGTATAAATCATTTGCAGTTTTGATGATCTCACGTCCTTGCAGAACTTGACGAAAAGCATTGTACTTCACAACTGCACCAATACCATCGTGTGCACCCTTCCCGTGGTAACTTTCCATGAAGTTCCAGTCAGCGGAACATCCATGTAAAGCAGCGTGATGAGACAGTGCAACCATTGAATACCTATTTTTGAAGTGGGCTGCTGCTCTGTCGGTCCAGAGATGTACATGAGTGATTGTTATTCCTTCAGTTTCTCGTAGGTACTTAAAAATAGTGCTGTTAAATACCTGGACTTTGAGGCTCTTGTGTGGTGTTGTGTTGTGTTGCTAATGATAGCGAAAGATACATCTGTAAATGTTTTTGTTTCAGGGTGAATGTAATATGCAACCGCTGTATATATAGTAGCACTTTCACCAGTGCTCGGTTGCCAATGTGCTGCCATTACCTCATTTTGATGTTTTATGGCATAATTTTCTGCAAAATCAGTTTGCAGAATGATGTTGCCCTCCTTCAGGTCATTTTTTGCTTGTGTGATAGCACGTGTTTGTGTCTTAAGGTTGTATATGTGTTTTGTGTAGCATCTTAATTGATCTTGTAACATGTGCACAACCATCTCGAGTGAGTACTGGTTCCTAACTAGTTGCCCTCCATCCCACTGATTTACTTGAAACTCTAACATTTCATGATCCTCATCAATAAGGTCCTCCATTATATATGCAGATGCATCTGTAGCCAATCTGCATTCCTTGCATGTGCTCTTCATGCAGTCGACATTCTCTGGGTCACAAAGTAAAACCACAAATAAAGAGTGAAATTAGTTCAGCGTTGCTTGTAGGCTTGATCCCCTTGCTTGACTTCCATTTAAGTGACTGCCTCAGCAATGATAAGTTCTCGCAGTAAGGACAACAGCACACTTGTTGGGATTTAGATGACACAAGAAAAGCTTGCTTTGGCCTAAGGGTACAGAACTTTGAAATCCCCATGTTGCATTCCGGATGCTCCTGTATGAAGAGCTGGTACGCCTCCTTCAGATTGTACATCATCAGCTGCTTCGCTACCTTCTCCTTCTTTCCAGTAACATAAATGGATATCACATCTTTCCTGGAAGGGAGCTGCTGGGAGATGGCATCTATTAAGTAAAATTGTTTTACTTTCATCATCGTGGTGTGTGTTATTTGGGAAGTACGCCTGGCTTGCGGTGAGGTTGTGGTAAGACCAACACTTTCACACAGCTCAGAGATTATGTGCCTCTTCTTAGAAGGCGAATGTAACAGAACCGACTTGACACATTTCAAAGCTTTGCCTGCCAACATTAGAAGAAGAAAGAAAATTTGTTACAATCAATTAAACTTGAGACATATTGAGTAATAAATTAAATGTACCTAGCTACCTTAATGATAAGAAAAAGGTGTCCCTTTAAATTTCAATAGTATATATGTACAGTAATTTGATACTGCAACTTACCTAATGCCTGTCGTGTTGAATAGCCCCTGCTGGGGCCTGGTTTGTAGATGTTTAGGTCACCTCCTTCAGGTTCATTATCTGCACCGATTGCTACTTCAGTGATTGCTCTTGCACTTTTCAGTCTTTCACGGTATTTTCTCATTCTAAGTTTTGTAGTTTCATTATGCATTAACAATATATTCCCAGTTAAACTCTTCCTATAAGCTACATGTCTTTTCATTTCACTGTCTTTAAAATTGGCATTGTCTTCTTTTTTTTATCTCTATACGGGTAAGTTTTACACTTTTCTGCATTGGTTTTGGGTGCCATTTCTAATTTAACAAATAGTAATTAGTCAATTCTTGAATCACAAACTCTGCAAATAGACAAAACATCTGTTATAATTATGTACACTTGCATATAATGGCACCATAATTGTGGTGTCGCTCGTAACATGATCTACGATAGTTACGAGCAACACCAAATGTGTTGCTCGTAACTGCACTGTAAATGTGGTCTAACCTAAATAAATAGAACATGTTTTCAGAAGTGCCACCAGTTACACATACCTGGCAACTAACTAAAAGAGGAATTGTAATAGTTTCATTTATTCCTACAAATCAGATGACCTGAGAAGAAAAACAACCAAAAAAGTGTCGCTCGTAACGTAACAGTATAATATTTTGAGAAGCTACCTATAAATATTTTCATTGGGTACATGAAGACAATAGTGATAGTGCATGACACACTACATGTATGTACCTATATAATCCCATAACAAAATTTAGTCAGCACGTTTTGGTTTCTAGTAATTTGGGGAACTTAGGTTTAAATTTTAGCACAGCACTTAACACTTACGGTACTGTATAACTTGTCTTCGCATAAAACATCAGATCTCCAAAACCAATAAAGATAGCTCAAATCTGTAAAAAGATTTGAAAACTAAACACTTTCCCAGTTCCAATGATGTATAATATGTTGCTTTTTGGTAAATTTTAACATTTTGGCTTCAGGATGACAGTTACATGGAATGACCCTTATGTAGTGTACTACTAAGCTATCAATAAAGTTTTAACAGAAAATACAATCAAGGTAAAGTTATTGTGGCTGTTCTTATAATTAAATTAAGGGCCACACAGCTCAGAATTAAGTCAAGGAAATTTTATGAAGAGCATTTAAAATTTTAGTTAAATAATATGAAGACAGAATTAAAATCAGTGATAGAAAGTTACAATGCTACCATCATTAAATTGTTAAAATAAATAGTTAATCCCACTTTTGTCCAAGAAAAAAATGTGGTATGCTCTCATGCCTGTAAAATCATACAAAAAGATAATATATCTGAGATTTTTTAAACATGATTTCTCATATGTCTATCCTAAATAATGCTGCATTTCCCTTGAAAAAAACTTATGCAGACCCAAGATACAGGCCCTCAAAGCTGACCCATTTTTTTGGTCCGAGAAGATAAAATATGGAAGATATGACTTGGAAGGGTGAATATTTTCCACATTTTGATGTCATTTTTGAATTCCTTGCCCTCAAAAATGTAGGATTTGACACTTTGTTAAAATTGCACATACAATGATGATTTCAAGGAAATTTTAAAAAAATAAAATGGCGCTCAGTGCCACCCAGTGGCAAAAGTGTCAAACTTTGAAGTGCTATAACTCGAGAACCGTAGGTCTGATTACAAAAATTTAAATTGCTATTTTCATCATTTTTCAAGGCCTATCGGCTCCCTGTAGCTCAACAAAATCTAAAATGGTGTGGTGTAAATTTTTTTCTAAAATGACTGAATTATAATGGAATGACTCACGTAGGTATTGAAAATCCTGATGTTATGATTGTCACTGAAACTTGGACAAAATTCAGTACGATATCAAATAGTCCATTTACTGAGAGAGATAATGCCATTACTTATGAAATTGATGGCTATGAACTTTTTTATTATGAACGTACATATTCAGAGGGTGGCGGAGTATTTATTTATGCCAAGACAAATCTTAATCCAGTTGAAGTTACCTCCGTTAAAGAGGAAATAGTTGAATCTGTGTGGATAGATATTCGGCATAAAAATGCCAGGAAAATCAGGATAGCAGGTATCTATAGACCACCTGAGGGATGTTCAGTTGGAGGAATCCCCAAAAGTAGAGATGAAAATAAGTAAGTAGAAAATAAACTTATTGATGAAATAAATAAAGCAATGATGAGCAATATTATTATTGTTGGAGATTTCAATTATAGGCATATAGATTGGGAAATATTACAAACAACAGAAAGTAATGAGAGATTCTTAGACTGTATAATTGAGAATGGTTTAACCCAGTTAGTAAAGGAGCAAACCACCAGGGCTGATGCCATTCTAGATTTAATTCTAACAAATAATCCAGATACCTTCCAGGATATCTCAGTTTCAGAAACACTAGGTTCAGGTGATCATTGTATCCTTCAGTTTAATATTGTTTGTAATTCAAGACCTAATGAAAATAAAGTAGAAATCCCAGATTTTAAAAGAGGAAATATAAATGGACTAGTAAATGATCTGTGTCTAATAAATTGGACAAATATTCTACAGCCTGAACAGACAGTAACTAGTATGTGGGAAAAATTTAAAAGTATAATAATGAACATACAAAGGAAGCATATCCCACAATGTAAAATCAGAACTAGAAAAAATAGAAAACAACCTTGGATAAACTGCAATGTAAAAAGAGCAATCAGAGAAAAAACAAAAGCATTTCATAAATTAAAAAGAACTAAAAATGGCACAGACTCCAAAATATATAAAAGTAAAAGAAATATTTGCAAGAAAGCAATAAAAAATAGCAAATGAGACCTGGAAAAAAGCCTAGCCAAGAATTCAAAAAAACAATCCTAAGAAGTTTTTCAGTCACTTCAATTTGAAAAGTAGAGTGAAAAAGAAAATTAGCCCCCTCTATATAGATGATGAAACTATAGATGATGATCTTGAAATAACTGAAGAACTAAACAAATACTTCTCATCAGTATTCACAAGTGAAAATTTAAATAATATTCCTGATCTTATACTACCAGGACAAGATAGAGAAATAAATGAATTAAGGGTAACAAAACTAGATATCCTAAAAGCAATAGATAAATAAAAAATGGAAAAATCTCTAGGGCCAGATGAAATGCATCCAATAGTCATAAAAGTTGCCAAAAAGAATATAGCATAGGCACTAGAAATCATTTTAATAAATCATTGATATGTACTGAAATTCCAGAGGATTGGAAGAAAGCAAATGTGGCTCTAATCTTTAAAAAAGGGAATAGAAACTTGGCAAAATCTACAGACCCATCAGCCTCACCTCCATTATTTGCAAATTTCTCAAAAGTATCATTAGAAGTAAAGTTACTGAGTTCCTTGAAGAGTATAACCTTATAAATGATAGCCAGCATGGCTTTCAAAATGGAAGGTCCTGTCTAACCAACTTGATTGAATTTTATGATGGAGTCCTTTTGCATTTGGACAATAAAGAGCCAGTAGATATAGTATACTTAGATTTTGCAAAGGCATTTGATACTGTTCCTCATGCAAGATTGTTGGTAAAAGTTAGAGCCCATGGTATAAGAAGTTATATAGCTGACTGGATAGAAGAATGGCTGAGAAACAGAAAACGGAGTTCATCTAAATGGAAATAAGTCTACTTGGAGACCCGTATTGAGCGGAGTCCCACAGGGGTCTGTGCTGGGACCTCTGCTTTTTGTTGTCTATATAAATGATCTAGAGAAGGGCCTATCATGTAAAACCTCAAAATTTGCTGATGATACAAAATTAGGCCATAATGTTAAGTCAGTAGCAGGAGCAATGACAATCCAAAAAGACTTAGACAGAGTAACAGCCTGGGCAGATAAGTGGGAGATGAAATTTAATGTTGATAAGTGCAAGGTTATGCATATTGGGCCAAAAAAATCCAGAATTTGAATACAATATGAATGGAATTTGGATAAAAAATGATGATAAAGAGAAAGACTTGGGTGTCACTGTGACTAATGAACTTAAACCCTCAAATCACTGTGTGGTAATCAGAAATAAAGCAAATGCTAGGCTCAATCTCATGCAGAGACACATTGAATAGAACTCACCCAATATTATAAAGCAACTATAGCTACATTTCATATGTGAGACCCCTCCTCGAATACTCTATTCAGTTTAATAGTCCCTATTTGATACAAGATATTGAAAAACTGGAAAAAGTACAGAAATAAGCAACAAGAATGATCCCATCTCTAAGACAATTGATATATAAGGAAAGACTGGCGTATCTAAACATGTTCTCATTAAAAAGGAGGTGGTTAAGGGGTGATATGATAGAGGTGTATAAAATGATAAAAGGGTTGGATAAGATAGATTTTGAGTCTCTTTTCATTAAAGATCACAATAACCAGACTAGAGGTCATAGTATGAAATTATTTAAGCCAAGATGTAGAACAAATTTAAGAAAACATAGTTTTACAAACAGAGTAATTAAGTTTTGGAACAGTCTGACAGAAGAAGTGGTGACTTCAGATACACTTGATTCTTTCAAAAGAAGGTTGGATAGTTTGATGTCTGCAAGGGACATCTGGTGATAGTGTTTAAGCCCATTTTTATTGCATGAATGGTACTAGTTTATTTCATATATATTATGTGCATTTAGGTGATAGATCCCACAGCTCAACACAGGTGTTGTGGGATATAGGGAGGTAGCATCTTGGGTTAGGGGATACTCTCTGTCCTTAACACCCCATTTAGAGAGATTCCTCTACCGAGTGGTGCCCCCCATAGTACTGTGAGGTATTGAAAATCTCATGATCTTCACTTGCCCCACAAACACCTTCAAATGGGAGACTCAAAATGGGTGCACACACATTTCTTCATTACTGTACAGTCTTTACAGCCACACCTACACTTTTCCTCCTAAGTATATATATTGTAATATATATGGTTGTAAATTGTGACTTGGTCCGCAATTGATATGGACTGTGACTTATTTTTGGTTGGCAAGGTACTGGTATTGATGGGTACCATAATGAAATTGACTGGTTTCTTTGGATCTGATATATTTGCATGTCAGTTATAAATAGATATAGAGTGTAACATTTGTGGATAGTAGCCTATTATGACTTTGATCCTCTGGATCCAGAGATTTATCTTTAGTTTTAAATTGATAATTAGTTTTGTAAAAATTGGTTGTTGCCAATGTACAGGTAGTTTTTACATAGTGAAGCCACCTTGATGGGCTGAAGTGGCTCCCTTGTGTGCCCACTATGAAAATTTCTTATGTTATTAAGAGTTTATTCAAGCATGAAAAGCCTTTGAAGCTCACATAAATAACGATAATAAAAACTTTGGAAATTTGTTAAGAATCAAATGGGTGTCAAAAGTGTCCTCCCTCCGACAATCGATGGGGTGTCGGGGGAGGATGAAATTGCAAAGCTGTGGGAAAACCACTACTCAAACATTCTTAAAAGTGTGAATAGGGATAATCTTAAGATAGATTGCAGTGAAATGCCTGTTGGAGGGGCAAGGGAAAATAGTTTGATATCAGTTCCTGAAGTAAAGAGGTTAGTTAAAGAGTTAAAGACTGGTTCTGCATCAGGTGTAGATGACCTATCAAATGAGCACTTAAAACAGTGGTTCTTAAACTTTTTGACCCCGTTACCCCTTTTCCTGATCTCAACTAATCTCATTACCCCACACAAACTTGCAATGCTGATGTTGTAAAGAAAGTAGAAAAATTAATTACTAAAAATAACTGAAATTACCTTTAATGTGATGGGTGCAACTGTTTTTTAGCTACAAGTTGTATTTTTACCATATTAAGAATTGCTCCATTACCCCTGGAAGTACCCAAATTACCCCCAGTTTCAGAACCTCTGACTGAAAATATGCCAATGACATGGAATGTCTGCATATATCATTGCTCTTATCAGCTCATGCTTGCTCATAGCTATGTCCCTGCAGAGTTCATGAGGGTATATATCTTGCCCATGGTCAAAAGTAAGTATGGAGACATTCTGTACAACAATAATTACAGGCCTAGTGCTGTTGCTTCCTGCTTCTCAAAACTACTGGAAAAACTCTTGTTACTCTGATTAAATGATTACCTATGGACATCTCCAAATCAGTTTGGTTTTAAAAGGTCTCACTTAACTGACATGTGTATCTATGTACTTAGAGAAATAATATCTAAATACACTGACAGGAATTGAACTATTTATAGCTGTTTCTTAGATATAAGTAAGGTATATGATAGAGTGAACCAAATATTTTATTTACAAAACTAGAAGACATGAAGGTTCACATGTACAATTTAGTGTGGACCAAAAAAATGAAGGTTTAAAAATCTTTGTTCCACATGAGTAATGTTATTCCTTTTGCTTACCTTAATCAAATTACAAAATTTGAAACCTCTACATCAAGTTTTAGGGGTCCCGAGAAAATTGCACTTTTCCTTTTAATGCTGAAAAAATTAGTTTTTCCTCATTTTCATAAGTTCTGCTTTATTTTTTGTTGGAAATTCTTTACGATTCTTGAAAACTGTTTTGAGCAGGTATTGTTTGTCCTCTTCTTTAGTTGTCACTGCTTGATTAAATTTTTCAATCAATGCAACCCCCTGCTCAGCTGTGTCATTTGTCACTGTAAGGGCACGAACTCTAGCACAGCCTCTTTGGTACTCAGGATCTATTCCCCATGTTGATGCAGAATTTTCAGTGAAGAGAGAATTGAGATGTAGAGCATCAAAAAGAGATTGTCCTTGAAGTAACAAAATCAGAAATCCCTTTTTCTTTAAAAGAAGCTAGGGTTACCTTTGCTTCTAAACGTTTCAGTCCCTTATTTCTTGGAGGCATTTTGATATTATTTCGCATTTGCTCCTTTTCTTCAAGGGATATGCTTTTGTCAAAGAAGCTTAATCCAACAAGTGTTTCTGAGAGGTACCACAGATGTCGTTTAATGGCATTTTGGGCTTGCTTGATAGCACTTGATATCAGAATTTTCCTCCATTATTGCAAGATCTTGCAAAAATTTAAGATCAACATTTTGGGCTTCCTCTGGTTGAGAAGCTTTTGCCCAAGATTTTGCGTATACCAATGCAACAAATAAACAAATTTCTGTTATTGCATCAAGTTCTTTTTTAGTCATCTTAAATTGATTTTGGAGAAGAAAAAGCTTAAATGCATAAATTCCTTTTGCCATCCATCTTGCATGATGGTACGCTTCAGATCTCTTCAAGGGAGTATTAGAAATGCTTTCTTCTTCAAAAAACAAGAGAACAAGTTGAAAAAATTCTTTATAATCATCTCTTGGCTGTTTAGAGTTGAGTGCCTCCTTCATGATTAAGACTGTTTGATTTTTTAAATCTTGAACTCTTTCAATTATTCTGCAGCTTTGGGAATCAACAGCAGTTGTGATTTGAGAATGATCCATAAAATCGCATTGAGTTTTGAATCTTTTGAAGATTGGAATATCAGGTTCAGAGGAATGGCCCATAGAAGTCCGGAAGACTTGAGATAGGACAATCTCATAAATATGGTGTCTGCAGGCTAAATATAAAAGCTCTTTTCCAAGTGCTTGTTCAATTTTAGTGCAAGCTCCAGCATGGATTCCGGTATTGGATGCTGTTGTGTCAAATGACAGCCCAATAATTCTCTGGGTCATATCATGTTCTTGCAGGAGAGAAATGCAAACACGAGCCATCTCCGTACCCATGCCAGCTTTGACTTTAGGAATTCCCAGCAATTTCTCTTCACCATTCCCACTGACTAACACTGCAATCCTTTCCATTCTTCCTTTGCCTGCAAGAAAACGTTAAAATATATAATTTATATAAGCACACCAGACAAAAAATTAGTCACCCCTCTCAGAATGTACCTAATAACGTGTGATGGCGCCTCTGGCCTTGATAACCGCACGAATCCGGCGAGTTTAGTATGCGGAGGTACGCCTGCTGGTTCAAATTCATCGTCACTGGAACGAGAGGGCCCATTTCGTGGTACGAAAAACATCCCCAGAACATCACGGAACCACCTCCAGCCTGAACAACACCTTCAACGCATTCAGGATTAAAGGCTTCATTGGACCTGCGATGTACTCATCGCCTCCCATCATTGGAGAACAAACAAAAACGGGACTCATTGGACCAAATTACACGTTTCCAATCTGCTGCAGTCCAGTTTTTGTGCCTCTGAGCCCATTTATAACGTGCCAATTTGTGACTTGCTGTTAACAGCGGCCTCTTCCGTGGTACCCTGCTCCAGATGTCCATCACATGCAGTTCTCGTCGCAATGTCCATTCGGAAATTGGTCGCTGGAGAACCTCAGTGGTTTCTTGGAGCAATTGTTCTCTGGTTTGAAAACGATTTGCAGTTACTAGACGAGAAACATGGCGGCGGTCCCTATTGTCGAGAATTGTTTTCCGGCCACAGTTACGCCGTCGATTTTCAGTTGATTGCGAACTACACCACTCTTTGTAAACTCGCTGGACAGTACGCGTTGACACACCAACAAATTGGGCTACTTCAGACATTTTGTGTCCGTGGGCTCTGCCAAACACGATGGCTCCTTTTTGCCACTGAGTAACGTCTGCCTCACGACCCATTTTGCAGACTATATCCAACACACACTTTGTTCTTCACCACCTCACGAAACAGATCTGATCCTGTGTGCTACGTCACCGCTACTTGTCACTTACCAATGCTACATCAGCGCCCTCTGTGTGACCTTGAACTTCCTACTATCGGTGCTATTAGGGGTGACTAATTTTTTGTCCGGTGTGCTTATAATTTATATATATTTATTTTTAATATTT
Organism: Bathynomus jamesi; assembly: GCA_023014485.1. Lineage (NCBI taxonomy): Eukaryota > Metazoa > Arthropoda > Malacostraca > Isopoda > Cirolanidae > Bathynomus > Bathynomus jamesi. The sequence continues at coordinate 473,237 of JAJOZX010002192.1, forward strand.
TATTTTATATATATTATATTATATATTTAATATTTTATTTTATATTTAATATATTTATATATATTATAATTTATATATATATATAATATATAATTTTAAATTAAACTTGATTTATTTTAAATTAAACTTGATTTATTTTAATTTGAACTTGTTATTTTAATTTGAAGGTAAAATGGTGTAGATTGTGAAAACTAGCTTCAGACAGTGAAATGTAACCTAATTAAATAGAAATTTAGCTATCAAAATGTTTAATTAAAACCAACCAGATAATAACACATTGCCTAGGTGTGAAAACCAGACCCACAACTAAGTTTTTCACCTGAGAGATAAAATATAAATATGCTAAATTAATCAGACAAAAAAACTAACCTGATATCTCTGGGAGCATTTTTCCATCCCAATGAAGAACTAAAGGCTCTCCAGGACAAAATGCTTGCTCTTGATATTCTGTTGCTATTTCTTTGCGTAACTTTTGACGAGTTCGAAGCATAGTAGATTTTGACACTGTAATGTTTTCCAAATTATGGCCCAAAGACTGAGCAACAACAGCATAAGACATAGCTGCATCTCGATTGGAAAGATTCATTCTATCATAGGCTGCTACAACATTTTTGTCAATAGGCTTTGACTTTTTAGGAGCCAACATTTTCTTTTTAAATTGCTCTTCAGAGGGACCTTGAAAATTCATTTCAAGGTTGTCATCATTAGTTGATGATGACGATGTGAAATCATCTCTATTGGCAGGCAAGAATGATCTTTTAGATCGCTTCTGCTCTTTGAGGGCTCTTTCACACTCTAATTCTTCACGATGAAGCCTTCTTTTCTCTCTTTTTGCAAGAATTTGGTCTACTGTACCCATGCTACTTTGTGTAGGATATTCTTGCTGGCTTAAGTAGAAAAGCTTGTCTTCTTCATTTGACATCATCAAAAGGGCATTAGAGTGACCAATATCAAGAATTTCAGCCTTAATTTCATCTTTAAACATAGCTTCTTCAATATGGCATTTTTCTGTTTTTCATCAATTTATCATAACAGCTTATTAAAGAGTCAATCTTTCGGATGGCACTGTCTCTACGCATTGTGGGAATCCTGGCTGGCTTTCTCCCAGTAGGTCATCACTTCATCTAAGCAAAGATTAATGGATCTTCTTCGTCCCAATTTTTCTTTTTGATGGAAGAAATATGTTTGCAAAACTTGCAGTTTTGTAGGTAAGCGGCAACAAAGTATATCTTTATTTAAATGGCCAATGAGCCAAACTTTAGTTTTAGAACGAGTAGCCATTTTTAGTTTAAAAAATTAAATTTCTGAAATAGTAAAATAAACCAGTTAAATTAGGAGATAAAAAGGATAACTAAAAGGTTGAAGCCAATTAGGCAAAGCCTTTAATTTAGAGTTGACCAATTAAGGATAATATATTTTATCCAAAATTTTTGTTTTACTTATTAATAATTTTCTCTGAAATAATGATCTAAGATTGTTTTTGTACTCTATTAACACCAAAAATTTCTTAAATAAGAAGAAATTTTTTCATAAGTTGCAACTCAAAAGTTGAGTTGATCATTGATGTTCTAAGCACGCTTATTCATTGGAAAATTTTTATAAGTCATTAAATCTCGGGACCCCTAAATATTCTCATATTTGACCAAAATTTTGCTGACATGTCTATCTGGTCCAAAGGAACAAGGGCATTAATGTGGAACAAGGATTTCTTCAACTTTATAATTTACCCCCCATTTTGGTCCACACTAAATTGTACATATTAAATTTATTGAAATTTTGGTATTCCCATTAATCTTTTACTATTAGGTGGGGCAATGTACTATCCAAATGTTTTGGCTCCTCTTGCAGGGTGAGACAAGGCTCCTTGCTCGCTCCTATGCTGTTTAATGTGTATATTGATGGATTAATTGCTTCACTTAATGAGGCAACAGTGGGAAGTTGTATAGATAACAGAAGGATAAATAACTTAGTTTATGCCGATGATATAGTATTAATAAGTCCCTCTGTTAAAGGTCTGGATCATCTACTAAAAGTCTGCGAATTGTATTGACAGAAACATGATATTCTTTTTAATGTTACAAAAACTAAGGTTATGCAATTTCATCCTAAAAGCTGTAATCAGCCAGCTTATACAGCTTATATTAGGTTTAAAATGAGAGGTGAAGTAATTGAGGAAGAGAAAGTGTTTTGGAAACAGTAGACAATGATACTCCAGTTTTAGCAGCTATTTGTCTTCGAGTGTGTTGCCTTTTTCATGGAGAACAATAATTTTCAACCTATTCTTGTATGAAATTTATTTGGAGCTATTATACTATCTTCTCTGTAAAACAAATTAGATGATGAGACAGTTTTGTATTAAAGTTTAACAAATAAGATTATATTTTTAAAGAAACTTGCGATTACATGAGGGTATAAACAACATGTGTGTCATTAAATCTGTAAAACATGTTATAGCTACATCAAATTGAATAGTATATTTACCAGTAAAGAACCTGGCCCTCAAAATTATCAAAATCAATAAAAACTAGTGGTGTACTGATTCATTGGCATTGGCAGAATTGGCCAAATTTAGCTGATTGTCTTTCTGATTATTTGAAATTTTAAAATTTTCATTACAAAAAATCTATATTTACAGAACATTGAACACCAAAAAACATGATAATTTATTGGGATGTACCAATATCGCTTTTTAGCCGATAACTGATACTGATAATTGAAAATGGTATTGGCCAATAACTGATACTGATATCCAGCTAGGGTTTATTAGTTTATCATATTTTTGTAACATATTCATAATTTATTTTCTGTATGGAAAATTTGGCAACAAAGCAATAATCCTTTTCATTAACCCTTAACCGCCGTGGTGCCCATATTTGGGCACCTTCAAAATAATCAAAATATATTGAATAATTATTGTAATATCGTCTGCTACACCGAGGTGGCCTTGAACACCTAACTGTAGATGCCAGATACCTCTTTCGGCAATATCTCGTTTTTTTTTTATTTCATGGCATTTTCAAACGACGTTTGTCTTGAGGGAAATGTTAGTTCAAAACCAAAAATATTTTGAAGAATGGAATCATTTACAGGTAAGATACAATGTTCTAATAATTTTTAGGGCAAAAACATATATCCTGGATTGTAAATAAGATTGCTTTTATTTAAAAAATATATTAGCATAAATACTAGATGTCATTAGAGTATAGTGCTCAAAAATGAGCAGCTAGGCATGGCAAAGTCCTCCTGGGCAAACGTTTTCTTTCATAGATTGAAAATTTTTGGGAAACTATTTTATTTTTTAGAATAGTATTGATAGATATTTGTAGACTAAAATTTATATATATATATGTATGTGTATATATATATATATATATGTATATATATATATATATATATATGCATATAACTGCAATGACCGCGCAGTATATAAATGAATAGAAACGACATAAGTGTTAAGGAACGTTTCTGCACACGAGGAGGAGAGATAACGAACAATGAAAAATGAGGCGAACCGCCCGGGAATCGAACCCAGGGCCTTCCAATTGCCGGTCGGACGCTCTACCATTATGCTACGGACCTCACTCAATCACAAATCGAAATTCTCCCACATAGGGCAGAAACCAATACCCTGAGAGGGCACCCTCGCAAATCGTGAATATGCGCATATAACTGCAATGACCGCGCAGTATATAAATGAATAGAAACGACATAAGTGTTAAGGAACGTTTCTGCACACGAGGAGGAGAGATAACGAACAATGAAAAATGAGGCAGAAACGTTCCTTAACACTTATGTCGTTTCTATTCATTTATATACTGCGCGGTCATTGCAGTTATATGCGCATATTCACGATTTGCGAGGGTGCCCTCTCAGGGTATTGGTTTCTGCCCTATGTGGGAGAATTTCGATTTGTGATTGAGTGAGGTCCGTAGCATAATGGTAGAGCGTCCAACCGGCAATTGGAAGGCCCTGGGTTCGATTCCCGGGCGGTTCGCCTCATTTTTCATTGTTCGTTATCTCTCCTCCTCGTGTGCAGAAACGTTCCTTAACACTTATGTCGTTTCTATTCATTTATATACTGCGCGGTCATTGCAGTTATATGCGCATATTCACGATTTGCGAGGGTGCCCTCTCAGGGTATTGGTTTCTGCCCTATGTGGGAGAATTTCGATTTGTGATTGAGTGAGGTCCGTAGCATAATGGTAGAGCGTCCGACCGGCAATTGGAAGGCCCTGGGTTCGATTCCCGGGCGGTTCGCCTCATTTTTCATTGTTCGTTATCTCTCCTCCTCGTGTGCAGAAACGTTCCTTAACACTTATGTCGTTTCTATTCATATATATATATATATATATATATATATATATATATATATATATATACATATATATATATATATATATATATATATATATATATACTCAAACACTCTTGTAGTAATGCTTAGTTAAGAATATTGATTTCTGTTTGATTAGTTATTAAAATGTTTAATATAAATTATTTATGAAAAATTGTGAAATTGTTTAAAATGGGTACAGTTGGCAGTACTGAATGGAGCCCAAAGGAGCGGACTGTATACCCATGAGGGAGCCAGTCTTGAGGCGGACGCGATACGCGTAAGATTTAGAGCCATGTGATCTTAAAGTCAAATTGTTTTGTGTTCCTCTCCGACCTAAATTATTATATAGAAATTTCATACTCACATACCCCTAACTTAACTAAACCATTTTCGAAATTAATAAAACATTCATAAGTGTTAAAAGAGTATTAATATACCATCCCCTTCCCCCTTTGTTTTGTAACGAACTTTGAGTCAGGTCTAGGCGCGCTACCATGATATTTATACGATGTGGCAAAAAGAGTGTAGAGAAACAAAGTGATAAATGAAAGAAAGAGCCGATAGAGAATAAATAGAGATATAATAAAGTAGAAAGAAGCGTAAATAAAGAGAGAAAGTTAATTAATAAAGCTGAACACTACATCTGGTGGCTAGCGGTGGTCTTACATCATATTTTGAGAGGCTTACCCACGTGATTTAGTATTTTGATTAAAATTCTTTAAAACCCGGTATAATAACCAATAGCGTTAATGAATATTTTATTTCGATTATTAAAATATCTAAATGCAAAGTTTACCCCCGTTTGCAGATAAATTTCGATTTTCATGCCTTAAAATTTCATTGTAAATAAAATTTAAAAATGGCACATCGCCTTCGACATCCTTATAGTGTCCCTGACAAACTTCGCACCTAAGAATTTAATTTGTTTTCCCTTTGTCCCATTTTGCATCGTCCAGTTCCGTTGCTTTTCGTTTGTCCGACTCAATATTGCGAGTCATTATTACGTTAAATTTCGTTCATTTCGGTTGGAGGGGGCATAGTTTGAAAATTATCGTGCTGCCTGAAGACTCAAATTTTTTTTTTTTTTCTCTTCCACTGTATGCCTCTTTCAGCTTACCTTTTTATTTTTTGTTTAAAATTTTTTAAATTAGTAGTAATTGTGATATAATAGCGATTAATATAGAAAAAAATTTGTACGTAAGTAAATTGTTAGTTTAAATACAGTATGATACACATTTTATATGGTCCTTTCAAAATGTTTTAGCGAAAATTTGTACCGATTCACAAACATTTCATGAACATGAGAAATTTTCTGGGTTTCATTAGCAGATTTTTGATTATATTTCGATTGCCTGTATATAATAATAGGATTATTTTGTTTATATAGATTTACAGGCTTTTTGCTTCGCTCGCTTCGTGCTATATAGGTTAAGTTACAGTTAATTGACAGTCGAAAGGTAATCTTAAACATATTAAATTTGTCAGATTATAAGTCACCGTATAGGATTGTGTTAAATTTCAAAATAAGTAGAATTCGTTTAACTGAAATAGAGAAATTGTGTTGTGAAATTTTTTATAAGTTTTTTTGGATTTTTTATATACATTAATTATCTACTCATTAATTATATACTTACTTATTAACTAATACGTATTTATTAGTTATATATATAATTACATATATTTATATACTCATAAACTTTGGTAGGTAAGCTGATTATTTTTTTTTCTCCTCTCTCTTCTTTCGTTCATTTCACGACAATTCCGACATATTTGGTAAATGGCTATTGTATTGTAAAGAGATTTCTTGTAGGCCTATCGTAAAATATTGTTCGGAGATTAACCGTTATTACGGTATGTCTATTGAGTAGTAAATTTTTAGTTATTTAACAAAATTTTAATTGGTTTAACATAAATAAGCATAGGATTTTTCTTTAATAAGCACAAATGTTATGCATAAAATTCTAAATTGTTCTTTCCGCGCATAGCATGGAATTTATTAATTATAGGCCTAAAAGCGGCAGTAAATTTTATTTTTATTTTGGCGGCCAATGTGAGTTACGGTACACATTTTACTAAATCTGGATATTATAATTTTTTTGAATTACAGAAATTTGTGTAGAAAATTTTTCTTTACGTTTTATAAATTCATTCAATAATCAATTTTATTGTACAGGTAGGCCGATTTTTATTTTTCTTTCCAGTTCAATGACAATGGTAAAATTTTTAGTTCAAATTTAGATTGTATTCTAAAAAGGATATTCTAATTTGGGTATTAGAAATGAAAAATGTCTTTTTTTAGTTCGAGCGTTTGCATGGAAAATATTACAAAATTATGCTAGGATATAATGCAGTTTCATTCGGTTAGGGATATTTGTATAGAGGTTCGCTTACAAACAAAGCGACCGCTCTTAATTATGCAGTGTTGTTTTTGTTTACAGTGGATTGCATGTATTTTTTTAGTGCATATGATCTATTCTTATTTAGTATAACGATAAAAATTTGTATTTTCACTTGGAAATGATAAATTACTGAGATTTTTGTGATTTGCAAACCATACTGGGGTTTCTGTTGAAGGAGAGAGTTGTATCTCAGATGTAATTTGCTAATTGCGAGTTCAATTCGTATGAAATTTGATGTTTCAAGTTGGAATTACTGTATTAAAATAATTTTTGGTAGTAATATTTAATTTTTTTTTACTTTTTAATAACTGTTTAGAAAATTATTGTTGTTTAAACCTTCAGTCGGAGTTAACTAATGCATTTGAAACATTGACTCAAGTGTACACTCGGAAATGGAGCCTTATAGATAGCCAGTAACGTTTTTGTGGCGTCTTTGTGTGCTCCTCCTCAAAGCAAGAGGGTTCATGATTGTCAGAGAATGGATGACATGAAGTTTCTGGGGTTCATTTTTGTCTTTTGTATTTAGAGGTATTGAGGTGATTTCTGACGATAGTTTGAACAATAATAATTCTTAAATTATACTAACAGTTACTATGTATGGGCGCTTTTATATTTATACTGTACAATTTTGTTTAGCGTTTTATGACTTTTTTTTATCTTCTCTGCTGTAACTGCCATAAGTGACCTTATTGGTAGCTAGATTTGATTAAATTTTTGCGAAATTTTTATATTTTTTTCTGAATTTGGCCAGAGCAAATGTGTAGTTAGTTTTCGAAGTGAACTGTCGAGAAAATTCGATAAATTAAATGAAATGATAAGCAGTACAGAAACGTTTCGAATAAACTTTTTTTTCAAAATTGCAAAGGCTCAGTTTGGGTCAACCAAGTTGAATCCGAGTTCCATCAAGTGAGTTTAGTCGACCGGATAGGTGATCGATCACCAATGAGAGAGAGAGAAGAGAAACCAGAATGCGCATGGACTTGGCGCAGGATGGTTTCGGAAGAGAAGAGACAGAAGAGAGGAACCGAATGCGCATGGACTTGGCGCAGGACAGTTTCGGAAGAGAAGAGAAATTTACGTGTGCAGGGTCTTGGCACACGAAAGTTTCGATCGAAGATGGTCTACTGGTATTTTTCGGGCAGTAGCTGGTCACGCTGCTCGAATGCTTCGCTAAATATGTGTCACAGCGCGCGGTAGACAAGCCACGAGAGCTTGAACGGGTGCCTACGACTGTACTGTCCATACAGACATACAGTAGGTTCGTTGGGAAACGGCCTACGGCGGAGTCATCGTTTGATTGTTGCCAGTAGAAGAGTCTTTCAGCTGGACGTAGGAAGAGCAGCGTTCACCGACAAAAGTGGAGATGAGACAAGGCGAGTTTCTTCATCGACTTCTAGAATTGCAAATTCCGTCCAATTCCAGCGCGTGGTCCCGCTTTCAGATATCTCCCCCCCTGATCCTTTTAGAATTGGACGTCTCTTGTTTTTTTTTTCGCCATTGGAGAGAGAGCGGAACCATTATAGCGTGCTGCCCTGTTGCATATTGATTGATGCAATCCCTTGCATTCTAGCGAAGTGAGCAGGAGAGCTGCGATTGAAAATTGAAATCCGTTGTCAGCGTGCGGAGTGTCATCTAAACAACGTCCAGCAAATAATGTACTGATTATGTAATGAAATTATAAGTGAAAAGGGTCGATTATTGCCCATATTTGTTGTGTTTTTCGTGAAATAGTATGTGCGCTCTTGGTCAGTATTTTATGTAAACTTTTTCTTATTTTTTCTATGTTGCCCTGATAGTAACTGTATAACTATACAAATAATTGTTTCAAATGTAAAGCGATCGTTGATGAGAAATCGCGGGAATAGATTGTGAACTTGAGATTTGTGTAGCCACTGTAAGAAAATTTTCCGTTATTTTTTTTGGCATGTATAGATTAGTTACAGGTTGTAATTTAATTATTAGAGTGAAATGTTATTTTATGCAAATGTGAAAATTATAAAGTTTTCGGTTTTTATAATATGATACAATATATGTATGGGAATTGTCATTCTATTATTTCTTGTCTATTTCTAAACTTTGAATTGTTAAAGAAAAAAAAAAAAAAAAAAAATTGCAAAATATAAGTTTGTTGAATAAATTATTGAATTGTTAAACGATATTAATAAGTTTTCTAATGAAAAACTTATTTTCAAGGGGGTGATGCGAGTGTAGTAATGCTTAGTTAAGAATATTGATTTCTGTTTGATTAATTATTAAAATGTTTAATATAAATTATTTACGAAAAATTGTGAAATTGTTTAAAATGGGTACAGTTGGCAGTACTGAATTGACCCCAAAGGAGCGGACTGTATACCCATGAGGGAGCCAGTCTTGAGGCGGATGCGATACGCATAAGATTTAGAGCCATGTGATCTTAGTCAAATTGTTTTGTGTTCCTCTCCGACAAATTATTATATAGAAATTTCATACTCGCATACCCCTAACTTAACTAAACCATTTTCGAAATTAATAAAACGTTCATAAGTGTTAAAAGAGTATTAATATACCACCCCCTTCCCCCTTTGTTTTGTAACGAACTTTGAGTCAGGTCTAGGCGCGCTACCATGATATTTATATGATGCGGCAAAAAGAGTGTAGAGAAACAAGGTGATAAATGAAAGAAAGAGCCGATAGAGAATAAATAGAGATATAATAAAGTAGAAAAGTGTAAATAAAGAGAGAAAGTTAATTAATAAAGCTGACATTTTGTGTCCGTGGGCTCTGCCAAACACGATGGCTCCTTTTTGCCACTGAGTAACGTCTGCCTCATGACCCATTTTGCAGATTATATCCAACACACACTTTGTTCTCACCACCTCACAAAACAGATCTGATCCTGTGTGCTACGTCACCGCTACTTGTCACTTACCAATGCTACATCAGCGCCCTCTGTATGACCTTGAACTTCCTACTATCGGTGCTATTAGGGGTGACTAATTTTTTGTCCGGTGTGCTTATAATTTATATATATTTATTTTAATATTTTATTATATTATATATTTAATATTTTATTTTATATTTAATATATTTATATATATTATAATTTATATATATATATAATATATAATTTTAAATTAAACTTGATTTATTTTAAATTAAACTTGATTTATTTTAATTTGAACTTGTTATTTTAATTTGAAGGTAAAATGGTGTAGATTGTGAAAAAGCTTCAGACAGTGAAATGTAACCTAATTAAATAGAAATTTAGCTATCAAAATGTTTAATTAAAACCAACCAGATAATAACACATTGCCTAGGTGTGAAAACCAGACCCACAACTAAGTTTTTCACCTGAGAGATAAAATATAAATATGCTAAATTAATCAGACAAAAAAACTAACCTGATATCTCTGGGAGCATTTTTCCATCCCAATGAAGAACTAAAGGCTCTCCAGGACAAAATGCTTGCTCTTGATATTCTGTTGCTATTTCTTTGCGTAACTTTTGACGAGTTCGAAGCATAGTAGATTTTGACACTGTAATGTTTTCCAAATTATGGCCCAAAGACTGAGCAACAACAGCATAAGACATAGCTGCATCTCGATTGGAAAGATTCATTCTATCATAGGCTGCTACAACATTTTTGTCAATAGGCTTTGACTTTTTAGGAGCCAACATTTTCTTTTTAAATTGCTCTTCAGAGGGACCTTGAAAATTCATTTCAAGGTTGTCATCATTAGTTGATGATGACGATGTGAAATCATCTCTATTGGCAGGCAAGAATGATCTTTTAGATCGCTTCTGCTCTTTGAGGGCTCTTTCACACTCTAATTCTTCACGATGAAGCCTTCTTTTCTCTCTTTTTGCAAGAATTTGGTCTACTGTACCCATGCTACTTTGTGTAGGATATTCTTGCTGGCTTAAGTAGAAAAGCTTGTCTTCTTCATTTGACATCATCAAAAGGGCATTAGAGTGACCAATATCAAGAATTTCAGCCTTAATTTCATCTTTAAACATAGCTTCTTCAATACGGCATTTTTCTGTTTTTCATCAATTTATCATAACAGCTTATTAAAGAGTCAATCTTTCGGATGGCACTGTCTCTACGCATTGTGGGAATCCTGGCTGGCTTTCTCCCAGTAGGTCATCACTTCATCTAAGCAAAGATTAATGGATCTTCTTCGTCCCAATTTTTCCTCTTTTTGATGGAAGAAATATGTTTGCAAAACTTGCAGTTTTGTAGGTAAGCGGCAACAAAGTATATCTTTATTTAAATGGCCAATGAGCCAAACTTTAGTTTTAGAACGAGTAGCCATTTTTAGTTTAAAAAATTAAATTTCTGAAATAGTAAAATAAACCAGTTAAATTAGGAGATAAAAAGGATAACTAAAAGGTTGAAGCCAATTAGGCAAAGCCTTTAATTTAGAGTTGACCAATTAAGGATAATATATTTTATCCAAAATTTTTTTCTTTATTAATAATTTTCTCTGAAATAATGATCTAAGATTGTTTTTGTACTCTATTAACACCAAAAATTTCTTAAATAAGAAGAAATTTTTTCATAAGTTGCAACTCAAGAGTTGAGTTGATCATTGATGTTCTAAGCGTGCCTATTCATTGGAAAATTTTTATAAGTCATTAAATCTCGGGACCCCTAAATATTCTCATATTTGACCAAAATTTTGCTGACATGTCTATCTGGTCCAAAGGAACAAGGGCATTAATGTGGAACAAGGATTTCTTCAACTTTATACTTTACCCCCCATTTTGGTCCACACTAAATTGTACATATTAAATTTATTGAAATTTTGGTATTCCCATTAATCTTTTACTATTAGGTGGGGCAATGTACTATCCAAATGTTTTGGCTCCTCTTGCAGGGTGAGACAAGGCTCCTTGCTCGCTCCTATGCTGTTTAATGTGTATATTGATGGATTAATTGCTTCACTTAATGAGGCAACAGTGGGAAGTTGTATAGATAACACAAGGATAAATAACTTAGTTTATGCCGATGATATAGTATTAATAAGCAAAGCTGGGCACTTGCGGGTTTTTTGCGGTACTGCTGTACTTTCAGCGATCCTTTGCGGTACTGCGTTATGCAGTACCGGTTTGGTAGTGCGGTAGTACCGCAGTACCGCAAAAAAAAACGCAAGTGCCCAGCTTTGTTAATAAGTCCCTCTGTTAAAGGTCTGGATCGGCTACTAAAAGTCTGCGAATTGTATTGGCAGAAACATGATATTCTTTTTAATGTTACAAAAACTAAGGTTATGCAATTTCATCCTAAAAGCTGTAATCAGCCAGCTTATACAGCTTATATTAGGTTTAAAATGAGAGGTGAAGTAATTGAGGAAGAGAAAGTGTTTTGGAAACAGTAGACAATGATACTCCAGTTTTAGCAGCTATTTGTCTTTGAGTGTGTTGCCTTTTTCATGGAGAACAATAATTTTCAACCTATTCTTGTATGAAATTTATTTGGAGCTATTATACTATCTTCTCTGTAAAACAAATTAGATGATGAGACAGTTTTGTATTAAAGTTTAACAAATAAGATTATATTTTTAAAGAAACTTGCGATTACATGAGGGTATAAACAACATGTGTGTCATTAAATCTGTAAAACATGTTATAGCTACATCAAATTGAATAGTATATTTACCAGTAAAGAACCTGGCCCTCAAAATTATCAAAATCAATAAAAACTAGTGGTGTACTGATTCATTGGCATTGGCAGAATTGGCCAAATTTAGCTGATTGTCTTTCTGATTATTTGAAATTTTAAAATTTTCATTACAAAACAAAATCTATATTTACAGAACATTGAACACCAAAAAACATGATAATTTATTGGGATGTACCAATATCGCTTTTTAGCCGATAACTGATACTGATAATTGAAAATGGTATTGGCCAATAACTGATACTGATATCCAGCTAGGGTTTATTAGTTTATCATATTTTTGTAACATATTCATAATTTATTTTCTGTATGGAAAATTTGGCAACAAAGCAATAATCCTTTTCATTAACCCTTAACCGCCGTGGTGCCCATATTTGGGCACCTTCAAAATAATCAAAATATATTGAATAATTATTGTAATATCGTCTGCTACACCGAGGTGGCCTTGAACACCTAACTGTAGATGCCAGATACCTCTTTCGGCAATATCTCGTTTTTTTTTATTTCATGGCATTTTCAAACGACGTTTGTCTTGAGGGAAATGTTAGTTCAAAACCAAAAATATTTTGAAGAATGGAATCATTTACAGGTAAGATACAATGTTCTAATAATTTTTAGGGCAAAAACATATATCCTGGATTGTAAATAAGATTGCTTTTATTTAAAAAATATATTAGCATAAATACTAGATGTCATTAGAGTATAGTGCTCAAAAATGAGCAGCTAGGCATGGCAAAGTCCTCCTGGGCAAACGTTTTCTTTCATAGATTGAAAATTTTTGGGAAACTATTTTATTTTTTAGAATAGTATTGATAGATATTTGTAGACTAAAATTTATATATATATATGTATGTGTATATATAGTTATTATATATATATATATATATATCCCCGCAAGGGGGTTCTAAGCTCATGCTCTTGAGTGCTCTTTGTGCTCGTTTATACGTGCTTGTTCCTGGAGGTTTCACGTGCGCCCTCCCGGCCCTAGCACCCAAGGATGATGGGGCTCGACCCTGCAGTCCTTGTCATCCTTGGTCTTTTTCCACTTCGACTGTCCCCTCCACCCTTTCTTTTTCCTCTGTCTTTCCTCTCACTTTTTCTTTGTTTTTCCGCTGAGATATGCCCTTTTAAATAGAGGCGAATCGGTTCTTCCTGAACTTAAAAAAAAAAAAAAAATATATATATACTCAAACACTCTTTCCAGGAACTAGTGGATTATCCGAGAAGCCAGTCATTTCAATTGCAACAGGAAGCTTTTATGCTGGAAATTGCACTCACAAGTCTCTATTTCTTGCAATTGCTGAAACAAGCGACGAAGAGAATGGATCAGGAGACGAAGAAACAAACATTTTGGAAGAAAGAGGACAGTCAGAACAGGAACAGGACCTTTCATCTTCTAGCACTGTTGTTTTATGTGTTGATAACAGTTCACCCTTGCCTTCATCACATGTAAATGGTCGGAAGAAAACCCTTCAAAAGAGAAATCCCATTTGGGAAAAGATTGAAGCACGGGATCCTATTCCACAACATCCAGATTTTGAGGATAATATCTTGGTATCGGAAAATCCTGAAGATTGCTTGGTTAGTCTTTTTCAATTCTTTATGAAATTTATTGATAAAGATTTTCTAAATTTAATCATTAGTCAAAGTAACTTATGTTCAGTGCAGAAAAATGTAAATTGCCCACTAAAATTGACAAGGGAGGAGTTTGAGCAATGGCTTGGTTTGTCTATCTGGTTTAGCCTTCACAAAGTAAGTGACACTCGACTTCACTGGGGTGATATGAAAGATGAACGTTTTGCAGGCTTGATGACTGTGACAGGTGGGAGGAAATTAAATCTAATATACATTTTGTAGATAATTCTCAACATGGGGAGAGGGGAGATAAGATTGCGAAAGTTAGACCTTTTGTAGAACTTCTAAGGGCCAAATTTAGGAAAATTCCAATGATTAGAGATTTATGTATTGATGAAAGTATCATCCCTTTCAAAGGCAATTCTTCACTGAAACAATATCTTCCCAAAAGGCCACACAAATGGGGTTTTAAAATATTTGTATTAGCTGATAAGGGTGGTATGGTTTATGATTTTATTCCATATACTGGCAAAATTGAGCCAGTTGATGATCCTACTGTTCCTGACCTTGGGGCTAGTTCTAATATAGTTTTGCATTTGACAAAATATTCTTAGCTAAAAGAAAAATATGGTCTTGTGGCACTGTTCAATCAAGAAGGCTACCTGGTCTATCATTCACCCAGGATAAAGAAATGAAGGCTAAGGGAAGAGGTACATTTGAAGTGTGGGATGCAAATGTAGATGGAATAAGAGTAACAGCAGTAAAATGGTTTGATAGTAGAGCTGTTACAACTTTGTCAACCTTTGCAACAGCAGAGCCTGTTGTTCAGAAAGAGAGGTTTGACCATCACCAAAAGGGAAAGATATCCATTATTTGCCCCAGTATTGTACACGAGTATAACAAAGCAATGGGTGGTGTAGACCTGCATGACCAATTGGTATCCTTGTATAGGTTTTCTTTTAAGTCTAAAAAGTATTATCATAGGATTGTTTGGCACCTGTTTGACATGGCACTGGTCAATGCTTGGCTACTGTACAGGCGATCATGTGATGATATGAGTGTTCCCCGTAAAAACCAAAATATTTTGGCACAATTCAAGGCTAGGGCAGCTAAACCTTTGATGTTTTCTGGTAAAGTAACTAAAAAATGTAAAAGGGGGAGACCATCTATAGAAGCCACAGAAGAACCGAAAAGAAAAATTGTTAACCAAGGTTTACCTATACCTGAAAGTGATATAAGATTTGACAATCTTGGCCATTTACCTAATGTTGGTTCAGTTAGACACATGTGTAAGATGATTGGTTGCAAAAGCAGAGTTATGACACACTGCCAGAAATGTAATGTATATTTGTGTATTACACAAAAAAAGAATTGTTTTGCAGACTTTCATACAAAAAATTTGTAAAGTAATATTCAAATTTTATTATTATATTTGCAGAAAAATGTTTGAATAGTAATAAAAATAAGTCTTAGCTGTTCATTATCCATAAAAATATTTTGTATTAGTTTTATATTTTAATATCAGTAAAAATTGTTCCAGATTTTGTTTTTTATTCTCCGTAGATTTTCACATTAAATTTGTCTCGTGTGCCTAGGTGCCCAAAATAATCCACCTTCATTAATTCATTAAAAAAACAAAAATAAATTAATGTAAATACATACATGCCTTATTGACTCCTGTTAGATCACAATTTTTAACAATTTAATTTTTTTCAGAGCTAAATAAAAATTTAGGTGGTTAAGGGTTAAAGATGGTAACACTGCATTAGATGTCATAGTTTTGTTTGTTATACAATTGGACAATGACAATTTTACACGAGAACTTAACCCCTGTGAAAAAATAACGAGTTACGTGAAGTGATAAAACAATAAAATATTGGAAATTTCATCCTCTAAATAGTCATTTATTCATAATTTTGGAAAAATCATACTTTTGAAATATCGGCCAATATTTTAAAAAATTGGCCAATACTGATACTGACAAAAACCTACCAATATAAATGATACTGATATATTGGTACATCCTTAATAATTTATACTCGTTTCAAAGTGTAATTATATAAAAATATTTTACATTCACAAAAATGGCAAAGCATAATAAGTTAAGTTGTCCATAAATTTACATTTTCTTGACTAGCTAATCTCTAAAGCTATTGTAATTGGTTGTCTGTCTATTTTTGGTTCAAATAAAAAAGTTTTGTGGACCTTGTGGTAGCTGTTCATATAGACTTGCAGTAATCATAATGGAACCTTATTAATGTATAAGACTACTAAACTACATGAAGTTCAACACTATATATAATCATATTAATTGTTTATTTTTATGAACACAGACATTACAATATAATTACCTATATTTCAATTAAGGGGGAATTAGACTAAATATATGCCTAAATGTAGAATGCTCTGAGGAGCTACTAATTAATGACTCAGAAATCTGGCAGGCTACTATTCATAAGTTAGATGATAACAAAAGTTGTGGCCTAGATGGCATACAAGCAGAACATTTAAAATGTTGTAGCCCTAGTATAATACCTATGCTTGCAGTGTGTTTCACAAGCTGTATGATACATGGGTACTTGCCACAATCCATTTTGTCAGTTGTATTGCTGCCAGTTGTTAAAAATAAGGATGCTAGTATCTGTGATAAGAATAATTACAGTATGTCAGATTTTATTATGCAAGTCAGTGTTTTCACAATAAAATTGGTATTAACCAACCACAGAAACACAATACATATATTAACATAACACAATTAACACAATATATTATTTTACATGTTAATATGGGCTCCTTGACATTCTATAACCTTGATCAGTCTTTCATCCATTGATTTTGTTAACTTTTCTACTGTTTCGGCTTTGACATTACTTGCAGCAATTTTTATTGTTTCCCAGAGATCTTTTTTGCTTGAATATTGTTTTCCATTCTCATATACATCTCTTTTAATGATGGACCACAAGTTTTCTATTGGATTAATATCTGGAGAGGCTGGGGGCTATTCCATTAATTTGTTGTCTTTGAAACTTTTTTTGGCAAGGTGGGCAATAGTCAGCTTTGCAGAATGTGAAGGAGCATTGTCTTGCATGAATATACTCTTTAGCTTAAAGCCTCTTGTTTGTGACCTGTACCAGTCAAAAAATGTCTTGTCCAAGAACTTACAATAATTCTCTGCATTTATCTTGACACCATCATCAACTTTGAAGGGTCCTATAATTTTACTGCCTACAATACCACCCCAAAACATTACTCCACCTCCCCCTTGTTGTCTTCTAAGTCGTGTTGGTTGACTATTTCCATGAAGGACCCAACCTCTAGCCCAGCCATCAGGGCCATCCAATGTAGCTCTACATTCATCACTAAAAATTACTTTTGAGAAATCAGTTTTCATGTACTTTTTTGCCCAACTTACACGTTTTTCTTTGTGATGTTTACTTAAAGGTGGTAGTCTTTAGCCATTGTTCTTAATATTCTGCATCTTTTCTTTCTATTTACATTCGCAACACCAGCTCCTTCAAATATTTCCTTGCTGGTCAATCCACTTTTCTTGCTTATTATCCTTTTAATTTTTCTCAAATCTCTTTTTGTGACATTCTTAAAGCCAGTTTGTTTCCTTGTTCTTATCTTTCCAATGTTTTCAATTTCTTTTCTGATTGTTTTGTGATCTCTGTTCAACTTTTTTGCAATTTCCAATGTTGTGTTCCCATCACTCATTAATTTTACAATGTCTTGTTTCTCTTTTGAGTTTGTCCTTCTTACGGCCCATGGCAATCTTTATATATCTGAAATTGAAAAATAAATATCAATAACTATACTATTATATACATTTATTTACAATATGATGAACAACCCTCGAGTTGCATAATAAAATCTCACAACCCCAAAACAAGTTATTATTAATATCTTTGATAAGGATAGATAGATATAAGCTGAAATTCACAGGGTATATTTATCATATAAACATAAATATATCCTGAAAATTTTACCAATATCGGTTGGTTAATACCAATTTTATTGTGAAAACACTGACTTGCATAATAAAATCTGACATACTGTATAGGCCAATAACACTTGCCAGTATACTTTCTAAGGTGTTAGAATATGTCATTTATAATAGGATAAGTATTTACTTGCAGACTTATAACAATCAGTTTGGCTTTAGAGTGAAACATGGTACTGACGTGTGTATTTATATGCTAAAGAAAGCCATCCTAAAGTACAAGATGTCAAGTAGCAATGTATATTCCTATTTTTTGGATGCATCAAAAGCATTCAGTAGAGTTAACCATCACAAACTTTTCGAGAAACTCTTGTGTTGAGGGGTACCTAAATATATACTTAGGATACTTGTATTCTGGTATACAGAGCAGACCATGTTTGTAAGATGGAAAAGGACTGTATCACCAGGTTTTAAGGTCACTAATGGTGTTAGGCAAGGAGATATATTATCACTCTAGCTTTTCTGTATATATGGTACATGGATGACCTTACCAATGAACTAAAAACTGCATGTACTGGCTGTGTCATTGGAAAGGAAAAAATTAATAATTTAATGTATGCTGATGACCTTGTTCTTCTGTCACCCTCTCCCCATGGGCTGAGAGTACTATTAGACATACGTGAATAATATGGTATTCCTACAGTGGCTGCATAGGCTGTAGTCCCCAAGTGTCTGTATCATTGAGCCACCCAGCACCCTTTCATGTTTCTGGGTTCATGATAGTCAAGAGACTGGGCAAGGGGATAGTTTCCTCAGTAGGGTGGAGTAAAAAAATCAAAAGTGCCAGGATCAAAATTGAGGGGGTCTAGAGTGTTGTCTTTTCTCGAAGATTAAACTTTAAAATTGATTTTGGGTGGTTGCATACAGAACTGTGACTGCTACCAGCCAATTTATACAAATTGTATGTGCATGTGACCAAAATTTGAACCCAGTGACCTATCTCAGGTTCTGGACATGATAGAAAGACAATTTAAAACTGTTTATGATGCATTTTTTACCTCTGAAGCAGATTAAAACATTTGCAGAGGGTTGCAGGCTCAATAACACTACATCACAAATGCCTATTCTTGTAGAAAGAGATCTTGACACTTGAGTCCAAAAGATTCCACTCTTTAAGGCAGGATGTCATAATTTCTGCATTGGTTTTTGTAAGGTTCATATCCCTGACAAGTAGGGTGGTCCACAACAGCATTTTTTAGAATTTTAAATTCGGTCACATCTGCCCTTATTCTATTCCCCCACAAGAATAAACATGCCAATTACACCAGTACACATTTGAAAACTTGTCGATCGATTTTTACAAACTAGTTGGTGATTCTATATAATTTGAGTGCACTGATCTAAAAAATATACGTAGTTAGTTTTCCCTATCACGTATGGTTTTCTTACTACAGGGTGTGTCATAAATCCCCTATTTATCCCCAAGTGTGAACCATCTTATCGAGACCAACATTGGACTGCACATGCTAAACCATAAATTTTGTTGTTATAGACTACAGTAACGCTTACATAATAATGTAGGGTAAATATATATAACAACCAGTCCTGTTACCAGCAAAATACTCTCTCCCCTCCCATCAATGGGTGGTTAACATTTGGGGACAGATGAGGTATTACAACACCCCTTGTAGCACGAAATCTTTAGGTGATAGAGTAAAACCTAATTAAAGCAGAATTAAATAGCTCCTAGCTCTTGGACAAGCATATTGCTTATTTATGAAAGAATAAAAAAATAACTGAAAGAAACAAAATATATTTACCTTCTTTACTTGCAAACATTTCAGGACTTATTCCAAAGACTTAAGACTACGAAGGTAGATCTGACTAATGACGACTAAACTGGTGCTTCTTTGATGTTTTCTTATGCTGTGCGTTAGGCTGATCTTGTTGCAGACACCAGCAGTAATCCGCCATCATATTTGTATGCCATCTTCCTTGATATCTTCTTTCCATGGTTTTGATGTCCTGGTGAAATCGTTCCCCTTGCTCCTCACTGACATCTCCGAGATTTTTGGGAAAATGGTCAAGATGTGAAAATAAGAAGTGAACTTTCAGGCTCATGTTGCAGCCTAAGGCGCAAAACTTTTTAAGCATATTTTCCACCAGTCTTTCATAATTTTGGCTTTTGTAGTTTCCCAAGAAGTTTTCAACAACATCTTTGAAACCAAGCCATGCTTCTTTTTCTTTATTGGTCATTGTGTTCGGGAAATGATCGTCTGTCAATAACTTTCTAATCTGAGGACCTATAAAAACACCTTCCTTTATTTTCTCGTAGCTAATCTTTGGATATTTTGAACAAATGTACTTGAAACACTCACCTTCTCTATTCAATGCTTTGACATACTGCTTCATCAAGCCTAACTTAATGTGCAAGGGTGGTAGGGGGATTTTATTTGGTTCAACTAGATGTTCATGTAAAATGTTCTTTGATCCTGGGGTAAGATTCTCTCTAGGAGGCCAAGTTTTCCTCTTCCAGTGCTGGTCATGTGCTCGACTATCACATTCGCAGATGAAACATGGCATCTTAGTGTATCCTGATTGCTGCCCAAGTAACATGCAAAGGACTTTGAGATCCCCACACAATATCCATCCGTGATTTTGATAGTGAATTTTTTCCAGAAGCAGTTTCATGTTATCATAGGTCTCTCTTAAATGAGTAGAATGGGCCACTGGGATTGATGCATATTTGTTACAGTTGTGCAGTAACACTCCTTTTAGACTGGTTTTAGAGGAATCTATAAACAACCTCCAGTCACTGGTTTGGTATTCGATGCCGAGCTTGCACACTAATCCTGTGATGTCCTTGCAAAATACCAAGGGACCATCTTCTTTGAAAAAAGGCACGAAGTCTTTCTCATGATTTCTATACCAAGCGAAGTATGTGTTGGATGCCAATAAATTGTTCTCCTGCAATCTAGACCCCAAAAGTTCTGCAGAGTCCTTAGGCAGATTCAAATCCCTGACTAAGTCATTTAGTTCGGCTTGGGTTAATGGTTTAGGAGGATCTCAGTCAGCTGTTGGCTGTTCATAAACATCATCATTGTCTGGATTTGGAGCTGAATCAGAATCTGAATTGTATTGATCCAGACTCGGGTGGATGGGGAATAGGAACTTCTGGACCATGGGGTACCGGCCTTATTGCAGATGGAAGACTTGGGTATTGAAGGCTCTCTCTATTCTTTGCATTATAACCTTTAACATTGCAAGAACAGAAGTAGCAGTCGTTGGTATGGTTTCTAGGCTTGCACCATACCATAGGGATCCCAAATGGCAAACTTTTCTTTTTACCTTTGCTCCAATTCCTTAGTGCCGCAACACACGTAAGACAAACCTTGTGTGGAGCCCAACTTTTGTCTTGATCTCCTAATTTAATTCCAAAATAAGCATGATAAGCTCTCTTAATGAAGGTCATTACATTTGTCCTTTGTTTTACAACATACTGACCACAAATATAACAAAATATGTCTGGACTATGGGTACATCCTCTAGAAGCCACTATTAAAATTTTAAAGACGTAATGTTAGAATTATCTATCTGAAAAATATGAAAAAATGAAATTAATTAAAGATAAAAAAGGTAAAAAATTACAAAATGCCCCAAAATTGTTTTGCTAATAACTTTAAAACTGTGGGTGCTAGAAAAAAAACTGGTAGCATTTTTTAATTCAGCGCAGCGAACTGCTTCAGAATCACAACTCAAAATAAAGAAATCAATTTTCATGCAGACCGGTGTTATCTTTGCGCTAGGACCTTTTTATGCACTCGCTCAAAATGAAACAATTTGAATAATGACTTGACAATTTATGACTGGAACATTTATTGAACAAGGATAATAATGACTTGACAATTTATGACTATATTATGTATATATATATTATATATATGGGATGAATTTCACAATAAAACACGTGAAATGAATGAATGCTGCAAACCCACAAGGAAAAAGAAAAATGATTCCAAGGCCTTTCGTGTATTCAAAGCTACACCTCATCAGGGAATGAAGATAAAAGGCGAGATGCCCATAAATATATACAAAGTTAATAATCCCATGAGCCCTATTGTTAGCTCAGTGGGCTCCGTAACCTATAAGCTATCAAAATGGTTAGTTAGTTTATTAACACCGTTAGTTGGCTCTATTTCTGAGTCACATATTGTAAATAGCATGGATCTTATTGACAAACTGAAGTTCCCTAATGACCCTAATTTCAAATTGGTAAGCTTCGATGTATGCTCACTATTCACAAAAGTCCCTGTTGATGACCTACTTGATTTTTTAAAAGATAAGATCTCTGAATATTCTTTCCCTGTTCAACACAACACTTATTGAGTTAATTAAGCTTTGTGTCAAAGATTGTAAATTTCAGTTTGAAAATAAGTTTTATGCTATGTCGTTTGGATTGGCTATGGGAAATTCCCTTTCACCTGTACTAGCTAATTTATATATGGAATTTTTTGAAAGTAGAATTTTGCTTACGATTGTTAATTTTAACCTGGTTTGGTACAGGTATATAGATGACATTTTATGCCTTTGGCCTAATAATTTGGATGTGGACTTATTTCTTGGTAGGCTCAACAATTTAGTCCCATCTATTAAGTTTACAGTTGAAAATGATGGAAGCCTATCTTTTCTTGATCTAAAAATTTGGAGATGCTCTAATCAGTTCAAATATGAAGTCTACCATAAGCCTACTAATAATAGCTAACTCTGTGCATTTTTATTCTGACCATCATCGTTTGATTAAATCCTCTATTTTCTCTGCTATGTTTCTTCGAGCATTGAGAGTTGTCAGTCCTGAATTTTTAGATTCCGAGTTATGCAATATCATGAATATTGGTACTAAATTATGTTATCCTATTTCATTTTTAGATAACTGTCTTAAGAAAGCCAATAATAGGTGTTATAATAATGTAATTGTAAAGGAATTTCAGCGTAAAAATATCCTTGGCCTACCTTACCATGTTAATTTTCAATACCTTCCAACTGTACTTAAAGCAATTGGCATTATGTAATCTTTAAGTATAATAATCTGTTAAATCATGCCTAATAAAGAATAGCCCTGATATGTTGTTGGCTGTGTGTATTCGATCGGATGTACACAATGTAACTCAGTATATATAGGCAAAACCGGTAAAACGTTAGATATTAGGGTAAAACAGCATAAATATACATGTAGAACAGCTAATACTTCCAATGCTTTATTTAACCATATGTATAGATGTAACCATAGCATCAAGTGGGATAGTTCTAAAGCGCTTGTTAAAAACAGATATATAGGTAATAGAAAGAAATATTCTAGAATGTGCATTTATTCATTTTAAAAACAATTTCAATAACAGTGCGGGGACGTATAAAATTGACGATATCATGTTAAAATTTCTTTTGCCTCTCATTAACCCTTGTTAAGTATGTGCTAATTGTTTTGTTTTTCCTGTACGTTGTATATATTTATGGGCATCTCGCCTTTCATCTTCATTCCATGATGAGGTGTAGCTTTGAATACACGAAAGGCCTTGGAACAAATAATGCACACAGTTGAAGATCTTTAGGTCTTCTTGAGACCAGTTTTAGTTGGCTCTTTGAATTCCTTGCGGTGCTGAGCAACTGCGCGGAGAAGGTACTGCTTTTGCACTTCATCCTTCGTGATTGTGCTGTTGAAAGCCTTAATGAGTGCAACTCCTCTTTCTGCGCAATCGTTAACCACTGCCATCTTCTCTACACTACACGTTCCTTCATTCCTTGGTAAGCTGGATCTGTGTTCCAATCATTTGGTGTCTTGGACAGGAATGATTGCGCTTGTTCACTTCCATGCTGCATGATGAGGTTGAAGAAGATTGCTGAATGTTTGGTGGCATAGAATTCCAAGGGATTGCTCGAGGAGAACGTTTTTCCATCCACGCACTTGAGTCCTTTTCTTTTTTCGGGAACAGCTACGATGTTGTGAGCAATCCTCTCCTTCATGGACATGTGAACTCGAGGATCAAAGAGTGCCAAGGGGATTAAGTGCTCAGAAATGAACCACAAATGGCGCTTCATCGCGGAAAATGCCATGTCATTTGTCTTTCCTGGGTGAGCTTTCAGCTGGCACAAGAAAGTGAGGTCATTCAATGGAGCCATGTAATGCAACACTGGCCTCATTCCAGTAGCGGCCATAAAGGAGCGTTGTGGAGGGTGACCCCTTTCCCCTTTTAGTTCTCAGCCCTTTCCATCTGGCCTTGATTATTTTTATTTATATACAGGGTGGGCCATAAGTTTCCATACATAGGAAAATTTAAACGTTTGTTTTTATGTTTCAGATACCCTAAGAATATGCATTTGTAAGATCTT
Organism: Bathynomus jamesi; assembly: GCA_023014485.1. Taxonomy (NCBI): domain Eukaryota; kingdom Metazoa; phylum Arthropoda; class Malacostraca; order Isopoda; family Cirolanidae; genus Bathynomus; species Bathynomus jamesi. Next base: position 497,530 of record JAJOZX010002192.1, read on the forward strand.
GTTTACTGATGAAGCAAATTTTTACGTCAATGGAGAGGTTAATCGGCAAAACATACGTTATTGGAGTAATGCTAACCCTAACTGGCTGAGTCCGACGAAGATGCAAGGTGCCGGTAAAGTGATGGTGTGGGCCGGGATATGGGGTGACAGAATTATTGGACCAATTTTTTGTCAGTGGAAATCTTAATGCCAAAAGGTATCTTAACATGTTGCAAGAAGAGATTTTCCCTTCCCTGCTAAACGAGGAAGGTAACTTCCCAGTTTTACTTCCAGCAAGATGGAGCTCCACCTCATTATGGTCTTCACGTGCGTCGGTATTTGGATCAGCAGTTTCCGTGCTTGGATTGGTCGGTGTGGTCCTGTGGAGTGGCCTCCCGATCCCCAGATCTCACCCCCCTTGATTTCTATCTTTGGGGGCACTTGAAGGCCATGGTGTATCAGGAAAAGATACGAGACATAAATCATCTAAAGGAACGTATCACCAACGCCATTACAAGCATAACATCAACTGTGCTAATGCGTGTTCATCAACAGTGGGGAACACGTATTGAAATGTGTTTTCAAAACAATGGCAACCATGTAGAGCATATTATATAAATAAAAATGGTTGTCCATAAAAAAATGTTTATTTTTCTTATGTATGGAAACTTATGGCCCACCCTGTATTAAATTTCTTTAATTTTTGAATGAAATACTTGTTATAGATAGGATTTTAATGGTTCTCTCTTTCTTTCCAGCGAAAAGAATAACCAATAAGTCTTAAATACATATAAATAGTAAAGAATGAATAATTATTAAATAAGTAAACAATAAACATTTTAAACAATAAATAGTAAGAAGTTAATAAATAAAGAATAAGTATGTTATATATTAATATTTTAGCGAATGAAAAGAATAAACAATAAGTTATATATAAAGAAATGTTAAACTTGTAAACAAGGAATGAGGAATAAAACAGTTTTATTAAATTAGTATGGGAAAAAGAGTGAGAGTTGGATGGCCGCTTGTTAAACCCTGTTAGTAAATGGATAATAAAGTACTTGTTTATTAAAACATTTTAGCAAACAAAAAAAAATAAACAAATTTAATAAAAGAGATGCTTCTGAGGTTTAAAAGTGTCAGCGTGTGTGTCAAAACTCGAGTTTTGAGAAGTGGGGGAACCAATTGGCATGTGTGTCGAAATGTAAATAAAAAATAGTTTAAGTGTGTAATTTGACAAGAGAAAAATAAAGAACATAACAGAGGAAACTAAATTCAGGCTGGATTTGTCTGAGAGGCTGAAGACCATTATTGGACCAAGGGAACTTTAAGTTCTGTTAGGAAGGGGATGCTGGAGATATTGAAACACTAACAGAAGGAAGCTATTCTGGCAAGACCTGTGAAACAAGTGAGAAACTGTTGGTGGTACGAGCCAGCAGTCATGGAATCGGAGGTCTGGGTGGTGAGCCTGGATCCAACAACCCTTCAAGGTAAGCAGCCTGGTTTTTGTGGAGGCCTTAAATTTAAAAGAAAAATTCTTATTCGTGGTGCGGCCAGACCCGGATCTAGGGGTGGGCTATGTGGGCTGCAGCCATGGGCCCCTCATTTGAGGGGGGCCTCCAAATTTGGAGAAGTTTTCCCCAATGTCTTAAATGCATACAGAATGTACTTGTCATTGATGGTGACCAATTGTACCGGCGGACGGAGTTTTTCTAAGTTAAAGCGACTGAAATGTTGCACACGTTCAACAATGAAGCAAAAGCGATTACAGTCACTGGTAATTCTCTGTGTTGAACATGCTCTGGCCAAAGAAGTCTATTTTCGAAATATTATTAATGAATTTGCACAAAAAAAGGCTCGTCGGTTCAATCGGTTGCCAGCTCATAATCAGTAGGTAGGTGTGTATAAAATTATTAATTCAGGAAAATATAATATGTAAAATAAAGTAAAATATTTGTAAAGTAATATGTTTGTTCTGAAAACTAAATAAATAAAGTAAAGTAATATGTTTGTTCTGAAAACCTTTAATTTTCCTCGTAAACAAAGCTTATAATCCTTATATAATAAAAATTGTAGCCAAGGGGGCCCCCCAAAAAAAATATTAGCCACGGGCCCCCATTCTTCTAGATCCGGGCCTGGGTGCGGCTGTTAGGTTAATCCAAATCCCACCACAGTGTGATAAACTGGCTTAGTTCCTCTTCTCAGCTTGTTCCTGCAAAGTTCATAGTGCAAATTTACTCAATTTTAAAGACAGTTATTTAAGGAAGCTCCATAGGTTTTGACTAACAATATTTAAATTTTAACACTTGTTTGGAATGTATGCCTTTTTGTGAAATACTTGATTTGAATCAGATACTAATGTACAAGGTAATTGGACTGTTACTTGTCAATTACATTCATCTTATCAATAGTAGTGATAATTCCATAATCCTCTAAAACTGCTGATGCAACTGCTGCTCCAGCTCTGGCACTTACTTGATACCTGGTAAAAGACATTTATTTTATATCAAGTTAATATTCTAACAAGATGTTTGTTAGACAGTAGTGTCCAAGATTTAGACTCTTAACTATTAGCCAATGTTACATGGATTATAAATAATTTTTTCAAAGGTATTGTCAACAGAGCAACAAGAGTGTTCAAAGCATACTTGTATTTTAAACTATATGGTATACCTGCCAGTCCAGGGCTGTGGAGTCGGTGATAAAATTTGCAGACTCCGACAGAATGTTAAGGCCAAATTGATTACGATTAGCTTTATTAGGCCAATGGAGATTCATAAACAAGGCATTTCGTCACCACCACATGACTCATCAGGTTACTTAGTGGCTGTAACTATGCCTTAATGCCTTTTTTTCTCTTTATTCAAAAATTACAATAAATCCCAAAATACAAACTGATTGAAGCTTAAACAAAATAAGATTATTATTGGTTTAGCAAATTAATAAGATGTTTTTGTATTATTATAAACAACCATAACAAAATGTACTAACCTAAACTGAATTTGTTCTTAAAAAAAGGATCGCTTCCATTAAATCTTCTTTAAGTGATGCTCTTAAGTCAGAGCGGATGATTTTAAGGGCTGAAAATAAGCGTTCTACACTAATTTGAGTAGGTGGCAAGGCCGTAACAGTCATAGAAGCATCTTGGACAATTTTGGGGTATTTAGCAATTGCTTCTTTCACAGTCAACTTTAATGAACGATCAATCTTTTCCACCTCCTCCAATGATTTATAGAAATTGATTTTGAATTTATCCAATGCACTCTGGGGGTGTTCCTCCTGTTCCAATTCCAATCGCCTTTGCTTTGATCATTTTTGTCTGTCCAGATGTTTTTCAAAATCTAATTCTTCATCAGAGCCTGAATTTGATGATGACGACAAAATCGTATGACTGCCATGAAGTGGCCCAACTACTGCCTCGGATTCATCATGACCATGATCTCGTAGACCTTCAATATGTATGGGTACATCACATAAGGCAGCTTTGGCTCTGATTTGCTGCGCTTCTGTTAATGTCACTCTGTACATGGCATCAACATATATAGCAGCCAAAAGAATATCATTGTCTAGCAGAAGCTTTTCTCTCTGTATCATCAAATTCCTTATATCATCGGCTAGTTGATAAAAAGTAGAATAATTTCTCACCTTCAATTTATTTAAGATGTTCCTCGCTTTATTCTCGCCAGTATTTAAGAAAGTACCCTCACCCCGTGAATACCCAGAACAGCCGGCTATCCCCAAAATACCACAGTCTAGGTACCCCTTAGAAATAATGCTTTAGCTCTTCTTTGCAATAGATGATCTTGCACTTCTTTTTATTCTTCTTTGTTTTTGGTTCTTATTATTCAGTTTTCCCCCTTGTTTAGAAAGGGTCTTTATTATCTCGTTTATTTATTCAATTTAATCTCTATCTTATTTATATATGCGAGCCTGTCTTTGGGCATATATGCACCACCACCTGTAACAACAATAACACAATGAAAGTAATGTATTAACAATTCAAATATTAAAGTGTTACTCCCCTGAGTATGTGTGTCCTTTTCTTTGAACTACTGGACACAACTCCACCTCCTCATCTGTAGAATAAGAGCGATTTAGTCACTAGTATGCCACCAGTTTGAGAAAGACGGAAAATAAGCATCTTCCACTCCTTATAGAATAAGCCAGGAGTCAAATCACCCGATTGCAATTTTTTTGTCACGTTATAAGGATGGCGAAGTAAGCCCTCGAGTTGTTTTACCTGATCCCACTGAGCCTCAGTCATGATGACATCCGGGGAGGCCATGTCGCTAAGGAAAGGTTTTATTTCAAGAATCCGTTGAATCATCATGTATGTGCTGCCCCACCGAGTCGCTTGGTCCAAAATTGCTCCTTTGCCAGCTCGTTGCTTCAAAATAGAGTAGTTTTGGCGTTCTAGCTGCCACAGCAACTTTTCGTATTCTTCCAATGAGATTAGCTGCATGTTGTACTTTCAAGTCATCGCGTATTGCCAACTGCAGTGTGTGGACACTGCAGCGCATATGATGGATTTTGGATATTCTTGCTGCAGTATCCACAAATGAATCTAATGTATCGTGACTATCATGATCATCAACCACCATTACTTGTTCATACTCGCAATAACAGATTTAAGTTGCGTGGCAGACGTTTCATTACTAATATCGCTAAAAACTTCTTTACGTTTAAAGTAATTGATAAATGGAATAATCTTCCTGCGTCAGTCGTTCATTCTACCAGCGTTAATATGTTTAAGAACCGTCTTGACAGACATTTTAAAAGTATTAACGTTGTTTAAAATTAAAAAAAGTTAACAACAGGAGCTCTGGTGATGGTGCTCCAGGATGAGTCTGTTGACGAAGAATGCCAGCTTGTGACATGCCAGCGTGTGATGCCAGCAATAAAAAAAAAAAAAAAATTAGACTAACACGAACGTAGATGTAGCTCGTAGCGTAAACTAACCCACTTTTTGTTTAACTGTACCTACTTTTTTTTTTTTTTTTTCCTATCTTTTCTTTGCATGTCTGTAACTCTCTTTACTTGCATGTTTGTAGTTTGCATGGTATGACAGTGAGTTAAGACTGTGTTTGCATGGTTTGTAAGCGTTCTTATTTTACTACTTTTCATCTTTCACCCCTCTCCTATTTTCTCCGACTATTTTTCTGACTTGTCGGCAGTGGCTGGCGGATGATGATGGTGACTTTTTTCCTCTTTTTCTGAATGAATGTTAACCCACGAATGATAGGTGTTGCTCCTTACTTAACCCCTTCTTCTCTTCTCTTCTCTTAACCCCCTACTCTTTCCTTTCTCTCGGGCTAACCTTAGAGTGGATCTTAGGGTCTTTGTTAGCCTTAGCTTCTGTAGATCTGTAGATCTTCAGAATAATCATCAACATAATCATCACTGTCTTCTGAATCTTCCACAACTTCTTTTTTGTTAAATGTTTCAAGTGTTTTCACCATGTTGGAAGCATTGCCCGTTACAATTGACAATACCTGGTCCTTTCTGATGTTAAAATCATTTAATACATCCATTAGTAGTTTTTCAAGATAATCACTGGTATGCTGTGCTTTAGTATCTCTTACTGCTAATGTCCGCATGACTACTTCTTTTTTATCATCGATAAAGTGAATATTAATTGCAAAATAGTTTACTCTATAGCGAGTACAGGAATCCATCTTTAAGAACACGATTCATCCTCGAAGACATTCTTTTAGTGCATGCTTCTGCTTTTGCGATTCTTCCATTATCATATTACGAATGTTGCCACGTTCTAATGAAATGCCAAGTATATTTGCCATTTCCCCATTCAGATTAGCAAAGGCCGGGGTTGAAAAAAATGTTAGAGGGAGAGAATTCTTTACAACCATTTCAATTATGCATGCTTTAAATTTGTCTGCTGTCATAGTCACTGTGACTTTTTCACTCATAAAATATTTTGTGACAGTAGTTTGATGAGAACTTGTGCTTGAATTGTCATCAGCCTCCTTCTTTCTTTCATCCTCCTTTTCATTCACAATTTTGTAATCCTTTGGATGATGCCGTTGAAGGTGGCATTTTAGATTTCCTGCTCTTGTTGGAGCATTGGATCCTTCACCTGAGAAGGCACTAATTTTGGCATCACATATTTTTTCCTGATCATCAGTGCCCTTTTGGCACTGACATACATAATATTTTCCATCAGCAGTGAGTGAAAAATATTCAAAAACAGCAGATTTATACTTTTGATGTGACATTACGCTGTTATCATTACTTATCAAATTGAAATCTAAAAATCTGAAAAAGATTTAGGGTTGCTAGTACAAAATTTTTAAATTTCCTTATTAATTATGTTAATTAATTATAATCCTTATTAATTATAAGCAACTATATTTATATATTATTTATATTTATATATTATATATTATTTATATATTATATTATATATTAAAACAGGTTAAATCTATTTTATTCATAAAATTGAACTAGGTCTAGGCCTAGGCTGCTATGGTTATAGTTGAAGGATTTGCACCGACTCCATCCAACTATGCACTTCCGACTCCGACTCCACTCAAAATTGACCGACTCCACTCAAAAATTGACCGACTCCACTCAAAAATTGACCGACTCCACTCAAAAATTGACCGACTCCACTCAAAAATTGACCGACTCCACTCAAAAATTGACCGACTCCACTCAAAAATTGACCGACTCCACTCAAAAATTGACCGACTCCACTCAAAAATTGACCGACTCCACTCAAAAATTGACCGACTCCACTCAAAAATTGACCGACTCCACTCAAAAATTGACCGACTCCACTCAAAAATTGACCGACTCCACTCAAAAATTGACCGACTCCACTCAAAAATTGACCGACTCCACTCAAAAATTGACCGACTCCACTCAAAAATTGACCGACTCCACTCAAAAATTGACCGACTCCACTCAAAAATTGACCGACTCCACTCAAAAATTGACCGACTCCACTCAAAAATTGACCGACTCCACTCAAAAATTGACCGACTCCACTCAAAAATTGACCGACTCCACTCAAAAATTGACCGACTCCACTCAAAAATTGACCGACTCCACTCAAAAATTGACCGACTCCACTCAAAAATTGACCGACTCCACTCAAAAATTGACCGACTCCACTCAAAAATTGACCGACTCCACTCAAAAATTGACCGACTCCACTCAAAAATTGACCGACTCCACTCAAAAATTGACCGACTCCACTCAAAAATTGACCGACTCCACTCAAAAATTGACCGACTCCACTCAAAAATTGACCGACTCCACTCAAAAATTGACCGACTCCACTCAAAAATTGACCGACTCCACTCAAAAATTGACCGACTCCACTCAAAAATGACCGACTCCACTCAAAAATTGACCGACTCCACTCAAAAATTGACCGACTCCACTCAAAAATTGACCGACTCCACTCAAAAATTGACCGACTCCACTCAAAAATTGACCGACTCCACTCAAAAATTGACCGACTCCACTCAAAATTGACCGACTCCACTCAAAAATTGACCGACTCCACTCAAAAATTGACCGACTCCACTCAAAAATTGACCGACTCCACTCAAAAATTGACCGACTCCACTCACAAATTGACCGACTCCACTCACAAATTGACCGACTCCACTCACAAATTGACCGACTCCACTCACAAATTGACCGACTCCACTCACAAATTGACCGACTCCACTCACAAATTGACCGACTCCACTCACAAATTGACCGACTCCGACTACACAGCCCTGCCTGCCACACTGCCAAGCGAGGTTTGGTAGACTCTTCCTATTTTGTTTTGTCCTGGATTCCTGTTGTTCACTGACACCAGCTGTTTCATCATGTGATTTCCAGGCTGCCCTGACTTGAGATACTGTCAAGATCACTGTCATGTGTTGCTGCTGAGTTTGATGGAACCAAAGATTTAAAAATAAAATTTTATAATTTGTAGTAAAATCATTTCAAGAAACCCAGATTTTCAGTGGCCATTAATCAAAAGTTTTTAATTTGTATAAATCAAACTCTGATTCTTTTCTTTTGCTTGCTCCTGCTGTGCTTACCTTACCTTATGAACCTTATGTTGTTTCGTGTGTTGGTCTCTCTTCACACGGAGGTCAAGCTGGTGGCCCTGCCTCTAGGTGTGGCCTGGTGGAGGAGCGAGTTGCTTTCTTGTGCTCTCCACCGTACATAGCCAGGCACGCCCGGCTCATCTGGTACTGTCCTGAGCCAGGCATCCAGTCTTTTCTTGAAGACTTCAACTTTGACCCCCATTATGTTTCTGAGGTCCTTAGGAAGCTGGTTGAAAAGTCTTGGCCCCCTGACAACCAAGCTATTTTCCTTCAGGGTTGAGGAGGTCCCTTGTCATGCTTTTAATTTGGAAACACTACACATTCTGCCTTTCCTATTTTCCAGTGTTGTTTGAATGGTAATTGGGTTTAGTTTTAGGTTTGGTACCAGTTTTTCGATCATTTTCCATATGTAGATTATGATGTACCTCTCTCTTCTTCTTTCCGGTGAGTACAGATTTAGTTTACGTAGTCTTTCCCAGTAGTTGAGTTCTTTGCAGCCATCAATCTTGGCTGTGAAATGCCTTTGCGTTTCTTCTAGTTTATTAGTTTCTTCCTTTTTATATGGGGATGTCAAAACTGAGCAGTATTCAAGTTTTGGTATAATCAGTGTTTTTAGCAGGGGAATCATTACTGTCCTGTCCCTTCTCTTGAATGTTCTTAGAACCTGTCCAGCGACTCTTTTTGCTTTATTTATCGCTATCTGATTTTGTGTTTCGAATTTCGCATCATCTGTCATTATTATCCCGAGATCAGTCGCTTTCATGCTTCTCTGAATTTTCTGTCTATCTGGAGCATAATATGCAGTCTGTTTAAGTTCTTCTTTTCTACCATATCTCAAGAGCTGAAATTTCTCAGCGTTGAATGACATGTTGTTGTCTTCTGACCATTTGTATATTTTGTTCGTGTCCCTCTGCAAGGCCTCCACGTCATGTACATCGCTGATTTTTCTGCTGATCTTTGTATCGTCTGCAAAGGATGTTACTATACTATTGCTGTTTACTCCGCTGTCTATGTCTGTTAGCATGATAATGAATCCTTTTGTATCTGATGTCTGCTGATGTAAGGCATTCCTTAAAACCAACACATCATCCTATTCTAGCTGTTTTCTGATCCTCATAGAAAGCATAGTCTTCTGTCATTTTGAGTTGATACAAATGTTGCAAATCTCTTTTCCAATTTGAGTCCTTATATGAAAATAAAAACCCACTCTAATAGACACAGTTTATTTCCACAACAGTTTCGACGCCCACTGGCATCCTCCTCGGGTGGGCGTCGAAACTGTCGTGGAAATAAACTCTGTCTATTAGAGTGGGTTTTTATTTTCATATTTTGACCTTCACGTAGAAAAAAGTGAAGTTTTTTTGCATTTATGAGTCCTCATAGATGTTAAACAATTTGGAAGTTTTTTCAATGAATGAAGAAAGATCACTCTGGAACTTGTCACCATGTTTCTTTTTTGGATATCTATCAAACCTATAAAATTACCAAAACTTTAATGTTATGAATGCAAATTTCAATTATAAACCCTAAGTTAAGTTCTAGTCAAAAAGGAATTTATTACCAATCATTCTTGTTATTTGGAAATCACTGAATCACATGATTATTAATAAAATTACTGTCACAAACAAATAAATGTAACTACAAAATTTACAAAAGTATGACATATTTTAAATTTTTTTATAAGGGACTGAAAATTTGAGTCTTACTTTGAAAATTCTTTGACTAGATCCTGAATCTTGCTGGTGACACTGGGGTGTGAAATTGGATAGACACACCACCAAATCCAGTGTTCAATCAGACTTAGTGCAACTGTATCAGCTGCTTGTCCTGTTGCCCAGTTCTCTTCTGCCATTACACATTGGATGACATCTTTACCAAGAGGAAGCTTTCCATTGGGGAATTAGTCTGTGCTTGAAAATCTGACTTCCATCAAGAATTTTAACTGTCACTGCGTCTTAACATCCTACAATGCAGTATTTTTTGTCAATAAGTTTATCAAAATATATGTATTTATCAATTCTATAAATTCAACCTGAAAAGAAAAATATATCAAAGTATTTGGAGAAAAGGGGCCATAAAATTGCATTTTTTGAGCAAAAATGATGAAATATGGATTTTTTGATGCATCATTGAGCCTGCAGCCCTCTGCAAATGTTTTAATCTGCTTCAGAGGTAAAAAATACATCATAAACAGTTTTTAAATTGTCTTTCTATCATGTCCAGAACCTGAGATAGGTCACTGAGTTCAAAATTTGGTCATGCGCACTAGGGTGGCCCACTTTTCAATTTTTTTTTAAAAGTATAGGTGATCATGGTTTTTCCCATTATTTGGCACTATACTAGCACATTGGTACCATTTTTACAAAAATTGATCAATATTTAGGGGTCTCGCATCGACCTTGAAATTACTAGTTTTTTTTAAAATGTGTACTTTTTAACTTTTTACTGAATCAAGATAAATCATTAAGTAGGGATGTTTTCTGAATCCTCTTAATGAGAGAAGTCGTTTGGTGTGCCTGCCAATGTCATACGACTAATGGTTTAAAGGTTGTGCCTGTATACAGGTAATACCAATGTGCTAGTATAGTGCCAAATAATGGGAAAAACCACGATCACCTATATACTTTTCAAAAAAATGAGTCACCATACCCAGGCAGAATGTATAATGTATATAGGTAATTAGAAAATGTACTATGCCTGTGCCAGGTACCTAACCTATTTCTTTTTTTACAGATCATAACATTTTGAAATTCTGTCTGAGTTCCTCATCCTTTGTCATGGACAAATCGATGGCAACCATAACTGGAAGAACTCTTGAAGCTACAAATAGAGAGTCATCAAAAGGAAAGGCGAAAATAACATCACTACCTCCTCTAAGATCAGCCTCGGAAATTTTTTTAGTTGGCCAAACGTCGTCCTCCATCAGTGGTAGCAAATTGCCAACAACACGGCAGGTTTTGCAATACTTCTTCAGTGTTATCCAGTACACTGCTAACAGGAAAGATGCATTCAAAGAAACCGTAAACAACGTCTTAAAGTTTTGGAACATAGCTCGCATTAAAACAATCACAAAGCTCAACTGCGAATGGAAGCTAGAGGCATTGTGGAAAGAGTGGCACTTACTCCAAAAGAGCAGAAAAGATCACGCTCCTGGTACTTGGGACACAACCACGCTGTGGCATTCACCTCATGCGCCCAGGAGCCTACCACCACGCAAGATGGATGGCTAAAGTTAGTATTTTCAAACAAAAATAATCTAGAGATAAGTTTAAATGTTATTCAAAGATAAACATTTCATTATAACGCAAACAAAGTAATTGGTAACAATAAATCTATCTTACTTACAATGGTGCCTATTCTGTTTCAGGTCATCTACTACACAAAACTGCTGATGTTCAGTAGGCAGCTGGAGCTCGACTCTGAGCTGGTCGACAAACTGCACAGGATCGTGGTGTTCATCGCTCTTCTGCATGTACCAGCTTGGTTGGGGGCCCCTGTAGCAGCTGATGTGCCGTTGAATGACCTGGTACTATACCAGCGTTTTCTGAGGTATAGGGCAGTGGACCGCGAGGTGGCAGAAGCATCACTGGCAGTGATGAGGTGGCACTTCTGGTATCTGAGGCCTCAGACCGTCATCTTCGCTCTATGCAGCAACAAGGTGGATGGCACTGTGAAGCAACAGATGGCAGAGAAGCTGTCCCACCTCCTGTACCCAAAGACTTCACATAGAAACGTCTCAGTCGATGAGATGACGCTACTCCCCGACCTGATCGACGAGTCCTCCTGGTTCTTATTTGCAGGTCTGAAGATGTATGGGTCTTCGTGGCTCACCCTGCCAACTGATAAGTGGGATGAGAATGAGGACTTTTGTCGTCTGAAGGATGTGATCTCTAATCTCCAGGTCACCAATGACGTCGCTGAAAGAGGAGTCCAACTGATACAAGACTATGCGAACACGGTCACAAAGGACGAGGCACAGCTGCAGGATCTTCTGCAAGTGGTGGAAAAGAACCGGAAAGAGCTCGGTGACTTCAAGAAGTCATCACTCGCCACGATGACATAGCACAGAGGGACAATGTTGCAGCCAGTGACGTGTGATAGTGGTCAATACAATGCAAAAGTGATTGTTTAAGTTATTGTTTCTTTCTTCCTTATATGGGTAATTCTATGAGAAATAGACAAATGAAGTACACGGTCACCGCTTCAAAATTCATGAAACTTGGTGTGAGGGTTGGTTTAGGTCCAAATTACAAATTTCTGAATTTTTTTGAAAATTGGTCAAGTTGTTCAAATTTTATGGCTTGACCAAATTTTGGTCAAATGAAAAAACCAATAATTTTCAAACGTAAATATCTCAGCTCCTAATTGTGGTAGTGTAGTAAGTCTTAAACGATAAAATATGTAAAATTAACTGTAGTTTCTAAATATGTATCATTTTTTTAGGGTAACAAAAATAAAATGATTTTTTGGAAAGTTTTTTTTTTTTGCCGATTTGGCAGCGAAGATATCATTTTTCGAAAAAAAGACCAGGAATAAAAAATGTTTATTTGATGTATGTACACCATAATAAGTAATAAAAAGTCAGCTTATCAATGATTATTATGAAAAAAAAATGACTAAAAAAAAAAATCCTCCAAATTTTAACAATTTTTTGTTCTTTCCAGATTTTCAGTATATACCTAATTTTCTAGTATACATAAATTTACCTAACCCTTAAAATGCCTCAAAACAAAATTTTGTTGTGATCCTATGAAAAAACACTCAAGAAGAATTTTCTGTAACATCAAAAAAGTAAACTCTGCCATGGCAGTTGCAAGCAATGGAATTTTGGAAGAAAATCAATTACTATGCAGCAGTTGCTATGTCACAATTAAAAAGAAGCCAATTGTATTAGAACATGTTCAACGTTCATCCAGAGAGCCGGAACCTGTGCCAATACCTGAGCCAGACATACTTAATGAATCTATGGAGCGAAGCAGTAGTGATTCCACGAATCCATCACCATTGGAAGAATTTGTCGTTCAAGACAGGCAATTCAATAAAGATTTGCTCAGCAACAATATTTTACCTTTATTTGACGAAGTTGCAGATGTAGAGCTTTCTTTGCAAAAACGTCTGAGTGAACCTATTACTTCTATCAAAGGTACTCAACAATTACATCGCTTCGTCCCAATTTCCAAGAATTCGTTGAATGTTTATCCACTCTCTTAGAGTGCGCAGTCAGTCGAAATAAGAGCTCATTAGAGTTTCTGCTTTGGTTCAAGAACATAATACTGTCTCTCAACGCGAAATTGAAACAGGCTCTTTTGTGGGTTGTATGTATGAAAATAAACTATGGCTCGGATTAGTCCAGTCCTTTGTGAATATGATGATTTTCTGATAAAATTTCTCCATCCTTCGGGCGTATGTCCCTCATACGTTTTTCCTGCACAAGATGATGTTTGTCACATTCCAACAGAAAATATATTTGGGAGTATTGAAGCAAGTTTACGAGGAGGAACAAGAATACAATACATTTTTCCGCTTCAAGAATTAAATAACTTTTCAAAGAAGATAAAATAAATTCTATCGAATGTATACTATTTGAGATTGTCTATATAATATTTCTAAAAATTTTATCTAAGATTTGTGTATCTACTTAATAGTTATAAAAATCTTTTCAAATTCTTTTTTCTTATTATTATATTATTAGTGTCTAAAATTTGGATTCACTGGATGAGAATACTGTCTCTTAATTCATTCTCAAAGACTTGTGTACGTGTAGTATTAGGAAGAGTATTTTATACTCTGATAAGCGCTTTATAAATTAAACATTATTATTGTCAATATATTCTGTCCCTAAATATAAGAGGGGTTATGTATGTACATTGTACATATATTTTAAAAGATTTTTTCTCCTTTGGTTTATCTACATGTATTTTTTATATGAATTGAAAATTGTCTTTTTTTGGACCAACAAGTCTGTAATAAATCTTCGTTGTCTGAAAAAAAAATTTATTACTTAATGTCAAAACTCAGTTTTGAGCCGTATAATAAACTATAAGTTGACTTTTTATTACTTATTATAGTGTACATACATCAAATAAACATTTTTTATTCTTGGTCTTTTTTTCGAAAAATGATATCTTCACTGCCAAATTGCAAAAAAAAAAAAAAAAAAATTTACATTTTTTCCAAATTATAATTTTATTTTTGTTACCCTAAAAAAGTGATACATATTTAGAAACTACAGTTAATTTTACATATTTTATCATTTAAGACTTATTACGCTACCATAATTAGCAGCTGAGATATTTACGTTTGAAAATTGTTGGTTTTTTCATTTGGCCAAAATTTGGTCAAGCCATAAAATTTGACCAACTTGACCAATTTTCAAAAAAATTCATTTTCTTGTAATTTGGACCAAAACCAACCCTCACACCAAGTTTCATGAATTTTAGAGATGGTGGAGTGTACATTTGGCACTTTCATTTGTCTATTTGTCCTGGAATTACCCTTATTTGTCTGCTATTTGCTGATTTTTTTGAAAAGTATAGGTGATCGTGGTTTTTCCCATTATTTGGCACTATACTAGCACATTGGTATTACCTGTATACAGGCACAACTTTTAAACCGTTAGTCGTATGACATTGGAAGGCACACCAAACGACTTCTCTCATCAAGAGGATTCAGAAAACATCCCTACTTAATGATTTATCTTGATTCAGTAAAAAGTTAAAAAGTACACATTTAAAAAAAAACCTCGTAATTTCAAGGTCGATGCGAGACCGCTAAATATTGATCAATTTTTGTAAAAATGGTACCAATGTGCTAGTATAGTGCCAAATAATGGGAAAAACTATGATAACCTATACTTTAAAAAAAAATTGAAAAGTGGGCCACCCTAATACGCACGTATAATTTGTATAAATTGCCTGGTAGCTGTCACAGTTTTGTATGCAACCACCCAAAATCAGTTTTAAAGTTTAATCCTAGACAAAAGAAAACTATCTAGACCCCCTCAATTTTGATCCTGGCACTTTTGATTTTTTACTCCACCCTTGGGATTAATATTCCTCCCTGCCTGACACCATTGGTCACAGAGAATGTCTCTGAATTAACCCCACCCCCATCTTAATCATTGTCTGGTGATTATACCAGAATATTAATATACGGACCAAGTAACCTGGTACAGTGGGCCTTCATTGTTCATGAGGCTCTCTGTTCGTGATTTTGCAAATTCGTGATGACCCATTTTACTACCATGTTTCAGTAAATTCACGACTCACTCCGCAAATTTGTGATTTTGTCATATGGCGTCTGCAAGGCTGCCCACACAGGTTGACACAGGCTCAGTCGCGTGCTGTGTCTTTCACTGAGTGAGGTTGTCATTTTGTGCTCTTCAATGCCAGTGTACTATATTTAGTGTGTTACTTAGTTGTTTATAAAATATTATTGCTTTACATAATTGTTTGTAATAATATTGCTTTGTATTACATACAGTAAAAAGTTTTATTTATGTAAAATATTATATTGTTTATGTAATATTACAGTAATGTTATTGGTTTTTATTAGTGTTTCATGCGAATCATTGTTTAATAATACATATTGCTTTTATTAAAATAAAACTTTTTTGGCGTTTTAAGGATATTTTACACTGCCATCCTTGAGCTTTTGGAACCAATTAGCCATTTTACACTGAAAATGGATCTCATTGTTCACAATTTTGTAATTCATGATGTTTTTCTCAGTCCTAATTAATCACAAACAATGAAGGCCCACTGTACATTACAATTTAAAGTTCATGAATAATTTGTCAAGATTAACACAATCAAATGCCTTAGAGCAGAGGTTGGGGAACAGGGGTAAATTACCCCAAATGGGGTAAATTTAAAAATTTTGGGGGTAATGCGTGCGGTATGAGAGACACTTCCCTCAGAGCCTCAGTCGTGTGTATGGTATCATCAAACAAAGAGGTGCTTTTAGTGCTGATATATTTTTATTTTATTTTGTTAATAAATGTGGCGTTATTCTAAATTTTAGAATATTACGAATTTACGTCCTGATTTTGATGTATCAAAAATGAAACAGCATCATTTTTCCAAAACCTGAAGTGGAGATGTTTTGAATGAAATTCTTCAGTTCTTCAATCCTTTTTACTAATTTTGTTTGTGTGCTATTCTTGTGCCAGCATGTGTGGCTTTTTTTTATTCCTCCATAATAATGGATCCAATAAACATTTTTTGAATTTGAATTTTTTGTATACCATATGCAACAATTTTAAGAGCAATTGGCTTGTTTTTGTTTACTTTGAAGTCTGGGGGTAATTTCATTTTACTCAAATAGATTTTTGGGTAATACCCAAAAAAGTTCCCCGCCCCATGCCTTAGAGGCATCCAGGAAACAAAAATACATTAGTCATCGAGAGTTTGGTATTTACAGACCATTTCCTTCATGGCATACACACACATATCAGTACTGTGTTTCTTTTTGAAACCAAATTGGTTATCACTAGTATACAGGTAACATTCAAATCTATTAATGAGTACCTAATTTCGGGTGTGTCAATTTTGTCAAATTTTTTCAAATCAATTTTGGTAGTGAAAATATAGTGTCTTTTCATGTCAAAACTTGAAATTGGCCAACCAAAATGAAATAAAATAACACTGGGCAACACGTATTTTATTGAATGATATCTGACACTTGATTCTAGGTAATTTGGGTGCGCTGAATACGAATTTCAACTCGGTTTGGCTCTATCAGGTCCTGATTCTTGTCGACAGCCTATGTGCCATTTTCCAGATTTTTCAAATTAGGACTAAAAAATTAAGTCATGTGTTAAATTTTTTTTTCAAGTTTCATGAATACAAGCAGTTCAAACTACAGTAAAATTACATTATAATGATAGAAATGACTTAAAATAAAAAAAACAAACAGATATGAAGCTTTCACTGTGGCAAAAATTTTCTTTTGTAAGACTTTCTAGCGTATTTGCTTGTTGATGGCAGGTCTCTTTTCAAGCACCAGCAGTAATCAGCCATCATGTGGGAATCCCAGCGGCCTTGGTACCGTTCCTCCATAATTTTGATATCTTGGTGGAATATCTCCCCTTGTTCATCACTTACATCACCTAAATTACTTGGAAATTGGTCAAGATGGCTATTCAAAAAATGCATTTTTATGCTCATATTGCAACCTAACTCTTTGTAGTCCCTTAAAAGTTTTTTTACGATTTCTTCGTAGTTATCTGCCCTATAATTGCCAAAAAAGTTTTCTATCAAGTCCACGAATGAGAACCAGCCATTTTTTTCGCGTTCATTCATGACATTAGGAAAATTGCTGTCTTTAATCATTGTTCTTATTTGTGGACCATTGAAAATTCCCGCCTTGATTTTTTCATAACTTAAACTTGGAAATTTTGAAGTTATGTATTTGAAACACTCGCCGTTCGTATCTAAAGCTTTTACATATTGTTTAATGAGGCCTAGTTTTATATGCAGAGGAGGAAATATGATTTTATCTCTGCTCACTAAAGGTGGATTAATTACGTTTTTTTCTCCAACAGTAAGTGATGTTCGTGCTGGCCAGATTTGTTTGAAATAATGTTCTTCCTTGGCTCTGCTGTCCCATAAGCAAAGGAAGCAGGGATATTTAGTATACCCTCCTTGTTGTCCTAGCAGAAAATTAACCATTTTTAAGTCAACACATATGATCCACTCGTGCTCCCTATATTTGATAAGATTTAAAACCTTTTCTATATGTTCATACTTTTCTTTTAATTTTGTTGAGTGCCCAATCGGTATCGAGCCGTATAGATTGCCATTATGCAACAACACACACTTAAGACTTCTTTTCGAACTGTCTAAAAACAAGCGCCAATCATTTGCATCGTAAGACTCAACCCCCATCTTCTTTAACAAACCAACTATGTCGCAGCAATATACTAAACTATCCTCTGTTCTAAAATATTTAACAAGTTCTTCTCTTTTTCTGTAAAATGAAATGTATATGTTTGAAGTAAGCAAGTTTTTCTCTTTAAGTCTTGAAGCTAAAATTTCCGCAGCCTTTTTTGGCAAATTTAGATCCCTTACAAGATCATTCAACTCGGCCTGGTTAAACTTTTGCGGATCGTTTTGACTTTCAAATACGCTGGGGTCAAAATCGGTGTCTGACTCCTCAAAGTGCATAACAATATTTTCAGGAACATCTTCAACTAATTCTTGAGTTGGCAGACCCTTAAATTTTGGAATGGGGATCTCATTTGAATGTAGCACAGGTCGTATCGCGGTGTCGAAATTTGGGTACTCGATACAATGTTTATTTTTCTTAGTGAAGCCCGAAGTCTTGATAAAGCAAAGGTAGCAATCGGTCTCGTGGTTAGTAGGCTCTCGCCACACCTGATATGGAAAAAAAATTGTAAAGCGTTAACAAAAGCAACGAGAGACTTGTTTTTATGAATTTTATCAAAAGTTATCACCCAAACATTTAACATTTCTATGTGTTTCAACCTTATGCAATATTTGAGATTCTTATAAACATTTTCTGTAAATTTTTGTTTATGTACCTAAGTTACAATTACATTTAGGTAAGTTACAGTATACTAGTGATTAAATTACGTAGTTTTATGAAATCATAAACTTACCATCGGAACTCCAAAAGGTATTTTTGAATCCGAACCCGTCCAATGTCGCAGTCTTTCAATGCATATAGTGCAGGCTTTATGTGGAGCCCACGATTTATCTTGGTCCCCCAGTTTTATGCCAAAATAAGCTAAGTAAGCTCTTTTTACGAAGTCAGTTATATTTGCTCGTTGATGTGGAAGTGTAAAATTTCCACATATATAACAGAAGGAATCAGGGTTGTTTTTGCATTTGAACTTTCTAGTGCTTGATGACATATTGCTTGATTGTTCTGCCAATTTGTAAAGGTATTTAAAGCCCTTAATTCATATAAATTTAAGAAAATCTGAAATATAAACACATAAATTAGTTTAAATAGGTACTTATTATGAAATAGGTACTTACAATCTATGAAATTAAACTAGAAACACGGATGAGTAGGTACAATATAAATTACGTCTAATTAAATCAACTATATTAAATCACGATGACAAAATTACTCACTAAATCATATGCCAATTCAAAATTATGTTAATGCCCAAACTTAATTAACTAACTCGACTGACTGACTGACTGATTGAATTGACTGATTAACTCTGGAAATGAGTCGCTTTTATATATTTTAGTTGTCCCTCTAGAATACTCTACAGAGAACAGGAATGCTCGAGAAAATTTTAGAATTCTATGATATTTTTAGCTTAATTTACTAATATTAAAATGGGTTAAAAATGACAAAATTAAAAATATTTTTAGGGTGTTACATATAAAAATATACATAATACAACAATACCATAACAGGTACAAATACCTAGATAAAAACCTAGTTGCATAATGTGTAACTGCAAAAAGACAGCGAGTATTGAGAAAAAAACCTTTTTAGGAATACGACGAAAGAGGAGGGGTGTTGAGCAAAATCAGGACCTGATAGAGCAAAACCGAGTAAAAATTCGTGCTCAGCGCACCCAAATTACCTAGAACTAACTGTCAAATCTAATTCAATAGACAAAAATTTGAAATTTGTTCCTCAGTATAATCCTTAGCTACATCAATTTTACCTTAAAGTTTCAGAAATTGACTCTTTTACTAAATAATAGGACATAAATTGATTAACTATTCATCTGTCACAGAATTATCCCACTGATTGCATATGGAGTGTTTTCAAGGTCATATACAGGGTGGGTGGAAAGTAGCTCCCTATTTTGGATTGGTAAAAAAATACGTATATTATCCATTTATTTCAGAAGAAATAATATGAAAAGGTAGGCATACATGGTAGGTTTTCTCTAAAATTCAATGTGGGCTCCAACTCTTTCCACCAGCTTCTGGAGCCGCCCAGGAATGGCGTCCACTGACTTTAGCAGGAACTCCGGCGGGATGGAGGACATGACTTCCCGAATTCAGTCCTCCAGTTCTTCCAATGTCCTCGGTTTGGTGCGGTAGACTTCTTCCTTTACCCACCCCCAAAGAAAGAAGTCGCACGGTGTCAAGTCGGGGCTCCTGGCTGGCCATTGATGTGGACCACGACGACCCATCCAACGCCCAGGGAAGTGGGCATCCAGCCACTCATGGACAACAAGAGCGAAGTGTCAACCGCCACAATTGCCACTACTGGGCAGGAGAGGATCCCATGGTTACCGCTGAAAAACGGCAGAATCGGTTCAGTGTAACGGTGTGGTGTGGTATGACCTCAGATCAGGTTGTGGGCCCGTTCCTTCTGCGCAACACCATGAATGCTGAGCGGTACCTTGCTATGTTGCGAAATGAGGTCTGGCCGGTTGTCAGCACATGGGAGAACATCGACGATCTGATATTTATGCAAGATGGCGCCCCTCCGCACTTCGCTCTTGTTGTCCATGAGTGGCTGGATGCCCACTTCCCTGGGCGTTGGATGGGTCGTCGTGGTCCACATCAATGGCCAGCCAGGAGCCCCGACTTGACACCGTGCGACTTCTTTCTTTGGGGGTGGGTAAAGGAAGAAGTCTACCGCACCAAACCGAGGACATTGGAAGAACTGGAGGACCGAATTCGGGAAGTCATGTCCTCCATCCCGCCGGAGTTCCTGCTAAAGTCAGTGGACGCCATTCCTGGGCGGCTCCAGAAGCTGGTGGAAAGAGTTGGAGCCCACATTGAATTTTATAGAAAACCTACCATGTATGCCTACCTTTTCATATTATTTCTTCTGAAATAAATGGATAATATACGTATTTTTTTACCAATCCAAAATAGGGAGCTACTTTCCGCCCACCCTGTAGTTGTTGTACAATGTACAAGTCACAACATGAATAGAACTGTCCCTCACTCTCAGTCCTCAGCTGCCTCTTAGATGTCATAGATGGTGGTTTGCTATTATTGCTCTTGTACCTACTTCATAGTTATTCTACTAGACGAATACTACAGTTTAATCATAAGTATGGATTATTGATTATTACAATTATTTATTATTATTATATTCTTCTGTCTAATTATGTTGTAATCCCCTGAAATATTTTTTTATTGAATTTTAGAACATCGAATGACTAAACTTTGAAACATCGTTATTGATATAAAATACTTAAATGTTTTTCTTTCTTTTCAGATATTCCTAAGATGCCAAAATTGAAGACAAGAGGTCAGTCATCATGCCACTTGAGCCTGTTAGTCGGTACAGGCAAGGAGCTTCCCATATCAGAACTACCAACAGTGCGAGACATGCTGAGACTAGGGTTACTCCTTTGTGAACAAAATACAAAGGATAGAAGGAACTACACAGAGAAAGAGCTCATAAGGGACATGATTCCCCTTCTTCTGCATCAGTGGAAAAAAGCTAATGTGTTATTCAAACCACCTGTACTCAATCAGTATAGAACTATTGGGCTAAAATTAACAAAGCTGTGGCACAAAGCAATTGAGACATCACTTGATAAAGGAAACTAGCAAAGAAAAATAAATTTCTGCGCACACTTGATACTCTTCTTGACATTTTTAACTGCCAGTGTCCCATAGAGTTGTGTTCTGAAGCCAATTGCTCTCTCTCATGCAGAAGAGAACCTCACCCTCACATTGATTGTCACTGTCCTCATGAGAAGATCCCTGCTTTGGAGCTGGCTTTCATAAAGGCGCAGAGAACAAAGGCAGGAGGCTAAGGAAGTATGCAGATTGGTTCGGCAAATTATTCAGAAACCAAAAAACAGATTGTTATTGCTAAGAAAAAAGAGAAAATCTGAGAGAGGGAAGAAAGGAAGAAAAAGAAGAGTGAAGAAGCCACCCAGAGAGATGAAGAGCTCTATGAAGAGGTTTCTCACTTCTTTGAAAGCTCTTCAGATGAACAGAAAGAAGCAACATCAGATGATAGCTCCAAAATGCCATCTGAACCTTCGCCGAAGAGAATGAAACGCAACACTAAAGACATCTCAAACATTGCCCTTGCCAGTATTCACCACCATACAGGGCTACGAGAGACTGCAGAGATTGCCACTGCCACTTGGATAGATGTAGGCCTCATCAGCCGAGAGGATACATCCTTAGTGATATATCATAATAAGATAAGAAGAGCACAAGAAAAAATAATGAAGGAAATATCTGATCAGCATGAAAAAGATTTGAAGGAGGAAGGTCTCTCTTGCCTTTTGTTTGATGGAAGAAGAGATGACACAAAAGTTCTCCTAGAGGTAGAGGGAATGGACAGAAAGTTTCCTGGTCTCATCAAAGAAGAACACTACTCTATGTGTTCCAAACCTGGTGGCTGCTAGTTGTTTCACTTTGTTCCTGAAGCAGAAGTAGAAGGCAAGAAACATGCAGAGGCAATTGCTGATCAAATAATATGTTGGCTTCAAGAAAGAAGACTTGACAGTTCAGTGCAGGCCATTGGTGGAGACTCAACTGCGGTGAACACTGGATGGCAGGGCGGTGTTATGACGCATTTAGAGAAAAAACTTGGAAGAAGGCTTGTTTGGATTGTGAGAGATTTGCACACAGGGGAACTACCTCTTCGTCGTCTCATCCAGGAACTTGATGGTCCTACAAAGAGCAACAACAAGTGGTCAGGCCCCCTTGGCAACATGCTAGATGAAGCAATGGAATTAGAAATAAATACAAAATTTCCAAAGGTCGAAGTAGACCCTCCCCTTCCAGTGTTGTCTGAAGAAGTTATCAAAGACCTCAGCACGGATCAATCTTACGCTTATCGTATTGTTCAAGCAATCAGATCAGGAGAGTTGCTTCAAAATCTGGCTCTCTTGGAGATTGGACCCGTAAGTCACAGTCGTTGGTTAACTACAGCGATTCGTTTCTGCAGGATTTGGGTTTCCAAACATGCACTGAAGGGCAAAATGTTACAGAATTTGATGTTGATTGTTGAATTTATTATTGGGTTTTATCTTCCTCACTGGTTCAATGTAAAACTTAATCCAATGTGGATGGAGGGGCCCAACCACATCTTGTTTCAATTACAGCTACTGAGAACCCAAAGGAAAGTAGTGGTGGACATCGTGTTACCTGTGGTGAGAAGGTCCGCTTGGTATGCTAGGCCAGAGGCAGTTTTGCAAGCAATACTCTGCAGCCAATGTACCAAA
The DNA here is from genome assembly GCA_023014485.1 of Bathynomus jamesi. Classification (NCBI taxonomy): domain Eukaryota; kingdom Metazoa; phylum Arthropoda; class Malacostraca; order Isopoda; family Cirolanidae; genus Bathynomus; species Bathynomus jamesi. Next base: position 520,729 of record JAJOZX010002192.1, read on the forward strand.
GAGAAAACTGAGGCTTTGGAAATCATTCTAAAGCTTAGAGGAACATCACTAGATGATGACCAGCTGGGAGACTGCTCTGTTCAGACAAGGAAGGTACCTCTGATAAACGTCAATGCCACGAAATTGTCAGAATTAGTTAACTTGAGTTCGGAAGTTTTGGAGCCACCACTGACAACATGTATAACAAACAAAGATTTAACACAACTTAAAGAGACCCCAATGCAAGTGCCAAAGTGGCCTTCTCACACTCAGAGTGTGGAGAGATGTGTGAAAATGGTCACAGAAGCAGCTAGTCAAGTTTACAGTCACGAGAGGCGAGAAGGCTATATCAAAGTGCTGTGGTGGGATTCGAATTACCCTAACGGCCGCACCATGAATAAGAATTTTTCTTTTAAATTTAAGGCCTCCACAAAAACCAGGCTGCTTACCTTGAAGGGTTGTTGGATCCAGGCTTGCCGCCCAGACCTCTGACCACGACTGCTGGCTCGTACCACCAACAGTTTCTTACTTGTTTCACAGGTCTTGCCAGAATAGCTTCCTTCTGTTAGTGTTTCAATATCTCCGGCATCCCCTTCCTAACAGAACTTAAAGTTCCCTTGGTCCAATAATGGTCTTCAGCCTCTCAGACAAATCCAGCCTGAATTTAGTTTCCTCCGTTATGTTCTTTATTTTCTCTCGTCAATTTACACACTTAAACTATTATTTTATTTTATTTATATTTCCACACACATGCCAATTGGTTCCCCCACTTCTCAAAACTCGAGTTTTGACACACACACTGACACTTTTAAACCTCAGAAGCATCTCTTTTACTAAATTTGTTTATTCTTTTTTTTTTTTTGTTTGCTAAAATGTTAACATTAAACAAGTACTTTATTATCCGTTTACTAACGGTTTAACAAGCGGCCGTCCAACTCTCACTCTTTTTCCCATACTAATTTAATAAAACTGTTTTATTCCTCATTCCTTGTTTACAAGTTTACCATTTCTTTATATATAACTTGTTTATTCTTTTTGTTCGTTAAAATATTAACATTAACATATAACATACTTATTCTTTATTTATTATCTTCTTACTATTTATTGTTTAAAATGTTTGTTTACTTATTTAATAATTATTAATTCTTTACTATTTATATGTATTTAAGACTTATTGGTTATTCAATTCTTTCATTTGTTTGTTATTAACGTATAACATACTAATTCTTTTTTTTATTTTTGCTGGAAAGAGAGAACCATTAAAATCCCATCTATAACAAGTATTTCATTCAAAAATCAAAGAAATTTAATATATAAATAATAATAATAATCAAGGCCAGGGGGAAAGGGCTGAGAACTAAAAGTGGAAAGGGTTCACCCTCCATAGCGCAAGTAGCAAGCCGAATGCTGATGTCAAGGAATCGCAGCAAAAAGGACATGACTGCATTGGTTACTTTCAAATAAAGACTCTGAATGATATCTTATTGCCACCTTAAATGTTAATAGGGTGTTTGCGCACATCTGTTATTTTGTTACGAATTTACGGAAAAATGGAATTTTTGAATTAAAATTGATGTAGGTAGGAGTTATTTTTTATTGTTTTTGAAGCAAGGATATTATTTTGTATGCCAAATGATTACATTAAATTACTACCAAATCACATTGTTGCGGGTGACTCGACCCGCAACTACTTCACGTTTGCAGCTGGTCTTAATTTGCGTGAATGTGTTGAACCCCCAAGATGGACACACTGATCTCTCCCTTCGACTTTTTCCCTCTACTCACAATTAACTGCTTTACTTTAATCGCTATTGATTAATCCGTATTAACACCAAAGCAGCCTCGAAGAATTGCTAATATAATTACTTTTAACGGAAACGCCTATGGGAACATTAACCCCCTCTTCAGTGGCTCAAGATGATAACAGGGCAAAACTGTACAAAGTTAGGGACCCTGCAAAATCAATTTCATCCAGGATCCAGAGAATGAATAGCGAAGTGGGAATGCGAAAGTCACAGGAAAAAATTGGGTTTATTTGTAAAAAAAATGCTATTTACATATATTATATGTCTCTCTCACCTTCATACACGCTCATTCACCCACAGAACCTTCCACACAATTTTCATTCACCATACAGATCAAGATATTTTAATGGAATGCTTTACACTTGAATTTTCTTATAAATTTCATTGATACTTATTCTTTACAATATCATATTTTACTATTTCTAATACTTGAGTCCCTCTTGAGACCCCTATCTAGTCCTTAACTGGACTCTGGAAAGTCATTTCCTTGCAAAGGAAATCCTTCCTATCCTTCCTAGGCCTTTTAGGATACATCCTACGGTGGCCACTCTTAAATTATTCTAATTCCAGGTGTTCTGGACCTACTCAGGAGGTCTCCCTTACGGGGCCCTTTACAATAGTAGGTAATGGTCTCCTGACCACCTAGGCCTATCCTGCCAGTATCATGAGGAGTCACCCTTAGGGGCCCCTCTTACAAACTGGTGGACTAAATCCATCTACATCAAGCCTGTATAGTTTTTCCCTTTTCCTTTGTTTTGTTCGGTTCTTTAATCAATCAAACTAGATGATCACCTAACATGACTTCTTGAGGTGCTATGATTGAAGAAATAACCCTGCCAGAAGGATAAATAATATAAATTTTAACACTTACGTTATGTTGTTTGACTTAAATATATATTTCATTTTCTGATATCATTAAATTCGCCCTTTGGGCTACAAAAACAGGGACCCTCACCTGCCAGGTCCTCTCGACACACATATTTCCCTTCGAGCCACCACCAGAGGAGGGGATGCCCCCAGTGGCTAGGTATTTATCTCAACATGCTGCTGAAAAATATGCTTCCTGAAAAGATAGATAAAAACTAAGCAAAAGGCTAGGACCTCAGTTAGTTGAGGGTGAAATTATAGGGATCTCTCGGACCCCCACATCTCTCCCCTCACCCTCAACTCCACAAGACCCCACCAGATTCGCTCAACTTCTCTCTACCTTCTCAACATCAGGCTCTGGCAAGCGAGTTCCTTACATTTCTTAAGTTTTCTTTCTTAATAAACATACATATATATGGTACGTACATACATAGATATATATATATACAGTATACATATATATACATATATGAAAATATATATACTTCCATACAATATACATAACAAACCAAATTCTGTCCAACACACCCCACCCCCACTCGCCACTCACCCCCCAAAAACCCTTCTGAAATTCATCTCCCAGTGGTTCCCTTTCTGGACCTGGCAGGGTTCTTTTTCTTTAATTTCTTTCTTACTACCCATCACCAAACCCATTACCTCTTTTGTTATGTACAATTTATATCTACATTACTCCTCCTTTCCCCGCTGTTTCCGCTCTAGTACCTGCGGTTGCACCCATGGTACCTCGATGACTCTTCCTCTCTGCCTAGTTAATCGGCTCTCCGGCTCAACCTTCTCTTCTTCACCCCTTTCTCTTCCTAACCATTTCTCCATCTCTGTAACCTTACCCTGAACTTCCCCACAAAACTCCTCTAGATGGTCCCTTCGCTCTAACTTTTCATCTTCTGGACCAGACCCTTCCTGAAGAATTCTATACTCCTGTAGTATGCTCTCCAACAGGAAAATCACACTCCCTTGTGTAATGGACTTGTTAGTCTCCCTTTTTTTTCCATCCTGCCCTGGACCCAGCCCTGATCCTTCATCTTTCGTCTCCCATTCCTCTCGCAATTCAGTCCAATCTCCAATTTCCCACCAATTGGACCAATTAGACGCTCTCCCCAGATTTTCTTCTGGAAAACCACTAAAACTGAAATCCCATTCGAATCCCTCAAAATCATTTACTTCAGATTTTCCTTTCCCTTCCTGATCTAAACTACATACTGGTTCCTTTTCCAGAACCTTTACCGGTCTCTTTTTCCTTCCTTTCTTCCCCATCATGAATACTATCTCTTTCCCCTCTAGATCAAGGGAAGTCTCCTCTTTCTGTTCCTCTTGATCCATTCTCCTCTGCTCCTCATCTTTACACATCTGATAAATGGGATGACTAGTCAAGTACTCTGGAACCTCTCTCCACCTCCTAAGTTGCTTCTGGTGGACTCGAATCTCCTCCGTCTCACCATGCTCATTCACCCTTTCTGCCACATAGTGACTTCATTCGGCCAAGCTTTGATGATCTTATATGGCCCCTCAAACTGATCTTGTACCTTATACTCCACTCTCCGCCCGATCTTCTGGATCTCTCGAAGCACTAAATCTCCTTCCTTGAAGGGAGTATATCTAGAATGGGCCTCTCTCCACATTCTTTTCTCGTTCTCTCCTAGCCGGATATTTGGTCTTACATTTCGTTCATAGTTTAATATATATTGGCTAGGGGAAGTATTCAGAGCTGCATGAAACGTGGCATTATAGCTCCAGAGAACTCTACTTAAATGCTCGTCCCAGTCATTTAACTCTCGACTCACCATCCTTAACATTTCGGTCAATGTCTTGACCGTTCGTTCTGCCAACCCGTTCGAAGACGGCATATATGGTGTCACCAGAACTTGCTGGACACCACACTCCCTCAACATACTGGCAAATGGTTCCCCCAAAACTCGGGGCCATTGTCACTGAGACATCTTGATGGTTTCAGCAACATCATCGGGAAGATGATGTCTCGAACCACCTCTGCCACTACCTTACTCGTCTTATTCCTGAGTGGCACAGCATATGCGAACTTGGACTTATGGTCTACTACAATCACCATCGCGACATGTCCCCTCCTTGTTCGTGGTAAATTCACACAGTCAGTGACCACCATCTCCCCAATTTCTTGAGCCTCCACCTTCCGTAATGGAGGTCTCACCACCTGAGGTTGCCCCTTCCTTTTCTGGCACCGCTCACAGGAAGTTGCAACATCAGCACACACCTGACCCAAGTACGGGTGGAAGATAAGGGTTTTCATGACTCCCCAAAGTTTACCCTTTCCCAAGTGCCCATATACATGATGAATCAGGATAACCATACCAACTAGAGTTAAAACTGGAACCAGTGTCCGCTCCCCATAATTGTTTACACGGGAGAAATACACTAATCCCTTGCTAATAGACAGATTCCTCGCAAATCTTTTAAAATCTCGTGTTCTGTCTCCCCACTCTTTTACAAGCACCTGACCCATAATTTCGCCCCGCAATTCGGAAATTACAGGATCAGTCTCCTGCATTTCCAGGATATCCTCATCATCCAGGACCTCCTTATCATCAAGTTCCCACTCAATTGTCCCAACCATTCCTATATTCTCCAGTCCCAAAGCGGCGACTGGATCCCGTACCACCGTCAATTCCCTTCCCATATAGAGAATCTTTCCCTCACCCACATCGACACTCAACTTGTGTCGTTTCAGGAAATTTATACCCAGTAGAAAACAGTAAGGCATCGTCTCCTGGTGAATGATCACAAACACCTGCTCGACATTCTCACACCCCTCTCCCAATGAAACTCTGATCGTCACTGCTTCATGTGCTCGAACACGCCCTTCACCCAATCCCTTCATCAAAACTCTTGTAGGCCTCCTACACACGTCCAAACCTCCCCTTTCTAACTCAGTGACAACCCTTTCACTCACTAAACAAATCTGTGCTCCAGTATCCACCAGACCACAGAATTTCTTTCCATCAACTTCCACGTCAACAACCATTGCACCTATACACTGTTTTCCACATTTCACCTCCACTCCAATACTTTCGTCTTCCTCTTCCACACATGCGCCTGGATCTACATTCTCGTTCTCATCCTGACTCTCCTGACGCACGTACCTCTTAGTCTCTACTACTAAATTATAGTGGACACCACTCAAACACTGAAGGTGCAATACTAGTCCATCCTCACTCATAGCCAACTTTTTATCCTTATATACTATCGGTCTCTCCAAACCATAATGCACCATCAGCACAATCCCATACATTCTACTCACCATCATTAACACTTCTTGAAATGGCAATCTCCCCGGTTCACACATCACACGCAACTCTCTTATCTGCCTCCTCCCTTTCATCAAACCAATACTCTCAGGCTTCTTCACTACCTCATTCATAACCCTCATTCTCAATTCATTTATTCCCTCAGGCACAACTACATCCAAGCCTTCACTTTCTAAATCTTTCAAACCATGCCATACACTTTCAAACATAGAGTCACCTCCACCCTTACTTTCTTTCAATCTCTTTAAGCCCTTTGGCAAATACTCAGGATCAATCACAGATGCGCTCTCACTTTCACTCATACCAGGCATTCTCGACATCAAATCAGCTAAATAATTACTTTTACCTGGCACATATTCAATCTGGTAATCAAAATCACTCAAATCTTCAATCGTTCTCGCAATCCTACTATCAACCATCCTCATCCGCTCCAGATACACCAAGGGTTGGTGATCCGTTTTCACAACAAAATGCACACCATACAAGAAGGACTTAAAGGCTTTCAAACAATACCTTATGGCAGCAAGCTCTCTCTCAATCGTTGAATACTTTCGTTCTGCACTATTAAACGCTTTTGACACATATCCAATCACTCGTCGCACTTTCTCCCCATTCAACATTTGCTCTTGACATAAACACCCACCCATGCAATAACCACTTGCATCCGTATATAATTCTAACGGACTTGCTCCTAATTCATAGTCCGGGTAAGCCAACTCGACATCCCGAGCCATTCTCTCCTTTAACTTCTCAAACGCCTCCATCATCATTTCATTCCACTTTAACACCGTTTTCCCCTTCATCCCAGTTAACTCATTCAATGGCTTTGCTATACCTGAACACTCTTCCACAAACTTCCTCTGGAATTCTATCAAACCCAGGAAAGACTTCAATTGCCTCACTGTCTCTGGTCTGGGAAATTCCCTTACTTTATTTATGTAGTCAGGAGATTTCTGGATTCCAGATCTCCCTACTACATGTCCTAAAAATGCCACCTGGTCCCCAAACCAAGCACACTTGGATGGTTTCACCTTGACACCTACCCCTTCCAGCATCAGCAAGACTTCATTCACCAACCTAACATGTTCATCGAACGTCTCACTGACCACTAGAATATCGTCAATAAAGACCATCACATTCTTTTTCCTGAACTTGCTCAAAACACCAGCCATAGCTCGCTGGAAAGCAGCTGGAGCATTCGCCAAACCAAATGATAAGGCTTTCCAGGCATAATGCTTATGAGCATTATGAGCAGTTGAGAAGGCTGTCATTGGTCTTGAGGACTCTTCCAGGGGCATCTGGTAGTATCCTCGAACCAAATCCATCTTTGTGAAATATTTCATGCCATGCATAGAGTACACGCTCTCGTTAACTATACACATTGGGAAACGATCCTTGATGGTCTGTGCGTTTAACCGTCGATAGTCAACGCACAGCCTGAGCTTCCCATCTGGTTTCCTAATTGGTACTATCGGACTATTCCAGGGGCTTTCACACTCCTCTAGAACACCCGCTCGTACCAACTCCTCACATTGCGCCTCTATCTCTTGAACTAGTGGCTGAGGAAAATGCCTTGGTCTAGAATAGATCGGGGTCTCATCCTTTAGAATTATTCTAAATGGTGGCAAACTAGTCGGACCCAGATCATCGTCGCTCCGACTCAAGGCATGCCTACGTTGCTCTAGAACATCATACACCATTTCCTTCTCGTTATCCCTCAAATTCTCCCCAATGTCCAACTCATTCTTTATTCTCTCTCTTGTCCACTCTTCCTTCTCCCCACTCATCGCATTTACCACCACTGACTGCTCACCCTCTGAACTACCCACAAGGTCTCTATCATTCACAACAGTATTCAGTCTACCCAAGATATCGCCCCTCTTAATCCCTCGCGCTTTACCCTCACTACCCGGCTTACCCTGCACACACACAAATGGATCTTCCTCATTTATAACCCCATCATATACACATGCCACTCGCTTCACCTTATAATGAACCCCCCTTCCCTCAACATACAACATTTGATCAGTTTCCTGATCTACAATGAGGGTGTCCTGCTTATCCCACTCTATCCTAACTTTAACTGGCGTTTCTCCATTCAACTGTACATCCTCAGCTGCTCTCACAACACAATCCCTCAGATACAACCTTCCACCTTGACCATTCATTCCCAAGTACAACTCCCAGCCTCCTTTCCCTTTTCCTCTCCTTTCAATCATCATTCTACTCGGATGTAACACCAACCCATTCTTCTTCAGGAAATCCTTTCCCAGGATAACCTGGTAGGACTCCTCTTCTCGCTCGACTACATAAAACTTGCATTCATCCATTTCTATTCCCTCCATTTGCACTGCTATATCACACACTCCCACAATCGGCACTCCCAGGTTACCCACACCCTTGATCTCTCCCGCACATCTTTGCATCTTCATTCTCACCCTATCTCTTCTTGTCATTCTTTCCAACACTTTCTTACTAATCAAATTTGTCGGGCAACCAGTGTCCACCAATCCTACCATCTCTTGATTCCTGGCATTCACCTTCACTTTCATACACTCAGTTATACCCTCTTCCTCTACCAGATTCACACTTATTTTGAAAACCCTGCAAACAATTCCCATTCACCCTGATTTACTTCATGTATTCCAGAGGCCCCACCAGGGGAGGACCCCTGCTCTACACGTTTCCCGCCCCAGAAGGGGAACTGCCCTCAGCTCCATCCCCTGATTACTGGGTCGCATTCGCCCCTCTCCTGATGTTCCAGGTCTTATGGACCCCTCCCCAACACTTAGGCCTGGCTGGGGTCCGCACTGGACATTTGGACAGAATCTAGCCAAATGGCCATGCTCCTGACAATGCCTACATTCACTCCCCCTCTTTCGGCAATCTCGTGCAAAGTGGTTCCTTTCCCCACAAGCATAACACGCCCCTAATCGCCTCCTACAATTATCAACACCATGACCAGGCCTCCCACAATAAGAGCAATCTGATCTGGATGTCCCTTGCTGTCCCGAACCACCTCCCATTGGTCCCCTGCCTTGCCCAAATTGCTGTTGCCCCGATCCAGTGCCTACCGAACCTGATCCCTGCCCATTCCACCCACAATTCCCAGAATCATGGCCTTGTCTAGAATAAAAATCTTCCATAAACTTAGCCATAACCTCTATAGAATTATGCATGAGCGCATCTCGATATGAATTAAAAACAGGAGATGGCTCTACATACCCAGTACCACCAGTTCCAGAATGGCCCATAAAAACCTCCTTAGCTCTGGCTCTCCCTATCCTTCTTAATATTTGATTTGGGGTAATATCTCCCCTCCTCATCAAATGGTCGATCCTCAAGAAACTCGAGTATCTCCGACCACCTCAATCTCTTACCACCTAACCGAATGGCCTCTTTCCTCTTAATGTTGATAAATTCCGCCACAGCCTCTGGGATAGTTTCTAAAACTTCCGGACTAGTGCTTTGGAATTGTCAATTCCGTCATTGCCGAACTTTCGACGAGCCAATGTCTCCAATCTGTATGCATACATATCTAGATTCTCATCCTGATACATACGCGCCCTCTCGAAGTCATCTTTTCGTTTATACCTGATACTACCCCTAATTCTTTTCACCTGCTGGATAACCCTCTCCTTCACCACCTCATAGCGAGGTTTCCCAGAGCTGACCACGGCTTTATAAAAGTCATGCATCCTACCCTCTAGGAACTCTCCCAGTTCTTTCACCCAGTACTCAGGATGATCAGGATACTTCGTCTTACAGTACCTTTCGTACTCCTTGAAGAATCCATTCACATCCCTTGTACTATACACATTAAATTTTGGTGCCTTTGGCACCTCCCGAATCAAGATTCCTTTATGGACCTTGATCTCGTCTTCCCCAGACCCACTGGTAGTCCCTTCCCGTTCGTCAGTGTCACTCTCTACCCCCTTATCTTCCACACTGCTGTACAGAGAGTCATCCGCACTGACATGCATGTGAACTCTCTGTGAGCCCTTCTTCTGGGGCTTCCTATGCTTTCTACTCTTTTTCCGTTTCTTTACTGGAATCCAATCTGAATCGCTCTCACTATCACCCTCACTCTCCTCTGGTTCTACCTTTTCTCTTATCTTCTCTTTCGGAGTTGAATGAAGCACTTTCTCACTTTTCTTCTCTCGTACATCCTCACCGTCCCCTACCTGGATTTCAGGTTCTACCTGCCTTCCTACTGCACCCTCTTCATGTATCTGCCTCTTCATTTCCACCCTTCCTAAACGTTCCAAGACCTCAGCCAAGGCTGATTCGGTCTTTTGCTCCATCCTCTCCAATCTCTCTCGATGTTCCTCCTCCTGCTGTTTCATCCGCTCCTGCATGTTCTCCAGTAGATTCTCTAAATGGCTATTTTCTTTCCTTATTTCCTCCTTTTCTTTCACCAGTCTTTTCTTTTCTTCCTCCAATCTCTTTCTCTCCTCCGCAAACATCCTTTCTGCTTTCTCCGCCTTCTCCTTCAACTTTGCTATCTCCTTCTCCATCTTGGCTGTTCCCGTTCGTAGAGACCCACTCGGGTCCCTGTTCGGGCGCCAATAAATATGTCGCGGGTGACTCGACCCGCAACTACTTCACGTTTGCAGCTGGTCTTAATTTGCGTGAATGTGTTGAACCCCCAAGATGGACACACTGATCTCTCCCTTCGACTTTTTCCCTCTACTCACAATTAACTGCTTTACTTTAATCGCTATTGATTAATCCGTATTAACACCAAAGCAGCCTCGAAGAATTGCTAATATAATTACTTTTAACGGAAACGCCTATGGGAACATTAACCCCCTCTTCAGTGGCTCAAGATGATAACAGGGCAAAACTGTACAAAGTTAGGGACCCTGCAAATCAATTCATCCAGGATCCAGAGAATGAATAGCGAAGTGGGAATGCGAAAGTCACAGGAAAAAATTGGGTTTATTTAAAAAAAATGCTATTTACATATATTATATGTCTCTCTCACCTTCATACACGCTCATTCACCCACAGAACCTTCCACACAATTTTCATTCACCATACAGATCAAGATATTTTAATGGAATGCTTTACACTTGAATTTTCTTATAAATTTCATTGATACTTATTCTTTACAATATCATATTTTACTATTTCTAATACTTGAGTCCCTCTTGAGACCCCTATCTAGTCCTTAACTGGACTCTGGAAAGTCATTTCCTTGCAAAGGAAATCCTTCCTATCCTTCCTAGGCCTTTTAGGATACATCCTACGGTGGCCACTCTTAAATTATTCTAATTCCAGGTGTTCTGGACCTACTCAGGAGGTCTCCCTTACGGGGCCCTTTACAATAGTAGGTAATGGTCTCCTGACCACCTAGGCCTATCCTGCCAGTATCATGAGGAGTCACCCTTAGGGGCCCCTCTTACAAACTGGTGGACTAAATCCATCTACATCAAGCCTGTATAGTTTTTCCCTTTTCCTTTGTTTTGTTCGGTTCTTTAATCAATCAAACTAGATGATCACCTAACATGACTTCTTGAGGTGCTATGATTGAAGAAATAACCCTGCCAGAAGGATAAATAATATAAATTTTAACACTTACGTTATGTTGTTTGACTTAAATATATATTTCATTTTCTGATATCATTAAATTCGCCCTTTGGGCTACAAAAACAGGGACCCTCACCTGCCAGGTCCTCTCGACACACATATTTCCCTTCGAGCCACCACCAGAGGAGGGGATGCCCCCAGTGGCTAGGTATTTATCTCAACATGCTGCTGAAAAATATGCTTCCTGAAAAGATAGATAAAAACTAAGCAAAAGGCTAGGACCTCAGTTAGTTGAGGGTGAAATTATAGGGATATCTCGGACCCCCACAACATGATTTTCAATTTAGTCATTTCACCCCCAAAATTGACACACCCTAGTACCTATATATTCAAACACCCAGGCACAGGGGGGGGGGGCTTGGGGTGCTTGAGCCCCTGCCCTTTTTCTTCTTCATATCAAAAGTGCCCTTTTAGTTAAAATTCATAAATATATTGATTCAACATAAATTTGAATTAATTAGTTATATTTTTATTTAGTTACTGCTACTTCAACAGATTTTCAAAACTGGAATTACTTTGATCTATGATTTTTTTATTAGAATAATAAACTTAACATACCGTTACTATTATTTTGTCAATCAGGGAGGGTGTCCCTAGTGGTAACACTGACTGCAGCTGTTCACTGTTGATTGCGTCTCTCGGGTATGTGGGTGTATTGTTTACTGTTTGTTTATTTTACGTTAACCTAAGCTAACTAGTGATTTCTCACTGATAATTATGGTAAGTTGGAATCCAAAGCAGTGTGACATTACTCCAAAAAATATTGTATGACATTACTCGTAAAGTTGGTAAAAACGTCCACGTCCCCTACTTAGTCTTAGGCCTACTAGGCTAGGCCCATCAGTACACCAGTGTGTCAAATGATGGATTTTGGGTTTTAGTACTGGCATGAATTTCATTAAATTAATAAATGATTTATTAAACAACATATCATAACCTTTTCATTTTTAATATGAAATTGATTTTTAAAAACAATACAATTTTCATTAAAAGTGAATAAAAATACCTAGATTATTTATTATAAAACGATGCAATTTTTCCACAAGGACGACAATTACGGTAGATCCTTCTGCCCTTTATCCTGCTGATTGATACTTATAAAAGTTATAAGTAAAGTAACTATTTAGAAATTGCATGCTATTAAATATTGTGAATTTGTTTAACAAAAGCTTAATTAGGTCTACTGCCTAGCCTAGATTAGATTAGATTAGGCCTAAGATAATAAAAGTGAAGGGAAATATATTTTTGAAGCAATTTTTTTTTTTTACTTTCAGAACTAAAAATGCCATGCAAGGAAAGGCTTAAGAAAGCTTAAGTATATTTCTATAAATCTTTAATTTATAGTTTCATATTATTCCATATTTAAATGTATATACAGCAGAATACTGTAATTTATATGATGAGCAAGCTAAAAGTCAATATAAGTAAAATTGAATAATAATTGTAAATACACTCCAATATTTCAATATCTTCATATCTTTTGAAAATCTTGCAATAAAAACATGCCTTTTTACAACAAATTTTCATTTATTTTCTTTAATCAGCTTTATATACAAAAATAATGCATTGAATTTAATGGAATTTAAGAATATTTACCACATACAATTTTAAAATTTTTCTTTGTGTGTGTATACATATATATAGCCTATATGGCATTGTGGATTTCATTTTTAAAAATGTTAGGGGAGTGCCCTCTTTTCAACTGAGCCCCTGCCCTTCTGAAAGTCTGTGCACGTCACTGCAAACACCTTAGACATACAATACTGGCCAAGGCTATTGGCCTATAGTTATCTTTACTGTTGATTTTACCCTTTTTATCTTTTAGTACTGGCGCCAAAACAATGGATAACATTGTATCTGGCAAAACACCATGTATGAGTAAACCTGTAAAGCACAAAGCTAACAGAGACACTAATCTGTCACTACTAAATTTCAGATGCTCAGCAGAAATACCATTAATACTGCATGATTTGTTACACACTAAACATTTTATGGCCTGTTTAGTCTCAAATACACTAACTATTATATCTGGACTATAAGTAGCATCGCAATTAATTGTAATTGTAATGAAGCAAAGGTTATATATGCATACAGTGGTACCTCAGATCACGAGCATAATCCGTTCCAGAAAAGTGCTCGAGTTGTGAAAAGCTCGAGTTCCAAGACGAATTTTCCTATAAGAAATAATGTAAAAGCAATTAATCCATTCCTGATGTCAAAAAATATTTTTTTAAATTCATATTTCTGGTCATATTAATGGTTTTACACACAAAAATAAATTAACATTCAATATATAAGACAAATAAATAGAATAAATGAGCATTTAACTTCACATTACCTTTGTAGAGGACTTTTGTTAGTGTATGAAAGATGGTGAGGGGGAGGGAGAATGAGAGGTGTTACTTTTTGGAAGGGGAGTCCCCCTCCATGAAGACTTCAGGAAGCAAGTCTTCCTCTGGGGTTTGTTCCCTTCTCTTCCTTTTAGAGGCACTTAAAGTTCCACTAGACTCATTGGATGCTTTTCTTATCAAAAACCTATCCAGAGAGGTTTGTTTTTGCCTGCGTTTTAAGATCTTTCTAAAATGAGCGATAGCATTGTCATTGAACATGTTTATCACTCGGCCTGCTACAGCTTTGTCAGGGTGATGAGTCTCTATAAAGCTCTGTACCTCTTCCCATTTTGCACACATTTCTTTAATGGTTGAAGAAGGAACATCCTCCCCTCTCTCCTCCTCCTTCCCTGAAGCAATCTCTTCTGCTACCACCTGTTGCTGCTCCTCCTGAAGGACTTGGAGTTCCTCAGTGGTGAGTTCTTCCCTATGGTCCTCCACCAACTCCTCGACATCACCATCAGACACATCCAACCCCAAGGACTTCCCAAGAGACACAATGGTCTCAACCACAGGTACTGGCTCAGCCTCAAAGTCTTTTACTAGGTAGCATTCTGGCCACAATTTCTTCCGGGCCGAGTTCATGGTCCTAGAAGTCACTTCCATCCAGGCTTTGTCTATTAGGTTCGGCAGAGATGCTCACAGCGCTCGAGATACACACGCTAACTGACTCGAGAACCCTTTGTCCGGGTTCGTTCGTTCGTTCGCTCGCTCGTGACCCGAGCAGATGCTCGAGTTCCAATGGCATTTTTCGCTCTGGAAAACACTTGAATGCCGAAAAACTCGAGTTCCGAGGTGCTTGACAACCGAGGTTCCACTGTATTAAGTTATAATAAGATTGTATTTGTATATTGGGTTAAATGGCTATATGCTGGCCTTATTTTTGTATTACATTCAGTGTATAATACGTAAGATTATATTTGTATGTTAGGTTAAGTGGCTATGGATTGTGAATGATCGCAATAAAGATGTTTTGTTTTTGTTTGTTTTAATAGGCTCCACCTGTGAGTGAGAGGCAAGGGAATGCAAATTGTAAACAAAGTACCATGGCTTAATAAATTAGAAATATGCCTCTGGAATAAAGCATCATCAACCTTAAATCACGTACCAACAAAGTGAGTGGACAAAATAGTGACTTTTGAGTATTTTTAAAACTTTATAATTAATTTTCTAATTAATGAGAGACTTTGGTTTTCAAATATATGTTAGCTGAAGGCCATATCTTATGATGATGAATATAGCATTTTAATTACTAAAGTCCGAGTGTACTAACGAAGTTGAATTCTTGGGTCATCTTGGCATTTTAAAATTTTGTAGTTTTGCCATTTCCTAGCTAAACTACGCATTACATTGCATTTCATTTTGAATACATGAAGCGACTTGGGTCGATCAAGGCCATCCAAGTCATGAGCTATATTTTATAATTTTATAATAATAAAATCTTGCAAAATGTCATTCTCAAGTCAGTGTATTAACATACAACTATTTACTACTACCAAAGTACAGCCAATATAACTTAAGCTAAGAATATACACTATTTACAATCCATTTACTATTTAAAATCTTGCAAAATGTTAATCTCAAATCAGCTAATTAGCATACAACTACAGTCATACCCCAATTTACGAAGCCCTGGTTTACGAAAATTTGCAGTTACAAAAAAAAAAAATTCTGTACTAAACCTCATTTTACAGAGCTTTCCCTGACAGTTACAAAAATTTTTTTAAAAAATTTCAAAAGTGAGTAGATGTTTGTTGAAGTTGATATTAACACTCACTAATCACTTTTCATGTAAAAATATAAGTATATTACATGTTTAATCACAATTTAATTTCTCACAAAATTTATGTTTATAAGTATTGTGTGTACTATGTGCAGATTTTGCTGATGTTTATCTTGTACAGCATCTTTTTGTAGCATCTGATCTGTTTGCACCTCATGTTTCAAATGTGTGGATACCTTACTCCCTTGTGTTTCTTTGCCATAAAATATAATTTTATGTAACTATTGCGTTATGTTATGGGTGGGATTTTTGGGGGGCTAGAACGTATCTTGTCTTTTATAATGGGAGTCAATGGGAAAATCCCCCCTGATTTACAAAATTTTTATTTATGAAGGTTTTTCAGGAATGTAACTCTTACATAAATCAGGGTATTCCTGTACTTATTATGGTAAATTTCTAGTTTAGAGGCATCCTTCAAATTTTTATTGCACATGCATAAAAGTTACACCATTGGATTGGAAATAATTTATTTGTGAACATTGTGAGGTGGAAAAAGAACCTAACCTAACCAGGGATTGGGTCAAATATACATAAGCAAATACAATGGACCCCCGATTTGAGTACGTAATCCGTTCCAGCATGGCGTACTCAATTTGAAATGTATGTACTCAAATCGAACTTAATAACCTATGGGAATTAATTAATTCGTTCCAAAACCCAAAAATTTCACCCCACCCCTACTTTTTCTATAGAAATTGGCCTACGAAATTTAGTAGTTGTATTAAAAATAGACAGAATAGAATATAAAATACATACCGTACAATATAGACAAAATAGAGTAATCCTGTAGGAGTCTTGCTTGATGTGCTGGAAGTTCCAAATGAGGAATGGAGGGGAGGAATTATTGCTTGGAGGGAGAGTCTCCTTCCATGATGATGTCTGGTAACTCATCAGGGCTAGGCGTTCTTAGGCCCACAGCCAATGACATGGAAGAGGTAGAGGGTTGGGGACTTGAGGGCTTGAAATAAGCATCAATTTTCTGTTGCTTCCGCCTATTTGCTATGAATGACTTAAAGTAGCTCATGACCTAACAGAAATCCCTAAGAACACCTGTACTATTCAAAACATTAGACCCCAAATGTTCCCGCAATGAACGCTCTAGACAAACTGAAACGCGTTCGGCGTTGCCGGCTGGCGTACTCAAATCGAGTTTTCTACTCAAGTCGAGTCAATAGGAGCCTATGGACGAACGTACTCAAATCAAAAATACTCAAATCGATGCGTACTCAAATCAGGGGTCCACTGTACAAATACACTCCAATGGAATATCAAATACAAATATTTCAGTTTATGAATTATCAAATACAAATATTTCAGTTTATGAATTATCAAATACAAATATTTCAGTTTATGAATTATCAAATACAAATCACACCATTACTTCCATTACCATATGATATAATAATGTCAAAAAATATACAAAATAATGTATTAAAGAAAAGCTATTGATCACTTGTTACATTTAATAAACATTAAATCTTCAAATCATGAATCACTTAAATTACACCTGTTTGGATGAAAAACTTTGCCAGCAACACTGAAAAGAGTTGGAGAGTTGGTACTTTGTATTTGACATTTATTTGAAACAAATATAGCAAATACAGTAATCAAATACAAATACACATCCTCAGAATGCCACAAATACAAATACAGGTT
This sequence comes from Bathynomus jamesi, assembly GCA_023014485.1. NCBI lineage: Eukaryota > Metazoa > Arthropoda > Malacostraca > Isopoda > Cirolanidae > Bathynomus > Bathynomus jamesi. Next base: position 538,100 of record JAJOZX010002192.1, read on the forward strand.
TTACTGTATTTGTAAATGCAAATATGTATTTGGCCCCATCCCTGAACCTAACCTGAGCATTATTTGGCCTAAACCAGGGGTGGATTTAGGGGGGGCTGAGGGGGGCAATCATCTCCTCCCAAACCATGAGGCCTCTAAACCTTAAAGGTAAAGAAAGGAGGAGATTGGAAACATAAGAAGAGACAATACAAAATTATAGTGTGAAGCATCCTATAAAAATAATTGCTGTTGCAAAAGAGTGCATATTGGGATACATTGATGTTCAAATATGAGCCATTTAATATACTGTATATTTTTCTTTAATTGCCCCAAATGATGATGCTTAATAAAATAGTAATGTAAATGTTGTACTAATTTTATGCCTCACTGGAACTTGCTGTCATCTTAAGGAATTGACCTCTTTGACCAAAAACAGATACCTTCCTACATTCCTACTTCCTAAACCAGCATTATTCGATCTAACCCAGGCATTAATGATCTTTCAAAAGAACAACATATTATTTTGTTTCTTTTGCCATTTTTTCTTAGAATTGCATCTAAACAGCCTTGTACTTTAGTCCACTTTACATGTTTTTCCATACTTTGGGCATTTAAAATTATTTAAAATTAATTTATGCTGAATACAACATTCCAATGAACTCTTAAAATTATCATAAAATTGTAAAGTAAGTTGAATTATACCAAAATTACAACCTTGGCATGAATTAATGTTGTCAAACTCCATATTTTAAACTTTTTAAAACACAAAATGTGACTAATTTTAGCATGAAAAAGGAAACCTAAAAGCTTAGATTTGCTCCTGATATAGATGATAGCTGTTGAAAATGTATCATAAAATATATTCTTTTATTTATAAAATACACAAAATTATAAAATTTCCACCCCACACTGTTCATAAACTATTGCTTTTGCATTAATATATATATATATATATATATATGTTATGTATTAACCCATTAACAACATTTGGTGGCTTTATTCACTGACATTTTTTTGTCCTTAACTACTTAGTGACTGTAGTCCATGGCCATAAAAAAGTTCCTCTTAACTGTGTGTGGCAACTGCATTCTGTCAGATTTGAGTAGACTGCCAGTCCCAGGAGCTGCTGTCATCTGGTGGCAGGAACAGCAATCAACAAGGGAGGCAGAAGGAGGCAGACGCATGCACCTGGTGAGGGATGAGACATTGTAAATTGTAACTGTGTAATTTTATATGTTTTGTACATATTTTGAATGTTGTAAGTGTTCAGATTTCATAATGCTCTCATGATTTGTGTACCATATATGTACCATTGCACATACAGTACCTACTATAACTGTTTTGTTCTTTTTTTTCAACTTGTACTTCTCTCCTCCAGAATGAAGCATTGCAATGTTTATTTTTATATGGTACTTTTTGTATATTTCAAATTTAAATTTCATATATACGGTAATCCCTTGTTTTATGCAGGAGTTCTGTGCTTGTGCAACCTGCGTATAATGAAAAACCATGTATATGAGACACGATATATTTAGATTCAATTTACCCCAATACATATGTTTACAAGTTACATGGGCCTATATATTATAGCCTGATTTAACCTTATTCACAAGTACTAAGCTATGAATACAGTTAGTAAATAATATATGATATAATAATAATAATAATAATATAATAATATATAAATAATATGTAATATAATAAAAGAAATAAAATTTTACTAACCAAAAATAATGATGCATCACTAGCAATTGCACGGTGGCTGACTCACTAGGTGTGCTGCACAGTATGTAATTGTACTACATGTGGAACTGGCATGCAATATTTATCTGTTCAAATTTAGCATTTTAGGTATAGTGCAGCTTCCCCGTGTATATACAAAACTGCGTAAAACAAGGGATTACTGTATACAGCAAAATAATAACTGAATGAATACACTGTTTTGTTTCTTTTACCCAGTATGAATCCAAATCACATGTATGTATTTTACTAGAATTCACCTCAAATCAGAGTTGCATTTTACAGGTAAAAATGATTAGTAGTGATATGTTAATTTTAAGGAAAATTTCAACACTCATGAATGAAAGAGATAGTTTGTAGATTGTAAATACTGTATATTCTTAGCTTAAGTTATGTAGGCTACTTTGGTAGTAGTAAAAATTAATTCCTAGTTTGGAGGCATCCTCTTAACCCTTTAACTGCGCTGTATATTTTCAGCAATATTCCCATGGATGTGCATTAAGTCACTAAAAAATAAAGTGCTAATGAGGCATTCCATGTCAAGTGTACACACCTTATGTCAGGTCATCTCACTGATTTTAATGATTTTTGGTGTGGTAGTTGGGTATGATGAGTAATGAAGCGTGACCAAATTTTAGCCACTTGGTCAAATAGTTTGGGAGTAATGACCCACCCCAAATTTGGGGTCAGCAGCGTAACCTCATGATTTTGAAAGGTTATAACTCAGGATCTAATGGATCGATTTTAATGATTTTGGTGTCAAAATGCTCAGAAAAGACAGCAGAATAACTTTAATTTTATGCACAGTGTGTGTACATTCCATTAAAAAAAAGTTGTTTATATTTCACCTTTGACCTTGACCTCAGGTCAGAGTTCAAAATTCAAGGTCATGAAAATTGGCATAAGTAAAGACCTTTAGATGAAGCATATTCAAGCAAAAAATTGGAGTGGGATCTCCATGGGTTTGCTTTCCACAAGCATTTGAAATTGTGCATGTTGAAAATTTTTAGCATTTTATTTAAGATAACTTCACAAATAGTTCATATATATATACGTATTATAATATAGCCAATAATAATATTGATTTTGAGATAATAATGACAGATGATGTGAAATTCGAAACACAAAATCAGATAGCGATAAATAAAGCAAAAAGAGTCGCTGGACAGGTACTAAGAACGTTCAAGAGAAGGGACAGGACAGTAATGATTCCCCTACTAAAAACACTGATTATACCAAAACTTGAATACTGCTCAGTTTTGACATCCCCATATAAAAAGGAAGAAACTAATAAACTAGAAGGAATGCAAAGGCATTTCACAGCCAAGATTGATGGCTGCAAAGAACTCAACTACCGGGAAAGACTACGTAAACTAAATCTGTACTCACTGGAAAGAAGAAGAGGAGGAGGTACATCATAATCTACATATGGAAAATGATCGAAAAACTGGTACCAAACCTAAAACTAAACCCAATTACCATTCAAACAACACTGGAAAATAGGAAAGGCAGAATGTGTAGTATTCCCAAATTAAAGGCCCAACAAGGGACCTCCTCAACCCTGAAGGAAAATAGCTTGGTTGTCAGGGGGCCAAGACTTTTCAACCAGCTTCCTAAGGACCTCAGAAACGTAACGGGGGTCAAAGTTGAAGTCTTCAAGAAAAGACTGGATGCCTGGCTCAGGACAGTACCAGATGAGCTGGGCGTGCCTGGCTATGTACGGTGGAGAGTGCAAGAAAGCAACTCGCTCCTCCACCAGGCCAGACCTAGAGGCAGGGCCACCAGCTTGACCTCCATGTGAAGAGAGACCAATGCACGAACCAGCATAAGGCTCATAAGGTAAGGTAAGGTAGCTACATACATGATTTGATATATACCTATAGGTAAGCATCAAGATTTTTACTAACAAATTATTTGGTTCTCTAAAAGTATCAATAATATTTATCACAAATCCTATATAATTTTTGCAGCTAAAAATAACTTGAAATTTAGGTGTTTGAAGTTTGAACAATGACTAACTTGTACAGGTACTTCTGATGAGTTAACACTTCATATTGCTGTGCTGAACCTGAAAAATATAAATTTTATACCTATTAAAAATTTAATTAAAATTATCATGATAAGGAGTTGTTTAAAAAATTAATTAGCAAGGTAGGTAGTTAAACCCCTTAGTTACCTCCCAAGGCCTAGGTGTGTACCTTGTTCCAACTTCTGAAGGACCTAGGCCTAGATACTATGCAGGGTGCCAAAACAGGTTTTTTTTCATTCCGTATTAGTTTACAGATCTTATATATTCTACTGTATGGCAGAAACAAGCATGTACTTGTGGAGAAAATAATTTTTTTAACCCAGAACCATTTATTCACAGTCACAGGCTCTAATGACTAGAGGGTTAGAGGGATTTCCGCTATTTAATAATAATTTAATATTAGGAAGCTGTACAATTTAAGATAGACTAATACTTAGAACTGTATTCGTAAGTGTATTATACCTGGAGGTTACCCTGTGAGTTTTAACCCCCAAGTACAATAGAAATGCTCTTTCTACAGAGTGCGCAGACCTTCAGGTCACTAGCCAGATCCAGGAGCTTCCTTAGCCCCTTTTTCACTCGTTGAATTTAAGTTTAATTATGAAGGGATAACTGAGAGTCAGTTTTAATTTTAGGTAATTTAATTAAGTTCAAATAAGCGGATTACAGGCGAGAGTTTATAATAGATGGTTAACTTTTGAGTTCACAAGGTCGTATTTTAATTAAGTTCACTGAGTTTTAAGTATGTAAGTTATTCTTAATTTTAGACGTGACAATTAAGGTCACGTAGGAATAAATGAACTAAGTCTGCTGGCGTTTCCTTCAGTCAGATCGACGATATAAATTTTTTGATACGAGGCTTGTTCCCTAAATTAGGTAGGTGAAATTTATTTACCCTTCACCCAGAAGTAAGTTATGTTAAATCAAGTCAGACAGACCCCTTCTTGAAAACAACCCCTGTGCTCCGTTCTAAGTTCGCTGTGAAGCAAGTTAATAACATACGAGCAACTTGCTCCTTGTTACCCACGATAAAATGAATAACAGTTTTCCTTCTCAAAGCAACTACCCTTGTGCCCTTTCTAAAAACTGCAAAAAGCAAAACTAACGCATACAAGGCAACTCGCACCCATTGCCCGTGGAGACTCAGGTGAGATGAGCTCTACCCAAAGTCTGGCTGAGAGCTACTCAAAATCTAGAATCTGAATCTCGAGTCTGTCCTTCAAACTCTGAACTCCTCCTTATATAAGAAGGAATCCATTCTCTCATATGTCAGAGTGGCGTGTCATCGCGAGACCTGTATAACATTTTGTCTGTTCTTTAAAAAAAAAAAAAAAACTTAGGGCTTCGACTCTCATCGGAAACTGGTATCACGAAAGTTGTGAAAAACATGCAAATCCGTATTATAAACACAGAGGTCACATCAAATTATATAAATTCCTATTTGGAAGATTAATGGTTAGGGAAGTAAAGGAGTTGAAACATCTTCCTTAAGGGAAGTAATCCAATGTCAAAATGAATTGATGACAATAATGGAATCTAATTAATATGCAATAATGCTTTATTTACGTTATTTATGGTGAACTGCAAAATAAATCGGAATACAGGTAAATGCATTTAATAATTGAAATTAAAATTAAAATCCAAATTAATAAAAATTAAAGTTTAGTACATGCAATAAATCAAGATTATTAAATTTACAAATGAATCGGTTATGATTTTAACATAGATCTCTCATCAAATTTAAATTTGAATTTATTCTAAAGTAAAATTTCAGGTTAACCAGAATAAATGTAAATGAAAAATCAAGATAAATCAAATACGACCATAACACGGGTTGTTGAATAATTTAAATTTAGATTTATCATATAAATTAAATGTCATAAAAACAAAATAATGAATTTTAGAGTTAATCATCCATTATATAGATTAATAAAAAATCGACTTACTTTAAACTCAAAACCGATATATAAACTTAAAATAGCAATAATGTAAAGATTAATTATACGATTATAGATTAACAAAAATTAAAAGTTCTCATTTTAAAATAAAAAACAGTAATAGAATCAAAATTGCATCAACTGATTAAAATAGTTCTCTTTTTTTCTCGTTAAAAATGAAGGAAAGATTTGACCAAAAAATTTGAAATATATATTTAAGGCATCTTGAAGTTTAGAAACTATAGCATAGTGGTAGAAGTTCAAAACGTTAGTTAAATGGGAAAAATTGAAAATCCTTTAGAGGGCTTTTTGGCCCGGAAAAAAATGGTATGTAAAAATCTTTTGGCTAATTCAATGTGACACAAGGGATCTTTATCTGTTACTTCTTTATTTATCAGCAATTTTTAAAATTACATTAAAGAAATGATGTATTTGGAATAATAGGAGAGAATCACTTTAATTAATATTAAGGTGATTTATTAGTTGGGAAAATGGGATTTAGTGAATTTGGTTGTTAGGAGGGGTAACTGAAATAGTGTTATGGGAAATGAGCTTATTTAATGTTTCGCATTCTCCCATTATATGTTTTCTCTAAATTCAATGACAAGGACCAAAAGATATCATGGTAAAATATAAAAGGTTAGATGATGAAAATACTTCAAAAATAAAAGAATATAATCAAAACTCTCTCAGATGTGTTAATGGGTACCTTTTAATATTAGAAGAGGGTACATTAAGTTGTTAAATTTGTGGGAATATATGAAGAATTTTCAGAACCCGCCAGTTCATTAAAAAATTTGTATCTCATCATTGCATGATAAAATACAAAGTCAATATCACTGCCAAATGGTGGGTGAGAGATAAGGTTACAATACAATATAAATAAGTTTAGCTGTGATTTTTATAAGGAATTGGGAACTAGGTAGGTTTATAAAATTTGATATATAACTTTATCTGATTTCTGACTTGAAGAAATGAAAACTAATTTCTCATAGGTTGTCAATGTAATTCTGATTTCAGAATTTATTTTGTTTGTGTAATAAAAGGCACAGGTAACTAAAAAATTTCCATTCTGATTTATAGAAAACAATTTTTAGGGCACATTGTCCTAGAGAGAGATTGAATATTATAATAATTTTAATTTAGGAAATTTCAAATTATTTTAAAAAGCAGCACAGTAGGAAAAGAAATTCATAGTTGTAAGATAAATTACAATAAAGTGCTAAAAGGACAGAAAAAGGATAATTTACTGCTCTGTAGGATATTGAATGTTTTATGAGGACTCTTAAGTCCTTTCAAAAATTTGTGGTGGGTTTCGCACACTCACAGGATCTTTTAATAGCTACCTACGATGCATACATAGCGGTGAGTTCGTCTATAATTAGAGAGGATAAGCCTCTTAATTTATTATGGATAGTCTAAAAGGATCACAGTTAGTGAATGATAAGAGAAGATAATTTCTGGAAGAATATCTTTGTTCCATCAAGGTTTAGTAATAGAAAGAGAAGATTTACTTCTACGAAGGACTAACTTATTTAATTAATTGTTGGGGAAGAGTCTTTGTGGAACTGATTCCTTTTAATAGGGAATTAAATAAAAGAAAATAGTGTCCTGTTAGCACACGTAGGAAAGTAGGAAGTTAGAAAATAAGTACGTAGTTAAAGTATATCTTATACAATTACCTTTTTTCGAACAACTGTGTCTGGTTTTCTTGATGAAAATAAAGATATTCCAAACAATTTGAAGGACCATTAAAATGTTTTACAACATTAGTTTGGGGTTTACCTTATAACGCACAACACAAAATTCAATAGTCATACTCAAATTTTATAAGAAAGAATAGTTGAGAAAAAGAAACACAAAGATTAAGATCAATTTTTTGTTTCATAATGCAATGTTCCTTTAAGGGTCCTTTGCAATAAGAACCCATCAAAAATAGAATACACAACAGTTTAGATGGTGTGCTGCCCAGGTGTTGAATGTTTTCATATATCTTTAAAGGGTTTTAGAAAAAGTTTAATTTTCACTTTTGCATTAAGTAGATTTAAAGGTAATTATTAAGTGAATTTACATTGGATTTTTCATATCAATTTCTCTTCCTTTTATGAGGGTTGGTGCAATTTTTTACTGATAACTTATTTTATTTCTTTTTCATCAAAAGTATTGTGAAATATTTCACCGATTAAAAGATTAAGACTTTACGTTACACTGAGTGATTTTATACTAAAGGGTTTCATGTAATAGAACATTGCATAATGTTTTTCAATAATAAGAAATATTATATTTGGAAGTTTCAATTTAATGTTTACGAGTACTCAGAGTTCAGTTATTAGGAAATAATTCAAGTTGTAAACTTTTAAATTGAAAACAACTTTTTATAAAAAATTATGATGTCATGTTTATAGAAAATGACTATTCCTTAAGAATAACTTGCATATGTAACTTATATGAAAGGAAATAAAAATAGACATGAAGAGAAACGTATAGTAAGAGTGGTATGTAGATATGAATTATAAACGTTTTCAGGGGATTAATTTAATGTATTAAATTATAGGATAAAAATTCACACTAAGTTATAACACATTATTTTAAATTGATTTGTAAATTCTTTCTAATTTTATCTTTACACTATGGCGTCGCCTTTTCTTTATTTTTATTTATTTTTATTTTTTTGCCATACTATTTTACCATAATTTAACTGTCTTTTACAGTCAGGGTTTCGGAGCCGGTAAAAAAACTTCTGGCTCCAACTTCGGCTCTGGAGCAGAAATTTTTTACAGTCTGGCTCCGGCTCTGGTTCCGGCTCTTTTATAGTAAATTCTGTTAATTATAAAATAAATATCTAGATTTATATAACTAACTGTCCAATTTAAAATATTGCACAAAAATATTTTATTATTAAATCACTTTAATACTCAAAATTTAAATTTCTTATGATTTTAAATTAGGCAAATATAATGATAGAATGAAGTTATTTAAATAACTAAAGGAAAATGATGAAAACTAAATGATATTAAATATTTATTAACAATGGTAGCTTATATAAATTAGAGAAACTTGCCTCCTAATTAGTTCAAAGTTCAAACTTAAGAATTCTCGTATGGAAAATAGTAACAATCAAACTTTCTGAGATAATATATGCATCTTTTTTTAAGTGTTGAAACTTGAAAGCTTCATGAAAGCCAACTTGGCTTGAAAAAGAGCTGAATATTTCAAAAAATTCAGTTTTTAAATTTTTAATAGGTTATATTATTTACTTAAGACAAATCTTCCCAAATATTTAATGGTTAAAAAATGGAAATTTGCAGATTATTCCTGCAACTCCCACACCTCCATAAAATCCAAGAATCCTATGGTACCATTTTTCGTAATATATTACAAGAATTATAATTTGCAACTAAACCTATATTTAACAAATAACAATTTAGGTAGCAATATATCGCCCGGAGCCAGACCATGGAGCCATATTTTCAAGGTTTCTGGCTCCGGCTCCGGCTCCAGGTAAGCAAAATTCACTGGCTCCACCGACTCCGGCTCCAAAACCCTGCTTTTACTATATTATTTCATTATAATTTAACTGTTCTTTTAATCTTAAGCCATAAGGAACACTCAAATTTCTTTAATATTAAACACTTAAATTTGGGCATGCAGTTAAACTTAGATTTTAGGCTAGTAGTATCATTAACTAGTGTTTATTTAATATTAGGAGTGCTAAAGAATTTATATCTTATTTAGGCCGACTAATTCAGCTGAATGTTAACTTCATTCTTGGAGGATTTCCTTGGGCGATATTCCAGGGGTCCTCTGTATGGTTCTTTGTTTTGATCAGGTTGCACGTCGCTCCGATTGGCGATAACGTTGATAGGTATATTTTTCAATGGTGGTCGAACTTCACCTACTTCATACTGGATAGAAGAACAAACCTTAAATATTACAGGCATTTGGAAATGTAAATTTAGGATGTGGTGTAGATGGATGTCATAGGCTGATTAGTACAAAGCTTCATTGTTGGAAAGGTTCGCTCCCCTGCCTGAACTCGCACACAGTGGTAAGAGCAGGGTGACTCTTTCCCTCAGCAGGAGTCATTGATAAATTTCTTTATTTATATATGGGTCATTCCATATGAAGTTACCTAAATTCAGAATGACTTCCCAGGTCACCTCAAAAGATTTTGAAATTAATACCAGTGGAAGGCCTATTAGAGATATGAAAAACTGCAAAAATTTTAACTCTGTAGCTCTAATAATTTTTGAGATGGCCTATCAAAGTTTTGTGGATTTTCGAACAATTTACGCGTAAGTAGCAAATTGGCTTCTGAAGCCAACTTTGGCCTTCAATAACTTTTTTATTTATTACTTTACAGAGCTGAAACTTGATATTTATGGTAAAACGAGGGCGTAGTCCATTTTTGGTGTTAACTTTGCTCTATCCCTAATGGATTAGCTACTACACGGTTTAAAAAATCAATCAAAAACAAAAAGTGCCTATTTGGTTGCCAATTTTACAGTGGTCCTGACGGAAAACTATTGAAACCTAAGAGCTAATTTTTTCACTGCTATCTCTTATGATGCTATTCCACTTATAAACACCACCAAAAGCTGTATAGAACCTATAGTTTGGTAGAATTTTTTTTTTGAAAATAATATAAGCTTTTTTCTTAGTAAAAAGAAAGCGTATGTTTGCCAGACCATTACCCAATGTTGACAATTAATCACCACTTTCAAATTTTTACCATGTATTTATATGCCTTTTGACAAGATATGGTCAAACTTTGGAGTTGGGATGTCTTTTATTTCAGTGTTTATTTATATATTTTATATAAAGTTTGGTTTTTTTAAAAATGTTACCTATTAACAATTATAATTATTTGTTTATTTTTTCATCTACACCTACTACACCTAGGTACCTATCTACATATACTTCTATATCTATATTGTAATAAAAATGGAAAAAGAAAATTGTTCAATTGGAGGAAAATTAGATGACCCATGTCATAAAACTGTCAACACTAGAAACAAAGGTATAATTGAATTAAAAAATATACAAGATAAAGAATTACTTCAATGGAGAACTGGTTTACAACTAGAAGATACACATACCAGGGCTGTGGAGTTGGTGATAAAATTTGCCGACTCCAACTCCGACTCCAAAAATTTTAACATTCCGACTCCAGAAATCTGACTTGTATAATTACGACTCCGATGGAATGTTAAGGCCAAATTGATTACGATTAGCTTTATTAGGCCAATGGAGATTCATAAACAAGGCATTTCATCACCACCACATGACTCATCAGGTTACTTAGTGGCTGTAACTATGCCTTAATGGCTTTTTTTCTCTTTATTCAAAAATTACAATAAATCCCAAAATACAAACTGATTGAAACTTAAACAAAATAAGATTATTATTGGTTTAGCAAATTAATAAGATGTTTTTGTATTATTATAAACATCTGTAACAAAATGTACTAACCTAAACTGAATTTGTTCTTAAAAAAAGGATTGCTTCCATTAAATCTTCTTTCAGTGATGCTTATCAAAATTATCAAATTGAAATCTAAAAATCTGAAAAAGATTTAGGGTTGCTAGTACAAAATTTTTAAATTTCCTTATTATTAATTATGTTAATTAATTAATTAATTATAATCCTTATTAATTATAAGCAACTATATTTATATATTATTTATATTTATATATTTATATGTTAAATATTATTTATATATATTATATTATATATTAAAACATTAAGTTAAATCTATTTTATTCATAAAATTGAGCTAGGCCTAGGCCTAGGCTGCTATGGTTGTAATTGAAGGATTTGCACTGACTCCGACTCCATCCAACTATGCACTTCCGATTCCGACTCCACTCAAAATTCTCCGACTCCAACTCCACAGCCCTGATACATACTATATGCTTTCTTCATGAAAAGTGTTTGTCATCATATGAAAATCGTCAGCATTATTGTGCAGATCCAAAAATTTCATACCAGAAAGGTCACAAGTTCCAGTTAACTATGGAATTATTGTTTGTTAGTACTTTACAGTTCACATATTCTAAAAACTTCAGTTATACTGCATTCACATTTACTTTCCTTATGTACAGGGTGTCCCAGAATTAACTATCTATTTCAATGAAATCGGACAAATTTTTTAAAAACACACTTTTATTTATGTTTATCATGTTTAATATGTGTTAAAAATGTATAAATTTCTAAAATTTTTTCATAATTTTATTTTCATAATTTTTTCATTATCTGGTCCAATGAAAGACCGTCTGAAGTCATAGAATGGCAAAGAAACTCTCCAAAAGTTAACGTGTGGCTTGGAATGACCAAATCCAAAATTTATGGCCCATTCTTCTTTGCGGAAGCAACTGTAACAGGTACCGTCTACCTTGATATGCTTCAGCAGTTTCTCGAACCACAGCTTCTTGATGATGGCATTCTTGATAATGTTGTGTTTCAACAAGAAGCATTGATCTTTTGGCGATAAACCTTTGTTTTTATGAAACCCCATGCAAAGAAATCCAGGGGTGTCAAATCCGGAGAACGCGGAGGTCAAGGTCGAGGTCCTCCACGTCCAATTCGGAAGGCGTCTGTTGAGGTATTCTCGAACAATTAGAGCATAATGACATGGTGCTCCATCTTGTTGAAACACGACATTATCAAGAATGCCATCATCAAGAAGCTGTGGTTCGAGAAACTGCTGAAGCATATCAAGGTAGATGGTACCTGTTACAGTTGCTTCCGCAAAGAAGAATGGGCCATAGGATTTGGTCATTCCAAGCCACACGTTAACTTTTGGAGAGTCTCTTTGCCATTCTATGACTTCAGACGGTCTTTCATTGGACCAGATAATGAAAAAATTATGAAAATAAAATTATGAAAAAAATTTAGAAATTTATACATTTTTAACACATTAAACATGATAAACATAAATAAGTGTGTGTTTTTAAAAAATTTGTCCGATTTCATTGAAATAGATAGTTAATTCTGGGATACCCTGTATAATGTATATTACATGTAGGTATATATTATGTAATTGTATCCTTCATACTGGTGAAAGCTACAACATAATACACTATATGATATAGGTAAATGCAAGATTTTGATTTACTATGTCTGAGCATTTAGTCTGTAGGTATAAGTACTGTGATTATAATACAGTAAACTTCCCAAATAACGGCACCCTCAGGGATTTGAGGGTGCTGTTATTGCGAATTTTCTGTTGTCTCGGAAGTTTTTTTAAAAATGTATTTAATGCGTAAATAAAGGGGGATAAATAAGAAATAGAGAGATAATGAATACTACTTTATTAACTGGTAAATGCACAGTACATAAATAAAGCAAAAAGAACATTTTAAAATTGAAAAAACTATTCTAAATTCTCCACCACGAGTGTGCGGAGGCCCAAGTTGTTCTTTTGTGTGTTTTCTTCTCAGTAACTTTTGGAGACATTGCGAGAGGGGGTGTATTCACTTATAATTTAACGTTATAAATGTAGCACTGAGCGTTCCACGTGTTGTCGGTACAGAGTTCTTTCAAAATGGCGCCGGATGTAAACAAAGTCATGTGCACTGCCGTTTTCTTTAGTGTACGACAATTTTTAAAAGTGCCGTTATCTCGAGTATTCCGTTATTTTGAGTGCCGTCATTTCGGAAGTTTACTGTAATAATAATAATAATAAAGGTACACTTATATAGTGCTCGATGGGAAACCCCTCCTAAGCGCTTACAGAAAGATAGTGTGTTAATTAAAGTATTTGATGGTAACTATTCTGATTGCTACAGCAATTATGTAGGAGGTACCTATATCTAAATTTTTTTTTCGTATTGTGTATTTCCAGAAGCTCTATGGACTGTTAATCGCGATACTGCTAAAAAGCTTGGGATAATTCCTGGCCAAAAGTTATGCACTGAGTGCTGTAAACCTTCTGACCAGCCTGAACACCCCATTGGATTATGACAAAGTGCCAGGAACCAGCAGGAATCGCGATTCTGATCCTGAGTTTCAATCAGAAGAGGTTATTCGGGAAGACCTTAATATAAGCACGTCCGCACTTGAGTGTTCCCCTATCAAAGTAGTAAGTGAAAAAGATAGATTAAATTATGTAAAAGGTAAGGTTAGCTCCATCAAAGAGGCTACAAAAATGAAATTTTCTAAATTAATGCATGTTCCTAAAGATCAAATTGAACCACCTGATGCCCCATGCACTAAATGTGAAGATTTGGATAGGCTGATTAAGCTTCTCATGGAGAACTATAATGTTTCTCCTCAAAAAGGTAAAATCAAAATTCTCACTCTTGTGCCAGACAGTTGGACTATTAGGGAGACCATTCAAAAATTTAATGTTAGTGAGCATATAGTAAAACAGGCCAGAAAATTAAAAAAACAAAAAGGTATTTTGTCTGAGCCTGATAAAAAATTAGGTAATCCTTTGAGTGAAGCAACCACTGAAAAAGTAATCAATTTTTACACTTCTGATGAATTTTCTCAAGAGTGCCCTGGTAAAAAAGACTATGTAACTGTAATTATCAAAGGAGAAAAACTTCAAAAACAAAGACACTTCCTTTTGGTTAATTTAAATGAATTATATGTAGCGTTTAAAGATAAATTTAATGAGAAAATAGGTTTTTCTAAATTTTGTGAGCTTAGGCCAAAGTGGTGCATTCCTGTAGGTTCCAAAGGTACTCAGTCTGTGTGCCAGCACTATCAAAATCCAAAGTTACTTCTTTCTGCTTTTCCAATTAAATTTGATTATAAAGATTTATTATCCAAACTCGTCTGTGATGTGCAAAGCCGGGACTGTATGTTGCATGCTTGTGATTCCTGTCCAGGTAAAGAAGCATTGCACACATACTTAACGGATTTGCTGTCAACAGATGAGTTTGACTTATGTAGTAATATTCAGTATAAGCAGTGGGCTCACACAGACCGAACAATTCTTGTCTCTTTTGAGACAACTATACAAGAAGGTATAGAATTAATTTGTGAGTCTTTGGACAATCTCAGGCATCATCACTGTTGCCAAGGCCTAATCACAATTTTTAGAACAACAAAAATAACAACTTGATGATCATTCAGCTATTATTCTTTTGGATTTTACTGAAAATTACAGTTTCATAGTGCAGGATGAAGTTCAAGGACATCATTGGGATAATTCCCAGGCAACTTTGCACCCTTTTGCAATTTACTTACGAGATATAGAGTCCAGGAGCTCAAATGTGTATCTGGCTGTGTTATATCGGATTGCCTGAAGCACGACACCCTAGCAGTCCATGCATTTTTAAATTACATTTTGGCATATGTCAAACAAAATTATCCATACATTAGAAACATTATTTACTTCAGTGATGGTGCTGCTAGCCAATACAAAAATTTTAAAAATCTTAGTAACCTTTGCAATCACCAGAATGATTTTAATTTGATGGCTGTGTAGAATTTTTTTTGCCACCAGCCATGGGAAAAGTCTGTGTGATGGAATTGGGGGAACAGTTAAAAGACAAGTGGCTCGAGCTAGTCTTCAATGCAATCATATCCTAACTCCATTTGATATGTTTAATTGGTGCAATGAGCACCTCAGTAAGGTCATAAAGTATTTCTATGTTGATCAAAATTCAATAAATGAAAATTCAACAAAATTTAGGTTAGCTGAGAGGTTTAAAAATTGTAAAACTGTAGTGGGCATAAGATCCCATCACTGCTTCATACCAGTTTCAATTAACAAAATTCAAATGAAGAGAATATCTGCTGATAACATTTGTACAAACATAACCATAGGCACAGTCGTAGATGATCTCTCTGATGCAGACGATAATTATCCAGAGTATCAGCCAGGGAAATATGTAGCCTGTGTTTATGATAATAAATGGTTTGTTGGCAATATTAAAGATCATTCAGATGACCACTCAGATATTTTAGTTACATTTATGACTAAATCTACAAACGATATTTTATTTTGGCCTATGAAAAAAGATGAATGCTGGGTACCATTCCAAGATGTGATTTGTATGATAAATACTCCAACTGTACAAGGAAGTGGTGCCTGCCATTACATTTTGAGTCCTAGTGACATTACAAATATTCAAAATTTATTTTTAGCATATTTTTAAGGATCTACAAGTCAATAGTGCATAGTCCAAATATATGTCAAATTTTTTTTTACACAACTCAGATCGGTTGACTTTAGTTTGTAATTCATAGCAAAGTAATTTAGGCTAATTTTATATTTTATTTTTGGTATCCTATTATATTTTTTCATGGTTTTTGTTAGTCTACCTATTTCACGTATGCTGAAAATTTATGAAAAAAATTATAAAATTAAATGTCGATTTGGTTGTGTAGTGGATTTATTTACACATTTTACTTTAATGTTACGTTAGTGTAACCAAATAGAGTAATTATTTGTCATATTATAAATTATAAACTCAATAATTTTTTTTTTTTTTTTTTTTTTTTTTTTGGGGGGGGGGTTGGGGTTTTCACTAAAGTGATTGCACACAACTTGGAGGTCAAGAACTAGGTAATGCAATTCAGGTGCTCATATATAATTCCAGTTGGATTTATAAGTAATTCAAATTACTGTAGAATCTTGAAAGCCAATCTTGCATATACTAATGTAAGAAAATTTGACTAAAAGTGTCTATTATGTAGTTACTTCAATAATTTGTTATAATTTACAATTTTCACGTCATTTTTTTTTATGAAAACTCATTGGTTTTGAGCAAGAATTAAACACAAGGAAAAAACATCCCAACTCCAAAGTTTGACTATATCTTGTCAAAAGGCATATAAATACATGGTAAAAATTTGAAAGTGGTGATTAATTGTCAACATTGGTTAATAGATTGGCAAACATACACCTTTTTTTACTAAGAAAAAAGCTTATATTATTTTCAAAAACTTTTTTCTACCAAACTATAGGTACTGTACAGCTTTTGATGGTATTTATAAGTGGAATAGCATCATAAGAGATAGCAGTGAAAGAATTAGCTCTTAGTATCAATAGTTTTCCGTCAGGACCACTGTAAAATGGGCGACCAAATATATGTTTTTTGCTTTTTTTTTATTTTTGGAACCCTATAATAGCTAAACCATTAGAGATAGAGCAAAGTTAACACCAAAAATGGACTCTACGCCTTCGTTTTACAATAGATATCAAGTTTCAGCTCTGTAAAGTAAAAAAATAAAAATGTTATTAAGGGCCAAAGTTGGCCTCAGAAGCTAATTTGCTACTTACATGCAATTTTTTGAAAATCCACAAAATTTTGATAGACCATATCCCGAAAACTATTAGAGCTACAGACTTAAAATTTTGCAGTTTTTCATAACTTCAGTAGGCCTTCAAATGTTATTAATTTCCAGTTTTTTTGAGGAGGTGCCCTGGGGGGGGGCTCTAGGTGATTTCATATGGAATGACCCATATTTATTCATTTATTCTTCTTTAATGACAAGAATTTAGTAAAACTGAATGAAAAATAAATTTATCAATTCTATATTTAACAGGAATTGAATTAGTAAATTATTTTTATTATTAAAGGATTAAATTGAATTATTAAATTATTACTTTTATTAAATTATTTGCCAAAATTATTAAACTATTAATTTCTTACCATCCCTCCCATATTATGATCACTGTTCAAACGAACTAATTAAATAATATTCCATCCTTTGACTAAAATCTAAAATAAAAATAAATAAATAATATAAATTTATATAGATATAACTAATTATAATGGCAAACAAGAAATTTACTCGTAATGTTAATGCATTTGCCTCTGAGTCGAAGCTTCTTATCTTACATCCAGTCACTTGTGACAACTTCTTATCACGGTTTCTTCTTGTTAGACAGAATCCTACAATTTTTAACATGAAACTCATTTGGGAAATTTATAGATTATCGCCTACTCTCTCTTGTAAAAAGCCTACATCTTAGAGAAGTCTGCAATATGAAAGGGCCTATTTTTCGAGCCTACATTTTAAAAGCCTATCCTCTCTATTTCGTGAACAGATATAGATGAAGTTTGGTTTGATCTTCTCTTGCATGTTAATTAACGTTATCTTCATTTTTAATTTGATGCGTGTTTTCATTCTGCTCTCTATTTAGTATTATGTATTTAAACTCCTATTTTATCCTTTGGTTTATGTAATTATAAAAGCAAAAAAAAAAAGCATTTTATTTATCAAAATTTAGTATTTGCGTAATTTATTTTAGTGCCAAACAGAAAGCGAAAGATTTTTATTTAGCAAGTCTTTCATTTTTGTTAAGCGATATAAAGCAATTTATCTCTCTTTATGCTACGCTCAATAATAATATATATACAGACGTCTTTTATTGATGAAATCAGTCTGGAGGCCTTGTATGTCTCCTTAAACTTTGCGTGTCATTAAATCTATTTCTGTATCTTTCCGGTTGATTTCTCAACTCCTTGCATCTAATTTTTGTATGAAATCTTCTTTCATTAACTTCCTTTCGGATGGTGTTTATAATCCCTTCATGCTGGTTGCCCAGGGTCTCTACATCATCTAATGTTTTTTCTGATTTTTCTTCATTTATAACTCCTTGCTGGTTGCCCAGGGTCTCTACATCATCTAATGTCTTTTTCGATTTTTATTCATTCAGACAAATCTCTGGTAAAATGATTCATGGAGGAGAGGTTCTTTCCACCACATTGAAATTTAATTTCTCTTCCTTCACCCACACACTATTTGCGTGAAACGTCACAATGACCAATTCATTTTCTTTCATTTCTATGGTCTTTTTGTCTGAATTTTCCTCATTTATTTCCTGAATGACTGGGTAGTGAACTATTTGCGTATGGTGGGTCACTTGAGGAGAGAGTTGCTCCTCGATCAGGAAATCTGCATTTACTTCAAAGGGGGGATTTTCTGGCCTATCTTTTTCCTCCTCGCTTACTTCTTCAATGAGGTTAATTTCATTATTGTTTCATGCTCGTGTGTCGTGATTCTCAAATATGACTTTGTTCCCAATTTGCATATACCTTGAGACTTTATTCCTTTTTCCATTCCCATGAACAGTTGATATGTCATGCATGCTTTCTGAGACCTTATTTTGGTTTCCTTTCCCATGAAAATTTAATGTCATTTGTTTCATCATTTGTTTCCCATATACTCATGTCATGTACTCCATTCACACGATAGCTTTCCATTAGTACATTATTCATACTTTTATTGGCACTTCCATTCACATCCACTGACAATGAATCCTTTCCGGATTTATTTTCACACACGCTCAACTTATGAACGTCATTTACGCAATTTCTCCATAAATTTATTTTCACCTGCGCTTAAATTATAAACATCATTCACACAATTTCATTCTCTGGTTTATATTTTTAGTTATGTCCTTTTCGCAAGTTTCATTCATTCTCTCGTTACTTGATATTAAATCACTCTCATCAATTATTTCTTCTTTTGAAACAGCTGTCTGGGCTTTCTCAGTAATTTGCTTATCTGCTTTGGACTTTGAGCTGAAGGTCGAATTGCACCTGTTTGCTGTACATTCACTTTCATTTATACTTAAGTTACACAAATTTACTTCTCACATGCAATTTTTTTTCTTTTTTCTAGCTCATTTTAATTTCCAATTTTTCTTCTTTTACAGGAATATTTTTACTTCTCGGGTCTTCTAGTCATTGCTGATTCATTGATCCTTCAGTTTCCTTAAAGGAAACTTTTCAAGGGCTTTTTTCTCTAATTTGTGGGGAGTCCATTCTTTTTAGCCAAGGAGAGCTATTTTGGTGACCTTCCCAATTCCTTGTCAGCGATTGTCCTCGGTCTTCCTGATTTTGGTATCCTCCAACGGGGGTGTCCCGGGGGGAGCTCACGTACAGCGA
Organism: Bathynomus jamesi; assembly: GCA_023014485.1. Lineage (NCBI taxonomy): Eukaryota > Metazoa > Arthropoda > Malacostraca > Isopoda > Cirolanidae > Bathynomus > Bathynomus jamesi. The sequence goes on from JAJOZX010002192.1 coordinate 557,641, forward strand.
AGGGGACTGATTCCTTGGGTAGTTTTCTCTTCAATGTTCATACAGTGAAGGTGACTTGTCGTTTTGACTCCCTATAATTAAAATAATCACTTCTCCCCTCTCGTCGGGGCTTGTATGGTGGTGGTGATCTTTCGTTTCAGTTTTCCCTGTAATGAAAATAATCATTTCTTCTCCCTTCTCATCAGGGTTCATACGGTGATGGTGACCATTCGTTTTGGCTCTCCCTGTAATGAGAATAATCACTTCTCTCTTCTGGGCTCATATGGTGATGGAGACTGCCCATGTTGGTTCTCCCTGTAGTGAGAAAAAAACACTTCTCCATCCTCAATTTATATAATGATCATTTCGTCGTTGGTCATAATAGCGACCATTTGAGTTTCTTTGTGTGTCTCCATTCTCGGTGTTCGTTTTGTTGGTACCATCGTCGGTCCTCGTAGTCTGTTTCCCTTTCTCTGTTGCTGTTCTGCCATGAAGGTGACATGTACTGTCACTCTCCTTCTCTTGTGTGCTCTCGCGCCGTATCTCTTTCTATCAATAATGCTTTCACACGTTCAACCATTGGACAGAACTTTGCCTTGTGTCATGTTCCTTCACATATACAGAGTGTACATAAAGTCAGGATCTATTTTTGTGAAGCACTTGGAAATTATATAGAATTCAATCATAAAATGATAGTGGTAACATTTATTAAATAATTAAGAGTAGGATTCGACGTGACGCCCATCAGTATCCCTGCACAGCTCAAATTGTTCCGCAGCATTTCTAAACACATTCTGGAGCATTTGCGGGGTTATGTTATCTGCAGCAGTTCGTATATGTGTACGTAAGTTTTCAAGACTCGTAATCTTCGTCTGATAGACGTGTGATTTGATGAAGCCCCATGCAAAGAAATCTAAAGGGGTTAAATCTGGTGATCTCGCTGGCCAAGGTCTGTTGCGTCCGCGTCCGATCCAGCGATTTGGAAAACGTCCATTTAGATAATCCTGAACAATTTTGGCATAGTGACAAGGAGCACCATCATGTTGATAGACAACGGTACTAACAATCCTATCCCCGTCGTCTATCAACATGATGGTGCTCCTTGTCACTGCCAAAATTGTTCAGGATTATCTAAATGGACGTTTTCCAAATCGCTGGATCGGACATGGAAGCAACAGACCTTGGCCAGCGAGATCACCAGATTTAACCCCTTTAGATTTCTTTGCATGGGGCTTTATCAAATCGCACGTGTATCAGACGAAGATTACGAGTCTTGAAAACTTACGTACACATATATGAACTGCTGCAGATAACAACCCCGCAAATGCTCCAGAATGTGTTTAGAAATGCTGCGGAACGATTTGAGCTGTGCAGGGATACTGATGGGCGTCAGGTCGAATCCTACTCTTAATTATTTAATAAATGTTACCACTTTATCATTTTATGATTGAATTCCATATAATTTCCAAGTGCTTCACAAAAATAGATCCTGACTTTATGTACACCCTGTATAACACCTCGGATTATACACTTGGGCTTGCGCCTGCACCACCTTCACACTTGCCACATCATTTCGCATAGAGGAACAAGGATGGGTTGATAGGTCATACGGTGGTGCACTGTTATAGTGTATTTGCCTTGGAGGAGTGTTTAAAATGACGTTTGGTGTGTAAGGGTTTTGTCCCATGTAAGGGGTATAGGTAGGTGGATTTAATAAATAATTCTGGTTTTGATTATGATAATAAGAGAGATTTGGGGATGTCATAGGTTCCAGATTCAAATTTGAATAATTCATAGGATTAAAGCTAGTGATTGGCTCAGAAACAATTCGATCATTGCATCTAATGCGTTTAATTTTTTTTTGTATTTCCTTGGTTTGATCTCCGTATTTGTTCCAGAGTTTACAAGGTATGTAAATTTAGAATTACTTTAAGACAAACGAGATGTCTATATTTTGTACCATGTCCCCAGTGTCCCTCTTTAGCCCCTCTACTTTCCGTTGTATTCTATACACAAAGGACATGAATGACTTGTCTGGCCATCAGCATTCTCTTTCTATATTCATTAACCTATTGGTAATTTCATCTCTCCTATTTTGACAATAGAGATTAGAACAGATATCTAAAAACTCCCTCCACGTTTTAACTTTTTCCTCAAATCCAACCAGCACTAATCGACTAGGTGGGATGGAACACCTACTGTAATTGCGAGTGCTATAGGCATCTTATCGAAATTTTGTCCTCATTCGGGGATTAACTGCGCAATTTCAAAGACAAAATCCTGGAAGGACACACAACTACGAACTACACCTTGCGCTACTGCTATTAAATATTCCGCATATGTCCCACAAAATATGGGACATATTTCGGCCGCATGACACAGCTTCTTTTCTTCATCAGGGGAAAAATCATCTTCCTCTGGAGATGGGGGATATTGAAATGACCTAGTGGCTGGTATTCTATGGGGAATAGCGGGAGTAGCTAGCATTCTATGGGGAATAGTCGGAGGAGAATCTGGGGGTGATGGGCTGTGCCTACCAGCCGTTTCTCAGCTTCCTAAGCTAGCCTGCCTATTGTCCTGACTAAGAGACATTTCACCACTGTCTAACGAGAAAGGCCAGAACTCAAGAAAGTTGTCATGCAAGTTAGTTAACAAAGGGCTATTTCCCTTTCTAAGTTCGCCTGTAATTTTCTCAGGTGTCCAGGAGGGAGCGTGAGGTACTCTATTATCAAAATTTGGTGGGAAAAATTGTAATCCTGAAGGGAATACTTTAGGCATGCTACCTGCTAGTTGCTAAAGGAAAATTGGCCTCCTGTCCCCTAAAACCAGTTGCAATACAAACAGGTTTGCTTACCTTTGGTTTTTTGTCTTCTGCCAAGAGATCAATTTTCTCATCCTCACCCATTGCTTGAAGTCTTGTTGCCATTTCCAATCACGCCTGAATTGCTGCTCTTGACCTTGTGATTCTAGGTGGAAGTTCCGTTTTTCTCTTGTCCGTGTAGATGGTCCTCATACATGCTTCAGTCAGCTTCTGGTGCTTTGATGAGTGTCTAGGAAAGGGGGTAGGAATTACTTGCCGACACCCGACACCTGACACCAGTCTATTATACCTGGAGGTTACCCAATGAGTTTTAACCCTCAAGTACAATAGAGATACTCTTCCTACAGAGTGTGCTGACCTTCAGGTCACTTGCAGGGTTCGGGAGCTTCCTTAGCCCCTTTTTCACTCATTGAATTTAAGTTTAATTATGAAGGGATAACAGAGTCAGTTTTAATTTTAGGTAATTTAATTAAGTTCAAATAAGCAGATTACAGGCGATAGTTTATAATAGATGGTTAACTTTTGAGTTCACAAGGTCGTATTTTAATTAAGTTCACCGGGTTTTAAGTATGTAAGTTATTCTTAATTTTAGACGTGACAATTAAGGTCACATAGGAATAAACAAACTAAGTCTGCTGGTGTTTCCTTCAGTCAGATCGACGATATCGATTTTTCGATACGAGGCTTGTTCCCTAAATTAGGTAGGTGAAATTTACCCTTCACCCAGAAGATACGTTAAATCAAGTCAGATGGACCCCCTTCTTGAAAAGAATCCCTGTACTCCGTTCTAAGTCCGCTGTGAAGCAAGTAATAACATATGAGCAACTCGCTCCTTGTTACCCACGATAAAATGAATAATGGTTTTCCTTCTCAAAGCAACTACCCTTGTGCCCTTTCTAAAAACTGCAAAAAGCAAAACTAATGCATACGAGGCAACTCATACCTGTTGCCTGCGGAGACTCAGGTGAGATGAGCTCTACCCAAAGTCTGGCTGAGAGCTACTCAAAATCTAGAATCTGAATCTCAAGTCTGTCCTTCAGTGGCTGAACTACTCCTTATATAAGAAGGAATCCATTCTCACATACGTCAGAGTGGCGTGTCATCGTGAGACCAAGAAAATTTGGATTTTCCACATTCAAGGTTTTTGTAACGGATGAGAGATTTTAGCTTGAAAGGTTTACTGGGCAATTAACAACATAAGCAATTAACAAGTGCTAGATGTCGCAAAAGTGCATCTGAGTGTTTTTAATTGGAAAAACTAATTGTCTTAACATTATAATGATGTTTTTCGTTAATTATTAAGACATAGGGGAGCACCTGCTCTTGTATAATTGGTGTTTTTCCAAGTTTGAGCAATTACTTAAGGACTTAGAAAAGATTTTGTAGCTTCTTGCATCAATCATTAAAATATAAGCAAACACCTCCACTAGGGTGCATCAAACGCCCTTAGGTTCTTGGATTTTAATGTCTATTCTCTCAAATGTCACACTTGTTGCTAGAAGTGTGTTTGCCAAAAATTAATTAAATCGGAGGTGGTCCTGGGTGGCCACCAGTCACTTTTATATTTTCGCGGCAATTTTCGGGGGCCGCGCTATGTAAAAATATCTATTTTTTTTATTTACCAACCAGTTGACTACTTACATTGTTTCTTTTAATATAGAGTTGCTAAGGGGTGATTTACATAACATTTGAGAGAATAGACATTAAAATCCAAGAACCTAAGGGCGTTTGATGCACCCTAAAGGGGTGATTTACATAAAACATGTACCATAAACGAAACTTCACTTATAGTCTAATAATATCCTTTATTGTCTTTCAGAAACAATGGAAGCTAAGAAGACCAGATTAGCAAGTGCCATTTTTGGTCTTGGCAATGCTCTTACAGAAGGAGATGGTACATTGACAGGAGTCCGCCTCCCAACTTGCCGGCAGGTTCTTCGATGCGTGATGTGGCACATCCAGAAAGAAATATGTGAAGGCAAACAAACACAGCCACTCAAATGGAAATCTGCCAGCATAGTCCTTATCCAGCTGAAAACATTCTACACTAAAGCAAATATTCCTATGCTTTCAGACCATCAATGCTGCAAACTAATACTTGACCTTCTTAATGACAATAACAAATTGCGTCAAATACCTGTTTCTCGCAGAGAATCTCCAAACACTTTGGCTAAGTTGCAATCCATGAATGAACGTCTTGATAAGACCTTTGGTGTATGGACAAAAGATGCAATGACAAACATTAAGAATGAGGAAGATAGAGCATTTTTAGAGTCAATGAAATCTGACAGAGTAGCCTCATTTGGTAGTGTTGACAAGAAGAAAGCTGATAAAGATCGTAGAAAAGAAAAATGCATCTTAGCGGAAGCTTCAAGATGAGAACGTCATGAATCATCCAGTGTACAAGAGATGAAAAGTTCTTTATGCTCTGATGATAGTGCCTCTGCAGATAGCTTGGAAGAAACTGAAGAAGAGGCAATTCCAGAGCTTCAAAGGAAGCGTAGTCACCACAGATCAACATATGCAGGTACGTCTGCCTTTATTCCTCATGATATTCTGAAAAGGCCTTCAGTCGTGTCTGTTGCTACTCGACTAAACATAACTCCTGTTCAACAGGCTGTGCTTGCTCACCGAAGCTGTAATTCAAGAGGCAGGAGGTGATCCACATTGTGTGGCCAAGTCGTATTCAACTGCTGATAAGGCTCGACGATCAATAACAAGTGCTATCGCCAAAGATATTCGAGAAAATTGGATCGCCCCAACAGCTGCAACACTTCACTGGGATGGCAAGCAGATGCATACGCTCACAAACAAGAATGGCAAGGAAGAAAGATTGCCAGTGTTGGTTGGGAATGCCACTGATGTAAAGCTACTGGGAGTGGCTAGATATCCTCGTGGAAGTGATATGTCATCAGGTGACATCATTGCCGAGCACACTTACACGTTTCTACATTCATGGAAGTGCAGTCAGTCAGTTGTCAACTTATGTTTTGACACAACAGCATGAAACACTGGACACGTTACAGCTGCCTGTGTTACCATTCAATCAAAACTGGACCGTGCTCTTCTGTGGTGTGCATGTCGCCATCATGTTGGAGAGGTAATCCTGGATCATGTGTTTGACGCTCTCAAAATTGAGACATCAAAGTCTCCAGAAGCATCTTTGTTCCAAAGATTCCAGAAGAATTGGGAACGCATATCGCATGCAAAGGATGAAAGTTTAACCAAAATTGACATTTCAATGTACAATGACGATGCACAACAACTGCTTTTATCCTGCAAAAACAAGGTTTTAAGCACAATCCGCACAAGCGCTTCATACTGTAGGGAAGACTACAACGAAATGGCACAACTCTGCCAGGTAGTCCTCGATGATGATGTCACAAAACAAGGAACACTCCACAGACCTGGGGCCATGCATAAAGCAAGGTGGATGTCAAAGATTCTTTATTCCATCAAAATATGCCTACTTGAAGAGCAAATTTCTGTACTACCTCGAGGAACTGTAACAACACAACATCAACAGGAAAAACAAGGAGTTTGTTATTTTTGTTGTTTATATTTATTGTGATTGGTGGCTCATATGTCAGTCTGCTTCAAATGCCCCATGGTTTGATTTGTGCTTATACAAGACTGCTCAACTATAAAGCTGTCAACTCAATCATTTCAGTCAGTGCTGTGAAAGCCTTTGATAGACATTTGTGGTATTTAACCCCAGAACTGGTTGTTTTGGCACTGTTCAGCAATGCAGTACCTCAAAAGGAGCGTCGTGCCCTTGCAGATGTGTTACTGGCCATACAACCAGATGAAATGCCAAGCACTCCAAAACACCGCTACGGTTCTGGATATGGCAAACCGTCATTTCCAAAAATTACAGAAGCGACAACCCTGGCTGATCTGTGAAGGACTCGTGGTTTACAGTGAACCTTCTTCACCTGGATATGACCTTCCTAACAGAGGATGCTGACAATTGGCAGAACAATGACCACTTCAAGGCAGCCAAGTCCATTGTGGATGGGTTAAATGTTGTGAATGACCCTGCGGAGAGAGCAGTAAAGCTCACAACTGATTTTGTCTCAGCTGCAAGAGGAGAAGACCACTTCCAAAATCTTCTTCAAGTGGTTGAATGTGACTGCAAAGCGAGGCCAAATTTGCGGAAACGAGCAAAGTTGGAGTAGTGACATTGGTGTTGTGTTTTATACATTTTCAACTTTCAATCAATGTAAGTATAGTAATACCGAATATTTGTATATTAGTATTATAAGTAATACCGAATATTTGCCGAATATTCGGTGCATCACTACTAAATATATAAAAGTGGCCGGTGGCCACCCAGGACCACCTCCGATTTGATTTATTTTTTGCATACATACTTCTACCAACAAGTGTAACATTTGAGGGAATAGACATTAAAATCAACAACCTTTTGAAAATCATGGGGCGTTTAATGCACCCTAAACTGTCCTCCACTTGTAGAAGATTCAAGAAAAGGAGCGTACTGATTATTTTGATTTTAATTAATATTTCGTATGACAGTTGTCCCGTATAACAAGTGTAATTATTAAAATATAGTTAGTTACAGTATATAGGCATGTCAATAAGCAATTTAAATAGCAATACTCACATTTTCCATGCAGTTGTAAGTTTTTTATTATATATTTTTGACAAGTTTGTATCCAGTTTCTTGATTACTTTTAAGATGACACTTTTTCAGGATCATATTGGCTTCATTGATTTCCTTTTTTGTGTTGTGATTGTGTATGTTCTTCCAATAGCTGTCATTGGGTTTATGATTGTGAGGATGTTGGACAAATCTACTGTAAGTATATCAGGATTTTCAGGATAAGTAAATGACTTGTTTGGGCCACAAGGGTGAAGGAAGTTTACTTTCACTTCACCCTCACCAGGATATGTTTCCATCACACACACAATCCACCAGTGGTTATCATACTCCACTGTTACATATCCTGTGACATTTTCAATTAATTGAGTGGCTTGTTGGGAGGGAAGTGAATTCCTTTCGACTTTCACCTGAGGTGCTGTACATTTATACTTCTAAAAAAATTTTTGTCACTGGTATGAATGAACGTAATTTTTGAGTTCCTGGTATGGTTCTCGTTTTTGATAAAATTGGATCTAAAAATTTTCTCATTTGAGTATTGTTCTTGTGTTGCAAAGCTAAAAGACATTTGAGTCAATTTTAAGGAACAGAAATCAAAAAGATCTTTTGGGGGCAGAATTTGATTTTCATTATGGCCTATGAAGACTTTCTTTTGAGGGTTCCTCCGACACCATCCAATCGTCCCTTGCCATGGCTGGTAGCAAAAAAATGCCACTCAGCCTTAACTCCAGATTCTTCATGGTGGTGGCATAAATTTAAAAAGTTTTTGCAGTTTTTGTATTGACCTGTGCATCCGTTGGTAAAATAGATAATTCTGTTTAGTAGCTGAAAATTTGACTTAAGGTGATTTATTAAAACTTTTATGAATAGATGCACTGCAACAGTATTATGTGTATTACACTCTGATATTATAGTTTAGAGAGCTTTACTTTTTCTTGCTCTTTGTAATAACAAACCCATGGATGAAGAGTCACTTGGTAATTATTCCAGTGAAATCCTTGAGCACAATCTTGGACTACAAAGGAATAGTGTTCGGAAAAGTCCCCAATCACCAAAAAATTGCCTTCATCCAGTTCATTTTTTCTTTTTTCTAAATACTTGGCTTGTTGTTTGGCAATGAAATCATGATGCCTTAGTCGAGTTAGTCAAGAAATAAAGGTATCTAAGAAATCTAAATTTTGAATAACACAGTCCAGCTGAGATCGATCTGTTGTTGTCCACTGTTTGTACTGGATTTCATCAATACCTTTTTCTTCGTAATATGTAAGAAGAGTTTCCTTTAATGAATCAGGTCAAGGGCATTGATCACACACTCCTAAATAGCAAGAAGGTTGACTTTTGTCACAAACAATTTTGGCTAAAGCGCAGTGGTAACTATGCAATGGAGTTTCTTCCTCACTGTTAATTTCTGCCATTCTAGAACCTGTCATCATTAACTTAACATTCTGATGAATTACGCAGATGCGCACACTATGCATTCCACTTGCTCCTGCCAAAACACGTTCTTGGGGGCATAGCATCGCAAATTTCGAAAATCCTATAGAGAGAGCTGGAAACATACTTAAATTGTTGATATGCTTCTTTTAGATTACATAAAACTAACCTCTCTTGATATTTTTTCATTCACCATTTTCTTTTATTGTTACGCAGTCTTTCTTGCCTGCCATTTGTCTACTTATTTCATCATTTCTAAAAAACTCTAACAGTGTTAGTTACTTCCAGTGGCAATTCCTTCCCCATCTTTGGATTTGGTGATGACAATACTCCCTTTTCTTTTGCAAGCTGCTGAGCCTGAACAGCCATTCTTTGTGAACAGTTAAATTCTTGAATTAGTTTTCTTACACTCATTGATGGTGCAAAAACAGTTAGAATCATAATTTGGTCATGTTTATCTGAGTTTTGATATTTATCTTTCAATGTTTGGACAGTTTGTCTACATTTGATGGACCTGGCTGTTGAGGAATTTCACGTACTATATCTAAGTGTCTTCTTACTGAACTTTGTATTTTGGCCATTTTTGTCAGGAGGTATGCTTCATTTCTTTGAATCTTGCGCTTGACAATTGGACTTTCCCCAATCATGGCGATTGTCTCATTCATTGCTGACAATTCAGCCTCCTTGTCAAAAACATCATCTGATGACAGTTTCCATAGTAGTATCAGATGAGCTTGATGATAATATTTCTGGTTCTGCTATATTTTTTCTGCACAATGAACGTACTTTTGGCGTGGCTTCAAATGATTTGGAAATTTTTCTATCAGTGATTGTGAAGCAGGCCGAAGATCAGAAGATTTTAATTTATTGTGGGAATTGAATGGATCACAATATTTTGATGATATTTTATCAGCATATAGTCAAAACCTGAACACACAAATTTAACATGATTAAATATACAAATTATATAGGTACTGTGATGAAAATTATTGTTCTTTTAGAGCAGCAAATACCTTAATATTTGCAAAAATCTTAATACATACAGTTTATTTATCAAACCATGAATGTAGCTATATATATATATATGAACTATTTGTGAAGTTATCTTAAATAAAATGCTAAAAATTTTCAACATGCACAATTTCAAATGCTTGTGGAAAGTAAACCCATGGAGATCCCACTCCAATTTTTTGCTTGAATATGCTTTATCTAAAGGTGTTTACTTATGCCAATTTTCATGACCTTGAATTTTGAACTCTGACCTGAGGTCAAGGTCAAAGGTGAAATATAAGTACAACTTTTTTTAACGAATGTACGCACTCTGTGCATAAAATTAAAGTTATTCTGCTATCTTTTCTGAGCATTTTGACACCAAAATCATTAAAATCGATCCATTAGATCCTGAGTCAAAATCATGAGGTTACGCTGCTGACCCCAAATTTGGGGTGGGTCATTACTCCCAAACTATTTGACCCAAGTGGCTAAAATTTGGTCATGCTTCATTACTCATCATACCAAACTACCACACCAAAAATCATTAAAATCAGTGAGATGACCTGACATAAGGTGTGTACACTTGACGTGGAATGCCTTTATTTTTTAGTGACTTAATGCACATCCATGGGAATATTGCTGAAAACATACGGCATGGTTAAAGGGTTAAGAGGATACCTCCAAACTAGGAATTAACTTTTACTACTACCAAAGTAGCCTACATAACTTAAGCTAAGAATATACAGTATTTACAATACAAACTATCTCTTTCATTCATGAAAGTGTTGAAATTTTCCTTAAAATTAACTAATGAGTTTCTGTTTATCACATCATATGGCAAGTCATTCCAAAAATCTACTACTCTATGACTGAAAAAGTATTTTCTTAGGTCAAGTCTACAAATGTTTTCTAATTTTCTTATGCTGAAGACAAAAGTTATCCCATCAACCTTTAGTGAGAAAAAGTTACATGCATCTAAATTGTCCAAATCTGAAAACATTTTGAACATCTGTATCATATCTTCCCTCATACAATATCCTTCAAAACTAAACATACCTAGTTCCTTTAATCTTTCCTTGTGTTCCAATTTTCTTAGGTTAGGGATAAGCTTGGTTGCCTTATGTTGCACACCTTCAAGCATATCAATATCATGTCTAAGATGAGGGGACCAAGCTTGAATGCAGTAGCTATTCTAAGTGAGGCCTAATGTAAGAATTATATAATTTACAGATGACTTCCTTACTCTTGTAACTAACTTACTTGCCATACACTGTATCTAGCCTCAAGGCACTGCTTAGAAGATTTTAGGATAAATCTTTAAAGGAAATGCCTATGGTGTGCAACCCCTTAATTTATGTGGTGCACACCCTTTTCCTGATTTCACTTCACTGACACCATTTATGTTATGCGCAACCCTTTAATTTATGTGGTGTGCACCTTTTTCAATTGTACTTATTTCTTACATGCATGTTTGTTTATGCCAGGATGACTCTGCCTATCCACTCGGGTGGCCCTTTAATTTTATATGCAAAATTTCTCTTGGCTTACTTGAAGCCCACTTTGAATTTTAAACCTTCAATGTTAATTTACCCTCAGCTTACAAGAGAGGCCTATTGCAAGATAGCATAAAAATGACACACTCCCTCTTATAAAGTTTATTCAATTTCACTCGTTAGTATATATATTCAAAGAAATAAGCTGATGTATGATTACAAATTTTGTTAAAGAGAAAAGAAAATCAAATTGTTCATTTAAAGAAAATGTTTACAAATACTTAAGTCTCAAAAATCCTTTATACAGAGGGTTTTTTTTTAGTTACGTGTAACCAAAAAGAAAAACAGCACTGAATTCAAATTTCATAATCTAAGAGGAGGTTGGAAAAATGGTTTACTTACAAAAATTTTGGGAAAGTTACTCTCAACAGTTCTTGGTGAGTTCCGCAGATTTGTTTCCAGAACAAAAACAAAAAAAAATCTGTCAAATAAATTAGATTTTTTCACAAAATGACTGAATGGTCATGCACTAACTTATGGGGTTTCCACTGGAACCAACTTCAACACAAGATATTGACTCTTCCCTGAGGAATCCTAATAGGTCGCAAACTTACAGTTTAACATTTAATTTGAACAAAATTAAAATAATTGAAATTTCACAAAATTCTTTGTCTGTCGACTACCATTAATTAAGATCTTTCCACTAAGTTCTTTTTTTTTTCCCCAGTCACTAACAATAAAGTTCTTATACGCAAGTTCACGTAAAGAAAGGCAATTCAAATTTTTAAGTATAATGTGAGACAGTTTTAACTCAATTTAGAAATTTTCAACCTCACCACAGAGTTTAAAGAGTTATTCTTTCAAGCCACTTTACTGTTGAGGACGGGCACTGCAACTGACTTAAAAATCTAAAATACACCTTAAAATTCCAAGGACTCCACCTTCCAATATTCTAAATGACCTATCAAAACATTTTCAATACATAAGGTCATCCCTACGACAGATTTCATCCATACATAAGGAAAGAAAGAGCTTTTCTCTCCCCTTACTGGGTGTTCCCAGGATCATTGTCCTTTGATTGGACATCGACCTTCCCTTCCAAACAAAACTCCTTTTCCTAAAATTATCTTAAAATAAAGTTCTTTTCTTCAAAGCCACTTGGTTTCCCAAATTTATGACCAATGTCATGGTCCAATTTAACAAGTGGATTTGAAGTCTGTCTCACAAAAGTTTAGCCATGAATGGAAGGGAAAAACAAACCATTTTACATCTGAACCCAGCCGGCTGGTTTTCCCTTTGCTTTGCATCTAGGGTTGCAGTTCGACCCAGCCATAAATCTCAGCCATGAGGCTGTTCGGGTTTATACTATTCTCGTGAGAACACAAAAATAAAAATCGGACGAATGTTAAATAATCTGAAACATTTTCATTTATTTATGTATTAGTAACCATAACCCAAACCACCTTGCTTCAGAGATCTTAACAACAAAATCTTAAAACTAAAATTTCTGCTCTTATTCTCACCAGAGATTTTGCATGCAATTTTACCATCACAACATGCCATCACCTGCAATAACTTGCTTATAATGTATTTGCACAAAAAATTGTATTCTTGAAAAAAGTGTTATATTGTTGTGTAGATTATGGCCATATAGTTATTTTTTAGATATTCAGGTGATGACATCTTAAGATTAACCAATTTTAGATCACTGGGTATGAACTATAATGCCAAGATCTTTTTCCTGTCTGGACATCCTCCAACCAGTTCCCTTGCATCTCATAACTAAAGTTTTCATTATTTCTACCAAAATGGATGACACTGCATTTTTGAACATTGATTTCTACATACCATTTACTGGCCCGAGCAACCAATCTCTCAAGATCTTTTTGTAGTTCATAAGAATTTTCTATATTTGTAACTGGGGCAACTACTTTTGTGTCCTGTGTAAATTTAGAAACTTTCTACCTAATCTCTTCTCTAAATCATTTAGATATAAAATAAAGAGTAATGGACCTAAAACTGATCCCTGTGGTGTACCCCACTTTTCACTTTCTGCCACCCAGATTCATGGCCATTTGGAATGACTCTCTGTTCTATCTTCTAACAATTTTTCTACCCAATTTATAACTGACCCTAATATCCCATGAACTTTTAATTTTTATAGAAGTCTCCTATGTGGAACCTTGTCAGATGCTTTACAAAAATCTAAATAAATGATATCTATATCATTTCCATTATCTACCTGATTAGTTACAAATTCCAAAAAGTCTGAGAGATTAGACCAGTGGTTCCCAAACCGTGCGCCGCGGCGCACTGGTGTGCCACGAGATGTAATTAGGTGCGCCGCGAAAGAGCAAGATTATATTTCAAAATGTGAAAAATACAAACTGAAATTCATAATAAAGTATATGTATAAATACCTCTTGAATAAATTTTCGAATTTATGTACAAAGTGCGCCACAATATGTTTACTTGTTCTAAAGTGCGCCGTGAGTAAAAAAAGTTTGGGAACCACTGGATTAGACAAAGAAGACCCTCCTGATCTAAATCCATGTTGGGAACTTCAAATAATATTAAAATTTTCCAAATGATCTTCAATATTATTCCTTATAATTCTTTCCAGTATCTTTCCTACCAATGATATTAAGTAACAGGCCTATAATTTTATACCTCCTCCTTACTACCCTTTTCATAAATGGGTAGCCACTACATTTGCTTTTTTCTATTCATGTGGTACTTCTGTATAATTAATAGACCAAGCAAACAAAATAGTTAGTGCCTCAGGATAAGCTTTCCTCCCCTTCTCTGAGAATCCGAGCATAGCTATATATATTATCAGGTCCAGCAGCTTTATTTGACTTCAGTGTATGAATCACACACCCAACATCATCCATCCTTATATGAATATGATGTAGAATGCTTAAATTTATAGAATCTGAAGAATTAAAATCAAAGTTATTTAAATTTTCTTCAGTAAAACCAGAGCTAAAATAATCATTAAAAATACCAACAATATCCTGATCTTTTTCAAACATCCTATCATCATTTTCCATTGGGCCAACCCTATCAAGCTTTTTATTATTATATTTATAATATAATAATAATGGCAGGAAATGGGTGCAAGAAGCAGAGCTCAGGTGGAGGAATGAAAAGGGATTTGAGGATAGACAAAAATTAATGAAATAAGAGACATTATACAGGCAAGACTTTGTGACTAGAAACTGATTCTAGAATTTTTCCTTAACTCAGAGTGGATGCAAATTGTATTAAAACCTTATTCCTATGTCTGTTTTAATTTAGAAAATGCTAGAAACAATGTGCCAAGGTCAAAATATAGATGTAATATACAGCAATCCCCCAACTTACACATTTCTAATTTGCGCATTTTCACATTTATGTGATTTCATATGGACAATAAATCCAGAAAAGTTTTAGGGGGTTGTGTCTCTTTTCTCAGATTTACGCAACTGCCAATGTGACTGCATGGTGAGTAAAAAACTGGTTAGTGCGCAGCTTGGGTCATCTGACATGGATGACCCCTCTCCCTCCACCAGCCAGCCACCTCGAGTAAGATCCAACACCATGCATAGTAAGATTTCTTTAATTTTCAGTGTTATTTGTTTTTCATTCACTTTTTCTCTATTAGATGTTTTTGTCACAATACAACAAAAATAAATAGAAATATTCATTTATTTTATAAAGGAAAGTGATTTTTAGGTGAGAGTTTGGGTATGTAACCTCCACTTATTACATTGTTTCTATTGCTTAAGTTGGGGGATAGCTGTACAGTGTACACTGATTTTGCTGAAGCCTTTGATAAATGTGATAGTGGAATTATAGCACACAAATTTAAGGAGGTCCAGTACTAATATCTCTGAGAAACTGATGCAATGAAAAAATAGAAATAACTAAGGATACAAGAATTACTGGAAAGCTGAGATGAAAGATATTTAATTTTCTGACCAATTTGAGATTCAGGAAATATGTTTCTTGAAGGTGTCCAAATTTACAGGCATTGGCCTGCTTCAGTAAGAAGTGTATGAATAAAGTCTAGATCACTGTTTGTTTGTTTGTTTAATTTAAAGCCATTGTTAGGATGATTCATTTTGTTGTTTGAAATTGCTCAGTAAAAATATTAATTTTTCTAAATTCAAAATTTTGTTTATGATATAAGTATCAGTGGCTCTTCAGTAGTCTACTGATTTAGGTTGTGAGGCCTCTGAGACACATGAAGTTTGTCATATAGGCTCTCTCATTAATTATTATTATATATTGTTTTCATTGCAGTGTTTTACATTTTGAAATAATAAAATAAAAAAAAAACTTTTTGTACAAATTTCCAAAGTTGTGTGTCACTGTTTATTTGCATTACTGAGTTTGAAAATGGAAAAAGATGAAAGAAAAGTTTGTTTCAAATCAGAAATAATATATATTAAAGAAATTGAAGTTAAAGAAGAGGAGGTAGACCCTTACAAAGAAAGTCTTTACAAAGATGATTTATTTGGATATGAAAGCCAAATTCTTGAAGAGCAGGTAAGGAATGGACAAGAATAACTTGCTTGCTTTTTACACATTTTCTATGGCTTATTGAAGTTTATTGAAGATGAATTATGATCATTGACTAAGCATAATATCTGCTCTGTTTACTAATTAATTTCTAATGCAGTCTCAATACAGTAATTCCTGGAGCATCTTTGCCAAATTTAGTAGTTATGGAAAAACTATACGCGCTCACAACATGGTATCATATGTGGTACATTTATTTCATAATTAAATATAAATTATTAATTAATTGAATTAAATATCTATACAAAATTGCCTCGGGATTGGCGACATAGCCTATTGGGAATGAAATAATTGAATTGCCATACGTACAAAGAACCTGTATGTATGAATCAGCCTCACATAGCAACAAGAAAACCCAATTTATTGTTTAGTCTACCAAAGGAGTAGCCCAAACAAAAATTTTGCTAGTTCGGCAAATAATACACCAGAACCAAGGAACGGCTCTCAGGGCTGTTTATGTTACAGCGATGCTTTAAACAGGGAAGACGTATAAAGTTTTCCCTCTAGTTCTGAGTGAATTCCTTATAATTTAAAACCTAATGACTAAAAAAGGATAGGCCTATTCCTTCAGGGGTTTATATAGTGACTGCCTATATTAATTACATTAAGTAAATTCGTCGCGAAACTCGATCGTGGCGGCCCTACACCGAAGATGATCGTAACGCCCTACATCGAAGCAAACAAAGACCCAACAAAAATAAGGTGAGGCAAATTATTTTCATTCTAGTATACTGTACGTCGCGCAAATCCCGACGCTAGAATTACCGTAATCACTTAAATATAAAAAGGTCCTTTAAACACCTACATATTCATAACTCTCTAACGAAAAAGCATAGGGCTTTTGTCGGTAACCCTCCACTGAAATCTGCTGGAAATTTTCAGCGGATGAGGGCACAGGCAATCAACCCATAGCCCTATATAGTTTTTTCAAATGGTGGCCTGTGTATGGGGAACTAACCCCTCTACAATTTACACTGACACACCGCGGTGGCTAGGCTTACCTCATTGGCCTAACCCTAATTTCAACCATAACCCCACTATAGTTTTCATATAGTGGCCTATTTAACTGGGAACCGATCCCTTTACCTTTACACTAACCGAAAACAAAGGCTTGTTCATTTAACAGGCATAACTTATTTTAGGTCCTAAAAATAATAGGCCCACAACATTAAACCTATTTAATAGGTCCTACTCTTCAAACTCAAAACTAAGCCTTGTTAATTTAACAGGCTTAACTCATTTGAGGTCCTATAAAATAATAGGCCCAAACATAAGCCTACTTGGTAGGCCCAACAAATAGGCCTATTTAGTAGGCCCACCTAACTTTACCTTACATAATAGGCCTACCTCTTAAAGTAGGCCTTACTCTTAACACTCAAGGCCTATCCTAATTAAAAACACTAAATTTATAATTGAACCTGTGGTGTAGGTTATAAAATTTATTCCAGCAATTTAACTTACTCATTAACATCACAAAATTCGACTCAGACCTGTAACATCACAAAATTCGACTCAGAACTGTATCATCACAAAGACCTAAAGCAATTGCACGAATTCAAACCTACACCCACCTATTACCTATTCCGAAGTCCTATTTGACATATAGGCCCAACCTATTCCGAAGTCCTATTTGACATATAGGCCCAACCTATTCCGAAGTCCTATTTGACATATAGGCATACCAAGTCCTATTTGACATATAGGCCCAACCTATTCCCAAGTCCTATTTGACATATAGGCCCAACCTATTCCCAAGTCCTATTTGACATATAGGCCCAACCTATTCCCAAGTCCTATTTGACATATAGGCCCAACCTATTTCAAGTCCTATTTGACATATAGGCACAACCTATTACAGACAAGGCTTGATATAAGGGTCTCAAATGCAACGTTTGAGGGTCTTTACTCAGCCAAATTGGTTAACCTAACCCAAAACCCCAAAATAAAACCCTATAACAAAATACACATTTACACACATACGTACGGTACAGTATATAAATATATACATACGACTTCAAACATCCAATTCTTCTTTTAAAAGAAGAAACACAACAGATTTCATTAACAGACACATACATTCCTTGCAAACAGATTGGATTCCTTCAAAACCCCAAACCTTCCAGACCTACCTGTAGGACATACAACATTTACTCATTCATAACTACGGGTATTAATTTCATTGGAGTGGTGAATCCAAGTTTTGAAGACCAACTGGATTCGGAGGAATGACAAACACACACACACACACACACACACACACACACACACACACACTACTCTTTCATGTGTCTGAAACACAAAAACCTGTCTAAACATAACCAAGGATCGGAGAGTAAAAGCTTTTATTGCTGCGCTCTGATTCTGTGCACATAATTTTGTGCCAAAAATTATATGGTTAGACAGTGACACGTACAAACAAACTACTCTACTCCAAACGGGTTGATGGCCTACCTTGGCCATAGCCCAACAAGAAGGGGCTTTGTGGCCTCCCTTGGCCACAACCCAAACCTCTTTTGGCCACAGCCCAAACTACAGGGGTCTTGTGGCCTCCCGTGGCCACAGCCCAAACTACAGGGGTCTTTTGGCCACAGCCCAAACTACAGGGGTCTTTTGGCCACAGCCCAAACTACAGGGGTCTTGTGGCCTCCCGTGGCCACAGCCCAAACTACAGGGGTCTTTTGGCCACAGCCCAAACTACAGGGGTCTTTTGGCCACAGCCCAAACTACAGGGGTCTTTTGGCCACAGCCAAAACTACAGGGGTCTTTTGGCCACAGCCCAAACTACAGGGTCTTGTGGCCTCCCGTGGCCACAGCCCAAACTACAGGGGTCTTTTGGCCACAGCCCAAACTACAGGGGTCTTTTGGCCACAGCCCAAACTACAGGGGTCTTGTGGCCTCCCGTGGCCACAGCCCAAACTACAGGGGTCTTTTGGCCACAGCCCAAACTACAGGGGACTTTTGGCCACAGCCCAAACTACAGGGGTCTTGTGGCCTCCCGTGGCCACAGCCCAAACTACAGGGGTCTTTTGGCCACAGCCCAAACTACAGGGGTCTTTTGGCCACAGCCCAAACTACAGGGGTCCTTTGGCCACAGCCCAAACTACAGGGGTCCTTTGGCCACAGCCCAAACTACAGGGGTCTTGTGGCCTCCCGTGGCCACAGCCCAAACTACAGGGGTCTTGTGGCCTCCCGTGGCCACAGCCCAAACTACAGGGGTTTTGTGGCCTCCCTTGGCCACAGCCCAAACTACAGGGGTCTTGTGGCCTCCTTTGGCCATAGCCCAACAAATCATCAAAGGGCCTTGGCCTACCTTGGCCATAGCCCAACAAATTCATCAAAGGGCTGATGGCCTACCCTTGGCCATAGCCCAACAAATTCATCAACCGGCTGATGGCCTACCTTGGCCATAGCCCAACAAATCATCAAAGGGCCTTGGCCTACCTTGGCCATAGCCCAACAAATTCATCAAAGGGCTGATGGCCTACCCTTGGCCATAGCCCAACAAATTCATCAAAGGGCCTTGGCCTACCTTGGCCATAGCCCAACAAATCATCAAAGGGCCTTGGCCTACCTTGGCCATAGCCCAACAAATTCATCAAAAGGGATGATGGCCTACCTTGGCCATAGCCCAACATATTCATCAAGGGTCTTGTGGCCTCCCTTGGCCAGAGACCAAACAACATTGGTCTTGTGGCCTCCCTTGGCCAGAGACCAAACAACAAGGGTCTTGTGGCCTCCTTTGGCCAGAGACCAAACAAAAAGGGTCTTGTGGCCTCCTTTGGCCATAGGCCAAACAACACAAAAACAGTACAGGATTCAAAGCCCCAAGCCCTCCAGATCTACCTGTGGAGGAGTAAATTTACTCCACTAAAACTACGGGTATTGACTAGTCTGAAGTGGTAGGAGGTTTGAATACAGTACAAACTCTTTCTAATTCTCCTAAATTAAATGAACAAATAACAAAAGACAACAATGGGAACATTGAACCAAACAATTACACGAAAACACTTGGAATGCTTTGGTTTTTTAAAACAGAATTCCGAACACGATGACACTCTTTGCACAAAGAGTTATAACTTAAATCCAAATGCCGATACAAAAAGACAAGTGCTTTCAGAATCATCCAAAATTTTCGACCCCATTGGATTATATTTACCAGCAACCATAAGATCCAAAATCCTTTTGCAAGACTTATGGAAAAAGAAAATTGATTGGGATGAACCACTTTCAGTGAAAGACCAACTTCATTGGAAAAAATTAGCCACAGACTTGAACAAAGTTCAAGACATCTACGTACCAAGATGTGCTGGCTACAGATTGAAATCGCAAACACTACACATTTTTACAGATGCCAGCTCACAAGCTTACGGGTGTTGTGCCTATTTAACAAGTGAAAATGAAAGTAACTTGGTTTATTCAAAGGCAAAAGTGGCACCCTTAAAACCAAAAGAAAACTGTACCACAACTTGAATTATTAGCTGTCTCATTGGGAGTTAAAACAGCAAACTTTCTTTCACAAGTGTATAAAGAAGTTGACATAACAAACATTTACTTATGGACAGACAGTCAAATTTGTCTAACATGGGTGACCAACACAGAAACAACTTCTTGCAAAAACATATTTGTGAAAAACAGACTAACAGAAATCAAAACTGCAAACACAAACCTTGGTATCAAATTTAGGTACATAAAAACAAAAGAGAATCCTGCAGACTTTTTGACAAGAGGGCTCTCTTACAAGCTGTTGAAAACAAATAAAATCTGGTATGAAGGGCCCGAATGGCTAACACGTGAGGATCTTTGGCCAGCCAAAGTAGTTAACCTCACACTCAACTCTACGACAACTGAAAAGATCACTGAGGACAAACCTATATTTGACTACAAACATTATTCAGACATCAACAAACTCTTGAGAATTACAGTCTATTGCTGCAAGTTTGTCAATAGCTACCTTCTCAAACACTGTCCTCAGAAAGCCTTTTCTAACTTAACAGAAACTGCAACAAAATACTGGCTCAAACAGATACAAGCTTCAGAATTTGACAAGGAGTTGAAGTATCTTAGGTCCAGTAGCACATTAAACAAAGGTATTCCTTCACTTGTCATGGATCTAAATCTGTACCTGGATACAGAGGGTCTGATAAGGTGTAAAGGAAGGCTTAACAAGTCAACTTTGACTTACAACTCTAAGCACCCAATTCTTCTTCCAAGGAGAAATCACTTCACAAAACTCATCATCAGGGATACCCACAACAAAATACACCACATGGGAGTCCCACAAACCCTGACAGAGCTGAGAAACTTACTGGCTACCAAAGGGTAGAACTGAAACAAAGAAAATTTAAACACATGCATTCCTTGTAAACGTATCCATTCACGACCCTTTAAGACCCCAAGCCCTCCAGACCTACCTGTGGAACGAGTAACATTTACTCGGCCATTTGAAACCACGGGTATTGACTACACTGGAGCGGTAAATGTGAGTTTTGGAGACAAAATGGATTCAAAGGAATACAAAGTGTACATTGTACTCTTCACCTGTGCTGCCACACGTGCCATATGTCTAGACATAGTAGAAGATCTGACAGCAGAAGCTTTTATTGCTGCTTTCAGACGATTTTGTGCACACAATTCTGTACCCAAAACTATATGGTCAGACAATGCCACATACTTCAAATCTGGTGAAAGAATTATTCATCAGATTTGTGACAGTGAAACAGTACAAACTCATTTAACCAAACACAACATAACCTGGAAGTACATTCCTGTTAATACACCATGGTATGGTTCAATTTGGGAAAGAAACATACAAACTGTAAAGAACTGCCTTAAAAAGACTATTGGGACAAAACATTACAACTTTTTGAACTCATGACTATTCTGTCAGAAATTGAAAATGTTGTCAACAACAGACCATTAACTTATGTGGGAGATGGTATTAATGAGCCAGAACCTCTCACACCAAACCACCTAATTAAGGGAGAAACAGTAAACATGTTACCAGAATCTGAACATAACAGTACAGAGGATCCAGATTGGGAAATAGGACACAAAGAACTCAACACAAAATACCAACATTTGACACAAATCAAGACTCAATTTATAACAAAATGGAGAGAAGAATACTTAACAAGTCTTAGAGAAAGACATAAACAATTAACAAAACAAAGTTGGAATGATTCAGTCAAAATTGGGGACATTGTGTTGATACATGACAAGACACCAAGACAACATTGGTCAATGGGAAAAGTCTTGGAACTCAAAACTGGTGAAGACGAAGTTACCAGGGTTGTAAAACTGAAAACAGCAACTGGTGAGACCACCAGAGATATCACATTACTATATCCTTTGGAGTGTGGGGCTAAATTAGAACCATTACCCCAAAGGATGGATCAGGATACTATTGGGGAGGAATCTCTCAATGTGCCTGATGTAACTCAGACTAAACCAGACAGGCCTCAAAGAAAGACTGCTTTGAAAGCCAGAAAACTTTTACAAGAAAAAATTAAGACTGGTGACTTATAAAACTTACACAAACTGAGCAAAGTTAAAATGCTTAATAACTTTACTTTAATCCCATAAATTTCCTATACCTAAAGGGAGTCAAACTGATTGACATAACTTTAACTAAACTTGAGAAGTTGGCCTCTTGAACTTTCCTATTTGAATAGGTCTTGAGTAACCTCTCTCTTCCTAAATTTCTACTTCATTCTTTTGATCCATTTTACATGTTTACACAGTTTGTCAAAAAATTTTGATCTATAACATACAAATTTTTCTCCGGCCCCCCCCAGTATATGGAAAAACTATACGCGCTCACAACATGGTATCATATGTGGTACATTTATTTCATAATTAAATATAAATTATTAATTAATTGAATTAAATATCTATACAAAATTGCCTCGGGATTGGCGACATAGCCTATTGGGAATGAAATAATTGAATTGCCATACGTACAAAGAACCTGTATGTATGAATCAGCCTCACATAGCAACAAGAAAACCCAATTTATTGTTTAGTCTACCAAAGGAGTAGCCCAAACAAAAATTTTGCTAGTTCGGCAAATAATACACCAGAACCAAGGAACGGCTCTCAGGGCTGTTTATGTTACAGCGAAGCTTTAAACAGGGAGACGTATGTTTTCCCTCTAGTTCTGAGTGAATTCCTTATAATTTAAAACCTAATGACTAAAAAAGGATAGGCCTATTCCTTCAGGGGTTTATATAGTGACTGCCTATATTAATTACCTTAAGTAAATTCGTCGCGAAACTCGATCGTGGCGGCCCTACACCGAAGATGATCGTAACGCCCTACATCGAAGCAAACAAAGACCCAACAAAAATAAGGTGAGGCAAATTATTTTCATTCTAGTATACTGTACGTCGCGCAAATCCCGACGCTAGAATTACCGTAATCACTTAAATATAAAAAGGTCCTTTAAACACCTACATATTCATAACTCTCTAACGAAAAAGCATAGGGCTTTTGTCGGTAACCCTCCACTGAAATCTGCTGGAAATTTTCAGCGGATGAGGGCACAGGCAATCAACCCATAGCCCTATATAGTTTTTTTCAAAGTAGTTATATTTTTTGTACTGATTTTTTTTTTTTAAATTTTAATGACAGATTATAAAAATGAAACAATAATAAAATATATTGTCTCCAACTTAGGATTTTCCAATTGTTCTTCAGTTGTTTATTTTTAAGATTTTAGCTTTAATAAAACATAAAAGATAGCTTCTCTGTCCTGAAATAAATTCTTACACTCTGTAAAAACACTGTATAGGCCTATGGTCGATTGCTTTCAACCTGGTGTCTGCTGAAAATTTCCAGCAGATTTAATGCCTATAATCAATGGCAAAAAGACACTTTTTTTTTATTTGAAAGTTGTATATATGTGGAGGTCTTCAAAAGACCTTGTGAAGTGGTTCTTTGGTTAAATTATTAAATTTATTTGCCTTAAGTATTGAGTGCAGCCCAATGGTAAAAAGGAAACCACCATACCTCTTTTTTGTTGGTTTGCTTCTAGTTGTGGGTCACATGGCTGCCAACTGTACTTCTCTTGTATTGTAGGCAGTTAGGTTACACAAGGCATTTGTTAAGTTAATACAGGCAACTCAATGTGCCCAATATTCACTGGGATAGTCCTATCCTATGGTTTTATTAATTGTTTTCACTCAGAACTTGTAAGAAGACTAACACACCTTCCTTACTTAACCCATTCACTGTGGCCATGTCATATATGATTTCCTTGATTTGAAATTCCCACTGCTGTTGTAAGGCCCATAAATTTATTCACATCTCTTCATATGGCAATGCAGAGTTGTCATGTATATCTTGTAGTATATTTTTTTTTAGGGAATAAGTGGCCAGTTACCCCCAATATGTCAAGGATGGTGGTACAAGATCTTGCTGCCAAGGATACTTATTGGATATTACACCAACTGGATATTAAGAAAATTGTACATCTGGCAGTGTTGTCAAAAAAATATATTTTCAAGGTCTTGTTTCAGAGGTAAGGAAATTAATATTAGTACTTTATTATATATCATTTTACTCAGAAAAATAAGATATATTATTTCATAATATCATAACCATATAAATATTTTTTTTTCTTATTTTTCAAAATATACCACACAGTAGAAGGTGTCATGGTATATGACATGGCTGCAGTGAATGGGTTAAAGTGATGCTTCTGACTAGGCAGTGCTGAGTTATAATTCGTCATTGTTTGCTCAATTTTTATGCTTATGTTTGAAGATGGAAAAACACCAGACATATAATTTATGTATTTTCATTACTTTTCTTCTCAAACTAGTTTTCATGAGTCAGTTTGATGGAAATATTTTCATTACTTTTCTTCTCAAAATAATTTTCATGAGTCAGTGTGATGGAAAACTTTGGTACAAAAAAATATGTTGTTCTTGTTAATGTAGGCCCAAAGCCTGCATATTCTTTTGTTCTACCTATGGCAATTTTCCCTATTCCCAATAGGCTTTATCATAAATCCTGAGGCAATTTGTAGTTATTCAATACAGTAAATTAATATTTTATATTAAATTATGAAATAAAGGTACTGTATAATGAGGCGTTGCGTGGAAGAAGGGTGACCTAGCCATTTTTGGCGAAAATGAATTATTGCTGATTTTCAGTAGCTTAATATAATATATTAAGCTACTGAAAACAGCAATAATTCATTTTCGCCAAAAATGGCTAGGTTGCCCTTCTTCTACCTAATTGTCGATAAATACCTCTCCAACTTAAAATGCATTTTTCTCAAAGATTTGATTTTGGCTAGGTCGCCCTTCTTCCACGCAACGCCTCATATGATACCATATTGTAGGTTTGAATTAGGCCTTCTTGTGGACTGTATTGGGAACTGTATGACAGGCATGTATAGTTTTTCCATACTCATGCTGAAGACTAATGGAGTTTATTATTAAAGAATATCTATTAATTTCAGGATTATCAGATCAAAGATGAATCAATGGAGAATATTTATGTGAAAGAAGAAATATTAGATTTCAATAATGATGAACTTGGAACTGAGGTAAATAAATGTTTTTTCTTTAGTAGAAACCAAAACATGTGACATTTTAACTTATTTGCTTTAGTCTAGTAATTTAAATATAATTTGAAATGAATTTCAGAATTAATCATTCATTTTCAATGAAATTGTGCTAAATGGAATGAAGGGCAAAGCAAAAGTAAACCACAAATCAAAAGATTTATTAGTTACAAAATATCTGTCACAATACTAAAACAATGGAAATTGGAAATTTACATTAATTAGCGGAAACTGTGCAACCTACCATCCAAAACATTAGGTGCAGTTCCCCACCTCACTAGCCATGTAGTTGTAATTGTTGTTCATAGTGGCAGAGTAGTCTTCTGAGGGAGAGTCACTGTGAGATGAAACACTTTGTCATGGGTCAATATTAGGGTGACACTTATTTTCGAAAGTTTGAATTTTTATCGGGACAGGCGCGTTTCTGGTTCCATTTTGTCAAAAAATATCGTGTGTAAAATATTTTTGAAATAAAACTATTTAGAACTGCCTCAATACGGTCAAAGTTTGTATATTTTCTCGAAAAGTAGAAATTTTAGATCATGATGTTCTATGCCTCTAGCAAATAAAATATCACTTCGTTTGTTCAAGCTACTAATCTTGACCTAAAACATATAACTGGACTTCATACTTTCAACTCTAGGTCCCCCTCAATTCGAGTATTAGCCCCTCAAGGGGAGGGGGGGGGTATCATGGGCGCCCATCTCCCTCTCATTGTTCCCTACTTTGCAGAGGTCACGGTGGACTTGCGGGCGGTTGGGAAGTCACAGCGGTGCTTCTCGACCACTTGTAAGAGGAACTGCCTTTGGTCTTCACTCTTGGTAAGGGCCAGGTTGAAAGACTGCATCAACGCCACCCCGCGCTCCGCGAAGTCATTGACAACTTGAAGGGCCTGGACTCGGCGGGATGCGGCGATGAAGGCTGGGTCCGTCCGCCACTCCTCCGGATCCTTGAGCAGGAAGGCGGTGCTGATGTCCAGAACCTTGAAGAACTCCTTTGATGTAGTCGTTGTGAACTTGGCCAATGTATTGTTGGCGATTGAGGCAGTGGACAGGTCCACATTGATACGCCGCGGGGGATCCTCCGATCCTTCCTCTTCTTCCATCGCTTTAATCATCTCCCGCTTTGTCGCCAAGTCGATACCCTCGTCGAAGATGGCCAGGGTGACGAGGCGCTCGCTCAAGTACCATAGGTGCCTGGCGAAGACTGTCGCCGTCGCCTTGGCCACCGCTGAGTCCGGATAATAGACGAGGGCCTTGAGCAGCGCGAGGTCCGCGGCTGGGGCCGTTGCCGGGAGCGGCGCTTTGTACCAGGCCATCACGTAGATGGACACGGCGAAGATGGTGAATCGCCGGATTCCAGCCGCTTCGCCTGACGACATCTGAAACTGTTCCCGGAACAGGAACAGTTTGATGGCATAGATGACTTTTGCCATCCAGTGCGCGCGATGGAAGGCGCCGGGACGAGCGAACTGGGCACCCCGCTTGTTCTGACCGCCCAGCACAATTACAGAGAGCTCCAGAAGTTCCCTGTAGTCATCACGTGGATGTTGACCGTCGAGGAGGCGGCTGAATTCGATCAGCAGGTCGTCGCGGGCGTCCTTCAGGTGCTGCGGCATGGTTCCATCCTCGAAGGGCTTCGCTTTGGTTTGATCGATGAAGTCCCACTGGGCGGCGAATCGTTTGAACGGGAGGATATCAGGACCAGTAGAGGGACCGAGGCACGCCGTGAATGCCTTCTCGCACACCAGTTCGTGGATGTGGTGGCGGCAAGCCAAATGAAGCACTGTCTTCTCGAGTTTCTGCTCAATGATATAGCAAGCTCCTCCTGAGAGTCCTGTGTTTGAGGCGGTGGTGTCAAAAGAGAGGGCACAGATCCGTCCCTTGATGTCCCAATCCTCGAGGGCAGAGAGGACGGCTTCCGCCATGGCGCGGCCGGTGCCGTCGGGGAGGCTGGGCTTGTCGACGTTCTCCCCCAGACACCAGAACTGGAAGGCGATCTTCAGCAGGGCCTCCATCAGCCGCTGGTACGATTTTCCCGTCCCAGTGAACGGTCAGCGGCACAGTAGGATGGAAGGCTGCCTTCATTTCCGCTGCTGCCATAGCACGGAACTTTGCTCGGTCGCGGCGGGAGGATTCGCGGTTCAAGACCAGCTCCTCAGGGTCGTGGCCCAAGCTCCTCGCAGCCGCCGACAGCAAAAAAACACCTCGGTCGGTAAGTTTCGTCCGATCCATCGCTGCGGAGAGATCAGGGGTGATCATCTTTTTCGACGCGCGGAATCGCTTGGGTGGTAAAGGGGTCGTAGATGCTTCTGCATTCGACGTGGACGGGCCCGGGAGAGAGAGCTCTTCCTCTTCTTCTCGGCGACGACGCCGTGTCGGTGACCGAGTCGGGCTGCTTGCACCTGAGCTGGAGCTCGATGCCAGTTCGACGAGTTCTTCTCGGCTCTCTCTGTTCACCCTTTCATCATCTTGCCGGCGGCTCCTTTCCGCTTCCTGTCTCCTCGCACGCTCCTCCTCAGTGTGCAGCGTCATGTCACGTGTGGAGGAGATGCGGCCGTGCCGCACCTCGGCCCTTTGTCCCGTCAGGAACTCCCTGTCCTCTTCGATTGTGATCATCGACATCGCCTGTTCGTGTGCGATGTCGAAGAGGCGGTCAAGGGATGAGAGGAACTCGGCCTCGTTCCTGATTTGGGTCACAGTGCGCCGTTTTGAGTTCTTGTTCAGAGCCCGCCACTTCTCGTACATTCGGAGAACCTTGTCCCTTGCGCGTTGGTCTTTCTGCGTAGGAATACGGGACCGCTCCCAGAATTCCTTGACTGTGGTCACTGTCTCAGCGGCTGCTTCCTTGATCGGCTTCTTGACGTCAAGGTGAAGGTGGAAAAAGTACTGAAGCGCCTGCTTTCCCGTAGGCAGCATGCTTCCTGTGATGCTGTGGTCCACGGTCCCCAGGAGATAGACTGCTGTTTTAGATCTTGTTGCCGAAGCCATCACGTCGTTTCAGAACTCACTGAAAAAGAGAATGAAACACTGTTAGTATTGGCAAAACTCGTCCCAACCCATTTTCTACTTAGAATAACATGTTCTTTCGCCTGTATCAATATTTGGATAAACTCGTGTTACACCCTGTATAATACCTCATTTTAGTCTTTTGTACACCAGTGCGGAAGACTAAACCAACGACTCTGACCGTCCGTCTGTCTGTCTGTTATCATTTTTCAACTCAGAAACTACAGCAGCTATCGAAACGAAAACTGACATGATAACAGAACGACATTAGTACTTTTCGACAAAAAGTATAAACTTTGACCTCGTTGAGGCAGTTCTAATTATTATTTTATTTCAAAAATATTTTACACACAATGTTTTTAGACGGAATGACACCAGAAATGCGCCTGTCCTGATAGAAATTCCCAAAAAATGAAAAACACCCCAAATAAGTGGCACCCTAGTCAATATGAAGTGAGATCATGTACGAATGTTTTTCTTCCTCCTCCTGTTGGTCCATCAGTTGTTTGAACAATGTAAGTGTGCTTCCTTTGAAGTTTAGCTGCCTCCTAGGCATCAGCTTTTTCAAATTGGGGAGGAGACTTCTGAAAAAACTGAGATCTGGATCTTCTGGGTCACATGGTTGAGCTCTTGACTTAAGAAAATTCATCATGGACTCAGCTACTTCCAACAAAGCAAAAAGGGTCCTGGGCCTAGGTTTTTTGAAGATTGGTTTAGGAGATTCTTTCAGTGTCTCTGATTCCACCTTGAGTGGTTCTGTAGGAGTTGGAGAAGCTTCATATAGTATACTGTCAGTTTCATTGTCTTCAAATGATGACTCCTCAACATTGCTACTCATGCTTCTATGCATATTCATAAAATCAGTCATAAATAATATGGCATCTGGGGCATTCCCCCCCCCCCCCCCAGGGGGGGGTGAAAACTGTAAATATAATATTCAAACCACCATAACTCAGTCCCTAATTGACATAGAACATTGATTTAAAGTGTTTATTAGGGTGCTAAAAAAACACCATTATTTTGAATATTTGCTCCCCAGCTATTTTCTCATTGCTATCATGCTTCTGAATACTTTTGGGAATTTTTAGCTCTATCCTAACATATTAAGCCTTGCCACCAGCCTCATGTAAAATTGAGGTTTTGTGATTTTTGAATTATGCAATTAGGTCTGATTTGTAGGTATTATTACTTAAGATTAAGTTACATAAACCTCATAAAAATAAATTAGGGTTAATTAGAATTGATTTAAAAATACAAAGCATTGATATAGTATAAGTATATGTGCAAAAAAAACAAAAACAAAGATGAGCTTAAAATTTGGTATTTCTTCTTATTTCTAGGGAAATTAGATGAAGATTGCCCTTTACTGAGGTTTATGCCCCCTCACTACATTGACACTTCTAACATATTCAAATGCTTTTTTATATTCAGAATCTTTGTTCCACTCACTTGGGTCCTTTGTCATCCATGCCATATCTATTCCCAGAGTTTGTAAAAGAAACGGAGTTTACTCCAATCAGTGAAATTAATTTTGTCAAAGAGTTTAATTTAGGGAAAGTGGGAACTCCCATTTTAAAACTGTTTACTTTTTTCATCATCATAATTTTTTTAGCTATTTGACACTTTTCAGAGATCTCAATTTTATTTGAAAGCAGTGAAAATGAAGCTAACTCTTCTGTCATATAACAAAAATGTCTTTCAAAGGTTTTTATAGCTGCTGAGGCCACATCTGAATCAATTTTACAATAAGAATTTAAATCATGCCACAATTTTAGGTCATTTATTGCAGCAGCAGCTGCATTGGTAGCTGATAACCAGGGTTGTATATAAAAAAGCGATGTGAATGTGCAAAAGTGTTCAAGATTTTATATTTTTTTGGAATCATACCCAAGTTGACCACTGAAAGCAAACATTTTAGCCGCATACAAAATGTACACCATCCACCTTGAATGGTGATATGCTCATGGCTTTAACCAATGCACACCACGAGGCAGAGTCCCTCCCAAGAGAATAAGCATAAGCTCTGCACACACTTTGTAATCTTCTCTTGGTAATGATTTTTTGTCAGAACTTTGGGTCAATGTTTCTTGAAGAAATTTTTTAACATCTTCACAATGAGATTTTAAGGATCGATCTTTAAATTCAAGAATTTTGAAATTTTCTTTGTTGATGGTATTCCAAAACTTCTGAAAAATTTTAAAATCTAAATTATTTAGACTACTTGTATCGCCGAAAAGTTTTGACCAAACTGCTTGCAAAATTCTTTCCAGTATGTGGTGTCTACAAGCAAAAAAGAAAAGTTTTTTTTGAATAATTATTCTAATTTTACACAGGCTCCATTTTTCCAGCTGGAGTTGGACACGTAGTGTCAAAAACAAGACCATATATATTGGATTCAACTTTCCATTCAGCTACTAGAGAATGAGTAGTATTCGCTTGTGTATTACCAGTGCCATCGATGCTGTTTGGAATGCCAAGGAGCTTTCCCTCTTCATATCCTGGGGCACCAGATATCAACATTCCTAATCTTTCATCATCTTCATGCAAAATTTTTCCATCCCAATGAAGATTACAAAATTTTGGGCATATAAAATTACTTTTGATTTCATTGCCTTTTTCTTGCTGCACTATTTTACTTACTGTCCTCGTACTTGTTTTAGACAATGTGATATTCTCCAAATCAACTTCCCCCCCTCTGTTGCGATGGCAGCCATAAATGCAGTTCTTTGGCCAGAAGATAAATTTAAATGATCAGCCATTTCAGATATTTTTTTTATTTTTGAATGGGTTTTGTGGAAGTTCTAGTGTGATAGTTTTCAAACGCTTTCTTTTTTTTTTTATCAGAATTTGAAATCACATTTTCATTATTATCACTATCATCTAGTTCTAAATAATCTTCATCAACACTGTCTATCTCATCGTTAAGTTCGCTAGTTGAAGCCTCTTGTAGCTCTCTTCTTTGCATGTCTGTCTCCATTCTGTAAGTGAAATTCTCTTCCCTATTCCTTTTAGCTTGAACCTTTTTTGAATACTTTTTATCTTTGGATCCCAAAAGAACTTTTCGACCCTCTTTCATTGCATTTATGAAATCAGTATCCTCTTTTTTCTGTTCTGTCATCCTCAACCAATCAGTTTGAACTCTGCGTTCAGCATCTTTATGGGCAATAAAAAAAATAGGAGTCAAGGTCTCTAACAAAATTTTCTTCCTTTACCTTGTTGGAATTGGAACCTTTCCTTTTTTGGAGTGTCCTATAATTTTCGTAAAGGTCTAAAAACTTTTTCTTGACTTTATCTTTACGTTGTGTTTCGATTCCCGATTTCATCCACTGCTTTTCTGTATCTTCTAATACTTTTTCAACAATTGTACCATTAAAATTTTTAATTTCTCTTTTTTCATTGGTCCATCTTTTAGGTAGAAAAAAGTGTAAAATGTCCCCATCATTGGGATTCGAACATCAGAGAGTTTTTCGATAGGCTTTTCTATTAGCCATATTATATCATCTTTTCTTAAGGAAATATTTGAATTAGCCTTTGATTTTTTATTTGGATTATCTTCATTATTATTACCATTTCCGTCTGCCATTGAAAAGTAATTAATTACACTGGTATGCATATGAAATTGTTTTGTCTGCTGTGAGGGTTTTTTCAACTCATATAATTCGACCATGCTGAATTCGAAAATGACATTGGTTTTCCTCAATCAGGTCAGGTTTTTTCTCTATTGGCCATTTATTATAAGTCCAATTTTATCCCCAAATTTATTGATTTTTTTTAGCTTAACCCTAGAACACTGAACATGGGTATAATATACCCGAATGCCATGATGTCACGCGCATTACGTGGTGTTCCTGTGGAGGCAGGCAGCTGGTATCCTTAGTAGCTTCAGTCTGTCCCGAGCCCTGACAGGGGTAGGTCATGTCGCTCCGCTCCGTGCCCTTGAATTTTCTATAATCATGTGATTGGGTATGGTATACCCGAGTTCAGTGATAATAGTAAAAGAAAAAATTGGGTATAATATACCTGAGTTCAGTGTTAGTGTACAAAGTGCGAGTGTACTAATTATTTATTTTCCATTTCAGGCTGTGAATAGTATTTCAGATAAACTATTATACCATTAGTGAGTTATCCTGACCATAATGGCTTCCCATTACCATAAAAATCCAACTGAGGAGGAAGTGGATGCTATTCTTTTTGGACTCAATAGTGACGAAGAAAGTGATGTGTTAGAACATGAAGAGCTTTATGATAGTGATAATGATGTTGACTTTGTGGCTAACCCAGAGGATATGAGTAGTGGCATAGAAACTAGTGACTCTGACACAGACCAAGCACCCCATCACAGGCAGAGAAAGGGAGCACGTGGTCGGACTGGTAGGACTAGGCGTCCCCCTCCTACTGCCTCGCCTGCTGACCCTGCCACCCCTGTTGCTGGCCCTTCTGCTTACCCTCCTGCTTACCCTCCTGCTGGTTGCCTTCTTCCTACCCTGCTGCTGGCCCTTCTGCTTACTCAGATGACCCTGATGACCCTGCTGTTATCACCCCTGCTGCTGCACATCCTCCTGCTTCTGCTCCTCCTCCTGCTCGACGGGGATGACGACGATGCCGTGATGAGGACCTGCTTGTTACTTTTCCCACGACAACAGTGAAAAGTAAATCAGGCTTTGTGTGGCACACAAGGCCGCAGGTCTCCGCAGCAACACGAACAGCAGCAAGGAACATTATTCCACCATTCATGCCCGGTCCCACCCAAGCAGCTGCTCAGGTCACCACCCCAGAGCAGTGCTTCAAGCTATTTTTGTCTGATGATATCATAAATGAAATAGTGGAGTGGACCAATCAGAAGATTGATGTTGTAGCCATCAAGTACAAGAAGAAAACATCCACTGTGCAGAGGACAACAGCAGCAGAGATACGTGCCCTGCTAGGTGTGTTGGTGTTTAGTGGGTACAGGCGTGACAACCACCTGTCCACAAAGGAATTGTGGTGCCCTGTTTCGGGGGCTCCATTCTACAGGGCAGCTATGTCGGAGGTTAGATTTACATTCCTGTTGACCTGCCTACGATTTGATGATGCAAACACACGGGAAGAGAGGCAGGCCGACAATAAATTAGCCCCAATCAGGAGTGTGTGGGACAAGTTTATTGGCTACTGTGAGGAACACTACATGCCCAACGAGACCCTCACTGTAGATGAACAGTTGCTGGCTTTCAGGGGTAAATGCCCCTTTAGAATATATATACCAAATAAGCCAGCAAAATATGGAATAAAACTTGTCTTGGCAAATGACGTCAAGAGTAAGTACCTGTTGACAGGTATTCCTTACCTGGGGAAACAGGGAACTCGCCCAAGAGATGGACTGCAGCTAGGCCATATGTTTACGAAAGAACTTACACGACCCTACCACCACACCAACCGCAACGTCACCACCGACAACTGGTTTACATCTGTGCCACTAATACACGACCTTCTCCATAACTGTGACATGACACTGGTGGGCACAGTGAAGGGGAATAAGAAGGAAGTACTAGATGCGGTGAAAGATAAGGTGACCCACACGCCAGGTAGCACCGCCTTCCTCTTCACCAAGGACATGACACTCGTGTCCTACATGCCAGACACGACCACAAAAATGAAGAATGTCCTCCTGATGTCGTCGATGCACACGCAGCCGACTGAATGAAAATGGAAAGCCAGAGATTATTCAGTTTTATAATGAGACAAAAGGAGGAGTCGACACGTTCGACCAAATGTGTGCCACGTACAGCTGCAGCAGGAAAATGAAAAGGTAGCCGCTGTGTCTCTTCTTTGGCATTATAAATGCAGCTGTTATAAATTCCTGGCTTATCCACAAGGACAACGCTGGCAGGGTAGGAGGCATCCAGCTGAAAAGGAGAACATACATGCGGGAGTTAGCCTTACAGCTGATCAAGCCCTCAGCTGAGAACCGCCTGAATGCCCCTACTCAGCACAGGCAAGTCAGGCAAGTCATCAGCAAAGTGTGCTTGCTCAACCCCTCTGTCATGGGTGATGTTGCACGGCTGTCAGCAGCAGAAATGAGGGAGCCCATGGTCCGCTGCTCCAAGTGTCAGTCGAAGGCTGACAAGAAGACCCGCTTCAGGTGTCACGGATGTTGCCTACCTGTCTGCCCGAGCCATTACTACCCCTACTGCTGCGACTGCGTGTGAGGCTGAGGTAAGCGTCAAGGAATATACCTGAAACCATTATTTTGTTGTGATGTCATTTCTGTGTACTAAAAAAGGCTGTGTACTAAAAAAGCCTTTTTTCCTGCCTCTCTTCTCTACAGTTTGTGCGTCGACTGTGTGGTGGTGACCCCTGGCAACTGCATGTGGGGCTGGGGTAAGTTATAATATTCCAGGAATATACCTAAAACTATTATTTTTATTGTAATAGTCTTCATATATCACTTAGTACTCATTTACAGGGGGTATCATAGGCTAAAATTGCATTATAGTGAATAATAAGCCATTTTTTGTGTACTAAAAAAGGGTGTTGTTTCCACCTCTCTTCCCTACAGTTTGCGCATGGACTGGGTACTGGAGACCCCCTGTGAGCAGAGGTAGCATACCTGGGAAGGGTTTGGGGAAGTTTGGTTGAAATTGATGTAGCCATTTTTTTTGGTGATTTTTTTCCAAAAACTTCTCAAATATTTTTTTTTCTAAATTCAGTACAAACCTTATTTGTATAAGAGTTAATATTAGGTTTAGTAATAGTAAGGTGCATTAACTTTCGTGTGTAATTGTTAATTTCAATAAATATGCATATTTACTATTTTTTTTCTATTTTCCAATGATGGGTATAATATACCCATGTTCAGTGTTTGTGACTCAAACATATGTTCAGTGTTCTAGGGTTAAACACTGTAGATACGAGTAATATTATAAGAACACTCGTGAAAAATGAAAACATTGTGTGAATAAATACTTTTATTCATACAATGAATATGGAAAAAAGTTTATTGAGGAAGGAATGAAGTTTTTTTGGCTTTCTGTCTGTGTTTTTCTTCGGGCACGTCTCGCTTCAAACACCAGCAATAGTCCGCCAGCATATTGATATCCCAGTTTCCCTGGTACCTCTCTCCCATTATTTTGATATCTTGGTGAAATCGTTCACCCTGTTCCTCACTATAATCCCTGTAATTTTCAGGAAAATAGTCCAAGTGGGACCACAAAAAGTGCATTTTTATGGACATGCATGACCCATGAGCTTTGAAAGCTTCCATCAAGTTTTCAACAACGGACTCGTATTCTGGACTTCTACGCTTGCCAAGAAAATCAGTGACAACTGATTTGAATGCCTGCCAGGCATTCTTCTCAGTTGGAGTCATTGCGTTTTCGAACTGAGTATCCTTGATCAAAGTTCGAATTTGAGGACCATCAAAAACCCCAGCATTTAGTTTAGCATCAGATATATGAGGAAATTTACTCTCGAGATATCGGAATGCTGAACCCTCCTTATTCATTGATTTGATGAAATTTTTCATCAAGCCCAGCTTAATATGAAGTGGTGGGAGCAAAATTTTTGTTGGTGGTACAAGGGGCACTGAAATGACATTATGCGACCCAGGTTCAAAATTATCTCTGGATGCCCATTCACGCTGTGCATAGTGCTTCTCATCCGCTCGGCTATCCCATTTGCAGAGGAAACATGGGTATTTTGTGTATCCCCCTTGCATTCCCAATACAAATGCCACAATCTAAAAAAAAATGAAAATATTTAAAGAATTTAGAGAATTTGTTCTATCAGATAAAAAAATCTATGCATTGGACTGTATCACTTCTGTGGGGAAGTTAAGTGTTCTTATACACTCTCAAATAACCTTTGGAAAAACAACATAGTCAATAGCAATAGTTTACTTATGATATTAGTATTACCTTCAAATCTCCACAGATCCTCCAGTTATGTTGGTCGTATACGAGAGCATCCAGTAAAATTTTCATGTTATCGTAGCTCTCAGTAAGTTGTACGGAATGTGCTACAGGGACTGATGCAACCCTATTCCCAATGTTGAGAAGTACTGCTTTCAAACTTCGTTTAGATGAGTCTATAAATAGCCTCTATTCTGATGCGTTATATGGCAGGCCCAAGGATTCGATTAGCCCTCAACATTGCAGCAGTACACTAAGGAAGAGGTATTTTCGTGCACTGCAAAAAACTTGCGGAATTCTTCCTCTCGTTTCCTATACCAGGAGAATGTTGTTCCCGGAGCCAGCAAGTTGTCCTCTCGAAGTCGTGAGCTCAAGATCTCGGCAGCTAATTTGGAAAGTCCTAAATCCCTGGTAAGATCATTAAGTTTGGCCTGGTTGAGAGGCCTCGGCTCATTTGAAGCGGTATTTTGAGGTATATACGACTGGGACTGGTCATTGGCATTGGTCATTGATTCATCATCAGAATCATCGAAGTCCAGGGTTTGAGGTGGGTCGGGTATTGGAATTCCAGGACCATGGGGTACAGGTCTCAGCAGGAGGAGTGTCAGGGTATACAACAATGTGTTTATTCTTGTTAACTCCTGAAAATAGAAACACAGAAACATGGATATAAAACTTGCATATGAAATAGAAGAAGCATTCAGACAGTGGCGGCTCGTGAGGGAAGGCTGCGGTCTGTAAGATATGAAATAGGTCGATGGAGTCTGTATATTTTCTTTCTTTTTCATTCATATTGTCCCTTTGGGGACAATATGAATGAAAAAGAAAGAAAATATACAATCATTGTATATGTAAATGTAACTTGTATAACAATATGTATGTGTAAATGTATTTTCTATAACAATATGTGTATGTAAATGTATGATTACCATTATGGTGAATATTATGCTATATATGGTGAATATTACATTATGGTGAATATTGTCGTTTCATACGAGGATTTCAAAATATTTAAGAAAAATAAATTTATAAGCCCACCTTGGAGGTTTGTCATGCAGAAATAGCAATCTGTCACATGATCCTTTCCTTCTCTCCAAATCATGGGAATTCCAAAAGGCAAAGATTTCGCTCTGCCTTTGCTCCATCTTCTCAAATTTTCAATGCACGTCTTGCAGCACATATGAGGGGCGAAATTTTTGTCCTGGTCCCCTAGCTTAATTCCAAAGTATGCTCTATACATTGTCTTCACAAATTTAGTGATTTGGGACTGGTTATTTGGCATGGTAACCATCCCACATATGTAGCAGAATCTATTGGGATCATTTTTACACGCTCTATTCATTATGAAATATTTTATCTATATGCCTGAAAAGTAAAAAAAGATATTATACAAGTGAAACAAGTGATGATAGATGTTACTGTTCCAATTCCGCTTTGACAAAATCACGAAAAATTCTATTTTACTTATGAGGCCATAGCCGGATAACCTGAGCTGATTGAGAAAAACGGATTGCAGATTCGAAATCAGCAGGAAAGACTCTATAAGAATCACTTACAAAACCCTTGACAGCAAAATTGATGCATACCAGTGTTATCAGCCTGAACCAGCTTCAATTTTTTTAGGGAAACTGTAATTTACGTATGGCATTTACCTTAATCATGAGTCTTAAGCTCAAGTCTTATTCAGTGATACAATATTTATATTTATATTATATTATATTATATTTAATTATATTATATTATATTTAACATTGGCTTCATTCAAATTAGCTTCTCTGAGAAATATAATATTGAGGTCCATCAAATAATATTCAAGTACTGCTGAATTTTTATCTATTGCTAGGAGTATCTTTATACTGCTGTATCTCAAGAAAATGAGAATTTTAATGTTTTATTTCACTTTTCCCAACTGCAGGCTAAAGGAGAGCAGCTGCTGACCTGTGTAATTTATTCTTCAACGTGCCCCCTCAACCTGTTTGATAATCACCACTGGAAGAAAGCTCTTCTACATTTGAGACCAAGTTTCCAAGTACCTTTGCGTCATGCACTTTCGAATCGACTTCTAGAGAATGAATACATTAGAGTTAAATCTATTGTTGAAGATAAAATTGCAGATGCTTCAGTTCTAGGTGTTCAGTTGGATGAATGGACCAATGTACGAAATGAAGCAGTGGTAAATCTTGTAGTGACAACACCCGCACCAATTTTGTACAAATCTGTGGCTATAGGAACTGAGAGGCACACTGCTCAAAATATGTGTGATTTGGTTGGAGATGTTCTTGATGAAATTGGATCACATAAATTTGTGGGATTAGTATCTGACAATGCCAAAAATATGGTTGCCATGTGGGAACTTCTCAAGGCCAAAGAGACATACAGCCATATCCATTGTTATGGTTGCGCTGCCCACTGCCTCAATCTCTTGGCGGGTGATATACTAAAGTTGAAAACAGCTCAAACTATTCTTGACTCAGCAAAGAATATTGTTAACACAATAAATAGAAGCCATATTTTACTTGCACTGTATCGCAAGCACCACCAAGGTGCTCTTTTGCCAGTTCAAACAAGGTGGAATTCTTCGTTGCGATGCTTAGAAAGTGTGTTCAAAGCACAATTTGGACTTCAAAGGCTAGCCGTTGATGAGAATGCACGTGATATTATACCAGCAGCTATAAAAAAAAAATGATAATGGATGATGATGTTTTTTGGGTACGAGTACAGAAGTTGTCAGAAATTCTGCAGCCCATTGCCAAATGGATAACCAAGCTAGAAGGAGACATTACCATGCTTAGTCACGTTCCTGCAGCATTTCAGGAGATTAAAGAAAAGACAAACGAATTGCTTGTAAATTCCCCATTTCTTAAAGGTGAAGAAATAAAAGTGAAAGATTATGTCGAGCATCGAAAGTCATTCTCTTTGCGGCCGATTCACTATGCTGCAAATCTCCTGGACCCCAAATACAAAGGCATGTCTTTGGAGACATCAGAAGAAATTGATGCAATGGAAGTCATCAATGATCTCGCCAAACACCTTCAAATAAATAATGAAGAAGTTATAGCAGAGTTGGCTCAATATAAGCTTGGACAAGGGCAGCTGTTTGGTAGAAAGTTTGTATGGGATGCTGTTGCCAACTGCGAGGGTTGGATTTGGTGGGCAGGAGTATGCAGCTCTAGTTCTTTAGCTAAGATTGGCATTGCATTACTGCAACATCGGCAGCTACAGAGAGGACATTCTCTTCATTTGGCACGACTCACACCATCAAATGAAACAGGCTGGTAGTGGATTGTGCTATGAAGTTAACTTATGTGAAACATAATCTCCAAATATTTTTAAGAGACCAACAATTGCCATCTGAAAATGAGAATGCTCCCCTTACACCCACGGTACAAAATGACGATATAACAGAGTTGGAGTTTGATCATCATGTAGATTATGTAGATGGTGATGATCCTGAAGGAGATGAGGGTCATTTAAATGATGAAAATGAAATGATGACAATAGTAATTAATATAAGTTATCTACAGGCCCTACAGCACTTGATTTGAATGATTTCACATAAAAATTGCTGAAAAAATTTATTCTGCATCACATTTTCCTTCTGGACATATGATTAGTGCACGATATATTCATGTATCATGATTGGATTAATAAAAAACAGCTTGTAATTAGTGTTTTTATTAGCATTACTGTCCAATTTCAACCTGTCAAACTTGTCATGAAACGTTACATCACTAAATGCCAGCTTGTGACATGCCAGCGTATGATATGCCAGCAAAAAAATAAAAAATAAAAAATAATTAGACTAACATGAACTTAGATGTAGCTCATAGCATAAACTAACCCACTTTTTGTTATTTTTTTTTCTCCTTATTTGCATATCTGTAACTCTCTTCATTGCATGTCTGTAGTTTGCATGGTATGATAGTGTTTGAGTTAAGAATGTGTTGCATGGTTTGTATTGTGTTCTTATTTTACTTCTTTTCATCTTCCACCCCTTTCCGGCAGAGTGGGCTGCATCCTCTACCTCCCTATGGAGTGGAGGACTGGTCTGCAACAGCTGGAAGTATTCTCTTCGACTATTTTTCCGACTTGTCAGCAGTGGCCAGCGGATGATGATGGTGTCCTTTCTCTTTTTCTGAATGAATTTTAACCCACAAGTGATAGGTTTCGCTACTTACCTAACCCCATATTCTCTTCTTTTAACCCCTTACTTTCTTCTTTCTCTCAGGCTAACCTTAGAGTGGATCTTAGGGTCTTTGTTAGCCTTAGCTTCTGTAGATCTGTAAAACTGTTCAACTCTGGCAGTTTTGAAAAGAGAAAATCAATGAAAATGTGATGTCTCCAACATACATTTACAGCATAAGAGGGAATATGCTTGGTTGGTTCAAGTTTTACTTACCTAATCATTATCACTACATTAATTGAAGATATTTCATACAACAGTATGGCATTAAAATTTAAAGTGGTACTCCAAGAAAGATGTGTTTTGGGGACCTTTCCATTCTTAGTGTCAATGATGCCATCTATCAAACGCACTAATTTGTGTACAGTATGTAGATGATACCACACTTAGCATTATAATTTAGACATGATAAATGAATTGAGTTTCAAATGAATGTGGTCAAAACAAATTTTTATTGAACCTAATAGTCACTTTGTGCTTATTGCTACAAAACATGAATATGGATTACCCAATAAAAATTGTAGTCTAATGCTGTTATTGCATGGTGATTGAAATTAAAGTATGTATTTATTTATAAGGAAAATAAAATTTGAAATGGAAGTATAGAACATCAAATCATATATATATGAAAATTATTTCACGAAAGTAACGTGAAAAATATTTATGATGAATAAAACCATGAAGGAAAGGAAACAGAATGGTGCTCAAGCGCTTTTGTCTAATGACATCCTCAGGAACTCTGAAGTACATAAAGAGTTACAGCCTATATATAGGTTACAAAAAAAAAATATATATATATATATATACATTCAACTGCAAAGAACACGCAGTATAAATAACGTAAAGAACGACGCTTGTATAGGAGATATTCCGCGCAAGACGAGAGAGAAAACGGAACAAATGAAAAAATGAAGTACCACCGTTTTCTCTCTCTCGTCTTGCGCGGAATATCCTATACAAGCGTCGTTCTTTACGTTATTTATACTGCGTGTTCTTTGCAGTTGAATGTATATAATGTTACGGCATGCGGGAGGTGCCCTCTTGGGGCATTGGTTTCTGCGAGTATGTAGAAGAATTACGGCATTTGGAAGAGTGGAGTCCATGGTGTAATGGTATCGCGTCTGACCGGCAATCGGAAGATCCCGGGTTCGATTCCCAGGTGGTACTTCATTTTTTCATTTGTTTCGTTTTCTCTCTCTCGTTCGCGGAATATCTCCTATACAAGCGTCGTTCTTTACGTTATATATATATATATATATATATATATATACAATAAAAGTAGAAATCCCCCTCAATTAGGTACTCCAGGTTGCCGGGCCGAGGAGGCTCGTACACCTCGTGGGTTGTTGGGGCTTCCTCAACTCCTCGCGGGGTGTGGGCGAAGAGTTACCTAGTTACGTTTCCACCCCCCCATCTCCCGGAATTTCTTTTGTCTTGATTCGGTCTTGGGTCTCTGTCAATTGTAGTATCCCCCCCTCTCTGTTTGTATTTTGCAATCTTGGGGTCATCGGGTGCACCCACTGGGGGGTGCCTGGACTGCTGCTGCGTCTGGATTGGGTCTTTGGTAGGCCCTTAACGGACAAATCTCCGTAGAGCCAATCTGCTGTTTTTAAAATGACAGTCAGGTTGGGGGGCGGGCTACCTGGGACATTGGGCCTTCGCCTTGAAGGATGCAGCGGCGGATGGTGCATTGCCTTGGGTCCGAGGCTGTCTTTTTTGTAAAGCTATTGTTTATGGGTTCAATTTCAAAACTTCAATCCCCTCCTGTTGACGACTCTGGCCTGCCCATGGATTTGGATAAGACTTCTACTTCTGGTCGTTCAGCGGCCTCTGCCTCCGCTGGATTGACCTTAAAGCCGTATGGCCCCCTCTCGTCCTCTGCGGCGTCTGGCTCTCGTGGTGGCCGTAGGGTGGGGTCTTCGTGGCCCTCGTTCTCTCACCCACTCTCGGTTACCGTTACACATGGACCTGTCCCTGCTGTCAATTTCTGTCTGGTGGACAGGTTCCTTGTTCTCCGCCCTTCCGCTGGCTCCCTTCCAGGCAACTCGGAACGGGTGTTTTGGCATCTTAAGATGGGGGAGGTTCCCTGTCGTTATGATATCCGCCCTCTAAAGGATGGGTCTCTTCTTTTGAAGTCCCGTTCTTCGGGGGTGACTGAGTCCCTTCTACAGTTGCAGGATGTTTTGGGTTGCAGAGTTTCTGTGACTCCCCATCTGCAATTGAATAGCTGTCAGGGCACCATTTTTGCTTCGTGTTTGTTGTCAATCCCAGTTGGCGGGTTGCAGGAGGATCTTGCCCCCCAGGGGGTAAGGGGGT
This sequence comes from Bathynomus jamesi, assembly GCA_023014485.1. NCBI lineage: Eukaryota > Metazoa > Arthropoda > Malacostraca > Isopoda > Cirolanidae > Bathynomus > Bathynomus jamesi. Next base: position 600,512 of record JAJOZX010002192.1, read on the forward strand.
AACGAAGGTCTTCCGCTTTTCATCGCGTCGGGATGATGCTCTTACCCCGAAAGCTTGTCTGCTCCTGACCTTTGGCTCCCTTGTGCCTCCGGCCCAGGTGTTCTGGGGCGTGGGTGATCGCCGGTCGTGTGAGTTTTTGGTGCGACCGTATGTGCCTGACCTGGTTTGCTGCTTTGGCTGCAACCGGTTCAGCCATGTTAGCTCTGCGTGCCGCCGTGAGGGTAAGCTATGTGTCCGCTGCAGTGGGCCTGCGCACCCTACCTCGTGCACGAAGCCCCCGCGGTGCTCGAACTGCTCGGGGGTCCACCCTTCCTCCTATCGGGACTGCCCCATTTTCGTTTGAATTCGAGGTGCAGTCCTTTAGGACTACCGAATTTCTTAGTGCGCGCGATAGGGTCCGTGACCGGGAGCCGTGGCGGGGGTTGTCCTATGCTGCGGCTCTTGGCCCTGGTGGGTCCTCGGGCCCCTCCCGTGCTACCCCGGCGCCTACCGAAGTGGTGCCCCACCTGGAAGTTCCCGGGGTTGATGGTCCTCCTGGCGCTGCGGGACCTTCTTGTCCCTCTGCCTCACTTTCAGACATCCCATCTCATTCCCTGCCTACAAGTGCCCCTTTTCCCTCTCCGGCCTTGGGGTCTGGATCCTTGCCTACTCATCTCGGGTGGGGAAGGTGATGCCCCGAAGGGGAGGAGGAAGCGTCGCCATGGTCGGAGTCCTCCAGACCCGATCATGACTGCTGCTCTCCCTGCTTCCCCTTCTTCACCAGAGAGGAAGCGGCGCGCCGCTCCTGATCCGCTCGGGACACCCCCCCCCCCTATACGGAGGGCTGGTGAGGCGTCACCTCCCGGTGCCCCAACTAGTGTCCGGGTGTCGGTTGAGGTACACCGCCCCATGACACCCTCGATTACTGACTGGGTTCCCATGGTGGACCCGGTCAAGAGGAGCCTGGCCCTTCTTCATGGAGTCTCTCTCCTTCCGGCTCCTGCTGAGAGTGGTCGGGTCTCTCTCCCTTCGGCTCCTGCTGAGAGTGGTCGGGTCTCTCTCCCTTCAGCTCCTGCTGAGAGTGGTCGGGTCTCTCTCCCTTCAGCTCCTGCTGAGAGTGGTTGGGTCTCTCTCCCTTTGGCTCCTGCTGAGAGTGGTCGGGTCTCTCTCCCTTTGGCTCCTGCTGAGAGTGGTCGGGTCTCTCTCCTGGATCTACCTCTCCCACCTGTGGTGCACCTTTCTCCCTCCCCCCCCCCCCCATCAGCACTTGTCTGGTGTGACGAGCCCTGACGAGCCCTCGAACATCTAGTTCTCCCCAGTCTCCCTCTGGTGGGGAGTCGGGGGTTTCGGCTGGGCCCGTCTCGTCGTCTCCCCCCATCTCAGGGGAGCCCCCCTCTGAACTCCCTGTTCCACTTTCCACCACTCGTTCTACTATGGGGTCATTCTCTGTCAGATCAACCAAAAAAAATTGAAGTTAACACCCTCATCTCATATTTTGCTGAAATTTGGTTTATAGGGAGTTTGTGAGCCCTGAATCCATTTCTGAAATTATAAGGTCAATCCGACCAACGGTTCAAGAGATATGACCTCGGGCAATTTGAGGTCACTCGCGAGGTTACTAACATTTGGCGAGCCATAACTTGGGTAATAATTGTCATAATTATATAAAAGTATATATATTTAGAATCAGAAAATGACAAGGAATCCAAATATGCAAGTTTTAGAACTCTAGGTTGAAAAATAAAAAAGTTACACTGTAACCAAAATTTGAGGTCACGATTTGACCTCTGGGGTATCAAATGAGAATTTTTTTTTTAAATGTAAAAAATGAAGGCATAGGCATTGGCTATTAGAATCAGCAAAAAAAAGTTTGTTTATGTTAGTATTTTTCATGTAACTAACATATAAGTGAACATCATATTCATAAGTTGTGCGTCAATTCTACCTATTTTTTCACACTTAAGCTCATAATTTGACCTATAGAAATTAAAATTAAATTTTTTATAGATATAAAAAACAAAGTCAGAGTTCTTGACTAATAGAAACAATCATAAAAAGTTTGTTTATGTTGGTACTTTTCATGTAACTAACTTATAAGTGAACACCATATTTATAAATTGCTTGTCATTTCAAGGAATTTTTATATCTTAGCTATCAATTTGACCTCAAGCTCCAAGAATTTAATAAAAATTGTATTTCACTGCTACACTGGCAATAATAGTTATAATAGTGAAAGGGGAAGACTAAGCTCACATGTAGCCTAAACAAACCTGTTGAAACATGTTGCTACTTGTCTAAGTGCAGAATCAACACAGATAGTTGCAAAATTCCTTGTCTACAGGTTAGTACAGTTCCAGCCAGCACTGTGGGTGGCTGGTGGGTATGGTGTTTTAATGAGCCTCAGAGACTATCAAGGCCTAAAATATTAAGTGTGTATAGCTATATATTTTCTAAAAAATATATATTACCTAATTGTAAATCCTATATCTTTACAGATCAAAATACAATTGTTCGGCACTTGAAATACTGCCAGGACCCTATTCAAAAACACAAGAAACGCATAACAATCAATCTTAGAAAAGTGACTGATGTACTTGTTGAAAAATGTGCTGGAAGAGTGAAAAAAGACTCATTGTTGTGTGTGAACTGCTGGACACTGATAATGAAAAACCCCACTATACTTAGTACCACTGAAAACAACGAGTCTGAGCAGGATTCAAATGAATCATCTACCTTCAGTGGCTTGGGTAACATCTCCAATTCAAGATCTGGACAATGACAGTGATTGCTTGATAAAGGAAAATCCTTCAACTTCAGTTGAACCAGTTCTAGCATTTCTGGACCAAACACCAGTTAAAAAAAGTAAGTAATAAATTAATATAATAACTTATACTTTACTACAAGGTCTGTTTGACCTACTATATAGCCAATTATATAGCATTTAAGGTACTATAATTAATATTTAATTACTAATATTCAGGTGTGTGAAACCTTTTTTTCTGTTCTTTTCAGAAGGGCTGTCATTAAGCCAGAAAAAGCGCAAGGCTCGTGGTAAGCTATCATCTGCTCAGAAACACCTGAAGGAGAGGCTAGAACTCAGTTATGGTGTTCAAATTACCGAGGAGGTAAGTGATACTTCAAAACCTGAAACTAAATCTGAAAAACATCTAGACAAATTAATGAATGAATTGAAACAGTCATTCCTGGAGAGCAAATGTCACCATCACAAACTACAAATATTGACACACTCACCATACACAATTGAAAAAACAGCTAGTTTCTTTCAAACTACAACATAGATGGTGAAAAGAAGCCGTTCACTTAAATAAGAACATGGAATCCTTCCGAAGATTCCACTAATGAGCAAAGGAAAAGTGATATCTGAAGAACACAAAGATATAGTTAGAAGATTCTATGAGTCAGAAGAGGTTAGTCGTATGTGTCCTGGCCAAAAGGATTGCGTGAAAGTTATCAGTGCTGAAGGTGCAATGAAGGTGCAAAAACGATTGGTCCTCGGGAATTTAAGAGAGATGTTTGAACTATATAAAAATTATGAAAAGAATCCCAAAATAGGATTTTCCACATTTGCAAAATTACGGCCATCATATTGTGTGCTTGCCGGTAGTGGTGGGACTCATTCTGTCTGTGTCTGCACATACCATCAAAATCCAAAATTGCAGCTGGCTGCATTGGGAGAAAGAGGTCTTTCATACAAGGATCTTATGGATTACAGTGTCTGCAGTACAGAAAGAGAGACTTGCATGATGCAACTTTGCAATGATTGCCCAAGAGAAGAGGGTGTTCTGGATTTTCTTGAGTTACTTGACAGTGTGAAATCAGTTCCAAATGAAATATCTTACAAGCAATGGGTGACTGTTGACCGTTGTACAATGGTTGATAAGGTGGAGCCACTTCATGAATACTTATCATCCCTAAGCATGAAAATATCCCGCATGGTTCGTCATCACTTTGTTGCTCAGCAACAATCACAGTACTTCAAGCAGTTGAAAGAAACACTACCACCTCAGAGCGAGGTAGTTATAGTAGGTGATTTCTCTGAGAATTATTCTTTCATTGTCCAGGATGCTGCCCAAGGGTTTCACTGGGACAATTCACAGTGTACAGTTCACCCTTTTGTCATCTATTATAGATCATCTGCAGACCAGGAACTTAGCCATTTTAGTGTCTGTTTCTTATCTGCATCACTAAAACACAACACTATAATGGTTTACTCATTCATATTGAAGCTTATGACATATGTTAAATTCAGATGCCCACAATTGAAGAAGGTGCACTATTTCTCAGATGGATGTGCTGGCCAATATAAGAACAGATACAACTTCACAAATCTCTGTTACCATGAAGAGGATTTTGGTCTGTCTTGTGAATGGCACTTCTTTGCTACATCCCATGGCAAAAATGCATGTGATGGGATTGGAGGAACAGTGAAAAGAGCTACTGCTCGTGCCAGTTTGCAGAGAACTACAGAGAGGCAAATTCTTACACCAGAACACATGTTTCAGTTTTGTGAAGAAAACTTGAGCAAGAAGATAAATTTTTTCTTTGTAACTACAGCTGATTTGAAAGATGCAGAAGAACGGTTGGAACATCGATTCAAGGATAGTAGGGCTATTTCTGGAACTCAGAAATATCATAGATTTGTTCCCCTAAACAAGGAAGAACTGATGGTGTATCCCATTTCAAGTGGCATTGGAGAAAAGAAAAGAATAAGGAAAAGTCATTTTACTAATGAACCTGCAATGCTTGGTAACCTAAAATGTGTCAAACCAGAAGAGTATGTTGGCTGCATTTATGACATGCAAGTTTGGTATGGAATTGTGGAGGAATATTGTGAAGAGTTTGATGATTTCACTGTGAACTTTCTACATCCCTCTGGGTCATCAGGATCAAGTGCATATTATTATCCATCAAACAAGGATTCATGTGCAGTGCCAGGACATCATATATTAACTGCAATGAGTTGTCCTACCCTAAGAGAAGGCAGCAGAATTCAATACATTTTTCCACAAAAGGAAATTGATGAGAGCATCGAGCATGCAAAAATTGTATTAGGCTAGCACATGAATCCTCTAAGTAGGTCTTCCCCTTTCACTATTATAACTATTATTGCCAGTGTAGATTAGCAGTGAAATACAATTTTACATTTTTTGCCTTTGTTTTTATATCTATAAAAAAATGTAATTTTAATTTCTATAGGTCAAATTATGAGCTTGTGTGAAAAAATAGGTAGAATTGACGCACAACTTATGAATATGGTGTTCACTTATATGTTAGTTACATGAAAAATACTAACATAAACAAACTTTTTTTTGCTGATTCTAATAGCCAATGCCTATGCCTTCATTTTTTACATTTAAAAAAAAAATTCTCATTTGATACCCCAGAGGTCAAATCATGACCTCAAATTTTGGTTAGTGTAACTTTTTTATTTTTCAACCTAGAGTTCTAAAACTTGCATATTTGGATTCCTTGTCGTTTTCTGATTCTAAATATATATACTTTTATATAATTGTGACCATTATTACCCAAGTTATGGGTCGCCAAATGTTAGTGACCTCGCAAGTGACCTCAAATTTCCCGAGGTCATATCTCTTGAACCGTTGGTTGGATTGACCTTATAATTTCAGAAATGGATTCAGTGCCCACAATCTCCCTATAAACCAAATTTCAGCAAAATCTGAGAGATGAGGGTGTTAGGCACTGGTTGATCTGACAGAGAATGACCCTATGGATGAAGCAGCTGCGGGGTCGGTGGCCCCTACCCCCACCGTTTGGGGTGTCAGGGAAGCCGATTCCGTCCCTGGTTACGGACCGTTGAGTTTGCTGCTCAGCTTGGTCCGTGGCTATTTCTCTGCTTTTTCTAATGCCACTTCCCCTTAGAGTTCCATTTTGCATTGGAACTGTAGGGGGCTTTTAGCTAACTGGGAGAACCTTGCCTCCCTGCTGGAGAGCGAGCGGCCTTTCTGTGTTTGTCTCCAGGAGACTATCCTGGCTGCGCAGGGGCTCCCTCGTGTCTCTGGCTATGTTGGTTTCCCTTGCACCCTGGATGAGCACACACGCCGGCGGGGTTTGGCGATTTATGTACATCATTCATTACCCTCACGAGGTGTGCCTCTTCGTACTTCCTTGCAGGCTGTGGCTGTGTGGCTCTTTTTAGATCACCAGTACACTGCCTGTTCGATTTATATTCCTCCTCATAACCCTCCTTGCGACGCGGTTCGCGAGTTGGTGTTGCAACTGCCTCGACCGTTTCTCCTCCTCGGGGACTTTAACAGTCGCGACCCGGCTTGGGGAGATGTCCGGTCGACTAATGTTGCTGGTATGTTGCTCTCCTTAATGGAGGAACGTTCCTTCGCCTGCCTCAATTCTGTTGAACCTACCTACTTCCACGAACCCACGGGTTCATCTACCTGTATTGATCTCTCCTTGGTGTCCTTCGATACCTTACTCGATTTTTCGTGGAAGGTGTTGGGGGACTATTATGGCAGTGATCATTACCCAGTCTCTCTTCAGCCGGTTGGACCGCAGCCGGGTGTCTCGTCTCGACCGAGGTGGTGCCTTGCGCGGGCTGACTGGCCATCCTTCAGAGCTCGTTCCATCATTGCCCGTTCGGTGTTGTGCTTTGGATCTGTGGATGAGAATATGGAGTTCTTCGAGCGGGTGGTGATGGGCGTCGCGGAGGACTGTATTCCTCGATCTTCCAGTAACCCGCGGACGCGTAGCGTCCCGTGGTGGACTCTAGCATGTCACCAGGCAGTGTGCGAGAGGAAGAGGGCAACGCGCCACTTCCACCGCACCCGGCGCGCGGACCACTTGATTGAGATGCAGCGGGCGAAGGCTTTCGCCTGCCGGACTCAAGTTGGCCCATCGGGCCTCTTGGCTTGCTTTTGTGTCTGGCATTTCCTCGTCTACCCCTTCTGCTGCTGTGTGGCGGAAGGTATGTAGTATCGAGGGGAAGCCGTCCCTGCTAGTCACCCTGTCTTTCGAGACGGGGACGTCTTCCTTTCGGATCCTGCTGCTGTAGCCAATTGGCTGGCTGGTGCTTTGCTGCGGTTTCCCATTCGCCTTCAGCTGCGGATCGTCCTTTGTCGGATGTTATGTTCTCGCCGCCTGGGAACGAGCCCTGTAAGCGTCTCTTTACGATGCGGGAACTTTGGGCTGCCTTGGCAACCCGTCGTTCTTCCGCCCCAGGCCCTGATGACATTCCGTATGACTTTATTTGGAATCTGCACCCGATGGCCTTACACTTCTTGCTGGATCTTTTCAACCAGGTGTGGGTTGAGGGGTCGTTCCCTTCCCGTTGGACGGAGGCGATTGTGGTCCCGATACCTAAGCCAGGGAAGGATCCGGCGGAGTTGGCGGGCTATCGGCCTATTGCCTTGATGAGCTGCTTATCCAAGCTCCTTCAAAAGATGGTGGCCGTCCGACTTTCCTTTACATTGGAGTAGCTTGGGTTATACCCCCCCGACCCAGTATGGCTTTCGTCGATTTCGGGGTACTCTGGACCCCCTTCTCCTCCTTGGTCATGATGTACGGGAGGCCTTTTCCCGCCGGAATCTTGTTCTGGCCGTCTTTTTCGACGTCCAAAAGGCCTATGACACGACCACCCGTCGGGGAGATGTCATGGACCATTTGAAGTCTCTTGGTTTTGTGGGCTGTTTGCCCACATTTCTTCGTAGCTTCCTCTGCTGTCGCACTTTCTGCGTCCGTAATGGGGCGGCCCTATCTGACCTGTATGTTCAGGAGGAGGTGGTGCCCCAGTGGTGTGTCTTGAGCATCTCCTGCTTCAATCTGGTCATGTCTGCGCTACCAGGAGTCCTTCCGCCCTCGGTGCGGTGTTCCATTTATGCCGACGATCTGGCTGTCTTTGCCGCGGGGACGAGTACCCCCCTCGTGGAGAGGCAAGTCCAACTTGCGGTCAATCGGGTTGAATGCTGGGCGTCGTCGGTGGGCCTTACGCTGTCTTCCCCGAAGACTTCGTGTGTGGCCTTCCTTCCGTCGAGGAGACGGGGATCCGGCGCCATCCCGGCCTTTAATCTTAAACTCGGGGGTCAGCCTCTGGCCCTCGTTCAATCAGTACCTTTCCTGGGTATGGTTTTCGACAGACGTTTGAGCTGGGTTCCCTACCTTCGCCGGCTGCACGAGTCTACAAGACATACCCTGGATTTGCTGGGACATCTGTCGCATACTACATGGGGCGCGGATAGGTGGACACTCCTCCGTTTGTACGTGTCCCTGGTACAGTCAAAATTAGACTATGGGAGTGTGGTGTACGGCTCCGCCTCCCGTACGGCCCTTCGGATACTGGATCCCGTCCTCTCTAGAGGTCTGCGCATGTCATCTGGCGCCTTCCGCTCCTCTCCGGTTGATAGTCTGCAGGTTGAGTGCGACATCCCTCCCTTGGAGGATCGGAGGTCGTTCCTCATTGCCAAGCACTATCTCCAGATTCTCCGTCTTCCCAACTCTCCTCTGTTCCAGGTGGTTGAGAGGGCGTTCTGCCGGGCTGGGGGTTGGTATTTCACCGACACGGTGACCTCCCTCCTCGATGGTATGGGCACTCCTCCTCCATCCGTTATACTGGTCTCTTTCAGGGGTGTTGCACCTTGGGAGAGCACCCCTGTTGCGTGCTGTAGGGCGTTGCACCCTGTTCGCAGGGCCGATTCTGATTCTGCCTTCGGTCTCTGTTCCTTCAGCATGCAGCGTGTCCCTCTGCATGTGTTGCAGTCTTCACAGATGGCTCGAGGTCGTCGGGGGGCGTTGGGGCTGCGGCTGTTCCCAAGTCATCTGCCCTTGCTCCCCGATGTACTCGTCTCCCTGATGAGGCTTCCGCTTTCACAGCTGAGCTCCATGCCATTCTGGGTGCTCTGGAGGTGGTGCGGGAGCATCCAGATGGGTCATTTGTTATGTATTCGGTTTCCCGCAGTGCCCTGGATGGCCTGGAGTGTTTTGACCCTGTCCACCCACTGGTCCAACGAATCCAGCTACTGTGCCATATCCTTGTCGCTTTTGGTGGCAAGGAGGTGGTATTTTGCTGGGTCCCTGCACATGTTAACGTGGCTGGAAATGAGGCTGCCGATCGAGCTGCCTGTTCTGCTTGCCGACTACAGGTTTCACCCATGTCCCTCCCCTTTTCCGATTATATCCCTGGCTTCTGTAGGTTTTTGCGCTCCCGGTGGCAGAGTCGCTGGGATGGCACTACAAATAACAAACTCTGCAAGATTAAACCCAAATTGGGATGTTGGGCCTCTTCCTTCCATCAGTCACGCCATAAGGAGGTGGCTCTGGGCTGCCTCCGTATTGGCCACACCCACCTGATCCATGGCTATTTGATGGCCAGGGATCGGGTGCCCCGATGTCCCAATTGTAACGTCTCACTTACAGTTGCCCACCTCCTGGTGGAGTGTCCACTTTACTCTGCCCTGTGCGCAGAGTATTTTCCCTTTTTGGAGAGCGTCGGGCCTTGTGATAGGCTTGGCGCTATTCTATCTGAAGATCCCTACTTTTCGGTAACCGGGTTGCTCTCCTTCCTCTTTCGCTCCCGACTTCTTTACCGGCTGTGACTGCTATGATTTTTTTTTTTTTTTTTTTTTTTTTTAGTACTTCCATTTTTCCTGGTCTTTTTAGGCATTTTCATATAACAATATTATGAAAAATATAATAAAAAATAGCCCTACCAATAATTCAGGCATTATCTATAAAATTGGTTGTAAACAATGTGATTCCTTTTACATAGGTCAAGCGGGAAAAGATTTTCACACGTGTAAAACAGCATCAATATTCCGTTAGAATGGGACAGTCATCCAGTGCCCTTTTTGTCCACTTGTCAGAGTTATCCCACTGTATTGATTGGAATAATGCTTCAGTTTTGTTTCACTCTAGCAACATTGTTAATAGAAATATTCTTGAGTCTGCCATTATCCAACTTACAAATAACTTCAACATAAGCAAAGGTCTTTTTCAACTTGATCCCATTGTTTTGAATTCATTCAGAATTGATTTAGACAAGAAGGGTAGAGTGCTAAACCTTTGGTAAACTTGTATGCTTCTCTAATAACTTTTATTTTTCAATTTATTTTTACATATATTAGGACTTAGACAAGAAGGGCAGTGTGCTAAAACCTGGGCAGATTTCCAGTATTATAAATTTGTATGTTCCTCTTACAAGTTTTATTTTTATTTTTCAATTTATTATTTTTTTTAATTAACTATAACATTGGTTGGAAACAATTCATTTGATCTTGTGTTGGATTCGGGCAAAGTGCTAAAATCGGTAGTTTTTCCTTACAAATTTGTATGCTCCTCCCACAATCTTTTAATTTTTTTCCTCCATTTATTGTGTATGTATATATATATATATATATATATATATATATATATATATATATATATATATATATATATATATATGTTAAACACAGACCATGCATGGAACAAGGAACTCTTCTGGGAAAATTAAATCCACTATAGTCTGAATAAGTAATGGTAAATGACGAATACCATAGTTTTTCTTTTTCATGATGCTCCTGAGAGAGAGAGACCCGTTGCCCACGTCGGGCTAGCATCATGAAAAAGAAAAACTATGGTATTCGTCATTTACCATTACTTATTCAGACTATAGTGGATTTAATTTTCCCAGAAGAGTTCCTTGTTCCATGCACGGTCTGTGTTTAACATATAAGTTTCTCAGGGGACCATTGTGAGTTTGTGTATATGTATATATATATTTTTTTTTTTTGTAACCTATATATAGGCTGTAACTCTTTATGTACTTCATTGTTCCTGAGGATGTCATTAGACGAAAGCACTTGAGCACCATTCTGTGTTTCCTTTCCTTCGTGGTTTTATTCATCATATATATATATATATATATATATATATATATATATATATATATTCAAAATGAAAATGACCCCTTGAAATGCAAACACACTAGCCTCTATTACTCATTCATATAGCCATACTTATTTGTATAGCATTAGAACATGAGGTAACTCAAAGAATTATATGAAACATCCTTTGTGAGTGGTAAATAAAATATAACTGCAGACACCAGCAAGTAGTAATAATCACACTTCCCCAATGTTTAAAGAATATTCTAAACAAATGAATAAGTAAATAAATAAACTAAATGACTTGTACACATTCATGTGCAAAGTTGTCAATAAAAGCAGTAATAACTGACCCATTCAAAGAGCATTTGGGGTATTCTGTAATAAGTCAATAAAATTTTTTCAACTTAATATTCTTCCAACTCAGATTTTTATGGAATTTAGTATATAGGTAATTCTGACCCCAAGACTTGTGGCACCAGTAAATATTCTCTGATTCATGTGAAATTTTGTCTGACCATTTTTTTTATATTTCTAATGAAATCTGGGAGGAGTGCAGTTAAATTTTGTAATTTGAATTTTCCTTTATATAGCTAAGGACCATCCTAGTGTATATGTACTATGGTTTTACACAAACAAATATTTTTTATGGTACTAAATCTCTATGCAGTAATGTTAATTTGTTTCATCTGGTTGATGACATCAAAGTCATTATGCCCTCAATATTTCAATAAATGTGTTGTGTCCAGACATCTTCATATGGGAAATACATACCACGAGGAATCAGTCTTTTTTTCTAATTGATTTTGTCAATTTTTAACCCCAAAAATATTATTTTTGCATATCACTGATCATGAGAACCATATCTGTGTATTGCCACTTTAAAATATGTAGCAGATATGCAAAATGTGTACCTGTTAGCAGCAAATACGACTGTATCTCTAAGAATACTGATTAAAATACACTTTAATTAAACTTTAGCAGAAATTATGGGAAAACTGAAAGATTTAACAAACAATTTATACTCTTTAAAACATCCTCTCCTTTCCTCAACCAAGAAATTTGTTTGTAAGTTGAGGTTCCTTATTTTCATTATAATGAAATGTATATTAATCAGGTTAGCTGTATGTTTTCCAAATATCTGTAGATTGAAATTGTTCATTGCTGTTATTCTACATTCAGAGATACAAAGTGTAGACACCCAGAAATTAGACTAAGGCTGAAATATGCCTTTCAGATAAGATATTGATAGATATGTGTTATTTACAGCTATTAGATTTGTATTATCCCTTAAACTCTGAGTGAATCATTCTATAAATGCATTCTCTCCTTTAAAATAGCTTTGCACAAATTTCTATTTTTCAAAGTGGCATGCATGATAAACTCTGGCTTAAATTAAAATTTTATAACAATATTATGTTTATAATACATTCTAAGCATTATCCATAGTTACTTGTTCTGTAAAACTATCCACCAAGATATGTAACTAGAAAATGTTTAGCTTACTAAAATGAATGAATAATCATTTTAATAGGCAGTTGTGTGTGTTTTGGGTCAATGATTTCATCATAGGTTGAATAACAAAAATTCCATATGGAATGCTATGCTTTTAACACTAAGATTAATTGATCTTTTATTGTGTAAAGCAATTCATTAGTTTTCTATTTTATTTCCAGAGATATTCTAAGCAGAACTTAGCAGTAACAGCAAAGTCAGACTCTGAGAAGAAGAAGCCTTTGGCTGATGATGAACAACCAGAAAGTATGTTTGTCTTTCTGGCAAATGATTCCAGTGATTTAGCTAATGATGACAATGAAAAGAACCATAAAACTCTACAGAAGAACATACTTAAGTGTGCAGTTTGCTCATACCAAACAAAGATAAAAAAAAGTCTTAGGATTCACCTAAGAATTCACACTGGAGAAAAGCCTTTTAAATGTGGGAAGTGCTCCTTCAGTGCATCACAAAGTTCTGCACTTGAAAGCCATAAGAGAATTCATACTGGAGAAAAGCCTTTTAAATGTGGGAAATGCTCCTATTGTGCATCACAAAGTTCTGACCTTAAAAAACATGAGAGAACTCATACTGGAGAAAAGCCTTTTAAATGTGGGAAATGCTCCTTCAGTGCATCACAAAGTTCTGCACTTGAAAGACATAGGAGAATTCATACTGGGGAAAAGCCTTTTAAATGTGGGAAATGCTCCTATTGTGCATCACAAAGTTCTGACCTTAAAAAACATGAGAGAACTCATACTGGAGAAAAACCTTTTAAATGTGGGAAATGCTCCTACAGTGCATCACAAAGTTCTGACCTTAAAAGACATAAAAGAATTCACACTGGAGAAAAGCTTTTTAAATGTGGGAAATGCTCCTATTGTGCATCACAAAGTTCTGCCCTTAAAAATCATACAAGAACTCTCAGAACTGATGGAGAAAAAAAATTTTCAATGTGTGAGGGAATACTCCAGTAGTGCATCAAAAAGTTCTACAGTTAATGTTGTTAGTGGTGAGCCATTGTCAATGCTCGCTCGCTTGCTCACACAAGGTTGAGGAGAACAAAAGACAAAATAATTCGCACAAGAAATAATTTGCTGTTTATAGACAATTTAAAACATCAGCAGCATGGAGGCAAATCTCCATCATTTACTAAATAGTGTGCAGAAAAAGTAAGGACAGAGAACATGGCACTTATGGAAATTGTTGTGTTTGGAGATTTGGGGGAGGATGCATATAAGTACTTGAGAATAGAAGAAAACACCATGACTGAACATGAAAAAATGAGATAGAAAATTTCCAAAGAGTACATTAGAAGGTTAAAAAGGATTTGTAAAGCAGAACTATGAAGAACAAAATAACAGTGATAAACCAGATTGCAGTACATCACAGTTTTAGGATTGTTAATTGGTCTTGGATCAAGATCAATAAGATGGATGCAAAAATAAGAGAAATATTGACAAATAAATTCCTTTGTAAAAAGAAGCACTCTTTTAGTAGAATATACCACTCCATTAGGATAAAGTGAAATCTCCCACTTCCACTGGTCACTCATTGTCAGAATTAGTCTGTATCCAGAGATTACTACTGAGTACTTGCAAATAGTAAAGCATCATGACAGCAACCACAGACAGCAGACATTCATTGCCAAACTAGCTGAGCATTTCTCAGAAAACAGTAGCATTGCAGACATTGAAAATCCAGATATGATGGCCACAATAATAGTAAGGAAAACTGAAAGAAATACTTACTGATGAAAAGCAGAATGTGATGACAGATAGGTTTGTTAAAAAATTAGAAAAAGAATACATTTATAGAGTGATCCCTGGAGTGATTGAGAAGAGGAATACTATGCTTTGACAGTAAAAATGTTATAGTTAGTACACAAGATCAGACTTTATGCACAAATGGCTTTCGAAATAACATGAATGTCAATCAATGACAAGTGTTTCTCTTCACAAAATGAAATAAAAAATGAAAGTGTTTGTTTGTTGGGCATTATTAGGAGATGGCTACTACACCAGTAAACAATGATATTTGTTGACTTATCCATTAAAAAACATGCAAGAAATACAACACTGAAGTTAGGAAACATTCTTGTAAACATTTACCACAGCTAACAATGGGAAAGGGCTTACAATTTTTTAGGATAGAAATGCTTCCAGTGGGATCAACCATAGAAAACAAAGCAGGTAAACCTGACATTATAATCTGAGAAAGAAAAACAAGAGAAACATGATAATAGATGTAAGTGTACTAATGAATTTTGGGAAATCCAAACAACAAAAGGTACTGGTACATTGGGAACACTGACTAGAATAAAATACAATGAACAAATTAAAATACTATATGACTGCGAAATACCAATGGTCTTGGACATACAAGTGAGACTAGATATAGTTGAGTTACAAAAGAAGTGGGAAATAGAAGTTAAAGTACCAGGAGACATATCATTTGCAGAGTGAAAGAGTAAAATATCTAAAATACTAAGAACTTAAGGTACGAGATTCATCTTATGTGGCAGGAGGATACATAGGTTTTACCCGTGATCATCGGAGCAACATCAGCAATCAAAAAATTGACACAACTGTACCTGGACCAATTACCCATTAAAATTACAACATGGGAACTGGTAAAGGAAGTACTGAGGCACAGCATCTCAATGCTCAAAGTGTACTGGAATACAATGAAAAAAAAACTTTGTCACTCGCCAATGGCTGAGGTTTATTAGATCTGGGAGTGAGGTTCAAATCTCAAAATAGATGATTAAAAAAAAGTTAAACCCTAAAATATTCAGATTGCATCTTTTGTACAACTCAAAAAAAACATCTAAAACATTCTCTAGCTTGAAGACTTTCAACAGTTTCAGCAGTTTCAACAAAGGCTTTTAGGGAACAATGTAGGAATAGGAAATTCAACACAAAGATTATTAAACCAAAATTTAGAACTAGTTATTTGTGGAGATTCTTAGGACACTGCAACAGAAGCTCCTAAGTCAGAAAATGAAGTCAGACTTATCAAAAGAAGAGATTGAGAGATATTGAAAGGAGCTTTGTTATGGTCTACAGCTGGGTCATAATAATAATAATAATGTACATTGGATTGAAGTGATAAGAGGAGAATATAAATAAGCAGAAAATGGAAAAATAAGTGAGAAATGTGGATGTGTGAGAAAAACTGTCTAAATTTTCTAAATTCAAAATCCCCAAATCTGACATTCTGTGCAAACTTTTGAATCAGTGTAAAGCAGCCAGTTTTTATGCTGTAGCATTGAACCAAATATTTCAAAATCAGCTGCAGAATGGTTGACCATAGGCAGAACAAAACGCGAGGAACTCTACTTCCAAATAAATATAGAGGTGAACGCTTGGAAGAAGAGTGGAGGATGTAAGAAAAAGTGGTTTGGAACTAAAGTTTAACCATCAATTAAGAAAACTATACAAGAAGACAGCAGAAGGAAAATGAGAAATAGAGTATGGCATTGTAAAGGAAATGACAGACAACTTCATACTTGTGGGTTAAACTCTAAAATTTGAAAAAGTCTAAGTAAAACTGAAATACCAATTAAAATTTATTTGTAGATATTTACTTGATTTGGTAAGGTTATGTTTACTTAGCATAGATTATGTTAGGCTGGACTCTGTTAGGTTAGGCTTAGTGTTGATGAAATTTCTTGTTGAAGAAATATGTATTTTACTGGGTAGTTATCTACCAACTTCAGTCTATAATGGAATTGGGATTGCCTTAAAACAGATAAGAAAATGTACAAGGTGATGGTTGTAAATTAAATTAAATCTGATGAGTGTAAATTTAAGAATGCAGTGAGTATAAAATTGTGTAGATTGTAGCCCTAATAAATATTAAAAGTAAGGTACTAAAATTTTGAGAGATTAAATTTGGGGGAGACAAATATTACATCATATTTATCAATACTTTTCTTAAAATGAAATTTTGTATTATGTACAGTTGTTGGGGAAAGTTTGTCAGTGTTCGTATATGGCTATATATATGATATGTATGTATAATGTATATGTTGGAAACTCATTGGTGAAGTTTTGGGTGCTGATTGGTGGGAGATTTAGAAGCATATGATTGGGTGAAAATAATACGCTTTTGAACCCACACTTAATTTTTATATACTCTATGCAAAATAATAAATATGTACATGGTAGTGTTCTTGTAATAATTATTTTATTGAGTATGGAAAATATATATGTATATGTATGAGGGTTGTTCTAAAAATAAGTTTACAAGGTGTTTTGAAGAAATTATTTTATTACAAGGCAAATAATTATTACAAGTATTTCAACAACAACATTACTACTTTTCTTCGTAATTACCAAACAGATTCAAACATTTGTTGTAGCGTGGGACAACCTTTCCATTGCCGGTCGAGTAAAATATATGGTCCTTAGCTTTTAATCGGTTTTGTACAGCTGCTTCTGCATCAGGAATCAGGATTGTTTTGAAATTGTTTACCCCCGAGGTGTTCCTGAATGGCTGGAAACAAATGGAAGTTGCTTGGTGCAAGGTCAGGACTATAGGAGAGACGATACATGACTTTCTGGTGGAACGATCCAAAAGTTGGCGTGTTTGATTTGTAGTGTGAGGGCGTGCATGGTCATGCAAGAACGCCACACCTGCAGTAAGCAGCCCGGGACATTTTCTTCTGATAGCTGTGCGGAGTTGTTATAAAGTTTCACAATAAAAAGTGGCATTTGTTGTTGTTCCTTTTTGCATGAATTCAACATGCAAAATGCCTTGTTGCCATCACCTTACCAGCTGATTGTGCAGTTTTGAACCTTTTGTTTGGTTCATGGTGACCCCGGATGTTTCCATTCCATGGACGCCCATTTAGACTCTGCTGTACCCAGATCTCAGCACCTGTCACAATGAGCTCAAGGAAATGCGAACCTTCGGCCGAATACCGCTGAAAAAAGAAAAGACTGCAGGCCATTCTCTGAGTCTTGTGATTATCCATTAATATTTTGGTACCAAACGTGCACAAACTTTGTTGAACTCAACTTGTCATGAACAATGTTGGATATGGTTCCAAGTGAGAGATGGAATGTTGCTTGAAGTCCACGAATTGTTATTCTTCTCTTTTCACGAATAGCGTTGTTGATTTGTTCAATGTTTTCATCAGTTGTTGCATTTGCTGGTCTTCCACTTCATGCAGCATCACTGCTTCTCTGCCTTCCTTCCCGAAACTTTGTCAACTTAAAACATTCTCTCCATACACTTCAACAAGTTGGGGATAATTTTCTGCAGCGGAAACATTTTTTCACATTTAAAAATTGAGTCAGCCCGCACCTCATCTGGGGACCACGTGTCTAGGAGAGCAGCCATTTTTAACTATGAGTAAACCACATCACAAACAGTGTTACCACACATGCCTAACAAAATATTGTACTATGCATAATGCACCCAGTAATTAATCTTGTAAACTTACTTTTTGAGCAACCCTTGTAGTTTCCTTGTCAACAAAGTCGCCGAAATGGTTTGACAACGAAATTAGCAATTTTATTACGGAGAGAAATAGAGCCTACAAACTACTAAAGTCGCATTTCAATCAGATGAATTCAGAAGCTCCATAAACCTATGTCGGAGGGTTAAGTCCTTAATTAATTCAGCTAAACGTGATGAAGAAGCTAGAGTTACCTCACTCTGTAAAGTTAACTCTAAAGAGTTTTTTGCCCATGTTCATAGCAGAAAGCCAGTTAAAAATTTTGTAGGTCCCCTAAAAGATAGAAATGGGGTACTGAAATTCAGTGATAAAGAGATATAGCTAATACGTTAAACGAGTTCTTCGTTACAGTCTTCACAGAGGAAGACTCGATTGAAGTGCCAAATCCTCAGATTACGTATGACTGTGACCATTCCACAGAGACCACAAGTTTTACGAGAAGAGATGAGGTACAGCAACTAATTGACAAGATGAATAAATACAAATCACCTGGTCCCGACTTAATTCTTCCAAAGATATTAAAAGAGGTTAGCCACAATGTTGTTAACGACTTATTAACCATATTCAAACAATCAATCGAGTTAAGAATAGTTCCAACCTACTGGAACTTAGCAAATGGAACACCAATATTTAAAAAAGGGTAATAGCAAAAATCCTTGTAATTACCACCTGATTGGTTTAACGTCAATTGTCCGCAAATTGTTGGAATCCATCATTACAGAATGTATCGTGTATCACCTTGTTTAACAATCTAATTTTTTATTCTCAACATGAATTTTTCATGCATACTCTATACGATGCTAGTAGGGCGAGAGATATAGTGTATCTCGACTTTCCGAAAGCCTTTGACAAAGTCCCTTACCCGAGATTGATGGCTGAAGTTAGAGGACTAGAAATCACCGGGCTTGTTTCCAACTGAGTTGAAGATTGGTTAAAAGATAGAGAGTGGTAAGAAATGGAGTGGCTTCGGAGTGGGCATCCGTCACCAATGGTGTCGTACAGGGTTCCATTCTGGGTCCTTTACTTTTTATCATCTATATTAATGACATAGACGTCGGGCTCCTAAATACAATTTCCAAATTTGCAGACGATACAAAATTAGGAAGTAGTGTAGGTAATGAAGAGGGTGTAAGAATGCTTCAAAATGATCTTGACAGGGTGGGCAAATGGTCTGCTACTTGCCAGATGCTATTCAACTTGGACAAATGTAAGGTAATGCACATAGGCTTTAAAAACCCAAAGACCTATTACTCTCTCTTGGGAAGGAATTTGATTGAGATGGATCTAGAGAAAGACTTAGGAATCTATATCAGTAATGATCCTAACTGTCGAAGCACTGTGCAGAAGTTGAAAAGAGGGCCTTAAAAATATGAGGTTAGATGAAAAGACAGTTCCAGTTTAGAAACAAGGAGACTGTAATGTCTATAATTCACTAGTCAGACCTCGATTCAAATAGTGCGCAATTTTGGTCTCCATCCCTTAAGAAGGATATAGAAAGGTTGGAAAGGATACAAGCAAGGGCTACAAATTTGATCCCTTCAATGAGAATGCAAAACTACCAACGGAGATTGAAGCGCCTAAATCTGTTTACCTTAGAGAGCAGTAGGTTGCGCGGTCAGTTTATTCAAGTTTTCAAGATGCTCAGTGGAATAGACAGGGTATACTACAGGAATGTATTCTCATTTAATACCAATCCGACAAGAAATAATTGATTTAAACTGGAACTAAAAACATTTAGTACCTATATCTGCAGCAATTTCTTCTATAAAGTAGTTAATATCTGGAACCAACTTCTCTCGGAGGTTGTTTCAAGCCAAAGTGCAAATATGTTTAAAAATAGGCTGGATAAAGTATTGAATACTGTCGTGGTTTAAAACTGAATCATAACGTAACTCTTCAGGAGTTCGCCAGCGTGGTTTCTATGTGCACATGCATAGTTATAGAGCTATTTTATATGTTCTCCACTTTCCTATAAAATTTCCTTGGCTACTTTTCCAGGGTGAAGGTATTTTCAACTTTCTCCATACCTGCCTCTGACAGGGAGGGTGTGGAGAGAGCCTTATACTTTTCTATCCAGTTTTCTAATACTGCTAGAATAGTTGAAAGAAAAATGAATTATTTAATAACAGGAACCTCCCAGAGTGGACCGGTGAGGACCACTCAGTATATTTTGCCCGACCTTTTTTTTTCTTTCCAAGTTTACTTGTAAGTTCCAGAAATTTTGTACACAAGTAGTTACATACCTTTTTTACAAGTTTTTATTTTTCCACATAGTCTCCATCATTTTCTACGGCTTTCCTCCACCTCAAAACAAGGGCCTTCATTCCTTGCTGGTAGAAGTCCAGTTGGTTCCACTGGAGCCACCTCTTAACTTCCTCAACAACCTCATCGTCACAAACTTTCTTCTACGAATAGCATCCTTCATTGGCTCAAACAAATGGAAGTCTGAAGGTGCCAGATCCGGCTAACCATCAGTTTTATACAAGGGCTTTCAAAAGTGGTTTTATACAAGCAGGGGAGGTTCAACCTGGAAAAATCTGGTTATGTGAAATGCAGAAAGTTCAAACTTATGACCCAAAAGACATTTCACCCCCATGGCCTATTATTTAGCTAAGAAAAAAAGGATGGGGCAAAATATTGAGTGCCCCTAGTATATATATATATATATATATATATATATATATATATATATATACACACTGGCGTTAAAAATTCTGCGTCCACCTTATAATCACCCAATTTATTATAAATTGTACAAATATATATGATAATTATAATAAAATTTGATTTTTTATTGTTACATTATTTGCTTCTCAATGCAATTATTATAAATTAGTAAAGAAATTAACAATTTAATGGCATAATCTTATTAATAATCGATATGACCTTTTGCTTTCATGACTGCTTCCACTCTGTGAGGCATAGATTCGACAAGTTTCTGGGATAACATCTTGTGCTATTAGGGTGTGTCAAATTTTTAAACTTTCAAATTCCAAATATGAGGGGTGCTAAAAAGTTGCAGCATGACTTAGGAATTCTAAAGATATTTTTGTTAATTTAATATAATTTAGTTTTGCTTGGTAAGAAGCTACATGAAAATAGACTTTTTTGACTTTTTTGTGGAATTATATAATAATTATTATATTAATAATTATATATGCTGTATATATAATGCACTGTTGTTTTTGCTTATTTCACAGGTTGAAACATATTCATCAGTGTGCTGAAGATTACTTGTCCATCAGTGCTACCATCCTAACCAGTGGGAATTGACCTACAATGGCTTCTAAAAGGAGGACAAGACTGGGGACATTCACACATATGAGCAACCTAATTGGAACTGGTAGAGAGTTGTTGCCCTCTGAACTCCCAACTCTGCGAGACGTTCTGAAATATGGGCTACTGCTAAGAGAAGAAAGTGGTGAGGATGTGAGAAACTACCCAGCAGCCAGTCTTGCAAAGGACATTTACCCTAAAGTGCTTGAAAAGTGGGAACGAGCAAACAGTTCTTTTGTAGCCCCCATTGTAAATTCATGAGTCACAATCTTAAACAAGATCCAAGAGAGCTGGGAGCAGGCCAAAAACATATCTCTTGGGAGAGGAAAGCTACATGTCAAAGAGGCTTTCATTGCAAAACTTGACAAGCTTTTTGACATCCTCAGTTGCAAGTGTAAAATTGTTCTCTGCTCTGAATTTGGCTGCCTTGCAGATGCTGGTTGCAAAAACGAAACTCACATTAACTCTACATGCCCTAGGTAGATGAAGATCCCTGTGAAGGAACTTGCTTTCATTAAAGGTCAGAGAGACAAGTCTGGTTCTATTGGACCACATCAGATTGGCTTGCCAGATCAACCTGAGCACAACAGACAAGTCAAAAAGCAGAAGCGGCAAGAAGACGAAAGAAGAAGGCTTGCTGAATATAAGCAGACAAGTAAGCAGGATGTTTCAATGCCATCAAATGAAATAATTTTCTCTGATGATGAAAATGAAGAACAAATGGCTGATGCTCAAGATGGAAAGGATGGAAGTTATGAAGTGACATTAGAAATACCAAGCACGTCTTCAACTTCCAATAAAAAGCCAGAGTACAACACATTAGAAATACCTAATGTTGCTATGCATAGCATCAGATATGGTGTTGGCCTGCGTGCCACAGCTGCCATCACCACTGCTGCCTTTATGGATGCTGGCTTGATCACTGAAGAAGACAAGAGACTTGTAGTTGATGACAATAAAGTCAAGAGGGCCCAAGAAAAAGTTATGAGATCCCTGGATCAGGAATTTGATGATCTTTGTAAGAAGGGTGAAATTGACTGCATCTTCTTTGACGGCCGTCAAGATACAACTAAAGTTATGCTGAAAGCAGACAATTCAGATCGTCAGTTCCCCAGCATCATCAAAGAAGAGCATTATTCTGTGTGCAGTGAGCCAGGTGGAAGATATCTCTACCACTTCACTCCTGAGAGAGGCTCAACGAGAAAAAACCTGCTGAAGTTATTGCTGATAATCTTGTAGATTTCATGAAGAAGAAGGGCATTGATAAAAGCCTGCAGGCCATTGGAGGTGATTCTACAAATGTTAACACTGGCTGAGAGGGTAGTTCCATGCATTGGGTAGAGGTCAAGCTTTGCCGTAAGCTGATCTGGTTGGTTTGTGTCCTCCACACTAACGAGTTACCCCTGTGACACTTGATCACAGCACTGGATGGGAAGACCTTGTCTAACAACAAGTGGACAGGTAACATTGGCAAGATGCTAGACACTGCAACCGAACTTGAAATTGATCCTTCATTCACCAAACTCTCAATTGGAGAGCCTCTTACTTCACTGAGTGACAATGTCATAAAGGATCTCTCTCTGATCAAGCGTATGGGTATAGGATCACACAGGCCATATGGACAGGAGAACTTCCCACAGATCTGGCCCTTCTTGAAATTGTTCCAGTGAGCCATTCAAGGTGGTTGACAACAGCAAACGCTTTGTCGCATATGGGTTTCAAAACATGGCCTTAAAGGCAAAACCCTCAACAACTTAAGACTGATAGTGGAATACATTGTTGGTGTGTACTACCCCTGTTGGTTCAACATCAAAGTAAAACACCCTTGGGTGGAAGGCCCACGCCTCATCTTGTTTCAGCTGCGGCTAGTTAGGCTGCAAAAGAAGGCTGTAGTGGATGCTGTTTTGCCAACCATCAAGTGCTCAGCATGGTATGCATTCAGCGAAATGATAATCCATACACTCTTGTGCTCAGATGACAGTGAGGAGAGGAGAGGAGAGCTGGTGTCCAAAAGATTGTTGACATGAGGGGTGGAGATGATGACACACTTGGAGATCTTTCTGTACGTCCCAGGAAGACACCTTCCATCAACCCCAGTGCTTCTTCCGTGTTGGAGCTGACAGACTGGTCTGACGGGGTATTTGAACCTCCTTTGACATGTAAACTGACTACAGCGGAAGTAAAGAAGTTCTTTGACAAGCCTATGCAAGTTCCACAGTGGCCCTGTCATGCTCAGTCAATAGAGAGGTGTGTGAAACAAGTCACAGAGGCAGCAGGCAGGGTGTATACACATGAGAAACGTGAGGGCTATATCAGAGGCCAAGAAGCAAGTCGGCGGCTGATGTCCAAGAATGAATCATAGCAAGACTTGATGAAACTTGTTTAAATATTTTTTTTTACTGATGTCATTACTTTCTAATGTTGTTTTATGATTACAAGGATATGTTTTATGCAGAGAAACTAAAATTTTTATAGCATTACCTGACATTTTGAGAAGCTAAAATTAATAAATGTTGTTTTCCGAGAGCAATTTATATGTGCTTTTTAATCAAACATAGATTTACCAAGCTAAGTTTTGAGCAATCACAAAAATAATAGCAGATTTGAATTCTTCACATCCAAAAATATATTTTTAAAACCCCTCAGTGAAGGAATTGGCAAAAATTAATTTTTACCTCCCAAATTGACACACCCTATTGTGCTATGCCAGTCCAGCATTCTTCTACATTCTCCCAGAAAGAATCAAGAGAAGTTGTATTCTTTTTAGCGTTCAGACGCTTCAAATGGTCCCAAAGGTGCTTTATTGGATTGAGATCAGGACTTTGTGGAGGAAACTTCATAATTTGTAGAACACCTTCATCTTTTTTCTTGTTGAGATAGTTCATGCAAAGGTTAAAAGTGTGTGTATTTTACAGGTGTTCAGCACAACAGATAGATTATCCATATAAATATTGAATGAGTAGGGGGATAGTATCCCTCCCTGCCTGACACTTTGGTCACAGAGAATGGCTCTAAATTAACCCCACCCCATCTTATAATCATTGTCTGGTGATTATACCAGAATATTAATATACAGACCAAGTAACCAGGTACATTACGATTTACAAGTTTCATGAATAATTTGTCATGATTAACACGATGAAATGCTTTAGAGGCATCCAGGAAACACAAAAATACATTAGCATCTAACTGTAGTTTGATATTTACAGACCATTTCCTTCAAGGCATACACACCCACATATCAGTACTGTGTTTGTTTTTTAAACCAAATTAGTTATCAATAGCATACAGGTAACATTCAAGTCTATTGAATATATATTCAAACACCTTAGGCATAATACTGGCCAAGGCTATTGGCCTACAGTATAGTTTTCTTTACTGTTGATTTTATCCTTTTTATCTTTTAGTACTGGCACGAAAACAAGGGATAACATTGTATCCAACAAAACACCATGTATGAGTAAACCTGTAAAGCACAAAGCTAACAGAGGCACTAATCTGTCACTACTAAATTTCAGATGCTCAGCAGAAATACCATCAATACCACATGATTTGTTACAATCTAAACATTTTATGGCCTGTTTAGTCTCAAATACACTAACTCTTATATCTGGACTATAGGTAGCATCACAATTAACATTATTGTTCTTATGCACAGAGTTGAATAACTCATTGTAGTGTTCCTTCCATAATTTGACTATATTCTCGGTTCCAGTTACATTTTCAATATTAGCAGGGAGAGACATTGCACTATTATTCATTGTTTTTAATTTGTCGCAAAAGTTTCTTGGATTCTTACTGGCAAACTTTCTAGCCAGAGCATCCCTGCTTAACTCATCCTCATAATTTTTTATGTACCTTAATGCATATTTGACCCTGGCATTAGCCCTCTGTTTTTGTAATACGGGACCTTGCTTTGGCTTCTCTTGTTCACACCACATTATAAAAGCATCTCTGGATACATTATGAAGTTCAGCCACATAATCGCTCCAGCCAGGTCGACATGTATAATTTTTCTTCTAAAGGTATTTAAGTCTAGGCTAGCATTATTGAGAGAGGAAATAATTTGGTCATACATGTCTTTAAATGCCAAAATATGTGTTTGAATTCTACAGTTTACATCCTGACAAGCTAGAGCATCATTAGTGATAGATATATTACTTAGCAATACATCAGACTTATTACAATACTGTTGTTTGCCTTCATCATCAACTTTGGACCAGTCTAACTTCGCTTTACGTGTATCATTTACCCGTGATAGCATTGGAATACAATTAATGTTAAACTCAATTAATAGGGGCCTGTGGTCAGAACTAGCATAGGAGTACAAAACTGCCATATTCAAAACTGCCTGATTTGCATCAGGTGTATAAATACAATGATCCAACCATGAGGTGGTGTGCCAACTATCACTAACATAAGTAAAGCTATCACCAGGAAGACTACACGTGGATGAAAGGGTCAAGTTATTATCTTCACAGAAGGCTTTTAAGAGGTTGCTAAACAAAGAATTATCATTAAGCACATTAGCATTGAAGTCACCAATAATAGCTACACATGTCGTATCCAACTCACCAATAATACTGCTGACCTGCTCTAATTTAATGAGGTAATCTTCTTCATTATCAACTGCCTGAAAAGGCATATAGATATACACAGAATTACAAATTTTTATTGTCTACACAAATTTCTATTCCAGTTAGCCATTTCAAACCAAGTTTTAATTCACTTATATATTTCCCATACCCTAACCTCCATAGAATAGCTACCCCACCAGGTGGGTGGCCTGCAAGGAGACCATCTTGTTTATCTCTGGTGGCCTCCTCCCCTTTCCCATGAAAGTTGCTGGACAGGCTATTCAGGTCCTTTAAGTCCTGTTTCCTGCAGACAGAGGATATCAGCATCCTCTAACAGTTTATCAATTATAATCCGCCTGTGTTTGCTGTTATTCCTCAGCTTAGGCCTCTACAGTTATAAGAGATTACCTTAAATGTTGCAATTAGGAAGATGCAGGAATTCTGCTAGCCATCTCTACATGTTGAATTCCACTTATATCAGGCACAGCAGTTACAGCACTCAACCCAGCTGAATTTTTCTCCACAGTACGACGCATGATGTCTCCATAATTACCCTCTCCAGCACTTGCGAGAGAGGCTGCAGGTGTTTTTCTTACCTTCTTCTCATAGAACCGCCGTACATATACCTGTTCAGGCCATACTGCTGGATCCATAAATACCACTGGATCATCACAGACTGCTGTAACTTGAAAGGAACTGTACGTAGTCCATCTGGAGTCAATTTTCCTACATGTAACCTGAAGGTTCACTTTATCTTCCACAAATGCCTGCAGCTCCTTGGCCGTAAGATCAGGTCGACATCTTGAGACGAAAATGTGTGTAGTCTTCATTGGTACAACCATTATACAATCAGTTTTGGCAGCCTCTATGATACCCCGCCATTCTCTGCCAGCCTTTGCCACAGGTTGACAACCATCATTAGCTACTGCAGTGGTTGCAGTTCTCGGAGGGGTCGCTCGCTTTCGGCCCCTCCTTACCACCATTGTCCAAGATGCCTCCTCATCATGATCCCCGACTGCATTCCCAGTATCCCGATTCACCAAGGCCCTTTGGCGGGTACCATGTGTGAGATGGTATTGAGCTGGTGATGCAGCAGTGTCTGGATTCAGGATGAGACTGAGAAGCAGAGGGCTCTGCACTCATGGATCCAGGATGAGGCTGAGCGGCAGAGGGCTCTGTACTCATGGATCCAAGAGTATGCTGAGCGGCAGAAGGCTCTGCACTCGTGTATCTGGGAGTAGGCTGCACCCTGCCCCTCACAGGTCTTTGACCTTCTAGAAGAAGAGGGAATTCCTCCTGCAGTGTTCCATCTCTGAGTGGGGTGTGTGTAGGTACTAGCGAAGGAGGCTGAGAGAACCCCTTGTACCCTTGCCCCATCATACTCTGATGGAACCCTCACAGAGGTGGGGCTTGGCAATGTTGGTGGGAAAGGCTGCATCCTCCATCTTTCTAGTGCCTCCAGCCGGGAAGCAGTGTCAGTACATACTTTTCCCAAACCACTGCAGGTTGTAGCTTGATTATCCATCGCCCCTCTGAGGAGGACCAACCCCTCTTGCACCTTCCGGATAGGTGCAAGTAGCGAACAAACATCCATATTTTTCATTGACACTGGGGGCAGATTAGCCAAATCTTGGGCTACAAACACTAGGGTATCAGTACTCTTCTGCTGAAACATTTTAATAATGTCTTCAGTATTTTGAGCGCTCTTTTTAGGGCCCTGCCTTTTAATTAACCTACCCGTATCATTATTAGCACATAACTCAAACATCAATTTTTTTGAGCGTTCAATTTTTTCATCATCATAAAAATCAACACAGCTTGGTAATGGTTACTGGATCCAAATAGTCAATCTTGTTGTCAATAAAGCATAGTAGCTCGTCCACCACTGCACCATCAATGCAATTATGTCACTGGTCTACAAATTTTGAAAAAGTTTGTGCTTCAGAGATAAAATGTGTTTCCTATTATGGATTTTCGGGTGCTGAAAACGAATATGACCATAAAAACAGTCGATTGGCTACATTTTCCAAGAAAATTTAAGTTACACATTTTGCATATATGTATACCATATATTAGTAACATACCTGTATAATGCAGTCACTTATATTGATTCAACCCGTCGCTTCTTTGCTTGTCTCTTGTATTCAACTTCTGGAGCATCTCTTGTTATTGTCCAGCAGTAGTCTGCTAACAATGATGGACTCCATTTCCCCTGGTAGCGTTTCTCCATTGCTGAGATATCCTGGTGGAAACGTTCACCATGTTCATCGCTGACTGCTCCGCAGTTGGCCGGAAAAAATTCCAGGTGCGAATGGAGGAAATGTATCTTTAAAGACATATTGGTTGCTACTAACCAGAAAGCATTCTACGCTGTCTTCTCCTCACCACCTAGGATACGGTCGAACTCCTCATCTTTCTTGACTGGAGGCACCATGCAGAAGTAACAATTGCTGACATGATCTGTTGGTTCCTTCCACACCATTGGCACTGCAAAAGGCATAGATTTCCTTTTCCGATTCAACCACTGGCGAAGGTTTGTTGCACAAATATTGCAGCATATGTGTGGGGCCCAGCTCTTGTCCTGATCTCCAATCTTACAGCCAAAATAAAGGTGATAGGCTTTCCTAATCACGGCGGTTATAGCATGCTTTTGTGATGCAAAAGTCAATTCTCCACAAACATAACAGAAGTTATCTACACTGTTCACGCAATTACGAGGCATCTTTGTTCAAATTAGGCTGAAAAAAATTCAGTTTCAAAAGCAAACACTAAAACGTTTGACAAGGGTGCACTGTATGACTTCCGCGAATGAACTGATGCTGTGGCGTAATATGTAGAGACGCCTGTGACACATCGACGCCTTGACTCTACTGCGCATGCGCGGTTATTTTTTTTTATTTTAATAAATTAATGTAATTACATTGCATTTTAATAATTTTAAGTTAGGTTAGTATTCCATTTATATTAATATCAAGAACATTATGGGAAGTAATATGTTAAAATGATCCAATCCATTTTTTAATAAATAATTTACAAATACATAATGTAATAGATAAATTTAAAATTACATTTTATTGTATATATGTATATATTTACATTAATTTATTAAAATAAAAAAAATATAACCGCGCATGCGCAGTAGAGTCAATGCGTCGATGTGTCACAGGCGTCTACATATTACGCGAAAGATTCAGTCCAGTTAGTAGGGTGCAGGGTTGCCTGATATCTTTATAAATAGAGCCAATTGGCAATTTTAGGCATCATTTTCGTATTCAGTGACCCAAAATTAGTAAAGATTGACTACTTTTATTTCCGAAGCATTTTGGCTGTAGACCAGTGAATTATCAGTAGTTCCTGCCATTTCAAGTTGGCGTTCCTGGCGGCCGCCACTTGCCATATCTTCCCACTCCATTCCTTGCCCTTCATTTTCTTAAACGTGTTAACAACTTAGTACATAATGGCAACATTATTACATGCGTTAAAAAGATTCAGTTAGGGTATTTTAAAAATTTATATATTGTTTATGAAGTTAATTGTAAAAGTTAATACTTTTCAACACTTCAAAAGCGCGTAAGTTTGTAAATATATTTAAAGTAATAAAACTATTAATTTATTTGCTAGGTCTTTCATCTCAGATTTCAAAGCATTTATCCAGCCTTTGGAAAATATGTTGAGCAATATATGGAGTTAAAATTCACTCATTCATTCGTTTGGTCGTAAGATTAAAGGTTCGCTCGTTCGTTTGTTTGTATGCCCACTATTTCAAGGTCACTGCTTGCCACTCTTAGGACTATGATTTTATTATATAGGGTTGCCAAGTGTCCTTTATTTCGAAGGACAGTTCTTTATTTCAGCTCGTGTGTTCTTGTCCTTTGATAAACTCGGAAAGGACGCCATATGTCCTTTAATTCAGTAATTGACTCTCAAAATTTTATTCATCACTAAAAATTTGAGATGGAGATGTTTGTTTTCAAACTTAATTAATTCGTTAATCGGGAGAAGTGAGATTCAACATTCAGATGTGATTTCTAGTAAATCAGAGTTGGCAATCCTGCCCCCATTGCCCGTTGCCATTGTTATCCTTGCTGGAGAGGAACGAGGAAAGCATCGCCCGCTAACATATTTTTTGTGCTTTGCCAAATTGCCATATTAAACCGGCTTCATGAGTTTTTGACGTGATTCTATTTTTTATAAGTTGAAGAATATCTTCAGATGAATACTTAAGTATTGCACAAGTAAATTTTTATCATGATAAGCAATGGAATATACGGTAGCGTGCAAGTGTCCTTTATTCAAGATCTGTTGACTTGGCAACAGGTCACTGCTTGCCACTCTTAGGACTATGAAGGTAGTGCCAAATGCCACTAGAAAATTTTTAAGATTATGAATACCAAGTGAAATTACAGTATTTTATAATTGATTATCTGAATATTATGGAGTTATGAAATATATGGTTGTTTATGTACGATATTGTTAGAAAGAAAATAATGATAAATATAGATATTTAATAATTAATGTTGTCCAGCAAAAGATTGTGAGTGGAGTACACATTCTGTTGGTCATTTGTTTCAATGGAATCTTCACTGACTTTTCAAGGAAGAAAAAAGGAAAGAAGATAGATGGTCAGTCAAAGACAGATGGTGAATAAATTATCACCGCCCAATCTATTGTACAGTAGCCTATTATCGTTAGATTTATAAGTATCGACAGACATACTGTATAATGTGTATATACTTATTAAATAATTGGTTCTTATTATAATTGTGGTGACTCATAGCTTTAGAAGTCTTTCTATTGAATTTGTATTAAAGTTTAAACGTAATTACTGTGCTTCAAGATTTTACGAATGAGGTTATAGCCAAAACAAGAACAAAAGGACAAGTATAGGTTGATTACAAAATGCTTGTGCGATCAGCGCACTCAGAAGGACTCCGGCCACCGAGGCAGTAATCATTTCATTATAAAATAGTGTGTGTGTGTGTGTGCAGGAACGTAGCCAGGAATGTCCCAAGGGGGGGGACGAACTTGAGCTACATTCGTCAGATTCCGTGGTGAATCGGGTGAGCCCATACAGTTCGGGGGTCTGGGGAAGAGCTGGAAGTTCTTTCAGCAGGGTCCGGGGCAGAGCCCTGTAAGCCAGCACATTTTAAGTTTATTTTGTGTAAAAACTGTCTAAAAATATCGGTGCAACTGCCATTTTGGAACAGCCACTATACAGCCATCCACATGAAATATGTACACTTTCGAACAAAAGTTTGGATAGGACTGTGAAAAATGCTCTGTATGAATTGGTTCCTAGTTAACCCACCCCTAATATCTCCAACCTAACTGTAGAGTAGGTTAAGCCTAGCCTTGTAGGGGTCAGCCTAGAGATTTCGGAAATGGTCCAGAGCAGGCAGAGTAAATTGAGGTCCGCAGTAGGATTCCTCACCAAATTATGTTAGGTGTAATTTACCTTAGCCTTTGTTAGGCTATGAGTTGATGCTAGGTCTTAGACCACAATGTAGGCCTAATTTAACTGGACCTAGTATCACAGTACACAAATACTAGTGTGGAGAATAACTCTGGTGAGTAACCAATTGGTTTCATGCACCCAGTTAATGACATAAAGGGAGTTTAATAATTGTTAGATTAACTACCTACCTACTCAGTGGACCATTTTCGTTACCTCCAAACTACCCACATGCATCAGTTTTCCATAGGACAGTCACATTGGTGCAAGCTAAGCTATATTATGATTTAATTACTTGTATTTTCTGAAATTTGAAATCAGGTATTGATCTTATAGTTTTCATATTTAACAAAGAAAGTAACTATTTTATTCACACATTTATTGATTTCATGCATACAATTATGCAGTGTATACACGTTTAACAGTATAACATCTATGAATAACGAAATCATTAGAGGAGATCCAAATGAAACTCTCACGTATAAGGCAAGTCAAATGGATACAGAAACAGATAGATCAGCTGAGAGAAGAAACGTGTTTAAAAAAACGACGCAATATCACGTAAATAACATTATATATATATATATATATATAATATATTTTTTTTGTTTCAAAGTATGACCGCTCATGGCCACCAAAAGAAAGGTGGATAGCAGAGCGAACACAGGACGAAGACTATGAAACAGCGAACGGAGGAAGTGAACAATAGACGGGGAGGAGGAGGGGGGGAAAAATAAATAAATAAAAAAAAAAAAAGTCACAACCGGTAAAGAAGTCGGGAGCGAAGGAGGAAGAACAACAACCCGGTTACCAAAAAGTAGGGACCTTCCGATAGAATAGCGCAAAGCCTATCACAAGGCCCGACGCTCTCCAAAAAGGGAAAATACTCTGCGCGCAGCGCAGAGTAAAGCGGACACTCCACCAGCAGGTGGGAAATTGTGAGTAAGATGTTACAATCGGGACATCGGGGCACCCGATCCCCGGCCATCAAATAGCCATGGGTCAGGTGGGTGTGGCCAATACGGAGGCGGGCCAAAGCCACCACCTTATGGCGCGACCGATGGAAGGAAGAGGCCCAACATCCCAATTTGGGTTTAATCTTGCAGAGTTTGTTATTTGTAGCGCCATCCCAGCGACTCTGCCACCGGGAGCGCAAAAACCTACGGAAGCCAGGGATATAATCGGAAAAGGGGAGGAAAAGGGGAGGAACACGGGTGAAACCTGTAGTCGGCACGCGGAACGGGCAGCTCGATCGGCAGCCTCATTTCCAGCCACGTTAACATGTGCAGGAACCCAGCAAAATACCACCTCCTTGCCACCAGAAGTGACAAGGATATGGCACAGTAGCTGGATTCGTCGGACCAGTGGGTGGACAGGGTCAAAACACTCCAGGCCATCCAGGGCACTGCGGGAATCCGAATAGATGACAAACGACCCATCCGGATGCTCCCGCACCACCTCCAGAGCGCTCAGGATGGCATAGAGCTCCGCCGTGAAAACGGAAGCCTCATCAGGGAGACGGGTACATCGGGGAGCAAGGGAAAACGACTGGGGAACAGCCGCGGCCCCAACGCCCCCCGACGACCTCGAGCCATCTGTGAAGACCGCAACACATGAATAGTGACACGCTGCATGCTGAAGGAACAGAGACCGAAGTAAGGCAGAGTCAGAATCGGCCCTGCGAACGGGGCACAACGCCCTACAGCACGCAACAGGGGTGCTCTCCCAAGGTGCAACACCCCTGAAAGAGACCGGTATAACAGATGGAGGAGGAGTGCCCATACTATCGAGGAGGGAGGTCACCGTGTCGGTGAAATACCAATCCCCATCCCGGCAGAACGCCCTCTCAACCACCTGGAACAGAGGAGAGGTGGGAAGACGGAGGATCCGGAGATAGTGCTTAGCAATGAGGAACGACCTCCGATCCTCCAAGGGAGGGATGTCGCACTCAACCTGCAGACTATCAACCGGAGAGGAGCGGAAGGCGCCAGATGACATGCGCAGTCCTCTAGAGAGGACCGGATCCAGTATCCGAAGGGCCGTGCGGGAGGCGGAGCCATATACCACACTCCCATAGTCTAATTTGGACTACCAGGGACACGCACAAACGGAGGAGTGTCCGCCTATCCGCGCCCCATGTAGTATGCGACAGATGTCCCAGCAAATCCAGGGTACGTCTCGCGGACTCGCGCAGCCGGCGAAGGTGGGGAACCCTGCTCAAACGGCTGTCGAAAACCATACCCAAGAAGCGTACTGATTGAACGAGGGCCAGAGGCTGACCCCCGAGTGTAAGGTTAAAGGCCGGGATGGCGCCGGATCCCCGTCTCCTCGACCGAAGGAAGGCCACACACGAAGTCTTCGGGGAAGACAGCGTAAGGCCCACCGACGACGCCCCAAGTTCAACCCGATTGACCGCGAGTTGGACTTGCCTCTCCACGAGAGGGGGACTCGTCCCCTCGGCATAGACAGCCAGATCATCTGCGTAGATGGAACAGCGCACCGAGGGCGGAAGGGCTCCCGGTAGCGCAGACATAACCAGATTGAAGCAGGAGACGCTCAAAACACACCCCTGGGGCACCCCCTCCTCCTGAACATACAGGTCAAATAGGGCCGCCCCATTACGGACGCGGAAAGTGCGACGGCAGAGGAAGTTGCGAAGAAACGTGGGCAAAAAGCCCACAAAACCAAGAGATTTCAAACGGTCCATGACAACTCCCCGACGGGTCGTGTCATAGGCCTTTTGGACGTCGAAAAAGACGGCCAGAACAAGATTCCGGCGGGAAAATGCCTCCCGTACATCATGGCCAAGGAGGAGAAGGGGGTCCAGAGTACCCCGAAATCGACGAAAGCCATACTGGGTCGGGGGGTATAACCCAAGCGACTCCAGTGTAAAGGAAAGTCGGACGGCCACCATCTTTTCAAGGAGCTTGCATAAGCAGCTCGTCAAGGCAATAGGCCGATAGCCGCCACCTCCGCCGGATCCTTCCCCGGCTTAGGTATCGGGACCACAATCGCCTCCCTCCAACGGGAAGGGAACGACCCCTCAACCCACACCCGGTTGAAAAGATCCAGCAAGAAGTGCAGGGCCATCGGGTGCAGATTCCAAATAAAGTCATACGGAATGTCATCAGGGCCAGGGGCGGAAGAACGACGGGTTGCCAAGGCAGCCCGAAGTTCCCGCATCGTAAAGAGATGGTTATAGGGCTCGTTCCCAGGGGGCGGGAACGTGACCTCCGATAAAGGACGATCCGCAGCTGAAGGCGAACGGGAAACCGCAGCAAAAGCACCGGCCAGCCGATCAGCCACAGCAGCAGGATCCGAAAGGAAGCCGTCCCCGTCCCGAAGGACAGGGCGACTAGCAGGGACCGGCTT
Source organism: Bathynomus jamesi (assembly GCA_023014485.1). NCBI lineage: Eukaryota > Metazoa > Arthropoda > Malacostraca > Isopoda > Cirolanidae > Bathynomus > Bathynomus jamesi. The sequence continues at coordinate 634,979 of JAJOZX010002192.1, forward strand.
CCCCTCGATACTACGTACCTTCCGCCACACAGCAGCAGAAGGGGTAGATGAGGAAATGCCGGACACAAAAGCACGCCAAGAGGCCCGACGGGCCAACTTGAGAGTCCGGCGGGCGAAAGCCTTCGCCCGCCGCATCTCAATCAAGTGGTCCGCGCGCCGGGTGCGGTGGAAGCGGCGCGTTGCCCTCTTCCTCTCGCACACCGCCTGGTGACATGCTGGAGTCCACCACGGGACGCTACGCGTCCGCGGGTTACCGGAAGATCGAGGAATACAGTCCTCCGCGACGCCATCACCACCCGCTCGAAGAACTCCAAGCTCTCATCCACAGAGCCAAAGCTCAATACCGAACGGACAATGACGGAACGAGCTCTGAAAGATGGCCAGTCAGCCCGCGCAAGGCACCACCTCGGTCGAGACGAGACGCCCGGCTGCGGTCCGACCGGCTCAAGACAGACTGGGTAATGATCACTGCCATAAGAGTCCCCCAACACCTTCCACGAAAAATCGAGTAAGGCATCGAGGGACACCAAGGAGAGATCAATACAGGTAGTGAACCCGTGGGTTCGTGGAAGTAGGTAGGTTCACCGGAATTGAGGCACGCGAAGGAAAGTTCCTCCATTAAGGAGAGCAACATACCAGCAACATTAGTCGACCGGACATCTCCCCAAGCCGGGTCGCGACTGTTAAAGTCCCCGAGGAGGAGAAACGGTCGAGGCAGTTGCAACACCAACTCGCGAACCGCGTCGCGAGAAGGAGGGTCATGAGGAGGAATATAAATCGAGCAGGCAGTGTACTGGCGATCTAAAAAGAGCCGCACAGCCACAGCCTGCAAGGAAGTACGAAGAGGCACACCTCGCGAGGTAATGAATGATGTACATAAATCGCCGCACCCCGCCGGCGTGTGCGCTCATCCGGGGTGCAAGGGAAACCAACATAGCCAGAGAGACGAGGGAGCCCGCGCAGCCAGGATAGTCTCCTGGAGACAAACACAGGAAGGCCGCTCGCTCTCCAGCAGGGAGGCAAGGTTCTCCCAGTTAGCTAAATGCCCCCTACAGTTCCAATGCAAAATGGAACTGTAAGGGGAAGTGGCATTAGAAAAAGCAGAGAAATAGCCACGGACCAAGCTGAGCAGCAAACTCAACGGTCCGTAACCAGGGACGGAATCGGCTTCCCCGACTCACCCCGAACGGGGGGGGGTAGGGGCCACCGACCCCGCAGCTGCTTCACCCGTAATAGAACGAGAGGTAGAAAGTGGAACAGGGAGTTCAGAGGGGGGCTCCCCTGAGGGGGGGAGAAACGACGAGACGGGCCCAGCTGAAACCCCCGACTCCCCACCAGGGGGGGGCCGGGGAGAACCAGATACTTTACGGCTCGTCACACCAGACAAGTGCTGACGGGGGGGGGGGGGGAAAGGTCCACCACAGGTGGGAGAGGTAGATCCAGGAGAGAGACCCGACCACTCTCAGCAAGAGCCGAAGGGAGAGAGACTCCATGAAGAAGGGCCAGGCTCCTCTCGACCGGGTCCACCATAGGAACCGAGTCAGTAATCGAGGGTGTCATGGGGCGGTGTACCTCAACCGACACCCGGACACTAGTCGGGGCACCGAGAGGCGACACCTCACCAGCCCTCTGTATAGGAGGGGGAGTCCCGAGCGGACCAGGAGCGGCGCGCCGCTTCCCTTCCGGTGAGGAAGGGGAAGCAGGGCGAGCAGCGGTCATGATCGGGTCTGGAGGACTCCGACCACGGCGACGCTTCCTCCTACCCCTCTTCGGGGCAGCACCTTCCCCACCCGAGAGACGAGTAGGCAAAGATCCAGACCCCAAGGCCGGAGAGGGAGAAGGGGCACTTGTAGGCAGGGAATCAGATGGGATGTCCGAAAGTGAGGCAGAGAGACAAGAAGGTCCCGCGGCGCCAGGAGGACCACCAACCCCCGGAACTTCCAGGGGGGGCACCACTCCGGTAGGCGCCGGGGTAGCACGGGAGGGGCCAGAGGACCCGCCAGAGCCAAGGGCCGCAGCATAGGACAACCCCCGCCGCGGCTCCCGGTCACGGACCCTATCGCGCGCCTCCCGCGCACTAAGGAATTCGGTAGTCCTTAAGGACCGCACCTCGAATTCAAACTTGAAAACGGGGCAGTCCCGAGAGGAGGAAGGGTGGGCCCCCGAGCAGTTCGAGCACAGCGGGGGTTCGTGCACGGGGTAGGGTGCGCAGGCCCACCGCAGCGGACACAGCTTACCTTCACGGCGGCAAGCAGAGCTAACATGGCCGAACCGGTTGCAGCCAAAGCAGCGAACCGGGTCAGGCACATACGGTCGCACCGAAAACTCACACGACCGGCGATCACCCATGCCCCAGAACACCTGGGCCGGAGGCACAAGGGAGTCAAAGGTCAGGAGCAGACGAGCGGACGGGGTCAGAGCACCATCCCGGCGCGACGAAAAGCGGAAGACCTTCGTCACCCCCTGGGGGGCAAGATCCTCCTGCAACTCGCCAACCGGGATTGACAGCAGACGGGAAGCGAAAATGGTGGTGCTGACAGCTATTCAATTGCGGATGGGGAGTCACAGAAACTCTGCAACCCAAAACATCCTGCAACTGTAGAAGGGACTCAGTCACCACCGAAGAACGGGACTTCAAAAGAAGAGACCCATCCTTCAGAGGGCGGATATCATAACGACAGGGAACTCCCACCGTCTTAAGACGCTGAAACACCCGTTCCGAGTTGCCCGGAAGGGAGCCAGCGGAAGGGCGGAGAACAAGGAACCTGTCCACTGGACAGAAATTGACAGCAGGGACAGGTCCATGTGTAACGGTAACCGAGAGGGGCGAGAGAACGAGGGCCGCGAAGACCCCGCCCTACGGCCACCACGAGTCCGGCCACGAGAGCCAGACGCCGCAGAGGACGAGAGGGGGCCATACGGCTTGAAGGTCAATCCAGCGGAGGCAGAGGCCGCTGAACGACCAGAAGTAGAAGTCTTATCCAAATCCAAGGGCGGGCCAGAGTCGTCAACAAGAGGGGATTTAAGTTTTGAAATTGAACCCATAAACAATAGCTTTACAAAAAAGACAGCCTCGGACCCAAGGCAATGCACCATCCGCCGCTGCATCCTTCAAGGCGCAGGCCCAACGTCCCGGGTAGCCCGCCCCCCAACCGACTGTCGTTTTAAAAACAGCAGATTGGCACTACGGAGATTTGTCCGTTAAGGGCCCAGCAAAGACCCAATCCAGACGCAGCAGCGGTCCGGGCGCCCAGACCGTCCCGGAGCACGGCTCAGCCACGGAGCGATGCCCCCCGGCGGGTGCACCCGATGACCCCAAGACTGCAAAATACAAACAGAGGGGGGGGGATACTACAATTGACAGAGGCACAAGACCGAGTCAAGAAAAGAAATTCCGGTTGAAACGGAAAAAAAGGGGGAGCTAAAAGAAAAGTAAGGGGAAAAAAAAAAAAAAACGCAACTAGGTAACTCTTCGCCCACACCCCGCGAGGAGTTGAGGAAACCCCAACAACACACGAGGTGTACGAGCCCCCTCGGCCCGGCAAGCCGGAGTACCTAATCGAGGGGGTATATATATATATATATATATATATATATATATATATATATATAATACAGGGGTTAGACAAAATAATATGAACACCTTGATAAATGGCGGTTTTTATTCTTAATATGGAGTTGGTCCTCCTTTAGCGGCAATAACAGCTGCAATGCGCGGGGAATTGATTCATACAGCTTTTGGACAGTGGCTAGAGGAATCCTGAGCCATTCTTCGAGCAAACCCTGCTCCAATTCCTCCAAAGACGCCGGCGGTGGGAATCGGCTTCTGACCTGCTGCTCCAACTGACACCACAGATGCTCGATAATGTTAAGATCCGGGGATTGTGGAGGCCAATCCAAGCGTTCTACTTCACTAACATGCTCTTCAAACCAGTTTTTAATGACCCAGCGGTGTGGATTGGTGCATTATCATCCTGGAAGACGGGCGCCGCCATTGGGAAACAGCGTTTGGACCATGGGATGGACTTGGTCAGCCAATATTGACAGATAGACCTGGGCGTTAACCCTACCATGCAGTACTACAGCTAGGCCAAGAGTATTCCACGATATTGCTGCCCAAACCATCACAGATCCGCCTCCATGCTTAACGGTTGAGGTCAGGCAGTCGGGGTCATAAGCATCTTTAGGCTGTTTCCAGACGTAAACTCGACCGGAACATGGAAATAGCGTAAAGGAGGATTCGTCGGAGTAGACTACATTCTTCCACCGGTCCATTGACCAATTCTTCTGGTCATTACACCATTTTCTGCGCCGCTCAATGTTGATGTGCGAAAGGAAGGGTTTGGCAATTGCAGGGTATCCAGCTCCATGGAGCTCGCGACGTACAGTTCTGGTCGATACCGGGCTTGCAAGATGCTGGTTAAGCTCTGCAGTCACTTTTGGAGTTGTGGTCTTATGGTTCTTTGTCACAATGCGCTTTAGCACCCGGCGGTCTCGATCACACAGCTTCTTCTTGCGTCCACTATTGCATTTGTCGGTGCTTGTCTTTCCATGGTTTTGGTATGCAGACATGACCATAGAGACAGTTCCTCTGGATACATTGAACATCTGAGCGGTTTTCGTCACCGATGCACCAGCCATCCGCGCTCCGACAATTTGCCCTCTTTGGAAGTCTGACAGGTCTTTCATAACTGCTAATTCATAATTCACTCAGATCTGTAAAAACAACGTGAGGGTTATAACATGACGTATACACTCTCTGTTACGCATTTAAATAGGTTTGCCAGTCATTTGACCGTTTACTTTGTGTCTGAGCAGTCGGTAAAGATAACCGGTGAAATCGGCGAGTGTTCATATTATTTTGTCTAACCCTATATATATATATATATATATATATATATATATATATATATACACATTTCAACTGCAGAGAACACGCAGTATATATATATATATATATATATATATATATATTTCAACTGCAAAGAACACGCAGTATATATATATATATATACGAGAGTTACAAGGAGGTACAAGGAAAAGTAGTACCTCAAAAGGCCTTGCAGCCCATACCGAGGAGGTACCAATGGCAACGGGTGCCAGGGAAAAATTCATACACCCTCTAATAGTGTGCAAGATTCGGTCTACCCTTTTCTTGAACAGATCCACAGAAGAACTGTTCACAACTTCTGAAGGTAGCCTGTTCCACGTGTCACAGATCTTATACGTAAAGTAATTCCCACACACACTAGTCCTAAACCGTTTCAAATCCAACTTCCAACCATTGTTGCGAGTTGGGTTATCATTTAAACTAAACATGCTTCTAAAATCGACATTGTTGAACCCGCATAAGAACTTGAAAACCTCGATGAGTTGACCGCGCAGCCTCCTAGTTTCCAGCGAAAACAAATTCAAGGCGCGTAAGCGTCGATTGTAGCCCATATGCCTAACGGAAGGGATTAACTTTGTGGCCCTCCCCTGCACTCGCTCCAGCCTCTCAATATCTTTCCTGAGGGTGGGCGACCATAACTGCACAGCATACTCCAGGTGCGGCCGAATCAGAGAATTGTACAGAGAGAGCACAATCTACTTGTTCCGAAATCGAAATTGCCTCCTGATATAACCCAACAACTTCTGGGCTTTCTTTTCCACCTCTACGCACTATTTGGTAAATTTAAGGTCACTGCTAATTACCACACCCAAGTCCTTTTCGAAATCAGTGGCCTCGATACAGGGGCGTACCTAAAGTATTTGGCACCCCCCCCCCCATAAATAATTTTAAAATTTAAACACACACAAAAATATATTATGTTTGCAAGTAGATTTTTAAACAGTACAGTACTGTCACAAGCAAATTGGAAATAAGAAAAATGCAGAACATTAAAAATTCAGTGAACAGGTAATACTGCATTTTATTTTATACAAAAAACAGCAAATCCAGTCTCAACGCTCTGCAAAATTTTAAAATCAAAACGTATAAAGCATGAACTATTATGACTTGAAATACATTAACTGAACAAATTGTCTGTGATGATTATATTATTATATTATTGTTACTACTATTACTATTGTTATTATTTGGGGGGGGGGGCGGTTAAGCGCAAACACGACTCCTAAAAAAGCAGAAAACTATGAGCATTACTCACAAATAACTAGACCACTGACAAAATGAAAATTAACAGTATGCATTTACCAGGTATTATAACATCACGACGATGCATTTATAAACACTTAAACATCACTGTGATACCACATTGTCAAAAATTACTGGACACTGGTATAAGTACCATGATATTGTTATAAACACCAGCACTTTATGCTTTATCATAATTATTTATTGAAACATACCTCATTTATGTGGAGTCAGTGTCAAGTGAACAAGACTTGGAATGTCAATTGCAGCCAGCTGGCTATGCTCAACAAATTGATGACTAAAACGTCAACAAACGTTCGCCTTTCGATGTAATTTTTATAAAATATTTAATTTTTCGTTTGTAAATTTTGTATTGACAATAAAAATAAAAATTTATTTTGTAGTGGAAATTAACATTAAGCTGTTGTAATAGTTTGAACATTTTTTAATTTTTTTTCTTACTTTGGCGATTTTTCATTTGGTCACAACGTAGCCCATATATATATATATATATATATATATATATATATTTAAACTGCAAACACGCAGTATAATTAACGTAAAGAACGACGCTTGTATAGGAGAATATTCCGCGCAAGATGAGAGCGAGAGAACGAAACAAATGAAAAAATGAAGTAACCACCCGGGAATCGAACCCGGGATCTTCCGATTGCCGGTCAGATATGATAACCATTACACCACGGGCCTCACTCAATCACATGCCGTAATTCCTCTACATACGCACAGAAACCAATGCCCCAAGGGGGCACCTCCCGCATGCCGTACATTATATACATTATATATGCCGTACATTATATATATACACACACACACACACACTGTTTATATATGGGATGTATTTCGCAATTAAACACGTGAAATGAATGAATGATGTAAACCACAAGGAAAAAGAAAAATGATTGCAAGGGCTTTCGTGTATTCAGAAGTACACCTCGTCAGAGAATGATTCCCTGACGAGGTGTTCTTCTGAATACACGAAAGGCCTTGGAATCATTTTTCTTTTTCCTTGTGGGTTTACATTATATATAATATATATATATATTATATCAAAGCTATTGACTTCTCCTTAGGGAACCGGAGCTTACAGATGAAAAGAAGGATCAACACAACGGCAAACATTTTCATTTATTTGTACATCAGACGTTTCGACAAATCTTTTGTCATCATCAGTGAGTTAAGTCTTAAAACCTTAAAACAAAATTGAAAAGTGAAAGTTACATCAATACAATATTAAGACCATTAAAATTAAAACCTTAAAGCAAAATGAAAATTGCATCAATACAAAATTAAAACATTTAAATTTCATCACTATAAAAACTAAAATTAAATTAAATTTCATCACTATAAAAACTAAAATTAAATTACCTCAATAGGTAAATACACAATGTTTACATCCACCTCCATACTTGGCAAAGTATTTTAGATTCGCCTTCGTCAACCCACTTAAATTATCAAATTTTTTAAAGTTCAAAGATGAATTCCCCAAAACTGTATGCCCCAATGTTGTTTACAAATACACGTGCGACAGCTGTAAGGCTGCGTATATTGGCAGCACTCAACTCCAACTGGAGGTGCGCCTTTCTCAACATTTGGGCTTGTCAGTCCGTACCAACCGTCCCCTCAGTAGCCCTCCACAATCCGCAATTAGAAACCACAGTAATGAAAACGACCATCCCCTTCACAAAACTCAGTTTGAAATTTTAACTAGATCCAATAACCTTACAGAACTCCGAATTTAGAATCTTTGTACATCTATAGAAACAAACCCTCCCTTAATAATAATAGCTCATCCTACAAATTACGACTCTTTTGACAACCAACCGTGTTTCACAGATATACCCTTTCTAATCCCCTGACCACCTAGTGGTCTCTTAGACTTTGCCAAGTATGGAGGTGGATGTAAACATTGTGTATTTACCTATTGAGGTAATTTAATTTTAGTTTTTATAGTGATGAAATTTAATTTAATTTTAGTTTTTATAGTGATGAAATTTAAATGTTTTAATTTTGTATTGATGCAATTTTCATTTTGCTTTAAGGTTTTAATTTTAATGGTCTTAATATTGTATTGATGTAACTTTCACTTTTCAATTTTGTTTTAAGGTTTTAAGACTTAACTCACTGATGATGACAAAAGATTTGTCGAAACGTCTGATGTACAAATAAATGAAAATGTTTGCCGTTGTGTTGATCCTTCTTTTCATATATATATATATATATATATATATATATATATATATATACTGCAAACACGCAGTATAATTAACGTAAAGAACGACGCTTGTATAGGAGAATATTCCGCGCAAGGTGAAAGAGAGAGAACGAAACAAATGAAAAAATGAGGTAACCACCCGGGAATCGAACCCGGGATCTTCCGATTGCCGGTCAGATATGATAACCATTACACCATGGGCCTCACTCATTCAAATGCCGTAATTCTTCTACATACGCGCAGAAACCAATGCCCCGAGGGGGCACCTTCCGCATGCCGTAACATTATATACATTTAACTGCAAACACGCAGTATAATTAACGTAAAGAGCGACGCTTGTATAGGAGAATATTCGGCGCAAGATGAGAGAGAGAGAGAACGAAACAAATGAAAAAATGAGGTAACCACCCGGGAATCGAACCCGGGATCTTCCGATTGCCGGTCAGATATGATAACCATTACACCATGGGCCTCACTCATTCAAATGCCGTAATTCTTCTACATACGCGCAGAAACCAATGCCCCAAGGGGCACCTCCCGCATGCCGTAACATTATATACATTTAACTGCAAACACGCAGTATAATTAACGTAAAGAACGACGCTTGTATAGGAGAATATTCCGCGCAAGATGAGAGAGAGAACGAAACAAATGAAAAAAATGAGGTAACCACCCGCGTATGTAGAAGAATTACGGCATTTGAATGAGTGAGGCCCATGGTGTAATGGTTATCATATCTGACCGGCAATCGGAAGATCCCGGGTTCGATTCCCGGGTGGTTACCTCATTTTTTCATTTGTTTCGTTCTCTCTCATCTTGCGCGGAATATTCTCCTATACAAGCGTCGTTCTTTACGTTAATTATACTGCGTGTTTGCAGTTAAATGTATATAATGTTACGGCATGCGGGAGGTGCCCCCTTGGGGCATTGGTTTCTGCGCGTATGTAGAAGAATTACGGCATTTGAATGAGTGAGGCCCATGGTGTAGTGGTTATCATATCTGACCGGCAATCGGAAGATCCCGGGTTCGATTCCCGGGTGGTTACCTCATTTTTTCATTTGTTTCGTTCTCTCTCTCTCATATCTTGCGCGGAATATTCTCCTATACAAGCGTCGTTCTTTGCGTTAATTATACTGCGTGTTTGCAGTTATATATATATATATATATTATGTAAACCCACAAGGAAAAAGAAAAATGATTCCAAGGCCTTTCGTGTATTCAGAAGTACACCTCGTCAGGGAATCATTCTCTGACGAGGTGTACTTCTGAATACACGAAAGCCCTTGCAATCATTTTTCTTTTTCCTTGTGGTTTACATCATTCATTCATTTCACGTGTTTAATTGCGAAATACATCCCATATATAAACAGTGTATATATATATATATAATGTACGGCATATATAATGTATATAATGTACGGCATGCGGGAGGTGCCCCCTTGGGGCATTGGTTTCTGCGCGTATGTAGAAGAATTACGGCATTTGAATGAGTGAGGCCCATGGTGTAATGGTTATCATATCTGACCGGCAATCGGAAGATCCCGGGTTCGATTCCCGGGTGGTTACCTCACTTTTTCATTTGTTTCGCTCTCTCTCTCATATCTTGCGCGGAATATTCTCCTATACAAGCGTCGTTCTTTACGTTGAGATATATATATATATATATATATATATATATATATATTTATTAGTGGTGGACCGGATATCAGTTTTTCAACATCTGCGGATGCGGATCTTTAATTTCAATATCCGCTGATGTGGATGCGGATATTTAGTTAATCTATCAATATAATATAGAATTATGAATATATGACAATTTTTCAAATTTTGTGATATTACTATTATGGCAGGCAATGAATAAGAATTAAAATTAATATTAATGTTTTCATTATGATAAAAATGATAACTTTCTCAAGAGTTTCAGACATAAAATTCAATGAAACAAGTTTCATTCAATTTTCTGTGTTACCACATATTTATATTTTCAGGTTTATATATTTGTTTGTTCATTAATAATTAATTAATACTTTACATGAAATGTGCATGACTGGGCCTTATAAGCTACTTTATAAGCTAATTTAATTGTAAATTGCATAATTTATTAGAGGTAATATCCGCATAACATCCGCAGTCAGAAGTGCGGATGCGGATGTTAAGAATGATGCGGATATCCGGTCCACCACTAATATATATATATATATATATATATATATATATATATATATATATATATATATATATATATCAAAGCTATTGACTTCACCTTAGGGAAACGGAGCTTACAGATGAAAAGAAGGATCAACACAACGGCAAACATTTTCATTTATTTGTACATCAGACGTTTCGACAAATCTTTTGTCATCATCAGTGAGTTGTCTTAAAACCTTAAAACAAAATTGAAAAGTGAAAGTTACATCAATACAATATTAAAACCATTAAAATTAAAACCTTAAAGCAAAATGAAAATTGCATCAATACAAAATTAAAATCATTTAAATTTCATCACTATAAAAACTAAAATTAAATTAAATTTCATCACTATAAAAACTAAAATTAAATTACCTCAATAGGTAAATACACAATGTTTACATCCACCTCCATACTTGGCAAAGTCTAAGGGAACACTGGATGGTCAGAGGATTAGAAAGGGTATGTCTGAAAAACGGTTGGTTAGTCAAAAGAGTTGTAATTTGTAGGATGAGCTATTATTATTAAGGGAGGGTTTGTTTCTATAGATGTACAAAGATTATAAAATTCGGAGTTCTGTAAGGTTATTGGATCTAGTTAAAATTTCAAACTGAGTTTTGTGAAGGGGATGGTCGTTTTCATTACTATGGTTTCTAATTGCGGATTGTGGAGGGCTACTGAGGGGACGGTTGGTACGGACTGACAAGCCCAAATGTTGAGAAAGGCGCACCTCCAGTTGGAGTTGAGTGCTGCCAATATACGCAGCCTTACAGCTGTCGTACGTGTATTTGTAAACAACATTGGGGCATACAGTTTTGGGGAATTCATCTTTGAACTTTAAAAAATTTGATAATTTAAGTGGGTTGACGAAGGCGAATCTAAAATTTATTTGGGGATAACTAGACTTGAGTAGTTTGGACAATTCACCTCGAATACGCAATGATAAATAACCATAAAAAGGTAATTTAATATATCTGGTTTCTTTTTGTACTGTAGTTATGGGGAGTTTAGTATCAAAAGTGTTATTTAAAAATTTCTTTAATTGGTTATCGAATAGATGAGAAGGGTAGTAATTGTTAATAAAGTACTGTTTTAAAAATTTAAATTCTTCGTTTAACGAAAAGTAATCCGAACAAATACGGTAACTTCTTGTTAATAATGTTACTATAGCACTAATCTTATATTTATAAAACATACAACTTAAATAATTGGTTCCCAAGCCAGTAAAAGTTTGTTTCCGAAATAGTGAAGTATGGAACTTATTATGGGCCCGTTTAACTAAAACATCCAGGAAAGGTAAACTATTATTTGTTTCGTTTTCACACGTGTACTTAATATTACTATGTTGTTTATTAAGATAATCAAGAAAAAGTTTTACGTGTGAAGGATGGTTAAATATTAAGAAAGTGTCATCCACGTATCTTCTGTAATATATGGGTTTAAAACTACTAGGACAATTTTTCAACCAAATTTCTTCGTAATGGCAAAGAAATGCATTTGCTAGTGTTGGGCTTAACGGGGAACCCATAGCTACCCCATCAATTTGGCTGTAAAGGTTGCTATTAAATAAGAAAATTATCAAAACACACTATTTCGAGAAGGTTTTTAAATTGAGTCTGAGTGAGGCCATTAAGAAGAGTATTATCAGTAGTGAATAACTTATTTAGTATGATATTTAATGTTTCTTTTAACGGGACATTAGTAAACAATGACAAGACATCAAAACTGGCCATAGTAAGAGAATCGGCATGATTGATCTCTTTTATCTCTTTAGCAAAATCAAACGAGTTGTTAATAGAATAATCATTAAAGGTGAGTTTTGAAAGCAAGGGAACGAAGAATTTGGCTAAATTATAATTGAATGTACCACATGCCGAAAGAATAGGTCTTAGTGGGAAATTTGGCTTGTGGACTTTAGGTAAACCATATAGAATTCCTGGATTAGAACCAGAAGCAAATAAAAAATTGTATGTATTGTCAGCAATAATATTACTATTTTTTAATTTACGCAAACACCTATTAAGTTTATCTTCGAGTTTTAGTAATTTAGACAGAACATTCTCTTTTACCCTTTTAAATTTAGACGTATCCGACAAAATTGTCTCCATTCTATTTATGTAAACTGTTGAATCAATCAGCACTACTCCTTTACCCTTATCCGGTTTTGTAATGATGACAGAGTTATCCTTTTTCAAATTATTAAGAATTTTAAAATCTTGCTTATTAAAGAGGGGAGAAAACACCTTATGGGGTTTAAAATTATAAAAATTCTTAAAAGAGATGCTCTCCACTTGTTTTACCAAGTTATGAAACGAGAAATTTGGTCGGATCTCACAATTCTTAATATTCATGAGAAGATTTTCAAAGCCAGAGAAAAATTTATAAAAATTTAGTTTATAATGAGGTAGATCAAAATTTAAGCCTAACGACAATATTTCTTTCTCTCTAATACTTAAAAAACTATTAGAGAAATTAAAAATAAAATTATCTGGATTATTAAAAAATGACTGAGTGATTCCCAATTTTTCCAATTTGGCAGCATGTATCCTTTTATGTCTATTGACAATTTTATCGCAGCAAGTTTGAAATTTAGTAACTAAACAATGATAATCAATATAAGACACCCTAGATTTTAGACCAAACAGAGAATTCTTATATTTCAGCTTGAGAAAACTCTGTTTTAGTTTTCGATTGAAGCTCCAAATTTAATAATTTATGTTGCCATGATTTATATAGTTTGGAGTTGTGGAGGCGTTTATTATAAAGTTTAAATCTAAGGAAATTAGGCACAATATTATAACTTTTACACTTAGACAAGAAACTCTCATCACAAAGCCTTGTTCAGTTTCAAATAGACTCTTTCACATTGTCTGTAATAGTTCAATGTCGATCGGCCATATCTCTGGGTTAATATCAAAGCTATTGACTTCTCCTTAGGGAAACGGAGCTTACAGATGAAAAGAAGGATCAACACAACGGCAAACATTTTCATTTATTTGTACATCAGACGTTTCGACAAATCTTTTGTCATCATCAGTGAGTTAAGTCTTAAAACCTTAAAACAAAATTGAAAAGTGAAAGTTAGATCAATACAATATTAAAACCATTAAAATTAAAACCTTAAAGAAAAATGAAAATTGCATCAATACAAAATTAAAATCATTTAAATTTCATCACTATAAAAACTAAAATTAAATTAAATTTCATCACTATAAAAACTAAAATTAAATTACCTCAATAGGTAAATACACAATGTTTACATCCACCATACTTGGCAAAGTCTAAGGGAACACTGGATGGTCAGAGGATTAGAAAGGGTATGTCTGTGAAAAACGGTTGGTTAGTCAAGAGAGTTGTAATTTGTAGGATGAGCTATTATTATTAAGGGAGGGTTTGTTTCTATAGATGTACAAAGATTCTAAAATTCGGAGTTCTGTAAGGTTATTGGATCTAGTTAAAATTTCAAACTGAGTTTTGTGAAGGGGATGGTCGTTTTCATTACTATGGTTTCTAATTGCGGATTGTGGAGGGGCTACTGAGGGGACGGTTGGTACGGACTGACAAGCCCAAATGTTGAGAAAGGCGCACCTCCAGTTGGAGTTGAGTGCTGCCAATATACGCAGCCTTACAGCTGTCGCACGTGTATTTGTAAACAACATTATCCCGCTTCAACTCTTTGATAGATTAATAAGATGAAACTATTAAACAAACAAACAAACACTTTATTTCAGACTCAACAGGTACAAACATTATATGAGAGGTCCATAGAAGATTAAGAAATAATTTATTTATTACACATTTGCACAAGAGGCGCAAGAAATGAAGGTCACATTTGCATGAAATACATCAGAAAAACCTATTTTCATGCAAAAATTGGGTTCGCGGTGCTAAACCGAATCTTTACCAAGATTTTATATTTTGACAAATTTTTCCTTATTAAGAAAACAACACCTCCAAAAGGCCTACCGTACATTAATTCATTTGACAAGCCTACTGCTGATGACGCATGGTACATAAAGTCATCATGGATGGTAGAGAGGAATTTTAGCTCTTGCTGAGGTAGCCAGTGCTCTTGCAGAAGTATCAAATCTGCACTGTCACATATTTTATGAACATCTACAATTGAATTCCTTACTGACCTTACGTTATACGAGACTATTTTCAACAAGTTATCCGCCATGACTGATAGAAAATTTATTATTATTATTATACACAGGACAAATTTCAGGCATTACCTTAGGGCGCCTATTATTATTATCATTATTATTATCATTATTATTATTTTGTCTGTTATCAAATCTCGTGGAAAAGTGAATAAACTCCTTAACAATAATACCGTCTGGCCACTGACTCATATTGTATGGGTTGAATTGCGAATTTACACCTTTAATTATTACTTTAAATGAGTTATAATACGGAGATCTTGTAGTGCAGTAGCTTAGACCCTGATTTTTGAAGTTAGTGGACATTCTGGACAAAAGCACCAAACTTGGCTCAAATGTTGTTCAGGGCCTTAGCTACCAATTTTTTCCCGGAACCAAGACGCACAACCCTATCTTGGCTGCCAGCTAGAAATCAACAAACTATTGTGAGGAGTAATTGTAAATAAATAGTCCCTAAACCTACATATTTCGATGCCAGGATTGCTATAAAATAATCAGAATTACCCTTAAATGTTTATTTAATGTAAAATATTTAATAATATAACTATATAATATGTGCTTTTCTGTTTTGCAGGTGATTTGTGAACATGGATTGGAGCAAATGCATGGTTTGTCAAGAGAGCAAAGGTGAGACTCTTAAATGTCCACTGCCATGACTCCAGATTCCTGGGATCTTGGGAGCATTGCTCCAGTAAATTTGACCATGAGAAAAAGTAAATTTGGGTTTGGGTTTTGTTCATCCGCTAGACGTTATGCAATTTTTTTGCGTATACGTTCTTGTACAAACCAATTTTTTTAAATTACAAATTTAGTTATTTTAAGTTTAGTTGGTAATTCCATATTTAACAATTATTTTTATTTTTTGTTAAGCTTCAATGTTTTGATAATTAAAATTTTATTAAAACGTATATTTTTTTAATATAAAATTATCAGGATTGGACTATGTTCCATTGATCTCAGCCAGGTTTGATAAATTGGCCAGATAATTACTTGTGCGGTTTTAAGTAATCCACCATCACTAGAATTGAAAAGTTTAGTTAAGTTTAAACTTACTTTTACTTACTTTAACTTACCTACTTTTACTTACTCTTCCTTACTTTTACTAAGTTTAAAGCACTTACTTTTACTTACTTTCATTGTACTATATTTACTTACTTTTACTCACTTTTACCATACTATATTTACTAACTTTTACTTATTTTGTATTTTTTCAGGTAGTCAATAATCAATAATGGATCCTAATATTGATGAAGTTGGAGAGAAAAGTGAGGGTGTTAAAAGGGGTTACTTTTGTGGTCAATGCAAGAACAAATATTCAAAGAAGCAAAACTGGTAGGAACATTTTAATTCCAAAAAAAATATTTGTTACAATACAAGAGGTCCCAGAGTTTGGGCCCACAGCTTAGATATTGCAGTAAAGAAATACCAGGATGAAGTGCAGCAAAGAGATACGGCAAAGCAGTCATTTAGTTTGTTCACAAAATGTGCTAGTGCTAGACCTCAGAAAAATGAACCAACTTCATCAACTGCTAATCTAGAAAATGAAACTTTTTCACTAGATGTTTCACAGACTGAAGAAAGTGCTTCTCCTCCACCTAAGAAACAAAAGGTAAGTGAGGAATCTGCGCATCAGACTAACAAAACTGCTTTAGAGGAATTTGAAAATTCCCAAATCCAGAAGACATTGAATGCAATTTTGCGCCTAACAAAAGAAACTCACCAAGCTGTTGTGGTTAATAAAGAGAAGAGTCAAAATATGCCTTCAAGTTCAAGTGTTGCATCCAAATCTAATAAAGCAAAAAGCAACAAATTTGACATTTCCATAGCCCATTTAAGCAAGTGTAAATCAATACAAGAAATCCTAAACAATGATTTGATCAAATCTACATTCAAATTGGTGGAAAAGAAGGATCTAGGTAGGGCATGCTGATGATTCATTTTCAGTACCAAGTGATATAATGGAAAACATTGCAAATAGTGACACTAATATGCCTGATGTAGATATAGCTGTTGAGGATGAAGATGATGATAATCAAGAAGATATTGATGATGCTTCTGATGATAAAATGTTTACATTATATTGCATAGCTTGCACAGACCCCAAAGCATGTGCTTCAGACAAACATTCTAACATAAAAGGTTACTTCAATGTTAAAGATTTAACCTATGTATGCAAACAAGGAGAAAATCAAGAGAGATGGTTTAGAAATCTGAAAACCCACCTGAAGAGACATTTAATTAAACTTCAGCATCATCAAAGAGCTGCTGTTTATGAAGTGATGAAAACATCTTCTCGGAACACTACTAAACGCATAGAAGACTTATGTGGCAACATCTTATACTACATAATGAAAACAAACACTGCATGGGCTCTATATCCAGTACTTCTAGCTGTATTACATAGGTCAGGTTGTGAGGATGGAAATTTAAATCATAGCACACATGCGTGCGAGACAATTTGTGAGCTATTAGATAATCAACTTAAAGAACAAACTGTAAAGTGGTTCTTAGAACAAACTTCAGTAACAATAACAGCTGACATTGGAACAGTTTTGGGATTAAGCATGCTAGTTGTATTAGTTATGAGTGAAGAAGATAAGACTGTAAAACTTGCTGGGATAAATTTAGTACGCAGCAAATCAGGAGTTTATTTGGCCAATGAAATTTTTGATGTGTTGAAGTCTCCTAATCACTTGAAACTATCTGAAGAAGCAATTAAATCCAAGGTATCTGGAATGGTTGGAGATGGGGCTTTTTGTAAGGACAACGAGCCATTTAAAAACGAAATGAAAAAGTTGTTTGGAGAAAATTTCAAATTTCGATGGGACTTAATGCATCTTGTGAACAGAGCCCACGTTGATGCATTGAAGAAAATTTGTAAACTAAGTGAGCTTTTAGACTTTATTCAGAATCACTCTTCAAATCTGAGATCAGGCCTTGACTATACCAATATGGTTCTTGACAATATCATTGGTTTTAAGAGACCAAAACTCAAATCTGATACTCGCACGGTTAATTACGAATTTGATCAATTTGATAGATTTGTGGAAAATTGTGGTTTTTTTTATCATCCACAAGAGAAAGAAATTAGTGCCAAGTTCTATGTATTGATTTCCTATGTAACAAAGATTATGTTGCAAGTAGCTCAAAAAACCACAGTTAGTGCAGAATTTGTAGAAAATATATTTTATAAAGGAGGAGGGAAAACTGTTATGTTAAGAGTGATGGAAACAATTTCCAAATTAGCTAATGGAGGAAATGCAAATGATGTAGTTTCTGAATTTAAGCACGATACCACAGGGCAGCAAAAGGAACTAACAGCTGAGGATTACATCCTAAATGAAGTTTACAAATACATCAAGAAACGTTCTGATTACTACCAGGTTGCTGAAGTTGCTAGACCATCCAGAACCAGATCTGAAAATAGTTTTACAAAAGACTCAGTGATAAATTGGCTGACAGAATATATAGAACAGCTGTGGAAAGGAATCACAGAGAGATTAAAGCATTTTGATAAAGATGGATCAACTGCCTGGAGTGAAGCACCAGCTGAAGGGACATTCTCCATTCTTGGTTACATTGTTGAACACAAAGGATCCATTAAGCCATCTCATTTGACTAAGCTGTGCAGAATTGTGAAGGAGGGTCCAGCTCCAGGCACTAGATCTTCTGTAATGATCACACAGAAAGCCATTGATCAGTGGCCAAGCATACATGGCGGTAAATTCACAACAAATGCCTACATGCAAGGTCTAACATCGTCCACTGTTGCTGCTGCAATGAATAAATAAACTTAAGGTGAGTTATAAACTGTACATTATTGTATTATGATGTTTAGCTAAAACAATTTGTAATTGGTATGTCGTCAATTCAAGAGTTTACTATCATTAACCTATCTAGTGGTGTAAGGGGAAAAAAAGTAAATTCAGAGCTGTGCTCCAGTAAATTTTTTCAAATCTGAAGTCATGGTCCACTCAATGCTGTGAGTGGTAAAAAAACTGAAGCATATGCAACATTTATGGAGAATGTCAACGCATTCAAGAATCTTGGAAGACTACCAGTTCCTCTTCTTTTCAATGAAGAGGTGACTGTTGAAGATCTGGTTCAGAATAAAGCTGTGTGGCACAAGTCATGCCATGTTAAATTTAGTAAAGAAAAGCTTGAAAGGGCTACAAAAAAGAGAGAAAGGGCGGATGAAGGTGAAACCAGTTCATCTACGGGGAAGCGGGTTCAGCGGCATCCTATGGACAAAGCAACTTGTGTGTTTTGTCAACAAACACATGGGCATCTTCACGAATTCAGTACATTTGGCGCTGACGTCAATTTACGAATGATGGCTACAGAACTCAGTGACACAGAACTAATGTCTAGAATAGGAGGTGGTGATCTCATGGCCATTGAAGCCAAGTATCATCTGCAATGCTTGACATTTTATCGGAACCGTTACCGCTCACTTTTGAGACAAAAACAGAGCAAGGAAGAAGGCTATGAAGAAAACTTGATGAAAGCAAAGGCAATAGTTGAGGTCGTTAATCATGTAGAAAATTGCGCTGAAGAAGGAATCTTTCAAATGAAGTTTTCTGTGCTATTTGATCTGTATCAAAAAAGACTTCGGGACTTAGGTATTAATAAGGAAATGAACAGAGGACGATTCAGAGAGAAGATTCTGGAGTATTTCCCATATGCCCAGGAAGTGAGTGATGGCAAGAACAAAATCTTAGTTTTTCAGCAGGGAATTCAGGAAATGCTCAGAGAGACAAATAGACAGAATTTTGAAGGAGATACTATGATTCTTGCAAAAGCTGCTAGAATCATACGCAAGGAAATCGTCAACTTTACTGGATTCAAGTTTGCAGGTGCCTTTCCATCTGGTTGTCAACAGGAATCGGTACCTACAACCTTGAAAACCCTTATATCTATGATCACAAATGGTGCTGACGTGAAGGACCAAACACCAGAAGACCCCTGCAACTCTCACTGTCTCGCAACTTATCCTTTTTAATTTTAGGAACAAGCATACATCATCATCTAAGGTTCGCCATTCTTTGGAAAGAGAACCACCATTGCCTCTGTATCTTGGTCTGAAAATTCATACTGAAATTCGGTCAAAATCATTAATTACACAACTATATGAATTGGGTCTCAGTGTGAGTTATGACCGAATTCTTCAAGTCGAAAGCCAACTTGCAACAGCAGTGTGCCAGAACTTCAAGACCAAAGGAGTGGTTGTACCAGCTCAGTTTCGTCATGGACCATTTATTGTTGGGGCACTTGACAATCTGGATTACAACCCATCTAGTACAACTGCCGTTGGATCATTTCATGGTACAGGGATTAGTCTGTTTCAGTTCCCAACTGTCTCAAACTGTGGAACCAAACAAGGTGATCTTGTGCTACCTTCTCTAGGTTCAAAGGACTTGGAGTTACTCATGTCCTACTCAATTGTACCAGCTGTTGCAATGGACAAAACCAAGGTAGAAGTCCTGAAGTTGTCTAATGTGTCTGACCCTATTGAGGGACACTACCATGAAGCATGTTTCCAGGAAAAGGAGTGGATGAAAGAAGCGTTCAGGATCTTGGAGAAAGACACGATAGGGAAGGGTGATGTTATATCATGGTCAGCATACCACGCTACAAGGCAAGAACAAGATGAAGATCAAATGAAAACCCTTTCCTACCTCCTTCCCTTATTCCATGAAAAGGCCGCTACTCCAGCGATGATCAAGCATGGAATGAATGTTGTTCGGTCTGCTACTGAATTCCTTAACCCCGGGCAAATACCAGTTGTTGCATTCGATGCACCCCTATATGCCCTTGGTAAATTCATTCAGTGGAAGTGGCCAGACACCCACGGAGAAGACAAGGTCATCGTCATGTTTGGAGGTCTACATACAGAGATGGCCATGTGGAGAACGTATGGAGATTATCTAGAGGGATCTGGGTGGACAAATGCCTTGACACAAGCAGGCATTGCTTCGGCAGGAACTGTTGACTCATTTCTTAAAGCCTCTCATCTTACAAGAACCAGACATGCTCACCAGGTAACAGCTTTGACATTGGCAAAGCTGCAGCATGAAGCCTTTATGGAAACTGTTGGTCCCTATGATGACAAGACAAAGGAAGAGTGGAAGAAGAAGATGGTTCAGGTCAGTCCAACATTCCAATACTGGGAGACAATTCTTCAGATGGAGATAGACGGCCTCATATTCATACGATCACATCGATCGTGCAGGAGACTTTCCATTGTATGTAGAAAGCTTGAAGAAAGTAGTTCCCTGGTTCTTTGCTCTTGACCACCAGAATTACGCACGTTGGCTTCCACTCCACATCCGGGACATGAAGAATCTCCCTCAGCCAGTTATGAATGAGTTTTCACGAAATGGACACTGGGTAGTACACAAGACCAAGAAGAGATTCTCAGCCATGCCTTTAGACCAAGCGCATGAACAAAACAATGAGAAAGTCAAAGGTTCAGGAGGCGCGGTGGGTCTGACTGAGAATCCAGTGGCATTCAAGAAGTGGATGGTAGCAGGGCCAGAACAAGCCAGATTGATTACTGAATATGAAGACGAAAACCTTCCAGAAACTGAAGACAACAACTTCCACCACGAAGAAGGACTATCTACACAGAGAAGATTCAAGGATCATGTTTCTAATCTCGTTGAAGTCTTCCGTGATATGGGAAATCCATTTTGTGATAATGGGAATGAGTTACTGGCCTTAGACACAAGGAATGTCATGGATGAATCTGTGGTCCATACAGTGAGAACTATAAAGGATTTGGGTAAGGAGCAATATAGCCGATACTACAAAGAAGTTGTCACAGATTGTACAAGGTCAATTCATACACCGATCAAGAAGAACTCGCTTGCCCTCTTCAGATGTCCTCGGCCGAAATCTCAGGTACGGAATGTTGGGGGAATCCAACTACTGAAGAACGATGTTGCTCTATTCTCTCATCTGTATATTGTTATGCAACATCGGCATAGTGACATGGATGCATTCTTCCAACACGAGAATCACCCCTTTCCTTCTTCCCTATCTGATGGTGGGAAATTGCGGTTTGGGAAAAAGTCTGACCTACTGAAAATCATTACATTTGAAAACAAGGACAACCCTCCAGATCCTTTTGATGTGAAACTTCTTGATGGAGCTGCCATCGTCCATTTGCTGTCTACTGCAGGTGTTACCAACTTTGAAGAGTATGCAGATCGTGTATTCGTCCCTTATCTCATCAAACAGTTAGAAACTTGCCAGCGAATTGACATCGTCTGGGATACCTACACTGCAAGCACCTTAAAAGAGACTACCAGAGAAAAACGGGGAAAAGGAATCAGAAGAAAGGTTGAAGGAAAAACCAAATTACCCCTAAATTGGCATGACTTCCTTCGAGACTCTAGAAACAAGCAAGAACTGTTCGCTTTCCTATCAGACAAGGTTGCTGCAATGGAAGTTCCTAACAACAAAGAAGTTGTTATTACATCAGGACCTGAAGTCATCATCAATGGGGCCGACCGCACAATGCCAAGATGCGACCATGAGGAGGCAGACACTAGACTGTTCATTCATCTTCAAGATGCAATAAAGGAAGGGCACATTAACTGCATGATCAGAACTGTAGACACGGATGTTATTGTCATTCTAATAGGAAAATTCCATCACTTGACGTCCATAAGATCTGAAGTAAATATTTGGGTTGGTTTTGGCACTGGGAAAAACTTCACTTACCATCATATTAACACAATCTGTGCCTCTTTGGGTGAAGAGAGATGCACATCCCTACCACTGTTTCACTGCTTCACGGGATGTGATACAACATCATCCTTTTACGGAAGGGGCAAGAATACGGCATGGGCAGCATGGCACCATTACCCTGAGGTAACACAAGCATTCACATTCATGGCACGAAATCCATTTGCAGATGTTGACGCCGAAACTCCCCACTTCAAGCTTCTTGAACGGTACACAGTTGTCCTCTATGACAACACCAGTGACATTGAACGTGTAGATGAGGCAAGAAAGGTCATGTTCTGTCAGAAGGGAAAAGCTATGGAGACTATCCCACCAACTCAGGATGCTCTTCTCCAACACACCAGGAGGGTCACATACCAGGGAGGAATATGGTCGACCTGTGAGAGAAGTGAACAGAATCTTCCAACTCCTGAAGGATGGGGATGGACCTTTAGCGAAGAGTCCCAGTCATGGACACCAGTTTGGACCACAAGACCAGTAGCATCTAAAGCTTGCAGCGAATTGGTCAAATGCGGCTGCAAGAGCAAGAGTGGATGTGGCACCAGGTGTGCTTGCAAGAAGGCCAGGTGGAAGTGTACAGAACTGTGTAGCTGCAACTGTGCAGTTTAACATATAGCGTCGAGCGGGGTGAGTTGGGACAGGGGGTGAGTTGGGACAGTAGGCATTGCAATGCTAAATGCCAAGATATTTCCATTTTATGGTGCCCATTTAATAGCCCTGCCCTTACTCTACAAATGTTGTTAATACAAGTTTTCTATAGAACCACGAATAATGCATGAAAATTGTGCAAATATGAAAGGGTAGCATTTTGACCTTTGTAGAATTTCATTTTTTAAAATGCACATATTTTGCCAATTTTCCTCTCCCACATTCAGTTATAGAGCTAAAGGTCTACTTTTTGGTGGGTGAAATCTTCAATTGTTATAGTTTCGTTGATTTTCTTAAACATGGTTTTTGTGTTAAAATATTCACGCTTTTCACTGTATATGTTGTACGAAGTGTGATTTCTGCAGTAAACATACTTCTGATCAGCTTAAAAGTTGTTTTATTGATATGATCATGCCAAAAAACATATAGTTTGATGCCAAACATGCCAAGGGAATTCTCTATTGAAACTTATATCAGAAATTCCATTTTGTCTATGGCGGCCATCTTGAAATCCAATATGGCGGCCAAGTAATGGTCTCTGAAGGTGGTTCCGGGGATTTTTAATTGTGGTCCTTTTAATTGTTGGTCCAAAATATACAAGTAGGGAAAGTTTTGTGCTTTTGTCCGGATTGTCCACTTCAACTTGTTTAGCTGCCCTACTATTGTGTTTAGTTTATTAATTAAGAATATACTGTGTTCACCACAGACTTGAATGACAGGTTAAGTTAATTGAATGCCCGGTTAGGTCAACTGTTATGCTAGGGTGTGTCAATTTTAGTAAAGTCAACAATTCAAAAACTACTAATGCTCAAATGATGTCATATTATCTAACAAACTTAGAAATATCTTTAGTGTTGTTTAAAAAAGCCATTTACCTACGTATATTTGACACATTGATATGTGTGGTCAACTTTGGTTATTTTTGGTGTGCAGTATGGTTTCTAAGTTTCACATAGTCACAAATGCTGGAGTTTTGATTGTGAATGCATGTGTTTTCCCTCCTTTTTGACAATTTTGATTACTTCGTAATGTAAATATTGTGTAATTCAAATTATTCGAAATGTTATGTGTGACCCAAACTTTCTGTACATTTTGATACGATAGATATATGAAATTGTCATTACTTTGAATAATTAAGTCTTGTACCTATAACAACACAACCTTTTATCTGAGCTTATAGGAAGATATTAAGAATTTCAATTAACTTAATTTTATGTAATCATAATCAGTAGGCCTATCCAAATGTCAATGACATTTCTTTTGTTCACAGGTCCACAGGATGAGTCAGAAAGAAATCAGAACCCGAAGCAAATCAAGTTGTCACCTAAGTCATTTGGTGGGGACTGGGAAGGAACTTCCCCGTGTTGAGCTGCACACAGCCAGAGATCTGCTGAGGTATGGTTTGTTGAGGAGAGAAATGAGTGAGGAAGACAGGAGGAATTATCCAGTTAATGACCTCATTAACAACGGCATTGTTCCAGGGCTACTGGCTCAGTGGAGAAAGACCAACGCTCTATTCACAGGACCTGTAATCAACACTGAAGTCAGGATCAGGGCTAAAGTGAAGGTGTCCATTGGCAATGTGAAGCTAGAGGTCAAAGATAGGTTCATGATGAAACTGGACAAATTGGTGGACATCCTGACCTGTCACTGTGTGATCAGGAGCTGCAGTGAGCTTGGGTGCAACCCTGTCTGCAACAGTGAGGTTCACATTGACTGCAGCTGCAGGAGCGAGCAGAAGATACCAGTGCAGGAGCTTGCCTTCATTAAAGGTCAGAGAGAAAAGGTGGTGAGTGTGGGGGCACACCAGATGGGTCTAGCTGATCACCCTGAGACCAGGAGACAGGAAGCAGTGCTGCAGAGACGAGCAGAGAAGGAAGGCCGAGGAGAAGAGGAGGAGGAAGGCAGAGGAGTCAGCCAAGAAAGAAGAAGAGTTGAGGGAGGAGTCACTGCTGGAGATGGAGTTGGAGGAGACGAGATATACTGGAGGAGGCAGGGAGGAGAGAGGAGGACGAAGACTTCATACCAGAGGCTGCGACAACTTCTTCCTTGCCTGTGGCTAAGAAGAACTGCAACACTGAAGATATCACTAACATAGCGCTGGCTAGCGTGAGACATCACACTGGGCTGAGAGAGACTGCAGAGATTGCCAATGCTACCTGGATTGATGCTGGTCTTATCACAGAGTTTGACACAGCACTGGTGATTGGCCACAACAAGGTGAGGAGGGCTCAGGAGAGACTGACTAAGGAGCTGGTCAAGAAGTTTCATGAAGAGATTAGGGAAAATGGCATCACCTGTATCTTCTTTGATGGGAAAAGAGATGACACCAAAGTGATGATGGAAGCTGAGGGCAGTGACAGGCAGTTTCCTGGCATCATTAAGGAAGAACACTACACAGTGTGCAATGAACCAGATGAGAAATATTTGTGGCATTTTGTACCAGAGGAAGCTGAAGAGGAGAGAAGTCATGCTGAGGTCATTGCTGATTATCTGGTGAACTGGCTAAGAGAGAGACAGGAGCAGACCAGACCCTTTTGGCCAAAGGAGGTGACAGTACTAATGTGAATACTGGCTGGGAGGGAGGAGTAATGCATTATGTGGAGGCCAAGCTTAGCAGAAAGTTGGTGTGGATTGTCTGTGACTTGCACACTGGGGAGCTGAGTCTCAGACACCTGACGACTGCACTGGATGGCAAGACATTGAGCAACAACAAGTGGTCTGGGCCCCTAGGGAAGATGTTAGACACTGCCACTGAGCTGGAGATCAACCCAAACTTCACGAGGATCACTGTTGGTCCTCCTCTACCCGATCTCAATCAGAAGGTAGTCAAGGACCTCAGCACAGACCAATCATATGGCTACAGAATCATCATTGCCATCAGTTCGGGAGAGGTACCTCAGAGTCTATCTCTCCTGGAGATTGGGCCAGTCTGTCACAGTAGGTGGGTCACCACGGCTCTAGGGTTCTGCAGATTGTGGATTTCCAAACATGGGCTGAAGGATAGGAACCTGAAAAATCTGAGGATAATTGTGGAATTCATAGTGGGAGTCTACATGCCAAACTGGTTCAACATCAAGTTAAATCACAGCTGGGTGGAGGGTCCCAGGCATGTACTGTACCAGCTGGAGCTGCTCAGAAGTCAGAAGAAGAAGGTGATAGGAATAGTGATGCCTACAGTGAAGAGATCAGCCTGGTATGCACACTCTGGGGCTGTGCTCCAGGCCATGCTGTGCAGTGAGGTGGAGGAGGAGAGGAGGGAGGCAGTGAAGAGGATACTGGAAATCAGAGGTGAAGGAGATGAGGACACACAGGTAGGAGACTGTAGTGTCAGACCCAGGAAGACTCCTGACATCAATCCAGATGCCACCAAACTCTCGGAGCTTAATGACTGGAACTCTGGCGTGACTGACCCTCCTCTGACCTGCTCCCTCACCACTGCTGCAATCAAAGAGTTTCTGGATAGACCAATTGAAGTTCCTACATGGCCCTCACACACACAGTCAGTAGAGAGGTGTGTAAGGATGGCAACTGAAGCAGCACAACATGTTTACTCACAAGAGAGGAGGGAGGCATACATCAGTGGCCAGGTGGCCAGTAGGGAGTTCATGTCCAGGAACAAGAGCAAGGCAGACATGGCATCCTTGGCAAAGTTCAAGAAACCTATCTATATTTCTAAGTTTTAATATTGAAATACAATCAAAATGTCTTTAATTGTACGTAATGTATGTAAAATGTAGTTACATACAATACAAAAAATACTTGCAAAAATTGCTGATTGTTCGTAAACTTCAACTTCAAATATAAGTAGCTAGGAGTGGTCAAATCTGGATTTTAAAGCCATATTTCGATTTAGCACATAAAAATGCATCATTTGGTCACTAGTAGTCTACTGGCCACCTGGCCACTGATGTACGCCTCCCTCCTCTCTTGTGAGTAAACATGTTGTGCTGCTTCAGTTGTCATCCTTACACACCTCTCTACTGACTGTGTGTGTGAGGGCCATGCAGGAACTTCCATTGGTCTATCCAGAAACTCCTTGATTGCAGCAGTGGTGAGGGAGCAGGTCAGAGGAGGGTCAGTCACGCCAGAGTTCCAGTCAATAAGCTCCGAGAGTTTGGTAGCATCTGGGTTGATGTCAGGAGTCTTCCTGGGTCTGACACTACAGTCTCCTACCTGCGTGTCCTCATCTCCTTCACCTCTGATTTCCAGTATCCTCTTCACTGCCTCCCTCCTCTCCTCCTCCACCTCACTGCCAGTGGCGGCCGCTCATTATGTGCTTATTACGTGCTACAGCACATCAGTTTTTAAAATACATAAATAACTAAATAATAAATCAATAAAATTACTTATAATATCTACTGTAATTTCCAATTTGATCTACGGGGCTCCAATAAACCTTAGCCCCCCCGCCCATGGCCTAAACCATTAGAGGTACAGTAAAACTAAACATACCTTACAAAAGAGAATTTAATCCTGCATTTAATGAGAAACAATTAAAACTTGGTGTTCCCGCCATTGGCTTCCAAGATTGCCTGAATTCGCTTTGGGTAGCTTGCCAAAAGTGACGTGAATAGATCTTGATCGTTACGCAAATTTGCTAAAACAGTTTCATTGTGTTGCGTCATTGTATCCTTCGAAAATCGATTTGCTGCAGGTTTTTGAAACGAGAGACATTCAACCTTGTCCTTTATAACTGATCCAATGTGTTCACAGACGTTCAGGTCAGGAGAATTTCCTGGCCATTCTTCATTTCCAAAGAAATCGATCTCATGGTTCCGCAACAACTGTTGAGTGGCTAATGCCTTAAAGCAGGGGACCGTATCGTGCAGAAGTGTGACCTGATCGACATCCATAACATTGCTTGGGTTTCTTAGAAAAGGAATGACATGCTGGGATAGAATAATATCACGAAAATACAGTCCATCCCAACTCTGACCATTTGGCTTCAGCACCCACATGAGCTTCTTTGCAGTGAACAAAACAAACACACCAACACAGTCTGGACTTTTTAATAATTCGCGATAATGTTCATTGTCATCGATTTCATCTGGTGTTGTGGCCCACACTCGATCATTTTGGTAGTTAGGCCGACGTGTTACGTAAACAAAAAATTCATCGGAAACAGCTAAATGCATGAAATCATCCACATCCCAATTTTCAAGATAATGGGCAAACCACATTCTGTCATCGATGTTAAGTTGTTTTTTTCTTGGCTTTGGAAGTTTATGCCAAGGCTTTAAACCTTGCCTATGACGGTACAGTCGAATGATCTCACCACTAACGCTCTTTCCTCTCAACACTTCGATCTCTCTAGAAAGTTTAGCACCGCTGTTTTTCCGCTTACGCGTACCGCTTTCAATGATGTCCTTTGTTTCCTGAGAGAGTGGCAAATTTGGGCGCCCAGATTTGGTTGTATCCCTTTCACATTCATCCAAAGTTTTATTCCAATTTCTTTTGACGAAGTCCTCACTTCTTCGCAACTTTTTGGCAACCCATGAACGTGTTATAAAGGTGGCTCCAGCATCACGAGCTTCCCGAAATGTTATTGCTCGTATGCGATCTATCACACGTTGCCTCTCCGAATCACCAATTAATTGAGAAGCCATTATATTATCACTTTATCAGCTAGAGTAATTTTAATACCTGCAATAAATAAAGAATTTTATATATTTTTATAATCACTAAAAACTATTTCGATAAAAGTAAACATGTAAGCTGCAAATGGGGGAGCTAAGGTTTTTTGGAACCCCTTAAATTGTTTTCCGATTTACGAAAAAACGAATTAACTGCGCATTCCCTGCATTTCTATTTTCGTACTTACAGGGGTTACACAAAATAATATGAACACCCGCCGATTTCACCGGTTATCTTTACCGACTGCTCAGACACAAAGTAAACGGTCAAATGACTGGCAAACCTATTTAAATGCGTAACAGAGAGTGTATACGTCATGTTATAACCCTCACGTTGTTTTTACAGATCTGAGTGAATTATGAATTAGCAGTTATGAAAGACCTGTCAGACTTCCAAAGAGGGCAAATTGTCGGAGCGCGGATGGCTGGTGCATCGGTGACGAAAACCGCTCAGATGTTCAATGTATCCAGAGGAACTGTCTCTATGGTCATGTCTGCATACCAAAACCATGGAAAGACAAGCACCGACAAATGCAATAGTGGACGCAAGAAGAAGCTGTGTGATCGAGACCGCCGGGTGCTAAAGCGCATTGTGACAAAGAACCATAAGACCACAGCTCCAAAAGTGACTGCAGAGCTTAACCAGCATCTTGCAAGCCCGGTATCGACCAGAACTGTACATCGCGAGCTCCATGGAGCTGGATACCAGGAGGGCTGCAATTGCCAAACCCTTCCTTTCGCACATCAACATTGAGCGGCGCAGAAAATGGTGTAATGACCATAAGAATTGGTCAATGGACCGGTGGAAGAATGTAGTCTACTCCGACGAATCCTCCTTTACGCTATTTCCATGTTCCGGTCGAGTTTACGTCTGGAGACAGCCTAAAGATGCTTATGACCCCGACTGCCTGACCCCAACCGTTAAGCATGGAGGCGGATCTGTGATGGTTTGGGCAGCAATATCGTGGAATACTCTTGGCCCAGCTGTAGTACTGCATGGTAGGGTTAACGCCCAGGTCTATCTGTCAATATTGGCTGACCAGGTCCATCCCATGGTCCAAACGCTGTTTCCCAATGGCGGCGCCGTCTTCCAGGATGATAATGCACCAATCCACACCGCTGGGGTCATTAAAAACTGGTTTGAAGAGCATGTTAGTGAAGTAGAACGCTTGGATTGGCCTCCACAATCCCCGGATCTTAACATTATCGAGCATCTGTGGTGTCAGTTGGAGCAGCAGGTCAGAAGCCGATTCCCACCGCCGGCGTCTTTGGAGGATCTGGAGCAGGGTTTGCTCGAAGAATGGCTCAGGATTCCTCTAGCCACTGTCCAAAAGCTGTATGAATCAATTCCCCGACGCATTGCAGCTGTTATTGCCGCTAAAGGAGGACCAACTCCATATTAAGAATAAAAACCGCCATTTATCAAGGTGTTCATATTATTTTGTCCAACCCCTGTATGTGCTGTCATCAGTATAGCACCCAAATCGAGTGAAATCAGACAAAGCGCATGCGCAGACTTGTCTTTCGGTCCAGTTTCGGATAAGGCGTGAATGTGCTACCAGTCCCTGCAGCACTTGTCAATGTGATGGACGCTCGATCGATTGCGTTTGAGTTTTAAACTTTTTATGCGTGTGTGTGTGTTTTGTTTACTCAAGTGTTGTATATAAATTATTAATTTTTATACAAACATGAATTCAATGGACAATTTATTAAAAGTACCTTTTTCATCTAGAACATTAAATGAAAAAGCTCAAATAAAACAGTTAGGTAGGCCAACTCCCGATTTAAATTTAAGTCAGAAAGCCAAGGGAAGCAACAATCGAGAATATTTAAGACAATTTCACAGAAAGATTTATGATGATTATAGTTGGATTTGTGGTTGTGATGTTCGGGATGCTTTTTTCTGCTTTCCATATCTTCTTTTTGGTAACAGTGATTCATTCAGTAACACGGGAGTGAAAGATCTTGGCCATCTTAAAGCACTGATTAGAAAGCATACTGAAAACAAGAAACATATAAACAATGTGTTGGATCTTAGTGTTCTCGGTAGTGTGAATATTGCAACACAGTTAAGTCGGGCCTACCATGACGCCATCAAAAAACACAATCAAGAAGTAGAAAAGAACAGATATATATTATCAAAGGTAATTGACTGCATTAAGTTTTGCGGTGCCTTTGAACTTGCCTTAAGAGGACACGATGAGAGTGAAACATCTGAAAATCCGGGTATTTTCTTGGGACTCGTTGATTTTGTTAGTAGTTTAGATAGTGCGGTAAAAGAACACACAGAATCGAATCATGTTTTCAAGGGAACTTCTAAAACCATCCAGAATGAACTGCTAGATTGTATGTCGGAAGTTTGCCGTGAAAAGATAATCGAAGAAATGAAAGAGGCTGATTTTGTCGCTTTAATGGCAGATGAAACTACAGACATTTCTGAATGTGATAGCGTGGGGAGCTTACCCACACAAACAAACCAAATCGGACGACCCACTAGGCTACATCCAATTTTCCAAACAACCACTTGAACCCAATAAGCCAAATTAAACCAATGAGCCAAATTTAACCCAATGAACAAAATTTAATCAAATGAGCCAAATTTAATCCAATGAGCCAAATTCAATCCAATGAGCCAAATTGAATCCCATGAGCCAAATTGAATCCCATGAGCTTAATTGAATCCCATGAGCTTAATTGAATCCCATGAGCTTAATTGAATCCCATCCTCGTCGCGAAATGTGATAGCGTGGGGTAGACACCCCAGTTAGGTTACTTAGGTTCTAGCAACAATCAAAAGCACTTACCGGTGCATTGAATTAGATATTCCTTTGGGAGCCTACCATTAGATTCCTGTGTCCCACAAACAGCCTACCTAACTCTCTTACATTACCAATTTAGAAGCTATAGACATTACCCCTAACTATACTTAAGTACGGACAACTTCCTACCACATTTGTCATCTTAGAAACACCACCTAATTACACTCAGCACCAACGATTAGGTCAGATAGGAAAAAACATCTCTAGGCTAGCCCAAAACAATACGAACAGCCGCGTTGGTTCGTTTATGACTTGCTCTTGCCATTCAGCTTAGATTTAGTGATATTTCCCCTTTAGTGACTTTTAGACTATATACATATATATATACACACACGTCACCTCACTGAACATTCACAGTTGGTAATAGTATTTCGTTATGTAATCAATGGCGTGCCTACTGAAAGATTTTGGGGATTTTTCAACCCGGAAGGTCAAAGTGCAGACGCAATTTCTATTTGTATTTTGAATACAATAAATGAGATTTTTAAAGATCAACCTAACAAAATAATTGCTCAGACTTAGACGGTGCGGCTGTAATGAGTGGCGAAAGAGGTGGAGTTCAAGCAAAAATAAAGGCTATTTTTCCCATTGCACAATACATCCACTGTTATGACCATCAATTAAATTTGGTAATGGAAAAAGCTGCTTCGCAAAATCATGCAGCTAGGGTATTCTTCTGTTGCCTGTCAGCTTTTCCTGCTTCTTTTCAAGGTCACCACAACGGTTGTCTGCACTAGATGCAGTTGTGGCACGAAGGATTCCCAGTGGTTCTGCAACCAGGTGGAACTTTAAATCGAGAACCGTCAGTGTGGTGTATGAACACAAGGACAGTTTGGTTGAGTGTTTGTTGGATTTGCAGACATCATTATCAACCAGGACAGTTCAAGAAGCTCGTGGACTCCGTCATTATTTGGAAGATGCACAATTCTTTTTCTGGCTTTCATTTTTTCACAGAATAATGCCACATGTAGACATTTTGTATAACCAATTACAAGCAAGATTGTCTGATGCTGTAAAAATAAAAAGTGCCGTATCCCATTTTATTTTGGCAGTCAATGAAGTGAGAGATTCAATAGACATCATTGACAGTGAAATTGCGACTACATGCGTGTCATCTGGCAATAAACGACCCAAACAGTTGTGCCAAAGCGCCGATGCCAAAGAAGTATGTGATCGAATTGTACAGGAAGCTCATCATCGTTTTCAATCCTTGGATCATCTAGAGGTAGCAAAGTTGTTGAATTCTGTTAACTTTCAAGAATTTTCCAAAACATTTTCCGGAAAATGAACTTGAAATTGCAGTTCAAAGTTATAGAATGCTGGAGAAAAGGAGACTGAAAACAGAGCTTAGCGTTTTATATGAAAGAACCTATTTCAGAAAAATTGATGGCGCAGTTCCTCTTTTGAAACTTATATTCAAAAACAATTTACAGAGTACATTCTCTGAAGTAACAAAACTTCTTAAAATTGTCATCACCATGCCAATGACAACAGCAGAACCCGAAAGATGTTTCTCCTCTAAAAAGAATAAAAACTTTCCTAAGAAATACAATGTCCCAAGATCGTCTTAATGCTCTGGCAATGCTCTCCATAGAAAAAAGTTTATTTCAAACATTGAGGCTTTTAACAGCAAGGTGAATGACAAGTTCTGCAGTAAAGAAAGAGCGTCGCATGAATTTAATTTTTCGTAAATAAGTAAGTACTATATCTATCTATCTACCGTTAGTTGCGCAGAATATTTACTATAATTCACGATGAATTAGTTCTATTTTATAATTTATCAGTTGTTTTATATATATATATATATATATATATATATATATATATACCTATCAAAATTTTTTTTGTTGTAGCACACAATTGTTTTAAGTCACGAGCCGCCACTGCTCACTGCACAGCATGGCCTGGAGCACAGCCTCAGAGTGTGCATACCAGGCTGATCTCTTCACTGCAGGCATCACTATTCCTCTCACTAGTGAGGCACCGGAGCTCCGGCCGAGCAGGAGTTCCGGCCATTTTTAAAAACCTCCTGCTCCGGCCGGAGGTCTCACTAAACTCCTACCTTTGGCCGGAGGTGCCAAGTACACCAAACTCAATTCTGACAACTTTGTTTTAATTCTATAAAACTATAAAACCTCATTTCTGATGACTGTAATAATAATTTATTTTATGAGTGATCAGTGATTGTATTAATATTTCAGTTCTCAGTGACTGTAATAATAATTTATTTTATGAGTGATCAGTGATTGTATTAATAATTAATTGATTTGATATAGGCTACTTTACTCAGCATTCAGCAAGACATCATAAGTTTCATAACCTGAGGATATTCTGTTCAATCGGAATTTTTAGAGAAATTAGCACACACAAAGCATAGAAAGTCGACTTTTATAAAGTTTAAGTTATTAAAGACTTAATAATTTAAAATATCAGGACTATAATATATAAACCCTAAATAGATGAGAAGATGGAACACACACACACACACACACACACACACACACACACACACACACACACACACACACACACACACACACATATATATAAATACTGAAATAAATCAATTGGCCGGAACCTCCGTCCTCCGGCCAGAGGAAAAAACACTAAGCCGGAGGTTCCGGCCCTCCTGCCTCCGATGCATCACTACCTATCACCACCTTCTTCTGACTTCTGAGCAGCTCCAGCTGGTACAGTACATGCCTGGGACCGTCCACCCAGCTGTGATTTAACTTGATGTTGAACCAGTTTGGCATGTAGACTCCCACTATGGATTCCACAATTATCCTCAGACTCTTCAGGTTCCTACCCTTCAGCCCATGTTTGGAAATCCACAATCTGCAGAACCTTAGAGCCGTGGTGACCCACCTCCTGTGACAGACGCCCAATCTCCAGGAGAGATAGACTCTGATGTATCTCTCCCGATCTGATGGCAGTGATGATGCTGTAGCCATATGATTGGTCTGTACTGAGGTCCTTGAATACCTCCTGATTGAGATCGGGTAGAGGAGGACCAACAGTGATCCTCGTGAAGTTTGGGTTGATCTCCAGCTCAGTGGCAGTGTCTAACATCTTCCCTAGGGGCCCAGACCACTTGTTGTTGCTCAATGTCTTGCCATCCAGTGCAGTCGCCAGGTGTCTGAGACTCAGCTCCCCAGTGTGCAAGTCACAGACAATCCACACCAACTTTCTGCTAAGCTTGGCCTCCACATAATGCATTACTCCTCCCTCCCAGCCAGTATTCACATTAGTACTGTCAACTCCTTTGGCCAAAAGGGTCTGGTCTGCTCCTGTCTCTCTCAGCCAGTTCACCAGATAATCAGCAATGACCTCAGCATGACTTCTCTCCTCTTCAGCTTCCTCTGGTACAAAATGCCACAAATATTTCTCATCTGGTTCATTGCACACTGTGTAGTGTTCTTCCTTAATGAGGCTAGGAAATTGCCTGTCACTGCCCTCAGCTTCCATCATCACTTTGGTGTCATCTCTTTTCGCATCAAAGAAGATACAGGTGATGCCATTTTCCCTAATCTCTTCATGAAACTTCTTGACCAGCTCCTTAGTCAGTCTCTCCTGAGCCCTCCTCACCTTGTTGTGGTCAATCACCAGTGCTGTGTCAAACTCTGTGATAAGACCAGCATCAATCCAGGTAGCAGTGGCAATCTCTGCAGTCTCTCTCAGCCCAGTGTGATGTCTCACGCTAGCCAGAGCTATGTTAGTGATATCTTCAGTGTTGCAGTTCTTCTTCTTAGCCACAGGCAAGGAAGAAGTTGTCGCAGCCTCTGGTATGAAGTCTTCGTCCTCCTCTCTCCTCCCTCCTCCCTGCCTCCTCCAGTATATCTCCAGTCTCCTCCAACTCCATCTCCAGCAGTGACTCCTCCCTCAACTCCTCTTCTTTCTTGGCTGACTCCTCTGCCTTCCTCCTCCTCTTCTCCTCGGCCTTCCTTCTCTGCTCCTGTCTCTGCAGCACTGCTTCCTGTCTCCTGGTCTCAGGGTGATCAGCTAGACCCATCTGGTGTGCCCCCACACTCCCCACCTTTTCTCTCTGTCCTTTAATGAAGGCAAGCTCCTGCACTGGTATCTTCTGCTCGCTCCTGCAGCTGCAGTCAATGTGAACCTCACTGTTGCAGACAGGGTTGCACCCAAGTTCACTGCAGCTCCTGATCACACAGTGACAGGTCAGGATGTCCACCAATTTGTCCAGTTTCATCATGAACCTATCTTTGACCTCTAGCTTCACATTGCCAATGGACACCTTCACTTTAGCCCTGATCCTGACTTCAGTGTTGATTACAGGTCCTGTGAATAGAGCGTTGGCCTTTCTCCACTGAGCCAGTAGTCCTGGAACAATGCCGTTGTTAATCAGGTCATTAACTGGGTAATTCCTCCTGTCTTCCTCACTCATCTCTCTCCTCAACAAACCATACCTCAGCAGATCTCTGGCTGTGTGCAGCTCAGCACGGGGAAGTTCCCTCCCAGTCCCCACCAAATGACTTAGGTGACAACTTGATCTGCTTCGGGTTCTGATTTCTTTCTAACTCATCCTGTGGACCTGTGAACAAAAGAAATGTCATTGACATTTGGATAGGCCTACTGATTATGATTACATAAAATTAAGTTAATTGAAATTCTTAATATCTTCCTATAAGCTCAGATAAAAGGTTGTGTTGTTATAGGTACAAGACTTAATTATTCAAAGTAATGACAATTCCATATATATATCGTATCAAAATGTACAGAAAGTTTGGGTCACACACAACATTTCGAATAATTTGAATTACACAATATTTACATTACGAAGTAATCAAAATTGTCAAAAGGAGGGAAAACATGCATTCACAATCAAAACTCCAGCATTTGTGACTATGTGAAACTTAGAAACCATACTGCACACCAAAAATAACCAAAGTTGACCACACATATCAATGGCACATTGATATACGATGCTACAGTCGTATTTAGGTTATATTTCAAACCTTTATGGTCAAATATCAGTAGGTAAATGGCTTTTTTAAACAACACTAAAGATATTTCTAAGTTTGCTAGATAATATGACATCATTTGAGCATTAGTAGTTTTTGAATTGTTGACTTTACTAAAATTGAAACACCCTAATAGAACAAGGAACTCTTCTGGGGAAGTTAAATCCAGTATAGTTTGAATAAGTAATCAAAGTATTTCCAAAGGAATATTCCCATCAATGCTAAAAACTGGTTGTATAACACTTCTTTTCAAAGGGGGTGGTCCTACACTAGCAACAAATTACAGGCCGGTGTGTTCATTATCTGTGTTCAGCAAAGTTTTTGAAAAAATTGTAAAAAGTAGAATGCAGCGATATTTAGAAGAATCATACAATTTATTATCTCCAAATCAATATGGCTTCCGTAATAATAAAACAACGGAAATGGCTATTTTAACTCTTACGGAAAATTCAAATATAGCTAAAGAGAACAAAGAAATAATGATTTCAATATTTATGGATTTGAGTAAGGCGCTTGATGTAATAAACCATAATATTCTACTTAATGAATTATATTGTTACGACTTTAGAGGAGCAATCAGTGATTGGTTTAAAAGTTATTTGTCCAATAAATATCATTTTGTATCAGTATATAAGGTTTGCTCAATTAAAGCGCTTGTCGAACTTGTTGTGCCACAGGGCTCAGTTCTGAGTCCACTTATTTTTATTATTGTAATAACGTGGAGGTGTTGGACCCCATTAGGTATTAGGTTATTAAATAGACAATAAAGGTACTTACAGGTGTTTTGACTTAGATCGTCTTTAGGGGCTACCATAGGTGCCAGAGTCCCACAACAACCTACTTAAATAGCTAACCTTACTAATTTAGAAGCTATAGACATTGGTCTAACTGATATAATAATTAAACAACTTCAACTACTTTACTTTACCACTTTAAAAGCATCACCAAATTAAACTTAGCACCAACGATTTAGTCAGGTACAAAAATACATGTTTAGTTCAGCCTAATAAACGAACAGACCGCGTTCCGCTGTTTATCTTTTTGTGTTGCCATTCAGCTTTCTTTTAGTGACTTTTAGACTATATACATATATACACACACACACATCACACCACTGCTCGCCTACAAGTTTAGTCTGTCAGGGGGGTGAGAGACCCTAGACGACCTGCGGAGCGGGGTTGATGTAGTAGGAATAGGTGCAACCGGCATAGGCGGGCGAATTGAACCATTTTCAGGAGGATCGGGTCTCGCTTCCGGAAGACGCTGGCCATCCTGTAATTCACGTTCCCATATCTGGTCCTGATGGCATTTAATAGAACGACCATCTTCTAGTTGGCACCTGAAGGAAACAGGGCCCGTTCTCTCCTGCACTGTTGCAGGAACCCATTTTGGTCCAGTCCCATAGTTGCGAATCATAACTGGATCATTAGGTTGCGTTTCTGCAACTCCTTTTTTTTAGTGTCATAATACAACTTGTTTTCCCTGATGGCGTAAAACTCGTTGTTGTAAAGTTTCGTTTGGACGTAACAGATCGAAAACAACGAATTTATCCAACACCACTTGCATTTCCTCCCCATGAGAATGACGCAAAGCCGACTTGAAAGTACGAACCATGTTTTCTGCGAGACCATTAGTAGACGGGTGAAAAACACTAGACTGGACATGTCTACTGCCATTTAGGTGGACAAAAGAACAAAATTCCTCACTGGTAAAATAAGTACCATTGTCGGAAACCAGAACTACGGGTAAACCCCATCGAGCGAAACACGAACGGAGTAAGCGAATAGTAACACCCGAAGTCGTGGAAGTGGCTGGAAAATTTTCCACCCACTTAGAGTTGTTGTTGTTGTTGGTTAGCCGATCAGCCCACCCTGATCGAGCAAGCCGGCGACATGCAGGTAACCGATCGCCCTCTCTGGAGTGGACCAGAGCTTCAGCGCACTAGTGATGTTGTGTTGTGTTCTATGTTGTGCTAGAGCGGTACAGTCAGTAGCGTATCCAGAAGGGGGCAAATGGGTCATTTCATTTGCCCCCCCCTTGGAGGTGAAACAGATTACCGCAGCACTATGAGTGAGGAACGCCTGAATGGCATTGTCTTAGTTCATATCCATCGCCGCCTTTCAGTTGACTCAGAACGTGTTATTGACCGATTTGCTAAACAGGCTCCTCGTCGACTAACATTGGCTTAGTTGATAACTAATAACCATAGTTATTGTAAATTGTAATAATTTCAGTGCAGTCTCTTTTTTTTGTTAAATAAATATAACTAAATCTTGTGGTTGTTATATTTAAACTACAGATCCGTCCTTACAGAAATCGATTAGCAAGCACAATGTATCTAAGGATAAGTAAATTTCCGTAACATTCAGCAAGCTAAGAGAGGTAACTAGGTTTATTTTGTCGTTAATTAATTGTGTGATGAAGTCAAATGATTCAGTACTTTTCACCGTTTTTAGTCCATGATTTATGCACTTTAAAAGAAAAATATGGTAAAAATTACTTCTCTCCCGGGGCGGAGCCCCGAACTCCGCTGGGGGAGCTCACAGCTCTCCCCCCGACCCCCTAGCTGTATTGCCTCGCTACGCTCGGCAGCACTACTTTGCATTGTGCCCCCCCCCCTTTCGGAAATCCTGGATACGCGCCTGGGTACAGTCCATCATAATGTGTTCAATTGTTTGTGGTGTGTCGTGGCATAGGTGGCAGGTGTCGTTTGTGGAGTTGTCTAGTTTGTGTTTATATGTCTAAGTTGGGGTGATGTCCACACGGAGCTGGGCAGTATTTAAATACATTTGTGTATTTAGAACTGTATTTATAAATACATTGTTTTTCATGTATTTAAATATAGTATTTAAATACTTTAATGAGTATTTAAATACTCAAAATATAAAAATGTAAATACTTTTACTGGTTTAATACACGTTCTGTACTAGCACAGTACGATGCGTCGACAGTGTAGTACAGCATGGTTCATGGTTCAACGTGTCAGTTCAATCAGTTGTGTGCCACTCTTAGTCGAAAGCGGTTGATTTCTTTATCCTGTGCGTGTCATGGCTTCAACAAGCAAATCCGGTGAATCAAACAGTGATATATCTGCAGATAACAATTTAGTGCACCCTCTGTTTGATGGAAAATACTTTAAAATTAAATCTAAAGACGGTAATAAGGTAAAGTGCACCTGCTTGCTGTGTAAACACGAAGTCTCTGCTGCAAGCAATGCTACAGCGAATCTGTACACTCATCTGAAGGTAAGTGTTTTTTTAGACATCAAAAAATATCTTGAAATTGACCGAATAATCGTACAAAACGGCTCTGCCTTAAGTGGGCCTGTGTAACTAACTCGTTGCAATCAATCCAATTTGCGATGGAAAATTCATTGATGAAAAAGCTTTTAAAATCGTCTGTGATATCGAGTGGTGTATTTATTTCGAAATTCACCGTGTCCCCTAAAGTAGAAATTTATCAAAACATGAATTAGTCAATGCATATGTTAAAATTTGTATGTATTTAAAATGTATTTACAAATGTATTTAAATACAATTGATGTATTTTGTATTTAGTATCTAAATACATTCGTAAAATGTATTTTGTATTTAAATACATTTCTCCCATGTATTTAGTATTTAAATACATTCAATGTATTTATTGCCCAGCTCTGCCACATCGGAATCGTGCTAAGTTAACTCGATCCGATCTGCTCAGGCTGGTCTCTGACCTGTCAATGAGTGGCGGCTTTGCATCAGGCCCGGATTAACCATTAAGCAAAATAAGCACGTGCTTAGGGCACCAAGGGAAGGGGGCACCACAGAGTTTTTTCCAGTGCCGGATTTACCATGGTGCAAATGATGCAGCTGAACCAGGGCCCCACAAAAAGGGGGCTTACTGCTATTTAGTGTTAAATAAATAAAATTAAAAAACAGGTTATATTTAATATAGTTGTGGGGTCTGGCCTGGAAGAAAACTGAATTTTTAATCTATTATTTCACATTCAGCACTTATTGAGTCTTAATGTCTTGTCAGTTAGACAATGGAAGGGTCGAGTGGGAACCATTGTTGGGCTGTGCTTAGGGCATCAGTTGGCCTTAATCCGGCCCTGCTTTGCACCAAGGACCGCATTCGGACCGAGTCGTGTCGGTGCTTTGTAGGTTAGGTATGTGGTGTGTGTGTGTGTGTTTTCTGTACTGTGTAATGTCTGTAGGCGTGGTATGGAATGGAGTATTTAGTTATAATGTCTCTCTGGTGTTACCGTAATGGTGCGAGGTGATGGTACATGATTGTATCATACATGTAGTGGCAAGGGTGTTGTGGGTTAGTTGTCGCTGCTGCCATGAATTGTGTTCCCCTCATGTTTAAATGTTCCCTAATTTTCAGTATTTTTGTTTCTGTGTGCAGGTGTTCTATTGGTGTTGTTTGAGTATATCCTGTAATGATACGAAGTGCGTTGTTTTGTATTGCCTGTAAGGTGTTTATGTGTGTGTTTGAGATAATGGGTGCCCAGCATGGGCTAACGTAGTCCATAACTGAGCAAATATATTGTTTGTATAGGGGTCATTCCATGTCAGTTCAACGGCGAAAAAAACGTGACCATCGCCGATCTTTTTTGAAAATTGGCACACTTATAGATCTCTGTGAGAAAAACAGAATGACGCTTGTTTCAACACTAGGTCATATGGTTCCGGAGATATGGCCCTTCGAATTTTGTAAAAAAAGGTAACTTTCCAAGGTCATACCATATTTCAACATGAAATATCTCGGCTCCTATTACACTTACAGAGACCATTTAAACACTCTTTTAAAGCTTTTAAGCAGATCTACAACTTTGTTTCTATTAATTTCTATTACCTCAGTGGTAAAAAAAAAAGTTGATCTTATTTTTGACCTTTGCTTGTGTAGGTCATTTGATGTCACAACCGAGTTTTTTATCCTTTCACTCAATTTTGGGTACAGATGTCTACCTTAACCTAAAACAAGATTTTTAGTGTTGATTAAGTTTGTATAGATGCTACAGCCATTTCAGTGGACCATACCCACCTCCATTTTGACCAAGTACCTTTTTCCACCAAACTTTGGAGCACCGTATCTTTGGAACTGTTTGAGCTAGAGTGTTAAGGAAAATACCATTAGATTTTTCTTACTGAGATATAAATATAATGTCTGCTAATTTTCAAAAAAATCGGTAATTATCTAACCTAACCTAACCCAGTTATTTGGTCGAATAAGTATCCGGCCCTATTATAAAATTTATTTTTTTTGTATATTTCGGAGAATTATATAATATAAGTAATTTAAATTACATAATTAATTAATTTATATGGACATTCAAAAGTGTGAAGAACTTCGAACCTGTGTTTAAAGGTAAAACTATGTACGTATATAAGTACCTTATACTAGGCTATAGGTTTTAAGAGTTAGATGAGTTTTAATAGAATTACTTAACTTTGTGTATTTATTCCTTGTGTACAACAGTATGTACCCATGTGAAAATAAGCTTATTTAAACCTTGGAGCAAGGAATTTTTTGGCATCTGTATTTATTCCAATCTGTAAATCAAACTGCACATTTTTTCTTGTTGTAGACCTCCGAAACAAGATCAGTCGGTCCCAAATTTTATTTGTGCCATCTAAGCAAAAATAGCTTTTAACAGGGTTGGATACAATGAATAATTATAATTGTATTTTTAATTAATTGATCCTAATTTCCATTAATTGTAATTGTAAATGATTCAAAATAAAATAAAGGTAATTGTAATTGATTTTTGAGCTATAACTGATGTAATTGATCAATTAATGTCAATTGTTAAAAATTATACCCCTAGATCTGGCAGTCATACATCATCCAATGAAAATAAACCTTTGATAGTTTATTTAGTTATACTTAGATATAGATATATATTTTTATAGATATATATTTATTTTAGATATATAGAATAGATAGTTATATTTGTGTAATTGTAATTGATTCAGACAAAATTAATTGTAATTGCAATTGATC
Source organism: Bathynomus jamesi (assembly GCA_023014485.1). Lineage (NCBI taxonomy): Eukaryota > Metazoa > Arthropoda > Malacostraca > Isopoda > Cirolanidae > Bathynomus > Bathynomus jamesi. The sequence continues at coordinate 677,521 of JAJOZX010002192.1, forward strand.
TTGAAATTGTGAAGTACAAATACTAACTGTAATTAATTTGAAGGAGAAAAATAAAAAAATTGTAATTGTTTCCATTTTGTGTAATTGAACCCAACCCTGGATTTTAAGCTACATATGTTTTTTTTTCTTTTTAGATAAACATGGTTTTCAGCATTTTGAATATGGGCAGGTTCTGTTGTGATCCATTTAAAAAACACAGGAAAAGTGAAAAAAGGCATTCGTGCATTGACTAAAAATTTGATTGGTCAAAATCCTGAATTGAAACTAACAAATAATCATAAAGCATGTGCAACCTGTCGAAATATACTAGCAAATCGTCCATCCCCAATGCCTGAATGTGAACCACTTGAAAAATCACCATCCACCTCATCAAGTGCCCCATCTGAGCTAGAAACCGTTGGAGATGTAGTTAAAATGCAGTATGAGCTTAGTAAATTCAATGCTTCATTGGCCACACTTGATGAGACCCCCAGTAAAACCATGTAAACTCTCTGACAGCGCTGGTTACGCAAAGAGAAAGTTGAGGACAGTAGGAGTTGTGAAAAGAAAGCTTAAACTTGCAACTAAACAACCATTTTCATGCAGTGACTCAGATGATACAGAACTGGAGATTCTTCAACAACTAAAAGAGAAATTTAATCAAGTGACAAGTCGAAGTGAAAAACTGACAATTCTTACTATCCTACCAAAAAGATGGACACAAGTAAAGATCAGAGAAGAATTTAAGTGCTCAGATTACATGGCTAGGCAAGCAAAGAGTTTGGTGAGGGAGAAGCGGGTGCTTTCAACTCCTAATCCGCGTTTCGGGAAACGCCTGAATAGTGAAACTGCTGCCAAAGTAATTGACTTCTATCATTCGCCAGATGTGAGTAGACAAATGCCAGGGTTGAAAGACTATGTTTCTGTAAAAGGAGCTGATGGTAGGCGGGAAAGAAAACAAAAATCGCTAATCTTATGCAACCTAAAAGAAGCATTTGAACTTTCTAAAACAAACCATCCAACAAATAAAATAGGATTTTCAAAATTTGCAGAGCTTCGGCCAAAAGAATGTTTGTTGCCAGGTGCCAGTGGAACACATTCTGTCTGCATTTGCACTAAGCACCAGAATGTCAAACTCATGATGGCAGCAATAACCAGTGTTTTCCAGGTGGAGCAGTACCCTCCCGATAAGCCTAGCTCATCAACATGGGATGATGGGCTAGAGACAAATTATATTTGTCACTACAGGCATTGTCTAGCCCTCCAATGTAATCCACCTCAGGAGATATGCTTCTTTGGGAAATGTGATCAATGCTCAAGAAAAGAGGCCTTCACAGACTTCTTAACTACAGCCTTCGACAGGAAAGGGCTTGATGAGATTGAATTCAGGCAATGGATTTCAACGGACAGATCAACGCTGCAAAAACACAAACTTTCTGCAGATGAATTCATCCAAAGTTTTCATGAAAAACTAGGAGCTCTCCTGGAACATGATTTCTTTGCAAGAAGCCAGATGAAATTTTTACACGAAAAGAAAGAAGAACTCCGCGAAGGTGAATTTCTCGTTATCGGTGACTGCAGAGAATTATGCTTTTATAGTTCAAGACGCGGTGCAATCATTCCATTGGAATAACTGCCAAGCTACAAAACTTTCATGCATCAGTTTATTGTCTTGTCGGTAGTAGACTACAAAAGGAGTCTACTACCGACAAGACAATGAACTGATGCATGAAAGTTTTGTTGCAATTTCTGACTGCAACCAGCATGATGTAATATCCGTTCACCTCTTCCAAACCTGTCTCATAAATTTTATTAAAGCATCCCTTCAAATTACCAAAATCTTTTACTTCAGTGATGGTTGTGCTGCACAATATAAAAATCGCAAGAACTTTATAAACCTCTGCCATCATGAAGAAGATTTCGGAGTTGAGGCTGAATGGCATTTCTTTGCCAAGAGTCACGGTAAAGGGCCATGTGATGGTATCAGCAGATCTGTGAAGAGGCTTGCGGCCAGGGCTAGCCTCCAAAGAATAGGAGGTGCCGAACCCATCCTTGATCCATTGACCCTCTACAACTTTGCAGTCACAGAGCTTCCTTCAATCACTTTCACCTTCGTGACAACAGAAAAGTATGAATCCCACCGATTGATGTTGGAAAAACGCTTCAAAAATGCAAAAACCATTCCAGGTATGCCTAATTATACAATTAATCCATTCCTCACTCCAGAAATATAATTTTAAGCTTTTTCTTGCGAATTTTTGTCATAGAAATTCGCCTCCAATCATCATGGAATTTCAAGGGTATAATTTAGTGGGAACTCCTAATAATGATCGAATGTCAAACTTTTCTGAAATTATATCCCATTGCTAAAACCTATATTATTTTCAGGAACCCAGAAGATCCATTGCATTAAGCCAATCAGCGATGGACTGGTACAAGTCCGCTTGTATTCTTCCTCGACTATATCCAGATCGGAAAGAGTCACCAGTCTTCAGAGAAGCAACATCCCATTGACATCTATGAAAGGCTATTGCTTAGCAGTCTATGATTCCCACTGGTATCTCGCCTGCATCTTAGATGTCAAGCCAGAGAGCAATGAAGTCAACTTAACCTTCCTTCACCCCCATGGACCTGCACGCTCATTTGTATATCCTTCCCCACCTGATGAACTTCTAGTTGACGCCAGTGATGTGCTGATGATTGTGAGTCCAGTTACCACAAATGGCATGACATACACTTTGACCCGGTCAGAAATGAAGAAGGCCACATCATGCTTGAGCATTTAGTAGTGTTACAACCAACAGGTAATCTTTTTTGCCTCATCGATGAGATTTTTTTTACCAGCCTGTTTTTTTTTTTATTGATAATATTAGGTACACATATTTCATATGAAATGTCTGTAAGTTAGTTCAGTGGTACTTAAATTTTTTATTATCATTGTTTATTAGAACCATTCTGTTTATTGTACCATTTATTATCTATTAATTATATTTTGTATTTAGGTTAGTATCTTAGCATTCCTATTTAAATTTGGGTCTTATTAGGAAGGACTAAAGTCTCTTATTTAGGTTTTTCTTTCTTACTGTTTGCTGTTGAATAATGATCTCAGTTTTTGTCTAAGGTCAAATCTTTGGTAGGATAAATAATTACCTTGAAAGGCGTATACAAATACTTTATTATTATTATAAATGTAACAATAATGGCTTCCATAAAATATATTGTAAATACCTAATAACTGCCTTTTTTAAATATAAAGTTATGATGATGCCACTTTTTTGATGGTTTCACCCAGCTAGACAAGAATCGGTTCTTATAACTCAATTGGTAAAAATAAAGAAATAGGTTATTTTAATATACATATTAAAAGGCAAATTGTCTTAAAAATAGTAGACATTATAGATCTCAGTGAGACAAATCTAATGGTACTTTTCTCAACACTAGCTCAAACAGTTCCAAAGAAACGGCGCTCCAAAATTTGGTGGAAAAAGGTACTTGGTGTTGAAAAAAGTGGTTAGAAATAACCGCATATATTTCCAAATATAAACCAAATAAATAAAAATAAAAACCCTCGTTTCTAACCAACTAGTGAAGTTGGGTTTCCCTAATTAACCAAAAGAAGGAAAAAAAAAGTTTCTGGGACAAAGACAAACGGAGCTTTGCCCAGTCTTGAAAATTTTTGACCGCATGAAGCGGGCCCTTTTTTCTCAAAAAAATTAAAATGCTCGTGGTTACCCAAACCGGGAAACTGAGCCAACCTTCAAACCTAACAACCTTTAATTAAATCGTATCCTTAATTAATAACCACTGCAATTAATCAAAACCCATGTTTAACTAAATAGAGGCCGATCAGAACTAGGTGCAAGTAAGTTAACGAAAATAACTAAGGTAAGAGAAAAACTAGGTACCTAGACGAAACTCGAACCGGGCTACAACGGCCCTAACTCAATAATTAAATGGCTGTTATAGCCCCTATTAAAACCTAAAGGCAATATAGCCCTAACTTAACTTAAATAAAACCTTCTAAACCTTAAACCTTTAAAACCAAAAACTTAAGGGCAATCCAGCCCTAGACTAACTTAACCTGCAAAACCTAGGTCTGGGAAATAGCCCCTACAAATAAATAACCTAGCAGTGTGTTAAACAATAACCTAAAACTTAACAACGAAAATTAAAAAAAAAAAACTGGAAACTAAATGAAACTTATGAATCAGTTAGAAACTGAAAGGGTAACGTTCAACTGGCAACTTCATTTTTGGTAAGTCTAAATTAATTTTGATGAATTTAGCTTCACCATAGTTAGTAATCTGGCTGCTGACCAAATTTAATCTGAAAACCACTGCAACCTACAGTGAAAAAGTCTGTAGCTGTGTTGACAGTGTCTAAATAGGCCATTATTATTTCTATAATTACCGAGTCTATTTAAAGTAAACTTAACCTTAATACTACACCTAAATAAAAATAATATATCTCAAGCTAAACAATAAATTTTTCAATATGGCGCCCCCGGGTGGGCAGTCGAGAAGTTAGTTACCCTTTTTTGTTTTAATTCTGATACAATAGTTTTAAATCCAGTGAATTAAATTTTTTACACAACCTAAACAAACCTAGCCTAACCTGGCTGAACCTAAAAAGCAAACCTAGCCTAACCTGGCTGAACCTAAAAAGCAAACCTAGCCTAACCTGGCTGAACCTAAAACAACCTAAACAAACCTAGCCTAATCTGGCTAAACCTAAAAAACAAACCTAGCCTAACCTGGCTGAACCTAAAAAACAAACCTAGCCTAACCTGGCTAAACCTAAAACAACCCAAACAAACCTAGCCTAACCTGGCTAAACCTAAAACAACCCAAACAAACCTAGCCTAACCTGGCTAAACCTAAAACAACCCAAACAAACCTAGCCTAACCTGGCTGAACCTAAAACAACCCAAACAAACCTAGCCTAACCTGGCTGAACCTAAAACAACCTAAACAAACCTAGCCTAACCTGGCTAAACCTAAAAAACAAACCTAGCCTAACCTGGCTGAACCTAAAAAAAAAACCTAGCCTAACCTGGCTGAACCTAAAAAACAAACCTAGCCTAACCTGGCTGAACCTAAAAAACAAACCTAGCCTAACCTGGCTGAACCTAAAAAACAAACCTAGCCTAACCTGGCTGAACCTAAAAAACAAACCTAGCCTAACCTGGCTGAACCTAAAAAACAAACCTAGCCTAACCTGGCTGAACCTAAAAACAAACCTAGCCTAACCTGGCTGAACCTAAAAAACAAACCTAGCCTAACCTGGCTGAACCTAAAAAACAAACCTAGCCTAACCTGGCTGAACCTAAAAAACAAACCTAACCTAACCTGGCTGAACCTAAAAAACAAACCTAACCTAACCTGGCTGAACCTAAAACAACCTAAGCCAACCTAGCCTAACCTGGCTGAACCAACAACACAAACCAACCTCCCTAACCTAACCTACCAAACCAACCTAACCTACCAAACCAACCCTACCAAACCAACCTACCCTACCCTACCTACCCTACCAAACCAACCTACCCTACCCTACCTACCCTACCAAACCAACCTACCCTACCCTACCTACCCTACCAAACCAACCTACCCTACCCTACCTACCCTACCAAACCAACCTACCCTACCCTACCAAACCACCCTACCCTACCCTACCTACCCTACCAAACCAACCTAACCTACCCTACCAAACCAACCTAACCTACCCTACCAAACCAACCTAACCTACCCTACCAAACCAACCTAACCTACCCTACCAAACCAACCTAACCTACCCTACCCTACCTACCCTACCAAACCAACCTACCCTACCTACCCTACCAAACCAACCTAACCTACCCTACCTACCCTACCAAACCAACCTAACCTACCCTACCAAACCAACCTACCCTACCCTACCAAACCAACCTAACCTACCCTACCAAACCAACCTACCCTACCTACCCTACCAAACCAACCTACCTACCCTACCTAACCTAAAAAAACCTTTTTAAGAGAACTTTACCATTTGTCCTTAAACTACTCCCTTCCAAAGGTTTTGATTTCAGACAATCAAGCCACCTTCAACACCAGATTGCACAATTTAGCAATAACTTAGGACTAACGTTCTACAGAAAAGACGCTTTCATTTTCATATTTCACCTAAAAGGAACTTTTCTGTAGAGCATGTCATTTTCATTCATCAAAATAAATAAATAAAATTTCCCAAGAATACAATTCTGGGTAAATTTTTCCCCTTGGGGGGAATGTTGAAAAAAGTGGTTAGAAATAACCGCATATATTTCCAAATATAAACCAAATAAATAAAAATAAAAACCCTCGTTTCTAACCAACTAGTGAAGTTGGGTTTCCCTAATTAACCAAAAGAAGGAAAAAAAAAGTTTCTGGGACAAAGACAAACGGAGCTTTGCCCAGTCTTGAAAATTTTTGACCGCATGAAGCGGGCCCTTTTTTCTCAAAAAATTAAAATGCTCGTGGTTACCCAAACCGGGAAACTGAGCCAACCTTCAAACCTAACAACCTTTAATTAAATCGTATCCTTAATTAATAACCACTGCAATTAATCAAAACCCATGTTTAACTAAATAGAGGCCGATCAGAACTAGGTGCAAGTAAGTTAACGAAAATAACTAAGGTAAGAGAAAAACTAGGTACCTAGACGAAACTCGAACCGGGCTACAACGGCCCTAACTCAATAATTAAATGGCTGTTATAGCCCCTATTAAAACCTAAAGGCAATATAGCCCTAACTTAACTTAAATAAAACCTTCTAAACCTTAAACCTTTAAAACCAAAAACTTAAGGGCAATCCAGCCCTAGCCTAACTTAACCTGCAAAACCTAGGTCTGGGAAATAGCCCCTACAAATAAATAACCTAGCAGTGTGTTAAACAATAACCTAAAACTTAACAACGAAAATTAAAAAAAAAAAACTGGAAACTAAATGAAACTTATGAATCAGTTAGAAACTGAAAGGGTAACGTTCAACTGGCAACTTCATTTTTGGTAAGTCTAAATTAATTTTGATGAATTTAGCTTCACCATAGTTAGTAATCTGGCTGCTGACCAAATTTAATCTGAAAACCACTGCAACCTACAGTGAAAAAGTCTGTAGCTGTGTTGACAGTGTCTAAATAGGCCATTATTATTTCTATAATTACCGAGTCTATTTAAAGTAAACTTAACCTTAATACTACACCTAAATAAAAATAATATCTCTCAAGCTAAACAATAAATTTTTCAATATGGCGCCCCCGGGTGGGCAGTCGAGAAGTTAGTTACCCTTTTTTGTTTTAATTCTGATACAATAGTTTTAAATCCAGTGAATTAAATTTTTTACACAACCTAAACAAACCTAAACAAACCTAGCCTAACCTGGCTGAACCTAAAAAGCAAACCTAGCCTAACCTGGCTGAACCTAAAACAACCTAAACAAACCTAGCCTAATCTGGCTAAACCTAAAAAACAAACCTAGCCTAACCTGGCTGAACCTAAAAAACAAACCTAGCCTAACCTGGCTAAACCTAAAACAACCCAAACAAACAGCCTAACCTGGCTAAACCTAAAACAACCCAAACAAACCTAGCCTAACCTGGCTGAACCTAAAACAACCCAAGCAACCCAAACAAACCTAGCCTAACCTGGCTGAACCTAAAACAACCTAAACAAACCTAGCCTAACCTGGCTAAACCTAAAAAACAAACCTAGCCTAACCTGGCTGAACCTAAAAAAAAACCTAGCCTAACCTGGCTGAACCTAAAAACAAACCTAGCCTAACCTGGCTGAACCTAAAAAACAAACCTAGCCTAACCTGGCTGAACCTAAAAAACAAACCTAGCCTAACCTGGCTGAACCTAAAAAACAAACCTAGCCTAACCTGGCTGAACCTAAAAAACAAACCTAGCCTAACCTGGCTGAACCTAAAAAACAAACCTAGCCTAACCTGGCTGAACCTAAAAAACAAACCTAACCTAACCTGGCTGAACCTAAAACAACCTAAGCCAACCTAGCCTAACCTGGCTGAACCAACAACACAAACCAACCTCCCTAACCTACCAAACCAACCTACCCTACCCTACCAAACCAACCCTACCAAACCAACCTACCCTACCCTACCTACCCTACCAAACCAACCTACCCTACCCTACCCTACCAAACCACCCTACCCTACCCTACCAAACCAACCTACCTACCCTACCCTACCAAACCACCCTACCCTACCCTACCTACCCTACCAAACCAACCTAACCTACCCTACCAAACCAACCTAACCTACCCTACCAAACCAACCTAACCTAACCTACCTACCCTACCAAACCAACCTAACCTACCCTACCAAACCAACCTAACCTAACCTACCTACCCTACCAAACCAACCTAACCTACCCTACCAAACCAACCTAACCTAACATACCTACCCTACCAAACCAACCTAACCTACCCTACCAAACCAACCTAACCTACCCTACCTACCCTACCAAACCAACCTAACCTACCAAACCAACCTACCCTACCCTACCTACCCTACCAAACCAACCTAACCTACCCTACCAAACCAACCTACCCTACCCTACCCTACCTACCCTACCCTACCTACCCTACCAAACCAACCTACCCTACCCTACCTACCCTACCAAACCAACCTAACCCTACCTACCCTACCAAACCAACCTAACCTACCCTACCCTACCTACCCTACCAAACCAACCTAACCTACCCTACCTACCCTACCAAACCAACCTAACCTAACCTACCCTACCTACCCTACCAAACCAACCTAACCTAACCTACCCTACCAAACCAACCTACCCTACCTACCCTACCAAACCAACCTACCCTACCCTACCTACCCTACCAAACCAACCTACCCTACCAAACCAACCTACCCTACCTACCCTACCAAACCAACCTACCCTACCTACCCTACCAAACCAAACCTACCCTACCTACCCTACCAAACCAACCTACCCTACCTACCCTACCAAACCAACCTACCTACCCTACCTAACCTAAAAAAACCTTTTTAAGAGAACTTTACCATTTGTCCTTAAACTACTCCCTTCCAAAGGTTTTGATTTCAGACAATCAAGCCACCTTCAACACCAGATTGCACAATTTAGCAATAACTTAGGACTAACGTTCTACAGAAAAGACGCTTTCATTTTCATATTTCACCTAAAAGGAACTTTTCTGTAGAGCATGTCATTTTCATTCATCAAAATAAATAAATAAAATTTCCCAAGAATACAATTCTGGGTAAATTTTCCCCTTGGGGGGAATGTTGAAAAAAGTGGTCAGAAATAAACCGCATATATTTCCAAATATAAACCAAATAAATAAAAATAAAAACCCTCGTTTCTAACCAACTAGTGAAGTTGGGTTTCCCTAATTAACCAAAAGAAGGAAAAAAAAAGTTTCTGGGACAAAGACAAACGGAGCTTTGCCCAGTCTTGAAAATTTTGACCGCATGAAGCGGGCCCTTTTTCTCAAAAAAATTAAAATGCTCGTGGTTACCCAAACCGGGAAACTGAGCCAACCTTCAAACCTAACAACCTTTAATTAAATCGTATCCTTAATTAATAACCACTGCAATTAATCAAAACCCATGTTTAACTAAATAGAGGCCGATCAGAACTAGGTGCAAGTAAGTTAACGAAAATAACTAAGGTAAGAGAAAAACTAGGTACCTAGACGAAACTCGAACCGGGCTACAACGGCCCTAACTCAATAATTAAATGGCTGTTATAGCCCCTATTAAAACCTAAAGGCAATATAGCCCTAACTTAACTTAAATAAAACCTTCTAAACCTTCTAAACCTTAAACCTTTAAAACCAAAAACTTAAGGGCAATCCAGCCCTAGCCTAACTTAACCTGCAAAACCTAGGTCTGGGAAATAGCCCCTACAAATAAATAACCTAGCAGTGTGTTAAACAATAACCTAAAACTTAACAACGAAAATTAAAAAAAAAAACTGGAAACTAAATGAAACTTATGAATCAGTTAGAAACTGAAAGGGTAACGTTCAACTGGCAACTTCATTTTTGGTAAGTCTAAATTAATTTTGATGAATTTAGCTTCACCATAGTTAGTAATCTGGCTGCTGACCAAATTTAATCTGAAAACCACTGCAACCTACAGTGAAAAAGTCTGTAGCTGTGTTGACAGTGTCTAAATAGGCCATTATTATTTCTATAATTACCGAGTCTATTTAAAGTAAACTTAACCTTAATACTACACCTAAATAAAAATAATATCTCTCAAGCTAAACAATAAATTTTTCAATACTTGGTAAAAATGGAGGTAGGTATGGTCCACTGAAATGGCTGTAGCGTCTATACTATCTTAATCAACACTAAAAATCTTGTTCTAGGTTAAGGTAGACAGGTGTATCCAAAATTGCCTGAAAGGAGAAAAAACTCGGTTGTGACATCAAATGACTTACACAAGGTCAAAGGTGAAAAATAAGATCAACTTTTTTTTTAACCACTGAGGTAAAATATGAATGGAAACAAAGTTGTAGATCTGCTTAAAAACTTTAGAACAGTGTTTAAATGGTCTCTGTAAGTGCCATAGGAGCTGAGATATTTCATGTTGAAATATGGTATGACCTTTGAAATTGACCTTTTTTTTTACAAAATTTGAATGGCCATATCTCCGGAACCATATGACCTAGCATGTTGAAACAAGGGTCATTCTGTTTTTCTCACCGAGATCTATAAGTGTTCCAATTTTCAAAAAATATCGGTGATGTTCACGTTTTTTTTCAACCCAAAATTCCGTTGAACTGACATGGAATGACCCCTATGAGTGATGATGTTTCCTGCTGGTGTCCAAAGTTTGTGCCTGTTAGTACCCTATTCGTGTTAAGTCTTGATGTACATTTGTTTTTAATGTCCTGAATGTGGTCTGCAAAAGACAATGATGTGTTGTATGTGACCCCCAGTATTTTGGTCCCGAGTGTGTGGAATGTTGGTGTTGTTTAGTGTTGTTGTTTTGTGTTGCTTGTTAACAAGGTGATGGTTGATTTTGTGGGCGCTACTTGAGTCTGTTGTGTGCGAGCCAGTCTTGTATACTGGTTATGTATGTTTGTAAATTAGGTACTCATGTATTAACGGGGGGCCACCACAATAACTGCATACGAACTCGCATAAACAGTAATTTTTGTTGTTATTAATGTTCCCGGTCAATTGAATGCCCGGTTAGGTCAACTGAATACCCGGTTAGGTCAACTGAATGCCCGGTTAGGTCAACTGTACGCCCTTGACGATTGGTTAGGTTGAGTCATAATATTTTCGTTAGTTTTAACGAAAATATCACGACAACCTAACCAATCGTCTCAGCATCAGGATATTCACGTATTGAGAAAGTCAATGAAGAAGAACTTATACATGAAGAGAAACTACATGGTTTTGTCACTGCTGTATATGATAACCTTTGGTGGTTAGCATGCATTTTGGACAAAACAACTGAGAAGAGGGAAGTAAAAATAGGGTCTGATCTTGTCCACTGTTCTATATGTACTGCAGTTACTGGAGTGGAGCCCAAATATTCCACCAAGTGAACCCATTCTATAGGTATAAGTACGCATTCATTTGGATTTTCTAAAGGCAACCTACTTAGAACATCAGCCGTACCTAGAAGTTTGCCTGACCGATGTACTAAGTCAAATTTATAAGCTTGTAGAATTGGTGCCCATCGTTGAATCCTACCTGAGTCCATAACTGAAATATTTTTAGTAGGTGAAAATAAACCTAAAAGAGGCTTATGGTCAGTAATTAGTTTGAATTCATGACCCCATAGATAGAAATGACATTTCTTTACTGCAAATACTAAAACTAAGGCTTCACATTCAAGTTGTGCATATCGCCTTTCAGTCTCAGTTAGTGTTCTAGAAGCAAAACAGATAGGCCTATCTACACCATCAAAGTGGTGAGATAACACTGCCCCAATTCCATAAGAATTGCTATCCGCTGAAACTACGAGAGGAAGTTTAGGATCATAATGCACTACGAAAGTGGACTTTAGTAGTACATACTTTGAAGTCTCAAATGCTTCCTTTTGGGTTTTCTCCCATCTCCATTGTTCCCCAGATCGTAATAACTTATTTAAGCGTTCAGGGAAGGTCGATGCATTAGGCAAAAATTACCTATAAAAGTTTAGGAGACCTAAATAAGCTTGTAACTGTGTGATGTTTTGTGGAGGTGGTGCATTTTTTATTGCTTCTACTTTATCCGCCGTTGGGTGAATGCCTGAGCCATCTATGCGGAACCCCAAATATGAAACCTCATTAGTGACCCAAGAATACTTTTCTTTTTATAGCTTAAGTCCAGCATCCCGGAGTCTTTCTAGAACTGTTGTTAATCTAGTTAGGTGTTCTTTTTTAGATGAACCTGAAATGAGGACATCATCTAGAAAATATGGGTTTCATGTGGGTTCTGAGTGAATTCCTTATAATAAAATTAATACATAAAATAAGGATAGGCCTATCCCCTGAAGTGTTTATATTGTGACAGCCCATATTTATTACAAGAAGTTAACTAATTGCGTAACTCCATCGTGGCGGCCCTACACCGAAAAAGATCGTAACGCCCTGCATCGAAGCAAACTAAGATCCATCAAAAATAAGGTGAGGCAATTTATTTTCATTCTAATATAGGCATCTAAAATCCCGACGCTAAAATTACCATAAACAATTAAATATAAAGAGGTCCTTTAAAGACCTACATATTCATAAATCTCTAACGAAAAAATATAGGGCTTTTGTCGTTCACTCTCCACTGAAGTCTGCTGGATATTTCCAACGGATGAGGGTAACAGGCAATCAACCCATAGCTCTATATAGTTTTTCATATGGTGGCCCGTATGTGGGGAAGGGTTATTTGCTGTGAAAACCTTAACCTTGAATAAAATAACAAAAGAATTAAAACAAACAAAAAAGAAAAAATTACGCCTTATCAAATTTTGATGGTTAATATTGACCAGAATGATAGGCCTAACATTTTGACATCTGAACAGAATTTATTCCATGTTTGGCTTTTTCACTACATATAAATAATAATAAATTACGAAGCCTACCTCACAAAGTAGACCCTACTCTTTACACTCAAGGCCTAGTCTAACTAAAAACACTAAATTTATAATTCAACCTGTGGTGTAGGTTATAAAATTTATTTCAGCAATTTAACTTACTCATAAGACTCATTAACATCACAAAAATTAAGTGCAGAACTGTAACATCACAAATTAAGTGCAGAACTGTAACATCACAAAAATTAAGTGCAGAACTGTAACATCACAAAAATTAAGTGCAGAACTGTAACATCACAAAAATAAGTGCAGAACTGTAACATCACAAAAATTAAGTGCAGAACTGTAACATCACAAAAATTAAGTGCAGAACTGTAACATCACAAAAATTAAGTGCAGAACTGTAACATCACAAAAATTAAGTGCAGAACTGTAACATCACAAAAATTAAGTGCAGAACTGTAACATCACAAAATTAAGTCAGAACTGTAACATCACAAAAATTAAGTGCAGAACTGTAACATCACAAAAATTAAGTGCAGAACTGTAACATCACAAAAATTAATGCAGAACTGTAACATCACAAAAATTAAGTGCAGAACTGTAACATCACAAAAATTAAGTGCAGAAACTGTAACATCACAAAAATTAAGTGCAGAACTGTAACATCACAAAAATTAAGTGCAGAACTGTAACATCACAAAAATTAAGTGCAGAACTGTAACATCACAAAATTAAGTGCAGAACTGTAACATCACAAAAATTAAGTGCAGAACTGTAACATCACAAAAATTAAGTGCAGAACTGTAACATCACAAAAATTAAGTGCAGAACTGTAACACCACAAAAATTAAGTGCAGAACTGTAACATCACAAAAATTAAGTGCAGAACTGTAACATCACAAAAATTAAGTGCAGAATTTTAACATCACAAAAATTAAGTGCAGAATTTTAACATCACAAAAATTAAGTGCAGAATTTTAACATCACAAAAATTAAGTGCAGAATTTTAACATCACAAAAATTAAGTGCAGAATTTTAACATCACAAAAATTAAGTGCAGAATTTAACATCACAAAAATTAAGTGCAGAATTTTAACATCACAAAAATTAAGTGCAGAATTTTAACATCACAAAAATTAAGTGCAGAATTTTAACATCACAAAAATTAAGTGCAGAATTTTAACATCACAAAATTAAAATTAAACCTACACCCACCTAACATTTATTCATAACCCTATTCTAAGTCCTATTTGACATATAGGCGTAACACATTCTAAGTCCTATTTGACATATAGGCGTAACACATTCTAAGTCCTATTTGACATATAGGCGTAACAAATTGTAAGTCCTATTTGACATATAGGCATAAAAGAGAGAAGGCTTGATATAAGGGTCTCAAATGCAACATTTGAGGATCTTTACTCAGCCAAATTAGTTAACCTAACACAAAACTCAAACATGAAACCCTACAACAAAATATACATTTACACACACACATACATACATACATACATACAGTATATAAATATATACAAAACAAAGACTGTGTTAATGAAAACAGGGCTGGAGTATTGTAATATTTCCTATGGAAAATAAATTAAATTGCAACACCCTTTCATTTTGGAAAGAGTGAGGACTTTATAAAATGCTACACTTTTTATATTAAAAAGTGAGGAAAAACAAAAATGGAATAACAAATAAAACGTAAATTATAGGTAATCTAAGATGGGTTTTGTGGCCTCCCCTTGGCCACAGCCCAAACTATTACAAGGGTTTTGTGCCTCCCCTTGGCCACAGCCCAAAACTATTACAAGGGTCCTGTGGCCTCCCCTTGGCCACAGCCCAAACTATTACAAGGGTCCTGTGGCCTCCCCTTGGCCACAGCCCAAACTATTACAAGGGTCTTGTGGCCTCCCATGGCCACAGACCAAACTATAACAAGGGTCTTGTGGCCTCCCTTGATCACAGCCCAAACTATTACAAAGGTCCTGTGGCCTCCCCTTGGCCACAGCCCAAACTATTACAAGGGTCTTGTGGCCTCCCATGGCCACAGACCAAACTATTACAAGGGTCTTGTGGTCTACCTTGGCCACAACCCAAACTATAACAAGGGTCTTGTGGCCTCCCTTGATCACAGCCCAAACTATTACAAGGGTCCTGTGGCCTCCCCTTGGCCACAGCCCAAACTATTACAAGGGTCTTGTGGCTTCCCATGGCCACAGACCAAACTATTACAAGGGTCTTGTGGCCTACCTTGGCCACAACCCAAACTATAACAAGGGTCTTGTGGCCTCCCTTGATCACAGCCCAAACTATTACAAGGGTCCTGTGGCCTCCCCTTGGCCACAGCCCAAACTATTACAAGGGTCTTGTGGCCTCCCATGGCCACAGACCAAACTATTACAAGGGTCTTGTGGCCTCCCCTGGCCACAGACCAAACTATTACAAGGGTCTTGTGGCCTCCCATGGCCACAGATCAAACTATTACAAGGGTCTTGTGGCCTACCTTGGCCACAACCCAAACTATAACAAGGGTCTTGTGGCCTCCCTTGATCACAGACCAAACAACACAAAAACAGTACAGGATTCAAAGCCCCAAGCTCTCCAGATCTACATGTGGAGGAGTAACATTTACTCCACTAAAACTACGGGTATTGACTAGTCTGAAGTGGTAGGAGGTTTGAATACAGTACAAACTCTTTTAACCAAACAAACATAACATGGAAGTACAGTACATTTCAATTAACTCACCAACGTAGAAGTCACTTAATTAAAACATAAATCATTAACAAAACATGACAAAACTCCAAAACAACATTAGTAAACCAGCATTTAAAAATTGGTGAAATAAAATTCACACAGATAAATAATGAGCAAAGTTAAAATGCTTAATAACTTTACTTTAATTCCATAAATTTCCTATACCTAAAGGGAGTCAAACTGATTGACATAACTTTAACTAAACTTGAGAAGTGTGCCTCTTGAACTTTTATATTTAAATAGGTCTTGAGTAACCTCTCTCTTCCTAAATTCCTATTTCATTCTTTTCAATCCATTTCACATGGTTTAAAACAGTTTATCAAAAAATTGATCTATACCATAAAAAATTTTCTCCGCCCCCCCCCCCCCAGTATATGGAAAAACTATACGCGCTCGCAACATGGTATCATATGTGGTACCTTTATTTCATAATTAAATATAAATTGTTAATTAATTGAATTAAATATCTATACAAAATTGGCTCGGGATTGGCGACATAGCCTAATGGGAATGAAATGATTGCCATACATACATAGAAACCGTATGTAGGCGTCGGGTCTGCATAACCACACATTTTATTTCACGTGAACAAAATTTTCCATTTCTAACTCATGTAAAATACAAGAGAGAAAGAGTCAACAACCTTTGCCAAATCAGCAATTTATACTGAAATATGAAGCTATATTAAAGGAGTGGCCTCAGGGCTGTTTATGTTACAGCGAACGCTTTAAACAGAGAGGATGTGCTTTTGTCTTCCCTAAAGTTCTGAGTGAATTCCTTATAATAAAATTAATACATAAAATAAGGATAGGCCTATCCCCTAAAGTGTTTATATTGTGACAGCCCATATTTATTACAAGAAGTTAACTCATTGCGTAACTCCATCGTGGCGGCCCTACACCGAAAAATATCGCAACGCCCTGCATCGAAGCAAACTAAGATCCATCAAAAATAAGGTGAGGCAATTTATTTTCATTCTAATATAGGCATCCAAAATCCCGACGCTAAAATTACCATAAACAATTAAATATAAAGAGGTCCTTTAAAGACCTACATATTTATAACTCTCTAACGAAAAAATATAGGGCTTTTGTCGTGAGTTACATTAAGGTCTACCTCTATACAGACCTGATGGCCTTTTAGTTTGCCTACTTCAGAGTCAAAAAGAGAAGAAAACTCTATTAACAATGAGTCTATGTCAGATGGATATGCGAATGTATGCACATCTGCCCGACCCTCTTGCAAAATTTTGTCAATAGTGAATTTCAAAGCATCAATCCAATCACGGCCTAGTAGAGTAGGCCCTAGGTCATCCACCACTAAAAGAGTTAAGGGATGAGACAAAGTTTTCTTGTTGAGTGTAACTGTGATGGATGCTTCTCCACAAATAGGTATTTGTATGTCCCCATATTTTTTTAGTATTGTTTTAGATGCATGTAGTTTAGGTGTATTTTTGAAAGTTTTGTCACAAACTGTTTTAGACATGACAGTTTGGGCAGCACCTGTATTTAGTTCTAGAGGACCTGTAATTCTATTTAGACCTACATCTACAATATATGGACCTGTATTATCACCACTTTGCTGCTCTTAAAATAGGTAATCTACTCCACTCCAATGTTCGAAGTATTTCCATTTGGAGGATTACCACTAGAATGTTATAATTAGAATTTTCACCCCATGTTTTCTTTGACAAACAAACTTAGCTATGTGGCCTATTTTACTACAGTTTCGGCAAACTGCTTCTTTAAAAGGACAGTCCTACTTCCAATGGTGTTTTCCACACCCAGTACATGGCTTGGAAGGCTTTTCCTCGTGTTTAGCGTTCAAATTAGTAGGTTTAGTAGTATTTGCGCATACATTTTATTTGTTTATCTAGTAGGCTCATTAGGTCTGCCAGGCCTAGAAGATTTAAAGCTATCTACGTGTTGGGCCTTACTACTCTGACTACCAAAAGCTCTAATATCTCTAGCAGCTGCTTCCCTTGCCGGAGCTATTTCTAAAGCCTGACTAAAAGTTAGGTTCTGTATAGCTAATAGGGCTCTCTGGGTAGACTCCTCTTTGAGACCCATTACAAACCAATCTCTTAACAATTCGTCTAATTTGTTCCGAAATTTACGAGCACAGCCTAGTTCTCACTTTCACGGTTGTCGATGCCGGAAGCCCACGGTTTGAATCGGTATTATCAGTGCTAAATCCCTTGGGGGTCCGTGGGGATGACCGGGATAATCCGGCAATATTTCTCGCAAGTCCGGGGCCTCGTTTGAACCGTGGCGCGATTTTCAAAATGTTTGAAAATTTCATTTTTTCCGTCATCAACCTTGACAAACCCTGGAAATCCGTGGCATAACCGTAGAAGCCGTGACATATCCGTAGCATGTCCGTAGCATAACCGTCGTTATCCGGCATTATCCGGGACTAGAAATGGGGTCACGGAAAGTGCCGGAAGCCGCCGGGAAGTCCCGGAAAAGCCACGGATATTCGAGGGAAAAGCCACGGACACGCCAGGGATACGCGACGGTTGTCCGAGGGATGACCTAATATAGAAGTCATTATGACCTTGTCACGGACAAGCCAAGGTTTGACAACGGATATGCCACGGTTATACGAGGGAATCGCTACGGGTATGCAACGGTTATGCTACGGTATCACGGTTGTTCCAGGGTTGCGCTACGGATGTGCGACGGTTATGCTTCAGTTGTGCTACGGTTTTTTGGTACCACGTGACCTTCGACGACTATAAATACCGGTCCGTCGCTCAACCGTCGTCATTTCGAATCGAGACAGCGAGTAGAGAAGTAGAGAAGAGCGATCAGAATGCCAGCCAAGAAGCAAACTTCCAGGAGGAAGGGGGCCCCCAAACCCCCACCCCCATCCGCAGAGGACAGCGACCAGGTGCACACCCCTGATGCTGAGAGGGACACTGAAGCACTGGTCGTCGAGGCGGAAGTACATAGGGACACAGAGGAGGGATCTGATGGGTCCACCACAGCTGCTGCTGCTGCTGCTGCTGCTGTCCAGAAGAAGGCCAAGAGACCAAGGGAAGACCCCTACAGTTTTTCAGAAGAGCAGGAGAAGCTGATAGTGGAGTGGTTTCAGGCTCATCCCTGTCTTTACAACAAGGGTTTGAAGGAATACAGGGACACTGAGAAGAAGCAGCAGCTCCACACACAGATGGCTACAGAGTTGGGATGTAGTGGTGAGTGTGGTTTCTGGAGATATATTGTTATTTTGTATATATTAATATAAGATTTTGTATATTAATATTTTACATTTTATTTTTTTAAATTTGTATGAAAGTATTTTTATTCTACAAATAAATTTATATGTAAAGTATATGCTGCAGTGTATGTATATGTAGTCATAGATATATATTGTAACAATGCTGGCTTATTTTATTATATAAATTTATTATTAAATTATATATTTTTGATATATATATTTTTTTTGTTTTGTAGAGAAGCAACTCAGAACGTGGATAGATTCTCAGCGTACCAGATATGGGAAACTGCCATCTACGAAATCAGGACAAGGGGCTCCTCCGAAGATGACCGAGAGGGATACGTGGATATGCCAGTCCTGGCAGTTTCTGGATGATCATATTGTGAGGGTGCCAAGCAGACAGAGTGCTGCTAAGGTGAATAAATAAATAAATAAATATAAAATTTATATAGAAATAATTTTCATTATATAATAAAATTTATATGTATTTTATATAATTGAATGGATTGTATTGTACACATTGAATTTTCTACACTTCATTAAATGCTTATATATTTTATATTTTCAGTTTGCCAAGCCCCAACCTAGTTCTGCTGGTTCCAGTACTGCTGGTCCCAGTACTTCAGCTGGTCCATCCACTGACACCCCTTCAGCTGGTCCATCCATTGACATCCCTGACTCCAGTGACGAGGATGACAGCAGCAGCACACAGGAGAAGAAGAGGAAGCCAAAGAGGCCCAGCCCTGAAGATTTCCTCAGCCGTCAGCAATGATGTTTGAGCAGGTAAATATTTATATTTACTTAATACTGTGGTTCACATGTATTCTCATTCCCTTCCCTTCTTGAATATAGTTTGTATTGTATCTCATATAAACTGCTCAGTCGGTATATCTGAAGTAGTTCGCTTGCTTGTATAAAATTCCCTTCATTTTCCAACTTTATTAGTGACAGTCAGAATGATAATGTGGAATTATATTTATTTGTATATATATTTGTTTTGCTGCAATGTATTTTTTTGTTCCCCTTCTCTGCCATCTATAGAGTATGGATTGTAAAATTGAGTGTGGTTTCTGGAGATATATTGTTATACTTGTGGCCAAAGTATTTTTTTTTTGGTTCCTCTTCTCTGTCATTCTTCCCTTTTGTGGTATTTTATGGTAAATGGCAATTCCTCTTGTCATCGTTGGATGTGACCATAGTATTAACCTTCTTCTCTTTTGTGTGTTTCAGCTCTTGGCCCAGGTGAGCAAGACCAGGGAAGACAGGCGTGAGCTTACCACCCCCAAGACTCCACATCAGCAGGCTGTAGAACAGTTCGTTGGTTATCTGTCAACCCAGTGCCAGCTGATACGACAGGAGGACTGGTTGCAGTTCACATCAGAGACAATCCAGCATGTGAACAGCTATGTTTCCAGAGCCAGGTACCAGCAGCAGTACTATGGTCAGATGGGTGGCCAGCAGCAGATGGGTGGCCAGCAGCAGCATCCATCTCCAACATATGCCATCCTCAGAACCAGAGATGGGCACCGTTACTCAAAATTGGCGAGCGTTACCGTTACTCGTTACTCTCTTAAAATGACCCTGGCGATACCGATACATCGTTACTTTGAAAATATCTTAAGACGATACCGATACTCGTTACAGTAACGTCGTTACTTTCGTTACTCGTTACATTGGTAAATTCATATATCATAATTGTATATCGTAATTAGAATATTAAAGCAAGTATAAAAAGTATGTAAAAACAAACGCAACTGTTTTTAGATAAATGGAGGTTTATTTCTGACAGACAATGATAACAGGACATTTTTGACAAAAAATATTATTTGAATAACAGAAAATTAAACATAGAAGTAAACAGAAACATTTCGATAGCAGCTGATGTAAAATAATAAAAAACATTTCCAAAAATATATTCTAGCTGAGAGGTATAGAATTAAATTTTAAATGTAGCTAGGAGCCTAGGGTTTCCTTTTAGCATTACTAATTTTTCGAACGTGTTGTCGGAAAGATTTCCTCTCTTAGGGGCATGAATATGTCCTGCATAGCTGAAGAGACGCTCAACAGGAGCCGAGGAAGGAAGTGGAGTATTGTACTTGAGGAAGAGCTTCTTAATTGAAGGATAGCCATCGAGTGACTGCAGCTGCAGTGCAGTGCTGTCATCATTGAAGTATTTCAACACTTCCATCTCTGATGCTGTGGTGTCTTCTTTCTTGACGTCAGCAGGAGCATGACCATATTCAAAGAAATCGTCGCTACTGCTATAAGCACCATCATCTGTCTTAGCTGGCTCCTCAGGTGATCTGTCACTGTCACTTGACTAAATCGCTCTTATTCTACAGATGAGGAGGTGGAGTTGTGTCCAGTAGTTCAAAGAAAAGGACACACATACTCAGGGGAGTAACACTTTTTATTTGAATTGTTAATACATTACTTTCATTGTTTTATTGTTGTTACAGGTGATGGTGCATATATGCCCAAAGACAGGCTCGCATATATAAATAAGATAGAGATTAAATTAAATAAATAAACGAGATAATAAAGACCCTTTCTAAACAAGGGGGAAAACTGAATAATAAGAACTAATAACAAAGAAGAATCAAAAGAAGCGCAAGATCATCTATTGCAAAGAAGAGCTAAAGCATTATTTCTAAGGGGTACCTAGACCGTGGTATTTAGGGGATAGCCGGCTGTTCTGGGTATACACGGGGTGGGGGTACTTTCTTAAATATTGAGAAGAGAAGAAACACGAGGAACACCTTAAATAAATTGAAGGTGAGAAATTATTTTACTTTTTATCACTGGTAGCAGAGCGTGGTTCGAATTCGACAACATGAGCAATAAAGACAGTGGAGACTGGAGGATGAGAAGAGGATGTCCACATTTCAACGGGAAGCAAGAAGAATTTAGAAGTTGGAGAGGGAGAGTAGAGGATTGGTTGATCGTGTGCGAAGAAGTGGTATACCCTGGTTTGGAAATAAGGATGAATTTAGGAGGGAAGGCATGGGAGGTGACCGAAGATATTAGTCGAGGAAGTCTTAAACAAGAAGGTGGTGCAGCAATTATTTTGTCAGTTCTGGATAAAGTGTATAAAAAGGAGACTTTGATGGAGAATTATGAAAATATGAAGAAGTATTTCAAGATCAAGAGGGAAGTGGGTGAAACGATGAAGGATTACATTTTCCGGTATGAAAAAAACGCGAAGGACTGTAAAACAACATTAGGTAGAGAGATGTTTGAAGGAGAAGTGAAGGGATTTCATGTGCTGGAACAAGCGAGCCTGTCTGAACAACAAAAACAATTAGTTTTATCAGCATGTGGAAAGGAGGAGATGAAATATGAAACGGTGACACGAATAATGAGGAGGATATTTGAAACCTTGGAGGAGGAAGCAAAAGGAGAGGAGTGGTTGGAACATGACCAGATGAATCGTGGATATGGTGGAGGAAGAGGATTAAACAATAGAGGTGGAGGTCGATGGAGAGGAAATTGGAGCAGGAAAGGAGCCGGAAGAAGAAACCCGATGAACCAACAGGGAAAGGTAACAACATGTACAATCTGCAAATCCGAATGGCATTGGGCCTATGATTGTCCAAAGCATTATAAAAACAAAGGGATGGTTAGTCGATCTGATAATGATAAAGAGAAGAAACACGAGGAGGAGAAAGAAGAGAAGATTTACGTGAGTGAGGTCATAACTGAGGAAGAAGAATGGGAGATATTGAAGCTATTTTAGACACTGGATGCAAATCAACAGTATGTGGAGAACTATGACTATCAAAGATAGTGATGGAGTTGGATAAGGAGGAGCTTAAGAGAATGAGGGCAAAGACTGTAACATCAAAAAAGGTCTTTACCTTTGGGAAGACGAGCTTCCCATCAAGAGGCATCATGGAAATTCCTGTCAATATAGGAGGACAAAAAGTGTATATAAAAACGGAAATACTGAAAGGAGATGTGCCCTGGTTAATAGGGAAGGAAACTATGTGTAAAATGGATATGAAGGTATGCATGAAGGAGGAAAAGGTGGTGATAGGAGATATGAATAACGTAGAAGTGACGCTTAAAGAAGATAGAAGAGGACACCTGAGAATTGGTTTGATACCACAAAGGAGAAGAGAAGAAGTGTGGACAGAAGAATGGAAAGAAAAAGGAGATAAGGAGATTGGTGCAGCCATAAGAAAGTTACATCTACAATTCGGACACGCTAGTGGAGAGAGAATT